>OY728142.1:168132862-169382862 GCA_963277665.1 Viscum album | reverse complement strand
GAGACAGTAAGCCGTACGTATGCATGAACGCTACTTCCATTTCTATTTCACATTTAATGAAATTAAAACATAAGTATACATAATAGTATTATAATTCCAGTATGGTATCATATATAATATCATTAAATCTATTCTTTATAATTACCATATATGGTATTAACGAATCAAATCACTTTGAGGGGGCGGTAGTCCGCACTTCCTAAAATGATGATATCGCGTTTACCCATAATGGAAAGCATAAAGGGATGCCGTAAATGAAAAATACAAAAGATTAATGAAAACATAAACATATTATATATAATATATAAATATAGTGACATCTTAACGGACACCTTTGATGGTGTTAAAAGAATATTGAACAATCATCGTTTAGTGAGGCAGAAATTCACCATCCACAGAAACAGTATGTTCATTAACCATTAGATGTAGGTGTGTGTAAGTGTAGCAATAATAATTCTTATAAAAACATAATATTATATTGAAGATACTTTAGTTGTTACAAAATAAATGAATAAAAAGAGTTTAGGGGGTTGGAGAAGAAAAATAAAACAAAGAACACAAGTGAAGACATTACCTTAAAATCGGGTAACTTCTTTTGATTTGAACAAAAAGGGTTTCTTGTAGAGATTTATGACTAAGTTAAGCATTATATGATGAGTATTAGGATTTTTAAAGACAAAATGATCAGATCTTGTCCTAGCCAAAGGCTTGAGAGGTGTGGTTAAGGAGGTAGAGGTGGGGGCCTTTTATAAGGGAGAAGAGGGGCACTCTTGGAAATTCTTGAAATGTTACTTTATTTTCAAATTATTTTCGGACTTTGATGGTCCCGAATTTTTTTACTTAGAGGATAAGGTTATTATAGTTCTAAATCCACCAATCCAATAGATTTTTGACATGTTTAGGGCTTATATTTCACATTATCTTTTCATTTTATTTAAATCGTTAAATATTGAGGTAATCACTGTGTCATCATGATGTCATATATAATTTTATTTATTTAATGTATAAAAATTATAAAAAAATACTATAATGTAGGAAATCTTTTTATCCCTCCAATTACTATTTATAGTAAAAAAACTGACTTGTATAACCCTATGTAAAAATTGTTTTAGTAAAACAATACATGTTTGTGTCATTTTTTACTTTTACTTTAAATAAAATGCATTAATGTCAATATCTTACCCAAGTGGATCCATGGGGTCCCAAAAATAGACCCATGGGTTTTATTGGTCGGCCATGACTCATAAAATAGGGTTAGGACAAGTTTAATGATATTTTCATTTTATTATAATATCATTTTTACCTTAAATCACTCTAATTACCTTTAATCGCGATTAGTAAAACATAAAAGTTACTTGTCAACAAAAATTATTTTCATCCCATGGATACAAATTTTACTTAATAATAAAAATAATTTATATTGGATTTTTGAAATTCAAATCATAGATGTGGTAAAGTTCCATTTAAACAAAAAATCAGTTTTTGTAACTTCCACTTTGTGGTTTCACTATTCATCAAAAATTAAGGTTTTTCAAAAAAATACCAAAAATTCACCCTAAGATATATTTGACATTCCGAATTCAAAAATGATTTCAATTTTACAAAATTCATAACATAGAAGTTTCATTAATTAATTTTATAATTAAATCCCTCGGTCAAATCAAATAGCGTGTTTTTATGAAATAATATTTATCAAAAGATTGACATTCGTTTGTATCCAATATCAAAGTGATATTAATTCCAATGACCACCATTGGATTAAATGGTAAAAATATATTCTAATTTCACTTTAAAACAAATTAAAAATGTAATCTAACTATATAAATAAATTATATTAAAAAGAGGTTTTGAATTAAAATACAACACTTTTCACTATTCATTAAAAAATGAACATTATCAGAAAAATACCAAAAATTTATACAATGTAAATTTCAATGTCCCAATCATAAAGAATAAGTTTATTTTGACAAATATATCTTATAAGATTGTCAAATTTTATATTTAAAAATGGTTCGCCATCAAAAGGCGGTAAAACAATCTTTTAAAAATATTAGAGTATTTCATGCTTAAGATTGGATTTATTCACATTTTAAGCCTCTAAAACACTATCTAATTCATAAATAGACATAGATAAGAATATATATTATTCATTACTTACTTGGTATGTTACAATAAGGTATTGTTTTTACTTTTTTTAATCATTATGGATTATAAAGGAAGCAAAATATCAAATAACGATTATGGTGGCGAAGAGTTTTTTGTCAACGCATATCTTAAAAACGTTCCTTTCTTCATTTATTAAAATGTTTTGTATAAAAAATATTCCCATATAATGAAATTAAAAGTCAAATGGGTTTATTATACACTTTAAAATAGAAGGTGGTTTATATTATCAAAAAATGCCTCAATGAAAGGAGATTGAGACGAAGTCCCTTACCTTGAGTCCAATTCATCATGTATGTTCCTTGTTTTCCTGAATAATAAACTTATGTTAATTATACATTTTTTCAAAACTTTTTTAATGTTAATTATTCCTTTTATGTCACTTATTACCATTTTATAAAAAGTACATAATTATTCAAGTTGATATTAGACATTTTGTCGATATTCTGTACATGAGTAAAAAATGTACCTATTTTGTTATAAATTGTACATGTAGTCAAAATTAAATAATATCTAGAATGATATTAATGATTTAAATATCATATATATCTAGTATATATTTATTTAAAATATTCCATAACATTTTGAAATAATAAATGAAATTCGCCATTCATGGAAAAGGATGGTCGTACGAATGCATAAATAATACTTTAATTTCTCAGCCATATTAATAGAATAATATTCAAATGATATAAATGTATATTATAATATTATTATTATGTTTATGTCATGTATATCTCATATATTTAATAAATCTATCCTTTATATGTTCCATGTATATTATGAACGAGTCAAATTAATTGGATGGGGCGGTAGTCCACACTTCCTCAAATGAAATTATTGTATTTAAACATCATGGAAAGAATAATGATATATTGTAAATAAATATTAAATAATAATAGAGAAGATATAAATATAATATATTTCATATATAAATATAGTTCCATCATAATTTCCACCATGATATGTTATAGGGGAAAATTAAACAATCATCGTTTCGTGAGGCAGCAATTTATTATACACCGAAACAGTATGTTCATATCCAATAAATGTAGGTGTGTGTAAGTTTAGTTAAAATACATCTCATAACAACATAAAAGTATTTTTAGGATACTATTGTTTTTATGTAATACAAAATGTTGATTATAGGGAGTGGAGAAAGAATATAAGGAATGGATCTTGGGAGAAGACGTTACATCGAAATCGGGTAACTTCTTTTTATGTGAGCCAAAAAGTTGTCTATAATTTCCTTCAGGCCATGATAAGGATTCTAGGACGAAGGTAGGAATGTTGGATGATTATTTTAGATGAATTTATTTCATTAATTGGGATTGAGATGTGTGAGTTTGTCGGTAGATGTGGTGGCCATTTATAAGAGAGAGGAGGGGAACTTTAGTAATGTCTTGAATTATTAATTTATTAGAAATTAAATATAGATTAGAAATTTTCCAAAACTCTCTTAATAATAAAATTAGATGATTTTGGTTTTAATAACCATAATCAAATAATTTTTAGTTAAATTTTCAATAGTTTTTTATCCTTATCTTTTTGGTTTAACCCTTATATTACCATTTTTAATCTTAAAGTGATATCATGTTATTTACACAATTTTGATTAATGTAATTAACATATCATGTCAAACGACCCACAAAATGTAACTTATAACATATTTGGACTAATAATAATCATTTGGATGAATCTTATATTCTCATGAATTTAATATCATTTAATAAAATATTTTATATTTTATGTTATGAATTATGTAAATTTTGGACACTATTCATACTAGGCATTTTAGAAAATTCATAGAAACTTGATTACATCATAAATAAGGTATTAAATTAAAGTTAATATTAAAAAACCATCTTGGAAATTCTTGTATGACATCAAAATAATTTTTTTTATTTGAACATTTATAAAATCAGTTATTTGAATCCTTTATTAATAAAGCAATCACACAGTCATCATTGTATAATAATTAAATATATTTATTTCATGTTTAAAAATAATAAATAAAATATTATGATATAGTAAATATTATTTGATTTATAAATAATATTTATAGTCAATGATATCAGTTATAGTACTCTATATTAAAATTATTTTAGTAAAAGATACATGTTTATGTTATATTTCACTTTACATTAAATTAATTCTTATAAAATGTCATTTTCACACACATGTGGATCTATAAGGTCCCTAAATCAACCCAAGGATGTCCATGTTTATAAATATATCATATAATTGTATTATGATACCTATTAGTAGATTTTATTACTATTATAATATTTTTTACCCTTACTTACCAAATTACCCTTTAACAATGGTAAATAAATTAATTACTGAAGATATTTTTCAATATTTTCGAAACATAAAGGTACATATTTTCAAAATTTTGGACTTTATAATTCCAAATACAGAATCCTCGTTTTCAAATTCAAAACACATAATTGAGAAAAAATAATTTAAAATTAATTCCAGTTGTCAAAACCATAAAGCGGGTTTTTAAGAAGAAAAATATATCAAAAGGTTGACATGTTTTTATATTCTATTTAAAAGTTAATTTACTTACAAAGAACAATATTTTTAAAATGGTAAAATCATTATCCAATTAATTTTTTTAAAAAATAAATATGACAATATAACTATATAAATAAATTACATGAAAATACAGTTTTGAATTAAAATGCAGTATATTTCACTATTTATTAAAAAATGAACTTTATCAGAAAATAACCAAAAATTTATCCAATGTAAAATTTGATGTTTTGATTCTAAAAAATAAGTTTATTTGGTTAAATAAAACATATTATATTGAAAAAAATAATTTTTAAAAAAGATTCTTCAACAAATGGAGGTAAAATGGCCTTGAAAAAAATATTTGAGTATTTTATGCATAAAATTGGATTCATTCTCATTTTAAGCCTATAAAATTTATTAGATAAATGTAAAAACTTTTAGTAAACATGTATAATAATAATGTAGTTAATTATTTTTTTCTCACCAATACAATTTTTAGGCGTTAACTAGCTTTAAAAATAATAATAACATTATTGTATTATTTTTAGGTATAAATTGATGTTGTGGGAAACATAAGATTTCAGAAAAAATGTTGTTTTATGTTGGGTATGCTATCAGTAAAATAATCCCATTTAACATAAAATTAATATCTTATTAATAAATATTAAAAGGAATGAAAACATATTAGTTTGTAAATACCTCGGTCATTAAATCTCCCCCCCCGTTTTCAAATTGCATCCTTACAATATTAAATTTGGGCTCGAAAACATCATTGAAAATCCTAGATTGTAATAATAGTCAATAATACCATCACATTAAAAGAAATAATGATAAGTACATAGGACATCCAATATAACACATACTAGGGTTATATGTAGAAAACCATGGATATGCAATAAAAACTAAATGTCATGTTCTGACGGAGAGAGATAGAAAACATGACCGGGATACAATTGACAACTTGAAATACTCAAACATGTGATGGGTTTAATGGTCTATTATTTTCTATTAGGAAAAGTAAATGGAAATCGATTTTTTAATATCTTTTTATAAAGTAGTGGAATTTATTTCTAATCTTGACTAAGAACATAAAGAAACATACTTACTTGTCATGTAGAATTTCATTCATTAGTAAATATCTACCAAAAACTCATCATTTCTCCAAATGATGATTATTAAAGATTACTTAGTCACACCTAAAGTGATATAATCAACTTCAAAATATTCAAATAATCCTTAAAAGATTAACTATTTATTCATTTTATCGTAAAACATTAACCAAATCCAAAATCGTTAGTACAAGATCAGATAACACAAATAATAATAATCTGTTATAAATAGAAATAATACACTTAGTCTCTGAAATTTAACAAAAAATACCCCAAGGTTCAAAAAGGACCATTCAATATAATATTTTTCTTAAAACTACTCAAAATAATCCAACTAATATTGAAACAAAAAACTAATCAGTATTTTATCATTGGAACATTTATCTTCAAATAAAATCGACTACTTTTAACGTATCATACCTAAATTTAATTAACCTCTTCTAATATTCTCCATCATTGGTTAATAATTTATATAAATAACCCAAATCACCATTTTTTCATAATAAAAAAATAGATTCTTCATAAATAAAATACAACCATTAATTCAGAAATGAAATCCTATTGTATTCTATTTTCCTTGGGCATATATTTTTCCTAAAAGAGTGAACGTCTTCCAAAATAACATTTATCACTTAATCACCAAAAAAATCTTATAATATGGATATCCATTTGATAAATTATATGTTCCCCAAATAAAATAATTCTTAATCCATAAAATCAGTTAAACTATGTGGAATAAGTCATACTAACCAGGGGCTTCACGTAGGCGAGTGGTAGGAATTTCTTCCTTGTCACCCTTCAATTGCGGGTTCGATTCCTGTAGCCATGCCATATGGGATGGGTTGTCACCCTTCCCATGATTTTTCATTTTCCAAAAACTATATAATTCTTAAAACATTCCTAAAATGCGATAAAATCTTGAGAAATAACCATAACATATTTAACATCAAATGTTATCTAATACATCACATTTTGCATCCCAAAAACTAATAGCCCTTAATTTCCAAAACATCAAGGATAATATAAACCCTAATAATTCATTATAAAAATTTCTAAAATAGAGTAGATAATTATTCCTCAATTAACAATTTTATATAACAAAATAATGGTTACAAATACAAGATGTCTTCAAGATTAATCCCATCATTAATTAATTTAAACATATCACCATCAGTAGATCAAACAAAACTATTCAATTCAAAAACATTAGACATCTTATTTATTAATCATTCTTCATTATCCTTTAACCATGATTTTTAATCTTATTATTTTTTACCTCTTTCATACCAATAAAATCAGGCATAATTTTTGAATATTTCAATAATTTCCTAACATGAGATAAGAAATAATCCATACCTTTCATAGGTAATATTCAGTTTCCTCAACTTCATTTGGAATGACATTAATTATTGGTAAAAATATATTTGTATAGTTCATTTGATGAAATTCCCGAACCTTCATGGTTATACATCTATTTTCATGATTACCATGCACACTGCATTTGAAACATTGAATTGATTCATTAAAAAGAACATATTTCTCTTTCCTAGAGTCAACTAAATGCTTATGTTTTCTTTGATAGGTTATTTCTTTATGAACTGTATTACCACATCAAAAAAATATCAATGTCCCATTGTATTATTTTTCAATGTGTTTCTTTCCACACACTTGACACATAGGTTTTTGAGTATACAAACCCTTATTATTATTACCTGATCTCTTAGGGGGATTATTTTCTGACACAAATGATGCCTTATAAAAATCACAAATGTTTGAGTGGTCAATCAAGACTCAAGATATTTGGTTAAAAGCAAACACAAGAGTTTTAATTATAGCTCCCATTTCATTCAGTTTCTAATTCTTAAAACCACCGTCATTACATTCACATACATTTTTCAATTGGTTCCTAATATATCCATCTATTTACTAGAAAAAAGTTCAGTGTGAGTATATTAGTAAAATATTTATATATAATCTTACAAGGATGGTAAAAACAAATATATAATTATTCATGTTATCTTAAAATCATTAAATTAATCTAATATAACTGTGTCTATTTCTAAAATTCTATCCTTTTGGTTATATAGAACATGAAACTTTTTCTTAAAAACACCCTATCCTCTAATGTTATCTAAACTGACCACTGATACCATCTATAGGGCCCCATCCATAAGCATTACTTAATATTGAGATAATACTATAATTTGACTTTAAATAAAATTAGGGATCATTTTAGGTTTATATAATTAATGAATTAGGTCATAACATATATATAACAACATAAATATTATATGTAGTCACTTATACTCGCAATCCATTTCTTTATAAAATGGAAACACTTTAAAAAGATTCATGTTTCGTTTCTTGTTTTAAAAAACATCAATTTTCCTTGATCCCATATTTGTCTCTATTATTCTTTGTGACCTTTGAGAAACATTTCAAAACATGGTATGAGGCATAAAAAATTATTAAGGGATAAATAATGAATGAAAATTGTTAGTCTTGTGAAAAAATGTAAACAATGAAACATTTATCATAAAGTAATACTTTTCACCTGTATGAAGTAGAAAAAATACTTCACTGAATATAAACTCATTGCTATCCATTATTTCAATAAAGGATTTCCATAAATCCCTTAGAAAGAAACATATAATGTATAAAGGTTACTTGGGACATAAACATAATTGAATGGAATAACCATACGGTAAACATCCACACATATCACTAAATGGAATAACTATACAATCAACGAACATACCAAATGAATTGACGATTATAACGTAACCAAACATATTTGGTTTATGAAGAAACCACCCATAATTTTGTTTATCATGTAACCCCCCCATCCTTGGTTTATCATGGAACCACCTATCATATTTTCAAGTACCATTATATAACCATAATTCCTAAAATATAGCAAATAGCAACCTTTCAGTTTTCTCATTTCATTTGAAATGAAAGGAAAAATTTTCAAGATATTGAAATAATCAATCAATTTTAAAAACAATATTCAATTTGAAAACACAAAATAAGATAATAAGGGATTACTTTTCCTTTTTGTAAACATTAAGTATTATAAAGGAATCTAAATATAAAAATAATGATTATGGAGAAATAAAGGTTGATGTCACCACATACATTAAAATGATTTCTTTTGTCATTTAGTAAAATGATGTGTAGAAAAAATATTTCCTTTGAATGAAATTAAAAGACAAATGGGTTTATTTTAAACCATATAAAAGAAGAAGGTGTATATTATCAAAATATGCCTCAATAAAGGGAGATTGAGATGAAGTCTCTTACCATGAGTATGATTCATCACGTATTTTCCTTATTCTTCTTGAATAATAAACATAAGTAAATTTATACCTTCTTCAGAACCTTTTTCAGGTTTATTATACCATATATAGGACTTATTCCGATGTTATTAAAATTACATTATTATTTATGTTAATACCTGTCGTTTTGTCGATATTCGGTACATGAGTCTAAAAATGAACTTTTTTTATATAAATTGTACATGTAGTCAATTATACATCATATCAAAAGTGATATTAATTATTTAAATATCATATATATCCAGTGTATATGTATTTATAATAGTCCAAAACATTTGGAGATAACAAATAAAATGCACCATTCATGGAGAGAGTAGGTTGTATGCATGCGAGAATGTTACTATCAATTCCTTGTCATATTAAAAGAAAATTTTTCAAATAATATAAATTTATATTATAATACCATTATCAGATTTAATTCTTTTATGTCTCATAGGTTTTTTGAAATCATCATTTATACATTCTTTGTTTAGCATGAATGATTCATATCAATTGGAGGGGGCAGTAGTCCACACTTCCTCAAATGAAATTATCGTATTTACACATCATGGAACACATAAAGGTATCTTATAAATAAAAATTATAGAATAATATAGACATTATAAATATAATATATATCACACACATATATATAGTTCTATAATAATGTCCACCATGATAGGTTGTAAGGTAAAATTGAACAATCATTGTTTCGTGAGGCAGTAGATCGGCGTACAGAGAAATAGTCTGTTCATATCCATTAGATGGCGGTGTGTGCAAGTGTACTAAAAAAATTATAATAAAAACATCCTTTTATACTTAGGATACTGTTTTATAATATTAGAAAAAAAATATTATAAGGAGTGGAGACGTAAAATAAGGAAGGGAACTTGAGAGAAGACATTACCTCTAAATCAGGTAACTTTTTTTTATTTGAACCAAAAGCCTTTGTTTAGTTTCCTTATCCCAATGGTAAAGCATTTATGTGTAAGTGAAGGATGTTGGGATATTATTTTAGAATAATTTGGACGAGCCATGGGGAATGAGAGGTTTAAGTATGTTGGTAGAAGTGGTTTCCTTTTATAAGAAGGGGAGGGGCACTTTAGGAAAGTCTTGAAATATTAAATATATTATAAATTCAATTTCAATGAAAAATGATCAAACACTCATTTAAGAATAATTTAAGATGAGGTTTCTTCAAATACCCAACATCCAAAAAAATTTAGTCATGTTTGGAATAAAATTTATCCTTGTATTTTTGGTCTGAACCTTATTTTACCCTTTTTAATCTTACTTTGATATCCTGATATGTACATGTTTGGGATAATTTAATTACCATATCATGTGAAAAGAATATAAAAAGTCATTTATGACATATTTGGAATCAATTAATCATTTTTATGAATATTAGATATTTAGGAATTTAATATCATTTAATAAACTATTTTATATTTCATTTTACGAATTATGTCAATTTTGGACACTATTCATACATGACAATATAAAAAATTTATAATTTTATTCCCCCAAAATAGCCATAAAATCAATGATAATAGGACAATATCATCCAGAAAATTAATGGATGACATAAAAATAAACAAATTACATTTATTTAAGCTTTTATAATACCATCTATTTTAATTCTTTATTAATATTGCAATCACTACATCATCATTGAGTCAAAATTTGAATTTTTTATTTAATGTATAAAATTTATAAATAAATTATCTTTATTTAAGAAAACGTTTTATAATTCTAATGACTTATTATAGTGGAAGAGATATGTTATATAACCATATATTAATTTTTTTAGTAAAAGATACATATTTATGCTATATTTCTCTTTACTATAAATTAAATCTTATAAAATATCATTTTCAAACCCATTTGGCTCCATGGGGTCCCAAAATCGTCCCAAGGATTTACATGGTTGGAAATATCTCATAAAATAGGATTAAAAAAAGTGTTAGAGTAGTTTAATTTTATTATAATATTATTTTTTTGTATTATTTAACAGATTTACTGTTTAACCATGGTAAAGAAAATAATTATTGAATTTACTATTCATAATATCAAAAAATAAAAGGTACCTATTTACAAAATTAATACCTTCTGATTCCAAAAAAGGAATCCTTTTTTTCAAATTCAAAACACAAAATCGGTAGAAAATTTACTTAAAATTAATTCCCGTTGTCAAATCCAGAAAGCAGATTTTTAGAAGTAAAATCTAATAAATGATTTACATGTTCTTACATCCAATTTAGTAGTGAAATTACATCCAATGAACATAATAGGATTAAATGAAAAAAATTTAATCAAATTTCAAATTAAAACAAATTAAAATGACAATCTTACTATATAAATAAATTAGATGAAAATGCAATTTTGAATAAAAATGAAATAATATTCACTATTCATTAAAAAATGTAATTTTCCAGAAAATTAACAATAATTTAACCAATGTAAATATTAATATCTCGATTCAAAATAATATGATTATTTTGTCAAAAAAACATATTAAAATGACATCAAATATTTTTAAAAAGGGTTCACCATCAAAATAAAACAACCTTTTAAACAAATTTATGGAATTGTATGATTAAAATTTGAATCATTATCATTTTGAGCCTTTAAATATTTATTGGATAAATGTAAAAACATTTAACAAAAATCTATAATCACATTTTTGTTAGTTTTGTTAATTTTTTTCCATCCAACGACTAGGCATTAAATACCATTTAAAATAATAATAACATTATAGAATTATATTTCGGTATAACTCAATTTTGTTTGAAAAATAATATATTAGAGAAACTCATTGTTGTGTATTTATCATGCTATCAATAAAAGTGTCCCCTTTAATGTAAAATTAAAATCGTATTCATAAATATTAATATAAATGAAAAACTATTATTCTAAAAATAGCTGGTCCATTACAATTACACTCTCCCAACCTATATTAAATTTTTCCCTCTCATTTTAGACATGATCTTGGTAGTCTAGGGAATAATATTTAAAAAAATTGATGAAAAAATAACATCATAAATAGAATTAATAACACGTTTTTTATGAAGTATAAAACATAAACATGGTGAACACCACATAAAAAAGCTTTCAAATAAGAGAACAATAGTGAAAACATGTTTATAAGATAATATTAACCATTATGATTTGATAGAGAGTGATAGGGAACATGATCATGAGAATGTTTTTGTCCAAAAAACCTTGAAATAGTGGTGTCAATAATGTTTATTGAAACCATTAAAAATAATGATAATATGAAAACATATTTCTTACAAACCGTTCTCCTAGAATTTAGAAATTATTTCACTGTCTATGTTTATAAGTAAATATACATACATGATAAATTTATATAAGAAAAATATTATCCTTGTGACTTGAAATAAATCTAAATATTTTATTTTCATAGGTTTCACCACATGGGGATGTAATACAATAATATCTAAAACCTCATCAAAAGGTTTATTTAACCCATTTCATAAATGGATAACCATATCTACCTTCTAATTATTATGATCCAAAAATTTATAATCTACTCCATGTTATTTAATAGTATATAATTTACTTTATCCATATCAATCATATCTTTATCCAACATAATTATCCCAACATCAAGAACATATTATGTCAAAACTTTCCTTCAACCATGTGTTTTCCAAAAGGTTCAACCAGTTATAGAATCACTTTTCCTGGTTATCGGTACTAATCAACCCAAGATTTAGAATTCATGATGAAAAAGTGGTTCATTAAAATTATTAAACATTCCAGAATACTTATAATCAGTATCTAATCTATAACGTACTATTTAAAAATTATTGAGGGATCCAAATATAAGATAAATTTAATGTTTCCACATTATTTATCTCAATAACATATGGTTGAACATGATAACTTATCTTCTTTGGAGGTATTTTCCTTTGATAATTATAGGATTAATTTTTATAGTCTCACATCTCATTTCATTTTTAGCCCTAATTTTTAACATTTTACATCATCCCTTTACATTATATTTTCTGGTGATCCCTTTATCCATACTTATAAAAACTCCAAATATATTCAAGAATTTACCATGGTGATTCTTTCCATGGTTAACACAAGTGGTAAAATCTTTATTTCCCTTATTCGTGTTATTTTTTATTCACTCTTAAGTAATCTACATCTTTAAATTTTTATTCAATCAATAAGAATTAGGGAATTATTTATCTGTTATGATAGTTAATAAAATAATTTATTCATATGAATACAGAGTTTGACAGATCAAAGCCCTTAATAGACTTGTCTTAAGACCATAAAAGAAATGATAAATCATACATTTCATGTTGTGCATGAAATATTTATAATACCTCGCTAACAATGAAAAGGTAGATTCATAATATGCAGTACTGCCTTCTTCTTATTCTCTATTCTATTGAAATTCCACTTAATTTAATTTTTTATGAGGGATGTATATATTGAATATTTTATCCTTAAAAATTCTTTATTCCATGAGTTATACCTCTTTATTCTCCCATGTATTTGTTATTATGTTCCACCATTGATGAACATCACTATTCAGTAAATAGGCCTCAATGGTAACCATTTGCGTTTCATTGTATCCCAGTATTGTAAATATTTTCTTAAGATACAAAATTTATTTCTCAACTATAATTGTATTATTATTACCTCTAAAATATGTGGCATTCTATTGCATAAACTGATCCAGCAAAAGGGATTATCTCTATGGAATAGGTTTCTCCATTTGGGTAAGGCCATTTTCCAAAACATGATTATGTTTCCATACTGTTAACCTGTATTAATAAAAACCTGATCACATCTTGATTGTTCTTCTGTGTGAGAGTGCATATGATAATGTCCTAAGGATTGGTGTTGCACTAAATGTTCCTAGAAGATCCTTGGTATTTTGTGATCCTAAAAGTTCCATAAAACAATTATTGAATATATCTTCAATGGTCGTATGATGTTTTTTTAGGCACAAAAATCATAAAATCCACTAGGGGTGAGGGATCATAAAACATTGAGGCACATTATAATGGTGTGACCCAAAGGTAATATCTGGGAGGATATTATGAGAACGAGAACTTCTAGTTGGAAATACACATTTCATGGTGTCACTGGATGTTACTTTCTATATACATCTGTATTGGTAATTAGAATTTAAGATTATTATTAATGGGTATTCCAACACGGACAGTTATATGTATTGAAGAAAATTGTGATGACACACTGTTCGCAGTGAGGTAGGATATGTTTGGTGTGTCACGAGTAATACTACATTAATAGATAACGTGAGAATGGATTTTTACCTTATGTTCCATAATGAAAGATGATATCTCATGACCTTTTATGGAATTTATTTAGCGTAAATAAGTCCATGGCCATGGTAAGGAATAAAAAAACACAATTTTTGGAAGTCAAATTAAGAATAATGAAGCACATGGGTGGATGGAACTAGCTTGCAACCCACTTTATTTGAGATATCGAGACAAAGGAATTACATTACACAGTAAGCATTTGTAGGAGGTTAAACATCATTTCAAAATTAACTTCACTTTTTATGGGTGCCTTGGCGTGTTTCTAGACACTAACCTTGGACTTTAGGTATGCTCTGCCTAATTCCACTGAAAAAGTGGCCTGTAGGGTAACAAAATAAGTGTTTCTAAGTATCTATGTTTAATATTCATTTGACAAGTTGAATAAATATTATTCCCAATTTCGGATTATAAATTATTTAAAGATAACTGATTGCATTTATTTTGACACAAGTTATTCGAGATAATATATTGTGGGAGAAATAATATATTTAATTTTAATTAATGTAGTGATATTTATTGATGAAATAAATATCCATAATTTAAGGTCTAATAAATTTTGTGGGGTAAATAAAGAAAATGTAAAAACAAAAGTACATGCCTTGTATATTAATATACAAAACATGTAGTTTTTTTGGGGATTTGTGAGAAATAATAATATTTATTTAATTTAATAATATGAGTTTTAATTTGTGGGACAAATGTTGAGTGATAATAATAGTCAACTATTATTATTATATATGGGGTCTTACTAAGTATTTAAGGAAATGAATAAATGATTTCAGGTAATTAATTCATTTTAATATTTTATGTAACTAAAATCCCAATTATATTTTTCCTATTAGCCTAGCCATTTTCTACTGTTGTGTATAATGGATCTAGAGAAAGATCTCATGACAAGAGAAAATTCCTTTCCTCCAAGAATTCCCTCATGTAAACAAAGAGATCCTCCTCCACTAGATCAAGGAGAGCGCTTTTGAAGTGTCTCTCGAGGAGATCGAAGGTGGACATCGCAAGTGAAGACTATTCTTTGCTACCACCAAGAGATCCATTCGATGACGTCCAGAGAAATGTGGAACACATGTGTATCCACGATAGATAAATCCTACACTTGGATTCTTTGACTCGGTGATGGATCACATTTAATCATGACCAAATACATCAATGAAGAATGGGTTCCATCAAGGGAATTCATAAATATTAATTAAATTAATTATAACCAACTTATGAGGATCCTCTATATGTTTATGGGACTTCTCTCCTTCCCTTAATTCTTCATTCTATTCTAAAGATCATTCATTTTATTATTGAGATGAATCACATATTGATCATTGTTATCAAAAAAATAAAAGTTGAGTACACCCATCAACACACTTCTGTTCTGCCTGGAACCTTAAAGTTGTAATAGAGGGGTGATATCGTTGATTATAATTATTTATTTTTTCATTGATGATAAATGAATTTAATAATTTACTTGTTTAAATTCAAGATCATCATTATATAAATATGAATCTTGAGATCTATTCATCCTCTTTCGTAACTCGTTTACATTTAAAAAATGATTTTTTCATTTAGTTTGGTTAAAATAAAATAGAGGATATCATCCTAAGGAGTTGATGGTACCTGGACATATGACACTAGAACACACGATCTGTATTTGGTAGTACATGTATTATAGTCAATGTTCATTGCATCTGGATGGTCCTCCAAACAATGATGTGTGTTAGAGTTTATCTATGTCTTAAATGAATCAGTGTATTGACTAGGAATAGGTGTAATTCAGTTTTCAGATTAAATTACATGTGGCCGAAAGGACACGGTGTGTAGTCCCTTTGTGTTAGGGTTGGACCTTGTACCCCGTATATAGCTTTCTTGGCTGGATACCATGTAACGTGGATACTACATGATGTTTCTCCCACTAGACATGCTGGGTACTCAGAGGATTTTCGAAGAACACTCACATGTTGTATCCCTGAGTATTTACTTTGGATGGACAGTGAACGATAGTACCCAATGTGTAGTCAGAACTACACTCCATGTACTCATTTAATTATATATATTTATTATAATTTATTATTATATTATACAAAACCTTGATATGTGTACCATGGTGAGTGTATAAAGCTTAGGCACAACATGTGATAAGTGTTATATTTAAATGTGTTTAATTTTAAATCTGTGTAATGTTCATTTCTACTCATTGGGTAGTTATGAACTAGAATTCACCTGGTTGCCTCTAGGGTACAAGTGACATACAATGATAACCTAAAATGAATTTATTTGTTTAAAATTATAATGGATGAGAATCCCAGGGAAATTTTGGAAAGGCCTATATGGTAAAAGGATTGATTAATTAAAGATAATTAATTGATTCGTGCATGATTTATGTTATAAGAGGACAAATAGATTAGTGAATTTGAGTTTTACTTATGCATAAATATTGTTTCATGCATGGATAATCATGAGGTAGAATATGACCTTTGTATATGGATTGTTTCTTTTGATTTAGTTACTTATATTAAATTTGTTGAGATGTGATCCTTCTCCTCATTAATATGTAGGGCATGCATGCCCAATGTTTCATTTATGTAATACACCTTTTACCCCTTACCTTCATGTGAGATAAATGAATTTGTAATGGATGGATCTCCCATGATAATTGAGGAGGCTCATGTTTGGAGCCAAGGTGAAACCAGTCAAAGGATATACAAAGGTGGACAAGTAGAAAGCTGTAAACATGAACCCAAAAGGTCCAAGGTATTTTCTTCCATAGGTCTTGTGTTAGTTTATCAGCCTCTAGATAAAATAACCAATATAAAAATCTAATGATAAAGCCATTTATTTTAGTTAAGTTATTTTTTATGGTTTATTTTTTGTGGGTGTTTTGTTACGATCACACAATTAGTGAATTTAACAATCATGAAATAAGAAACTAAAATGGGATTGTATTATGTGAAAATATTATATTATACATTGTTAATAACAAAATTATACCTCACTTAATATTAAAAATCATGTAATGAATTATAATAAAATGAAAATTTATGTATAAGGAAAAAAAATTCAATGAAATATTAAGTTGGTATAGCCTTCCAAAATCATGGTTAGAATCAAACCATAGTTCAAAGTGCTTGACCAACCCCCGTTGGGGTGCTATAATTTATCAGGGAATTATAATTAACTATTTTGGGTTGACTAGACTTGGTTCACATCTAGGGTAGACTTTCACAATAGAACATTGTGTGAACATGAGGCAAAAGTTGAAGAAATCCAAAATAAATATATTTTTAGATCAGAGAGTCCACTCAATGGATCAAGGTGCTATGAGTTAATGTAGTTGGAATTTTGGAATAGCTACCTAAAACCATTCAAGATTCTTAACCAATTCTGTTTGGGGGTAATAAGAAGGTTAATATGGATCCTTGCCACTAGAATATTTATGAAACATAATATTCTAACTTCAATGGTGAGGGATATTGGATTTCGATAAAATAGTGGGAGACAAATAAGTATTAATTTATTTAATTGTCTCACTTTTATCATGATATATTACTAAATCATTACTCATCTTAATTTATAGAAATAGAAAGAAAAATGACTTGAAACATATAACTTCGAACCATACTTTACAAGGAAAAACTTCTCATCGATGCTAAATTCCAATAGTTGTAGAGGAGTTTACACATCATCATTCACCACTAGAGGAAATTGTATGTGCTAGAGGAGCCTATTCTAGTTCTGCCTGAAAAAGATGCTAGTGATGAGGAACTAACTCTCAATATGAATCATATGGATGGTTTGACAGATGTCCAATGTTTCGTGCTATTAGGCATGTATAATGATCTCTTGAGGCATCCTGAAAAGATGGACATGTATAGCATGATGCGTCACCTTAAGGACCATTACCAAGATAATGCAAGACATTAGAGATGTGATATCTCTAATGCTTTGTTTACAACTAATATTGGAGAGTCTACAATATTCTGGCTTCATGTAGTCAAGAATACTAGCTACATTGAATTCATGGGCATTTTAGGGATTATGTTTCTGGAAGATTTGTGTACAAATCTCATTGTACCATCACAAACCAAAACCTTCTCGAGTTTTATTGTCAATTACAACATGCAAAACAATGAGAAGAGTCTATCGGTACTTCAGAACATAATTCTCTTGGTAGATAACGTCATGGGTCATGAAAACCTGTAGACCATATGGTGAATAATGAAATAAGTACAAGGAAAAGGGGCCAAGGGTTCGTAAACAGTTGGAATCCCCTAATCACAATCTCTCCATAAAGGGGAAGATACAAAGGTGGGGAAAGGAATGCGATAAAGTATGTTTTTCATGTGTAAAGATATGCCACTGGAAGAGGAACCACACTCAGAAGTGTGCAGACGCTAAAGGTGAATTCATTATCAAGTGTAATCATTCCATTTCCACACATTGGGTATTAGATATAGCTTATGGGGATCAAAACTGTATTCAAATGCATGAACCAAGTATATTTAGATATATTGATATAGGAGAGGTGGATCTTTGAGCTTCCAGTGTCACAAGGATGGATGTGTTGGCCATTGGTGATTACCATCTCTCATTTCCAACTCTGATGCTTTTGGTTTTACATAACTATTATTATGTTCCAAGTGTTACCAGGAAAATAATTTATGTATAATTTTTGGATATGGATCTATTTATTTTCATGTTTTAATATAAGGGTTGTTTCTTTTATAAGAATAATGTATGATGTGTTATGACACATTTAAATAATAATTTTTCCGTATTATATAATGAAAACCAAGTGTTGGAAATTGATAACAAAACAAACTCACATGACTCATACATCACCCAGTGGTTGCATCACCATCATGGTCATGTAAACGAGAAGCACTTGAAAAAGGTATGAAAAGATGGTTATTTTGACTCTATTGAGCTAAAACAACTTGTTAGATGTTACACTTGTTTACAAGGTAAATTGACCAGAATGCCTTTCAGTGGATAGGGTGAAAGGGACACAAAACATCTAGGATTGTTGCACACATATGTGGTTGGACCATTTCCTGATGAATCTAAAGTTGGATATTCTTACTTCATTACTTTTGATGATGATTTGAGTAGATATGGCTATGTCTACTTAAGGAGGTATAAGTCAAAGTCCTTTGATTAATTTAAGGAACCCGAGAATGAAGTAGAGAATCCTCATAGTAATAATTAAGTGAAACTTTAATCAAATCAATGTTTATAATATCTAAACCAATAGTTCATCAATCTATTACGAGAGTAAGGGATTCAATCTCAACTTGCTCCACCTTATACACTATTGTGGAATGACGTTGAGGAATGAAGGGATCACACCTTGTTACACATGGTGAGGTTAATGATGAGTCATGAAGATCTTCCATTATCATTTTTGGGATATGCAATACAAACTATATCATATACATTATACTAAGTACAAACTAATGTCTAAAATGGAATTCCTTCAGATTTATGAAATGGAATGATTCCCATTTATCTCCCACATGTGTATAGTGGTTCAATGTGTTTGTTAAGGCCTTCTCAAGCAATAAAATAGCACCTCAGGGCATGAGGTGTATCTCTGTCTGATATCACAAGGAAAATAAAGGATATTACCTATAGAACCTTTTAGACAATAATGTGATTGTCGCCAGACAAGGTGTCTTTCTTGAGAGGGAGAAATCCTAAAAAAAGGATAGTGGAAGCATTATTGACATATATGAAGTCGATACTCAAGATACACAGGAGTCAGTACAAGAACAAGTTCCACAGGTCCCCATGGAAGTGGTTCCAGAAACACAATTACTACGTAGCAGCTCAAGAGAGGTAAGGGAACCAGATAAATTTGGTTTCCAAGTCATTAATAATGGAGAATCATTACTGTTTTATAAGGATGATTGTCTACCCTGTAACGATACAGTAGAGAGATCCAAAGATGTAAGATGTATATAATATATGAAATCTAAGATGAATTCCATGTACCATAACCATGAATGGGTTATGGTCAATGACGCAGTTGATTATAGAATGTTGGATGAAAATGGATATTCAAGAGAAATATAGACAATGAAGGTCAAGATAGCAACTATATAGCAAGGATAGTGGCTAAAGGATTCAGACAACCTAAAATAATTGATTATGAAGAATCCTTCTCGCTAGTTTCCATGTTATAATCCATATGAATCATACCTTCTATAGAATCTCTCCATTAATATGTGATTGGGAAAATTTATGTTAAAACAATATTCCTTAATGTGATTGATTAGGAAGAAGTATATATGACACAACCAGAAGATTTTGTGACACTAGTTGAAGCCTAATGGGTTTCCTAGTTTTATAAATTCATTTGTTGATTAAAGAAAGCATCATGGTCAATGAAAATTTTATTTGATAAATCCATAAAGGAATTTGGTTTCACTAATAATGAATACGAGCCTTGTGTTTATAAGTGGTTTAAGGGGAATGTGGTCGTTATCCTTCTAGTATATGTTGATTTCATACTACTTAATAGAAAATATTTACTGGTCTTATAGTTTGTTAAGGACTGGTTGATCAAGTGTTTCTCCATGAAAGACATAGGTGAAGCAGCCTACATTCTAGGGATCATGATATTTCATGATAGATCCAATAGGATACTTTGAAAAAGTGAGGGTACAACCATTGACCAGATACTAAATAGATTTATTATGGAACAATCCTAGAGTGGATTGGTTTTAGTGTCAGATATACTAGATATTTCTATGAAAATGTTCCCTCATACACAATAGGAGAAACACATGATGTGTAAGATCCCACACACTTTGGCTATAGGATCCATCATGTATGACATGTCATGTACCAGACAAGATGTTTCCTATTCACTTAGCATGGAAGGAAGATATCTAGAAGATCCCAGATAACATTAATGGAGTTCTTTTAAGACTAACTGTATGTATCTCATAAGAACTAAGGATATGTTCCTCATTTAAGGAGGAGATGAGGAGCTTTTCAGTAGATGGTATGCCAATGTTAGTTTTCATACAGATCATAATGATCTCAAGATGCAATTAGGATATGTTTTTTTATCCCAACAGAGGAGTTCTGAGATGGAAGATTTCAAAGAATGTAGTTGTCGTAGATTTTACAATGGAGTCCTAATATATATCGAATTATGATGCAAACAATGAAGCTATATAGATTTTTATCATATTTTAGGAACTTGATGTTGTTCTTATCAGTAAAGATCCTATCATATTTTATTGTGATAATACTGCAGTGGTGGCACTTTCCAAAGAACCATGGTCACATCAACAGAAAAAGCACATTCCCCAAAAGTATCACCATTTGAGGGATTTTTATCAAAGGGTGATTCTGTATTGAGATTTGTGTCCATGGAAGATGACGTGGTAGACCCTATGACTGAAATATTATCTCATCAAAAGATTTAATATCATGTAATATCTATCAAGTTAAAAGTAGTTTGTAGTTGGCTCTAGTCTAAGTGGGAGTCTGTTGGAGTTTGTGGCCTAAAACCAACTACTTGTACTTTATGATGATCATGTATTAAAAAATTTATTATCCCATCTTGATTATTATTCTGCATTACAGTGCATGTGATAATGTCTTATAAATTGTTTTTGCACTAAAGGGTTATCACAGATCCTTGCAATGATGTGAGATCAAATGATCCATAACACTATTCATGAATATTTCTTCTATAGGTAGTTGAATTTATTTGAGGGATACAAATAATACTAGCCATTAGGGGAGAGGATTCATAAAACATTGAGGAATGTTCTCATGGTGTGTGCCCGGGGTAATATCCATGAAGATATTATGAGAACATGTCCCACCAAAAAGAAATAAACATTTCATATTGTCATTGGATGTTCCTATCAGAGGATGTGTGTATTGGTCCTTAGAATTTCAGATTATTGTTAGTCGGTATTAGAACTCATGCACTTAGGTGTATTGATGAAAGCTGTGATGACACATTGTTCATAGTGAGGTAGGATATTTCTTGTGTGTCATGTGTAATACTGCATTAATAGATAATGCGAGAAAGGATTTGTCCCTTCTATTCCATAAAGAAAGTTGATATCTCAAGCCCTTTGATGGAATTGATGCAGCCTAAATAAATCCATGTCCATGGTATGGAATGATAATGTTCAATTCCAGAATGTCAAAGAATTAATAATCGAGCACATGGGATTATAGAACGTTGTTTGAAACCCTCTTGATTTGAGATATCGAGAAAAAGGGATTACATTTCACAGTAAGTGATCGTAGGAGGTGAAAGGTCATGGTAGCATTACCATCATTCTCTTTGGTTTCCTTGGTTTGTTTCAAGATTCTATCCTTGGAATTTAGGCAGACATCGCCTAATAAATTTGAGAAAGACTCTTAGAGAGTCACAAACTATGTGTGTCCAAGTATCTCAGTTAAATATTCATTTAACAAGTTGAATAAATATTATTCCAGCTGGTTGTTTAACTATTATTCAAAGATAGCTAATCACATTTATTTTGACACTAGTAATTTGATATAATATATTGTGCGTGAAATAATATATTTATTAGAGGGTAATGCAATTTTTCTTATTTATGAAATAAATATACATTAATCAAGGTCTAATAAATTTAGTGGAACAAATACAAAACAAAATAAAAATTCAAGTACACTTCATGTATATTAATATACAAGTCTGATAGTTTTTCATGGGATTTGTGAGAAAAAATATTATTTATTTAATTAAATACTATTAGGTGTAATTTTCTAAGTGGATGTAAAGTAATTATAATAGTCTACTATTATTATTATAAATGGGGTCTTACTATGAATTAAATGAAATGAATAAATACTTTTAGGTAATTAATTCATTTTATTATTCTATGTAATTAAAATCAGAATTACTTATTCTCATTAGCCTAGAAATGTTTCTTGTTTGGGCACAAAAAATCATGAAAAATATTTCAATCCCTGAGATAATTCCATTCCGCTAAGAATTCTCTTATGTTACAAGATAGATCCCCCTCCACAATATCATATAGATCACTTTGGAAGCACATCTTAAAGAGATTGAAGGCAAACATTGTAAGAGAAGGCTCTTCTACACTATCACATGATGAGTGCTTTGGTGATGTCCAAAAACATGTTGATCATGTGTGAATTACTGCTAGAGGATGCCTACACATGGCTTATACGAGTCAATAACAGATCACATAGGATCATGATCGAAAACATAAATAGAGAGAGACTTCCATCAACATAATTCTAGTCATTAAATTAAATTAATTATATTCAACATATGATGATCTTCTCTATGGTTCCCAGACTTCCTAAATTTCATTCATTATTTATTTTTTTCAATGATCTGACATCTTATAATTGTGAAGGATCTCTGATTGATCTTTTTTAACAGAAAAATTAATGTTGGGTACACCCATCCATGTGCTTCCAATATGCATGGAACCTTCAATTTTACGAAACATTATAATATTTCCCTATTATATCCATAATTTTCTCTGTTCCAATACGAGCTGTATTGGTATCCTCAGAAGAAAACCCTATTCAATTTCTAAGAGTATTGGTACCTATCATTATACTAAGAAACATTTATAAATACTGAAATATAATATATTATCAAATAAAGTATAATTTCTAAATCACAATATATAATTAAAATATTTTAAAATCTATCATCAAAAAGTAAATGATAATTCACCAATATTCATAGAATCATAATATTTTTTTTCTTTGGGGACACATTTACTTTTAAATCTCTGACAATTATTAGTAATTAGAATGTGAATTATCGTAAGGGTATCCATAGACTGTGTCAAATTAGGTATCCAATCAGGCCCATTATCCTATTCTAGGTTAAACTTGAGTCAGTCTTGACAAACCATTTCAGAGTTGTTACCCTTGCATATATCTGTGTCATAACCATTACTATATGTAGTTTCCATATAGGCATTTATTTCTATGAAGACCAAAATAATCCCAACCTTAAAAAATTCATGGATTTTCTTTTATACTTATCCATAAACCCTATAATGGGGTTATTTTCCTTAATATAAGAATTATATATCATGTATCAAATCTTATTATTAAACATGATTTGATAACAACTACAACACCCTGACCCTAGAAGCCCAGAGCTTGTGCACTATTTTATTATATAAGCATGCTTAAAAGGAAAAAAATCCGGAAATAATGAACAAGTTAGTAGTTTAGGATCACTATATAACATATATGATATACATAATAAATTGTGAAAAGAAAATATACCATAACATAGGTGAAATAATCACATCCTTGTATATCATTAAATTGATTTAACTTCCTAACCTGGGGATAGGAAACATAATAACTGTGATATAAAATTCCCAGAAAGGGTATCTACATTAGAAGAAATAATGAATAAATGATAATAAATATATACCGAAAGGTAAATAACAAAAAACACATTCCACATAATCAAGAAATTAATAATTAAATTCATCCATAGATTTTATCATATGAAATCCTAATGTATAATAACAATGATAACAAATATATATATGAAGAAAATGTCAACTTACTATATGCTATGTATGATAAACATGAAAACCTAAAATACCAATACCTTTCAGAAGACAGTTCAAATCCCTAGGCTGAAAACCAATTAATTTTGAAAACTTATTTGTCTCATGATAACCAATCAATGAATTGGGGGGGGTATGAAAAGTCTAGGCCCTAAAAATAATTTCTAGTCTAAATTATTCCTCATATCAATTAATTGATTTAGTTAAAAATTTATATGCCTTATAAAATATCCAAACTTAATAAATAATATAGAATTATTGATAATTTTCTCGTTTAGGATATCTAAAAACAAGTTTTTTTGATAGTCATGTATGGTAATACTATTGGAAGATCATAAAAAAAATTATTTAGAAAAATAATCATTAAATATTACAAAGTGTCAAACACCAAATTAAAATATGTGAATAATAATTACAAGGAAGGAGTAATATTAAATGAAAATTACAATATCATTAAAATAATAAAAATAATGGTATAACATGTCAAAAGGTATGTATTTATACCATATAAGAAACATTGTGAATAGCATTACAATACGCCACAATGAAATGAAATTTAGACGAAATCCCATACCATGAATAAACTTTTGGGTAAAAATTATTATCCTCTTATATAATGGTTTTTTAGATTTTTATAACTTATACCAAATAAAATCTAATATTTATAATATAAAATATTAATTTCATCTTATATATTATTACCCATTTGTAAACGATCTGTCATTATTTCCCTATATTGGTGGTTAATTGCGTTGTTTTCCAAGTGTCTTTTGAGATGTTACTTGTTGGTCCTACATATTAAATCATGATATCATCATCTCAAGAATTTAAAACATGATTTAAATATCATATATATTTTGTATATATGTATGTATTAAAATATATAAAATTTTTTGACAGGAAATGCAATGCAACGTTCATGGAGGTTGTTGGTTGTACCAATGCGTGAACATTTCTTCCGTCTCCTTGTCAAGTGAAAAGAATAAATATTAAAGGATTAATTGTTGTATTTAAATTATATTATTATTATTATCTATTATAAGAACCTTATTTTCACTTAAATCATTCTATATATGTTACATGTACAACATGAAAGAATCATATCACTTTTAGGAGGCGGTAGTACCGACATCCACAAATAATGTTATTTTACTCTCTAAAACAGAGTTCATAAACATATGTGTTATATAAAAACAAAATTAGTATAAATATATTATAATTAAAATATATATCATTATAAATTATAAATATATCATTATTCCTACCTCTAAATGTGGTAAATTGGAGAACAAACAACATCAGTTAGTGAGGTGGTAGTCTGTCGTTCAGACAAAAGATAATTGTGTATCTAATTGGATTGATGTGTGTGAAATTATTATAAAAAATAATAGAATAAAAACATATATAGATATATTAAGGACACTTGTGTTAGTATATAATCATTAAATAAGACTAATTTCTCATTTTAGAATGAAAGAAAATTAATGTGGTCATTGAAGAATGTCACCTCATATTCAGATAAATCCATTTCATTTATACTGAAAGAATTACTTGGATGCATTCATTAAAAAATGAAAGTTTCAATGATAATACTAGGGAATTTGGAAGAATTTATGGTAATGGTTTGGTTGATTTGTAATGTTAAATGTGTTTTGAGGAAGTGAGGGAGAAGGTTCCCTTTTATAACTGAGGTATGTGGCACTTTTGAAAACTATAAAAATATTAAACTAATATATATTAATTCTCAATTTAAGGTAGATACAAAGTGAGATATCTCAAATCTATTATGGTTTTGGGTCTAAATACAATAAAAAAATAATTTTAAC
Organism: Viscum album; assembly: GCA_963277665.1. Taxonomy (NCBI): domain Eukaryota; kingdom Viridiplantae; phylum Streptophyta; class Magnoliopsida; order Santalales; family Viscaceae; genus Viscum; species Viscum album. Next base: position 169,356,017 of record OY728142.1, on the reverse strand, counting down.
ACATGTTTATGTCACATTGTTAAAGTTGTCTTCTAACATTAATATTTAGGTAATCCTTTAACTCTTACCATGAAAACTAGGTATTTTACTATTTAAGGTTTAATATATTTACAATAAGATACCAAACAAACAATAAATTAGTCATGGATGAAATGTTAAATTATATCCCAATCATTACATTGATTTTAATATTTTTATGAATTATATATCATTTAATAAAATACTATTTATTTTAAAGTATAATTAATGTCAATTTTGACACTATAAAACTCATGACTTTTTTAAAAAATGCCGATACACAATATAAATTCTAAAAAACATTTAATACAACCATAATATGTCTTGGTAATATTGAAAATTTTTTAGATGAAATTAACTATATACAACTATATTTATTTTAATTTTTTTAATAGAATCAGTTTGATATGCCTATTAATCAAACAATTATTGCATCTTCCTTATGTAAGATATGAATATTTTTTATTTTGTCTATAAAAATTAAAATAAAATATTAGGATGAAAATAAAAATTTAATATATCACATTACTATTAATAGTCGATGGTAACCTCTAAATAACTATATATGAAATGTTATATTTATTAATTACATGGCTATGGCATATTTTACTTTCTTAAGAATAAAATACTATAAAATATTTAATGTTAGAAAAATAGATCAAAGAGACTATAAAATCATCACTAGGATTATTTTTTTGGACACTCATTCATCCAATAATATTAGGACAAGTGATATGGTAATTTAATAATATTATAGTATTATATTTACAATTAATTTCCAAACATACCCTTAACCATGGTAATTAAAAAATATATTAAATTACAATTCATATTTTTAAAAAATAAAAGGGAACTAATTAATAATTTTTTATATTTTTATTAAAAATTACTAAAACATTTTTCCAAATTGATAATATTTAATTAGATAAAATAAATCTAAAATTCATATTATTATAGGTAGATAATTTTTTTTGTACCATGATCTAATATTCACTATGATTTTTTATAAGATGTTTATATTTATTTTTATGTGAAAATATATGTATAGATTACACCACATTAGGAATTCGAGCCCTAGGGAAGATCATTTAGTATAGTAGAGTTTATTTATTATGGGGAAATAGTTTTATGGAAAAAAATTTTTTAGAGAATTATAGAACCATTTTCAATAATTTGAAAAGTTATATCTTTCATGTGTATTCTTACAAGGTTAGTTTTTCTGTTTTTTTATGATGCTCTATATTATTTCCTTAATATAATCCATTATTTAGATGCGATTAGGGTTTTGAAATGTATTTTTTGATTATATAAGAAGTCATTTTATGGTGTTCCTAAATAGAAAAACATTCAAATATTGATATTTATTTAGTTATAGAATTTAAAATTATTATTTTATAATGAATAATGTTAAAAAAAAATTTCCTTATGAAATATATGTAAAGATTAAAGAAATTTAATAGTTTGTGAAATAAACAAAAAAATTATATAGATTTTTTCACTCAATTAACTTAAAATATTAAATATTTATTTTTTATAACATATTTATTAATCATTGAAGGAATAACTTAAACAAATGGACCATAACTATTATAATATTATAATATTATAATATATTCATTACAAAGGAAGAGATGTATAAATTAGATGATAAATTATTTATTAGAGAAAATACGTTAAAAAGTATAAAATAATTATTTAGAAATTTTATAGTTATTAATTAATAATTAAAGATAGAAAAATAAACACAAATTGTAAAGAAAATAATTTTTATTTTTAATTAATTTTCATCTTATATAATATTTTTTAAAAAAATTCATATTTCCCCAATTTAGAAATAAATTTAAAAAATTTAACTAATGTTTGGAAATTCAACAAGAAAATTAGCTTGCATATATCTTCTAAAATTTTTCTACTAAATTTGTTTAGTTGAATAGAAAAACATTATTTTTTTGTATACTACATATTATTTTTGAAATAATTTTAATGAAAAAATAAATTAATAAAATATAAAATATTTTATCTTATAGAAGATAATTTTTTAGTTAATTAATTTAATTAAAAATATTAATCAACATTTATAAACATATAATTATTTTTATAGAAAAAAATATTATAATTTTTTTGAAATAAAATTTTATCATGGAATCAAAATTTTGAATAAATTATTTCAAATATGAAATTATTTATTAGGTGTTCTTAAATTGATAATATATATGCATATTTTAATAAAAACTATTTGTATTGATAATACTCAACAATATTTATTATTTTCATCCTAAATAATTAATATATCGATACTATATTCATATATACTCCCTCCTTTCATTATAAACACCACGTTTTCACCTTACTCATATGAAATTCAAAATTTCGTCCTGGGAAAATATATAAAACACAATTCCAATTTAAATTACCCATGTTATGTTATTATTTCCCCATTAATAACAAAAGTGTCTCACGTAAATCATTATGATTAATTCTAAGGGAGTATCCCAAAATAACAATTTAATTGTTTTACAACCCTTTACATTTCATTTACAGTCATTAGTTTTAACTTAAATTTCATTTGTAATTTATATAGTAACATTTAAAAAATAATATAATTTTGATCTAATTTAATTATCAATATAAAATATTTATTATTTCATCTTTTCTTTTAAGCTTCATTAAAAACATCATACTCATATGGTAGTTTTATATTTCCAAATCGAATTATTATTTTTTATTTTCACATTGGCATTACATGGATATTCATAAAAATGGATTTCAAGTATTAAAATAAAATTTTAAATAAATAAGTTTCATAATTATATTAATGAAATGAAACAAGTAATCATTGTATGACCATTTCATCCACACTAGAAGAATAATACTATATCCATTATTAAAAGAGGATTTAAAGCACCAATTCCATGAATAATTACCTCTTACCACCCTGGTGCATATCATTAACCCTCCACCTCTAGCCCCTAGAATATGAACCACCAAAACCACTTGAAATACCATCACACTAACTATTTAAGATATTATATGTTTTTTATACATTAATCTAGTAATATAATTTCAATACACTATTAGAAAATTAATATATGACCATGAAAAAATTCATGGTCACTATTTAACAATGGATTCTGAATATTTATTACCATTTATGAAATCTATCTATGGGAATATAAAACATATATTCATGGTATCTATAAAAAATTCCCATAGGCATCATTAGGAATCCCCCCATATTCAGGGGAAAACCATGGGAATGGTCTACCATGATGGTATTATATAGACTATAGAAATATCCCCTAGTACCAAGGTCATATGTATGTTTATAAATATATATATATATGTGTGTGTGTAATATTATATATATATGTGATATTTTTTATTCTAGTGTTGAGGGCATGGGTATTATTATTTGGAGATCCCATAATCAAAATTCTTTGTAATTTTTTTCATATCGCCATAGGCACAACCATCACTATATCCCATAAGTGACACCTATAGGGATTAAACCCATATGTGGCTTAGACAATGGAAATAACCTATTTATAATCTCCAAAGGAAAATATCAATGATTTTCAATTGGGGGTGGATAATTTTCTAGTAGTGTTATTAAGATCCATATAAACTCCTAAGAACAAGATGTCTAGTAAACCATCACTACCAGCTACCTCAAATAAGGATTATTTACAATCTCAAATATATAGGCCTTCTTCCACATAATTCATACTAAAAATGTGTATGAGCAATTCATCTTTGAATATTTAGTAAAATAATACCAGTCCCAAATGCAATATTATAAATTCACATGACAGACTATGATTGAGGTATTTGGGAATTACCCTGATAAATATAAATAAAATTAAATAAAATCCACATTATGAACTCATGAATCCATTCCTAAACCATAACACCCTTTAATATCCCTATAATCCATTAGTGGATGAATAATGAAAACATCTCTTAATTATCCCTTGATTTATTAGTAGGATTGAATTTATTTTTTATTATATCATCCCAATCCTTGGTATCTTGAGGGACCCTAGTATTATAAATATCAATAGGCTAATATCTTGAGAATTATTAACGGATTCCCAATATAATGGAATCCTTCATTTTCATTCCTCCACATCTAATGTGCACAAAACGAATTAGCAATTCCAAAATAGGATTAGTAGCCTGATCTATTAGGATACTATCTAGATCATGTTATACTCTTTCTTTTTGGGAATGTGGACCCAAAATGGGTGATTTACTACCAGGATAAAATCCTCACCCAAATCCCGAGGAGGATATATAGGATGTCATTATGGTTGAATTTCTTATAAATATTACATTTTAAACAATAATTCGTTAAAATAACATAAATATTAACAAATATTAGATTTTATCAAGTGTACACTTACATAAACCACATACCCATCCACTAAAAAACCATCCCAAGGAATCCTACTCACCTACTGAGAAAAATGTAAGGTCCACACTATAAGATATTTTAACACCATATTTAACTATTTACCAATGTTCTAACCCAAAATTGTTTATGCATTCATATAAATCTAAAGATATATCTATTATATAAAAAAATATTAATTATATTAATAATTTAATGAAAAAAATAATTTAATTCTTGCGAAAAACTATGATAATAATTTAATTAATTAATCCATTTTACTAAATACCTTTTTTAAATCACAAATAAGAAATTAGATTATTTATAAACATATTTAACAACTTGATTCATAAACTAAAACTCTATTGGTATAAAGAGAAAGGGGGAAACCAAAAAATATAAATTAAAAATATTACTTAGAGAATAACTTGGAACCATATCCACAAAAATAATTACATAAATCTCATTCCCATGGTAACTAGATTTTCTACTATAAAACTATTTGCCCAAAAAAATTTAGCTCTTGACTAGTGTTATAGATATTATATTCCTAAAATAATAAAACTAAAATTAATAAATTAGGAAACAATTGATGTGATTCTATTTTTTAATGCATTAAAAAAGTTCGTCGGGGCGATGTCATTGTGGTTCGGGACCTCATATATGAATCCCTCTATGGAAGTGGTTTACAAATATCATGGATTGAAAAAATATACACTAGGTAGACTATTCTATCTGTATCATGAAATTTCAACAAAAAAATTGGATGTACTATAAATATATAAAGTTCTATTATTGAATCCCAACTATAGAAAAACCATATAATACAATAATATGTGAAAAAATGTATCTCTAATCATACATCTTCAATTGAAAGATGATCCATACTATTAGAATATAAATATGTGTGATATATAAATGAATAATGGAGGATATTATACCAAAATCCAGGAGTATGTCTTGACATCAAATCCATCTCCATTTTCAAGGTCAATATACATTTCCACATAACATAATAATTTCTCCTTAAATTAAACCCTTAAAATAGTGCATGTATGCACATATGGGCTCCCAAGAACGATGTATGTATAAAAAACCTAGTAGGACTATACTAATGTAGACTTACCACAAAAATATTTATCATCCTCTATTATATAAAAAAATGAAATAAGAAAATAAAAAAGGTACGCCATTCGAGTAACCAACACTAACCAAGACACTAAAAACCTGAAATATATATATATTTTTCCAATATCAATGGAAAGTGTAATCCCATAATAGAGAAGATACATTTATAAAAAACTAAAACAAAATATGTAATGATATATTGAAACAGTTTTATATATTAATGATATTGTTCAAATCATATTCAAGTCACAACCCTTTGAATTAATAGCTCAATAAAGTACCATGACACCAATGTTTATCCCCTGCCATTCATACATAGTATTGAATGTGAATCTGAATAGTGAGGTGATTATATTAATGTCTCACCTATTGTGAAAAATATTTCAATAAAGTTATATGAGACCACTATTTTTCCCATTTAATTTAATTATATTCCTTAAGGTGTATCAAAATAGTGACTCCAACCAAATCATTTCACCACTATCAATAAACATATAAAAAAATTACAACAATTAACTCATTATTCCATGGTATACATATCAAATCCAAAGCCTTTACCTACAAGAATAATTGGGTAATAATAGAATCATTATGTTATATCATGACCAATCAGTTTGAATATACTACAACCAATATCTTTGGGTAAGAATAAAATATAATCTATACAATATCATATATGGATACACAACTATAGGCTAAATGCAATTCCCAAGCTAAAGATATTTCTTATAAATAACCAAGTTAACATGATCACCCTTCGTCCACATTGAAAGAAGACTCTACGTATAAGAATACATTAATTCAAGATTTAATTTGACTATTTAGACACCAACTCCCAATCCATAACACACATTTTGAATGAGGACATACTTACATGTATTATGTAAAATATCTATTACTCAATAATGATGTAACATTCACAACATAATTTATATAAGTTTCAACATTCCTCATGAGACTGTTCAAATATGAAAGGGATGTTTAAAACACTATATAGAAATTATATAACAATATTAACTTCTTATAATTAATCATATAAAGTCAACTATATGATGAGTATGGGTTGATTATATTATAATCCATTAAAATTGTGATTTATAATATAAACCCTCATATTTATTAATTTGACAGGAGGAATAAATTTTTATAAATATAAACACCATATTGAATCTATAGGAAGAGAAACCATGGTATGATATAACAATCACAACTAAAAGTGATGGGTTTAATATTTGGATAAATATGGGAGAGATAATATAGTATTTGATATCAATGGGAGAGGCATCTCATGTGACTATCTTGGGATGCTAGAATCTATGTGTTTTAATGATGAAAAGGGGTACAAAATAACCAAAAAAATATCATTAACATGCGTGTTTTATAATTCCCCCAAGCCTTATATAGTGAACTAGTGGATAAAACCCCCTATCCAGTCCACCCTCATATTTCTTATGAGAGCCTACAAAATATCCAATGTGATTCATATTCCTTTCCCTAATTTTTTGGTGGGATCATATCAGCCTTGGTTCTAGTCCTAATGCCCTCCAAATATAGTTCTCATTCATAAATCATCAATTTATATACAAACATCAAAATTTAAAATTGAATGTACCTCAAAACATATGTTACATTAAAAATATGAATGTGATTTTATAGTATTTAATTGATTATTAGATTATACATTAAATTTTTCATTCATTTTAATTATGATATTCTAGTAAGTAATGTCTGTATAAAGGTGTTAATTCATTTGTAATTATTTATTGCATCTAGTTTTATATTTAAAAATCATTATCAAACATATATGGTATGTTAATATTTGTTTTATTTGTATTCCATACAATTTATTTCCCTATATATTTTATAAATGTATCAATTATCTATTTTTTTCTATACATATTGGTCAGCTGGATTTTTATATTGATGTTCATAATATTTTTATGTTTATGTTATCTTTCATTTTGGTCTTCCAAAATCTGTTATTTCATATATTTTTATCTAATACAACTTATTTTTAATTTATTTGATAATTCATCATTCACTTCTTTGATTATCTAATTATATCTCCATGAAATTTTTATATTATTTATTACATTGACTGTTCTTCTGACTTCTCTTCTATTCTAATCATATAAAATTATTTGTCGTATTTTTTATACAATAAACAAATCTATCTTATAGTCATTAAAAATATGTATTCAGGATGATAAAAAATGTCGTGTATGTTGGATAATCTAGTAATCTTCATATATTTAATGTTCATAAGAGACATTGAATTGAATGCGATATATTAGGGTTGATATAGAAATCCCATTAATTATATGGTAAAAAGTCATAGAGTATAAATTTATAACAATAGATCATAATCAAGTAATTTTTTGGAATTCATGAAATGGTTCAAAAGTGGAAAAAAAAATTATTATAAAATGTACAGAGTCTAATATCTATTAAACTATTCCCATTTTGTGGAAAATAATATCCACATCACTACAAACCTTTTATATTAATTAAATTGTAATTTAATGGTGAATGGTAATCCAATTGTTTTATAATTGATGAACACAATATAACTTTATTATTAATAATGATAAAATATAGGTTGTGCTAAAAAATTGATATGTTTGAAAAAATACTCTAATAATTTTAATAATCATCATGTATAAAGATTGGTAATTTTTTGAGATTTGGATAACTGATTTTATTAGAAAGAAGAATAAAAAATATTGATAAGGTGTAAATATACAACTAAATTTAAAAAAGGCAACTAAGGATTCATGATGAGTTATAACATATGGAATAAAAAAAGTATATAATTTTATATAATATACCATCTTTCATAGTGATGGGAGTTAGGAATTATGTGGAACCACTATTGTTGTATTCATAATTTTATAATAATTTTTTTTCATTTAAAATTATTCTACAGATATTGTGTTCTAATATCATTTTTCATTTTTCATTAATAGGTATTTTTATTGTGTTGTTGTAAACCCAATAAATATTTTTTAAATTTAAAATTTAACTTTTTTTAATACTTCTATCGATATTACAATGTTCATACACAATTTAAATTATTTTATCCCTAGATATATTGTTTTTTATAGTAATACAACTAAGATATGAACATAGAGAAATAAAGGCATCTCATTAATAATAATATTTCTATAATAAAAAAGTAGTGGATAATAAGGTTCCAATTTTATTATGAAAAAAATCTGATGTTATAAATAATTATAATTTAATCAATCATTCTAGCGCATTTTTTTTCTTTTACAATAAATTCATTATCCTTATTGAATAGGATTACATATAATCTTATAGACAATTACTCAAACCACGCACATCCATTATTTTTCCATAAATAAATAAATATATTTCTAGAAAAATGTATAATTAGAAGGTGGAGTTACTTCTATCTATATTAATAAAAAATATATTTTGTTGTAAAAATATTATAGATCTAAAATTTAGAAAGATGTATCTTCCTATTTTTTATTACATTGTCAGTTTCTATTATGTAGGTTGATAATGTCATGATATAAGATATTCATATCATAACCATTTCTAATGTGTCCAATGAAGGTACAATAATGTTGGTATAAGGGTAGGGAAATCTAGTGGAATGGTAATTATAATAAATTCCACCTCTAAAGGATTCAAGAATATAAATGTGAGATATATTTATATTTCAAAAAAAATCAAGATGGTCTATACAATAATGTGAAGAAGGAGTGGGTTCTACAAAAATTAATAATCACTATTAAAATGATTTAGAATCGTAGCATATAATTCAGAGAGGTATAAATTTGTATATAGGAAAATTAAAAATTAAAAATATCTGACCATCTAATTCCATGGATCTATATTTTATAGTGTATTATAAGGTTCATAATATATATTTTTGTTATAAAATAATAAAACAATTACATTTTAAAATAAAAAAATAACATTAAATGAAGACAAATTGATGTTAACTCATTTATTTATTTATTTTTGTTATATTAAATATAATTTAACTATAATGTTTCAAAATTTTGTAGAGTTATTAATAATATCTTTTATCCATCCATCGAGTCTATATAATGAGTTATGTAGAAGATGGATTTTCTAATACATATTTTTTCATTTGGAAGACCTAGCATGCATTGGATTTCAAATTCATGTTTTCTTTGATTTTATCCAATTTTAATTTCAATTCATTTAATTTTATTTAATACAAGTAACATTTTATTCTTAACCAATATTAATACCAATATTATATTAGCATTTTGTATTATCTTAATATACTAAAATATTCTCATCAAATTTATTATCAATAATAATAATGATATTCTTAGGAAATTATTGTATTAAAATTTCTATATAATTACATATTTTATCAAAAAAACATTTAGGTTATTTGAAATTATCCATATCACTATTGGATGATTTATTTGTATATATTGAACTATGTTGGTAGATAAAAATATTAATTCCTTCCCATGAAAATTTGATAAGTTTTACAGGATTCAGATTACATTCCAAAACAATTTTCCTACTAATTCATATTCATTCATTTGTATATATTTCTCATAGATCATGTAGAGGGATTCTTCTTAATCGTATTCAAATGTAAAATATTTTTTTAATTACTCATATATAAATTCCTTAGAATTTCTATTATAGATATCCCAATCACAATATCTAAACCTGATTCTATATAATACTCATCAGACGATGACCTATTTAACTAATTAATGTGATTTTATTTTTTATTTATCTATGTTATTTTTTTTTTGAATTATTATAATGATTAATTAATGAAAATAAGTTTTAGTGTTTCAAACATGATTATCCACTGGAACATTACAATCAGGTTTTGTTCTACTTGCCTTAAGTGTGCCTCCCCATACACTAAAGGATGAAAACTAGTAGTGAGGGAATAATTTCACACATTAAGTTGCTTATAACCTATGTGGATAGATAATAATATTTTACCAAATATATAATATAGTATTCAGTGGAAATGATTGACTCTGCACACTCAAACAAGACCTACCAATAGTGGAATCACATTCCTTACCAGATCTAATAATTAAAGAAATAAAAAAAATATTTAACTGAAATTAAATAAATAAGTAAATGATATCAACACACCACTTGTATCAATACTAAAAAATTAGGAAAATTTTAATGTCATAACAGGTCATACATATAAATATCACATGGAAAACTGCACTACAAACAAGCTCACAAAGATAATCCCTTACCTGAATGTAATGATATAAATTCCACATTCATTCTGAAGGGCCTGTGTAGGGTGTAAAAATATGTATCAGTAGGATACCAACTATGTGTTCATACCCTTAATTATTGTTTAAGTATGTTTATATCAAAATGAAATAAATCATCTCAATGCAATAAAACAAAAAAAAATGCCCTTGTGTTCAAATGACTCCTGGAACACAACACTTGGCTCAGATAACACCAAAATCTGAATCAGAGATGATCCATGGCCCTAGGATCATGGTATCAAAAAAGTATTATATTCCAATGGATCCCTCATGTTCCACCTCAAATGATCTAACTCATCACCATTTTCCTTCTTGCACCTTTTGTCTCAATAACTCCTCATATCCTGAAGCAACACCAAAAGAAATAGTAAACTAGTCCCACAAACCCCTACATGAAAAAACACATCAGCCTAAGGCATGAAAACTGGAGAAACATTGATAACATTCCACAAATAAAATTCATTTTCACTTCATTGTATAATCTCTAGAGGTGCAGATATATCCACCCTTATAAAAAAAATTGAGGCCCACGACCTCAAGTATGGGGAGCCGCAGCCCCAACTGATAGACTCATCTCTATCAAATATAGGTACCCAACCATCCACATATAATTCTAACGAATTTATCCAAAATAATTATCTTATTACATACTACCCATTTCCTCTACTCATATGAGTGTTCAAAACCACCTCATCAATACAATCCTCCATTACACACATGACTAAATTCTCCACTTTTTCAATCACAAGGAAGTGGTAATCACCAAATAAATAACCTAAGATATATCCCCACTATCACCTCATACCACCATGACCATGTTACTCAGAACTGATGTATATGACATTTAATATCACAGACCATTTCCCACCGGATATCCCTACTTCCTCAATCTGATGTCCATGACAACAAAAAAAATGGTCAACACCACCCATGTATCTGGACCAAGACCTACCAGACAATCAACATCACCTGAATCATGATGGACTAGACACCTCAATCCTGTGGTTCATTCCCATCATTACCCCAATGGTCATACAAGTATGTGAGTAGATAATATATATAAATAATTTGATTAAACAAGAAATTCAATTCATTACAATTTAATTTTCCCAACTAAACTAACATATCAATTTTTCATGGTGGTCTTAAATTACTCACATTCAATTAAATAATAAAAATTAATTTATACAATATAATATAAAATAATTTTACCCCAAGGACAAACCATCCCTATGAGAAATAATATCTAACATGGCCTCGCTCGAGTAAAAAAAGGCAGGGTATGCCTATAATAATTTCCTTAGGTCACAAGGTCATTTTGATATGATGTAATCTATATAAATGGGTAAAGCTCAAAATACACAAATGATTTCTAAAATATGAACTCCCAAAACCACTAGGAATACACAAATCAAGGTATGAACCACCATCCTTGGAGTCATAGACATATACACATCCGTTTTAAATCTCTATGTCAAATCCATTTGGGGTAGATCTGTGGTTCAATCTAGGTCCCTAAAAATAACATGAAATGGTTCAAATTAATTTATCTCACATTGAGGAAAACGGGAAAAAATAACAGTCTATGGTGAGGTTATCCTTGTCGATGTTGTTCTATTGCATCGAATGGGTCATGGAATGGAACATTATATGAGGATCAATATCAAAAGAAGAGGAGGAGGGAGATTGGAGGAACCCTCGTCCAATTTGTGTGGTAAAGGAGAAGAAATGGGGAATGAGGAGAAAAATAATTAAAAAGATGAACCAAAAACACCTTATATATGCTTATGTGTTTACAAACATGGTTTTCCTAATCGTATACTAACTGTATGACCATGAGTGTTGGGCATCTACCCAAAACGAATCCCTCTCATGGCATGCACATTGTTTTCCCTAGAAGGGCACAAAAATGTGAAATACCTATATAATAATTGCAGAGAACCTCACATGACCATGTTCCTTACATGAAATGTTTTCCGATATAATGTGGTAGTTCAAAAAGAGTTGCACAATAACTAGAAAGGGGCCGCACGGTTTTCCCTAAATCATGCACAATAACTAAAAAATCAACGTTGTCCATTCATGCATTGAAACTCTTGAAACATTTTTTGAACACATGAGTCTTTGGTCAAATCATGAAACTCATATAAAAACATGATGTAAAAATTATGGAACTCTTATAATTTAGTACAATTTAATGATATAGGAAACGAAACCCCCAGTAGTTGAAAAATTCAAAAAGGGTGTGATTTTAAACAAATTCCTAAAACTATGGATGTTACAATCACTGAATAATAACATAGATCATACATGAGTTATCAAAAAAACCTATAGGTGGTACCGAACGTAACCACCCTAAAAACGATAACCCAGACTACACCAATCTCAATAGTATAAGTTAATTTTCTAAAGGGGGATCCCCACCATTGTAAATACCTAACTCTGTCTATTACAACCAAAATTTCACATCAATCAAAGGTCTAATGGCCAAATTCCAAGACCCAGGGTCCTCCTATGACGCATAATTAATCTTTTTTCCCATAAAGTGATCATGTATATTTTCAAACACCCATTCACATCCCATACCCCATCGGTTCCCCCCTCGATCCCATGACACATTTGGGAATATGAGGTCCCACATCACCACAAGTACTAAAATAAATCATGGGGCCTCACACCTCAAATAATTATCTCACCGCAATGGGGCCCATATTCCTTGAACATCATGTAACTTCACCCATTGATGCCTTGATTCCAAGAACCTCATAATAATTAATCCATAGATTCTAAATCATAAAACATAGTGTGTCACACCTCATAAAAATATAATCATATACCCGAGGTCGTTCATACATATTGAACAATGTTTGGTCAGACAAAATACAACTCATGCACCTCATGCACTGAAATATAATTTCCACAACATGACATGCCAAAAGAGGGAAAAATAAAATAAAATAAATGTAATTCCAACATTACACATTGGAACAGAATCAGCTCATCAACCTACATAGAACGATGAAGATTCACAACAAACGCATATCCTAAATCACAACATACTGACGTGTGGCCTACCTATAGTGATGCACTAGCCACCAAACTATGTCCCTAGTGAAAGGTCCCACTATATCATCCACATTCTGTACATATAGCTAATTCCTATATCTCCACACCTGGCACTGATTCAAAACTGATATCAGAAGCATGTGTCTTCCTGTAAACCTAAAAAACTACTGAAGAATAAGGTCTCCTATTGATTCTCCCAATATAACATTCTTTTACACAATCCCATCAATCCTTTAGAGTCTTTTCACACTATGTTGTGACATGTACTAGCTGGAATCATTGGATGGAATCTATAAAAGAACAACTATGATATGGATTTCTCAGGTCATTGGCCTGCCACCCAGTTGGGACTCATATCTGTCTCTCTTCCTACCATCCAAATAAATTCCATTGAAATCACCTGATGTCTATACATGGATCAATTAATTCATTTCTTATATGTTTCACTCATCTATGAAATATTAATTCACTACCTTAGTGAATTTGGCCAACCTAATTATGTTTACCTTCACTTGAATGGGGTTTCGTAAACCCTCCATGATGTGACTCAAACTATAGGTGTTATCGCAATCCTTTTTGGGTGGAAAAAAAGACAAATTAGTGAACATAATTTCATAGTAAATGACACATATGTCACCCTTATGAAGGTTCAAGAACTCTTGAGCTCTTTATTCACTCAGCATCTCCATGAGGAAGTGTTCAAAGATCCAAGATTCAAAATCATTCCATGGTAGTCCTTTCCTTCTAGCATAGACCTGTACATTCCACCAATGAATAGTGATTAAACTGATCATATAGGTGGTTAGAATAACCCTCTACCCTAGAGGCATCTCTAACTTTTTATAGATCATATTCAATCATACAATGAAATTCTCTAAAGCATAAGGATGACCCACCCCCTGGAAAAGCAGTGGGTGATGCGAATAGAATTCTCAGGTTTGGTAATCTATAGAAGGTTTGTTCCCAAAGCACCACGGTCGATAACATGTCTAAACCATCCAATTATCTCTCAGTTCCACACATTAGACAATGTACCAAAGATCGCATGACCAATTGGATGCAATTCCTTCACCTGTAGTTGTGCTGAAACCTGTCCATGAGCATTCCACAAAAGAAAATTATAGAGACTAAACCTACTCTACCTATCCATCCAGGTTCTGAATCCGATTGAGCTCCAGTGAAACCATATCATAGCCTTCTTAATAATCCAACCATGATATTGAGGTGGAAACCAACTGAATACTATCAATTGGTCATAGAAACGTATATATATATATATATATATATATCCACAGTTATAGAAATTAGTAAAAAGGAACTCTCAACTCACAACACTAACTCTATCATATCACAACCATGCCCCTTGGAATCCTAGCCTCATGGACTCCTTACCCTTCCCTCAATAGTGCCAAGTATCAATAGTACCCTAGGCCACACCCATCCTAACAACCATCATTTCCTCAATCCAATGACTGAGTCTCCAAATCCGGGTGAACAAAAGCACCTCAAGCCTAACACCTTCGTATTACATAATATCCATCACCAATATACCATTCACATTAAGTTATATATACATAAATTATTTCATATCACATATATTTATGCCATTAATATTTTTCACATGGTATAATTATTTTAAAAGGAATAAATTTGTTTTATAAATTTAATATACCAAAAAATGTTCCTATCAAAAGCCAAACAATCATGTAATCACCCCTTTCCTCATCGGGACGTGGTCCAAAGTATCATCCTTTGTAATTCCAGGCCAATATAACATGTAAAAAACCACCCCATTTCAAATAATCCATCCAACATGGAAATCATGTAAACAATTAAATGGGATAAAACATAAATACATTTCCCATCCAACATAACTTCCTACGTCCCATGTACATGGGGCTTCAGGAACCCAAGCACAGTTTCTAAACCCAATTCTGACCCCACATATTCTCTAGCATACAATAACCCAAATAGTAATACTAAAAATTTTGCAAAATAAATACATATGATAGAATTTATAGTATCCCTGACCTGATTGGCTACCCAAACAGTGCTATTGGGACAATTTGAACTGGCCATAGGCAAAACTCCCCGTATTCCAAAGGCTTCCTACTAGAAGTGAGAGTGAAATATAACAATTTAGGGAAACTATATCATCTAGTTATAAATAATAATACTGGTCTGAGTATGTAATATAAAATTCTATGGAACGGTATGACCCCGTAGAATCAAACCAAACCCACCAATGATACATGTACAATCAATAACAGATAAATAGAATATGAAATAAATAAATAGAAGAATCAGAAAGTAACTAAACAAGACATAATTCCCAACACACCACTTATATCACTATAAAAAATAATATAGAAAACATGAATTTTATAATATTCCATACATTCTAATATCTCATAATAAATTGAACTGTGAACCAATTGCTAATATTTATCCATTACCTAAACATAAAGACATAATGTATATGGGTCAGAAAGGCCCCATGTAGGGAATGAGAATGTGTCTCATTAGGATACCACTAATGTGTGAAAACCCACCCTGGATGTTTGAGAATGTGAATAATAAAAATTAAATAAAGAATCTAAATGTCATAAACAAACAAAGCTTCCCTAGTGTTCAACAACCACCATGAAGATTTCACCTCTGTTATAATTGGTGTCCCCGAACAAAATCTTTTAATTTGATTACATGAATATTCTATGTATTAAATTACAAATAAAATTTCTCATTATATATTGTTTTATGTTCATAATGACTTTAATGTAATAATGTCCTAGAGTATTTGTCACGTTGATAAGATCATAATAGTCCCATGGTATGAAGAGATTCTTGAATGGCTGTGAAAATATTCATAATATCATTTTGTGGTTATATAATATACTATTATCAGACACATAATATATAGATTTTAATGTGTGAGTACTTGTAAGCAGATGAGATATGATTTAATGAATTTCCCACATGGTAATCTCCAAGACATAAGATTATTAGAATAGAACTGCTAGTATTAATTTTTCATGCTGGGGTGTCATCAAATATTTTTATTTTCTAACATGTTTAATGGTTCTTATACTATAATATTATCATTGATGAATGACATAATGTGCACACTTATGTTTTCTAAAAAACTCTCACTCCATATGTTTATTAGAAGTACAATATATTGGGTGCATCATGAATGAGATGTTTTTAATGGATATGTTATGGAAGGATTTTCCCTTCTATCATTATGGAAGTTCATATTCAAGACCTTTGATTGGAATAGAACCTTCTCACTAAATTCCATGTCTATGGTGTAACGATGAGTTTATTTCACATATTCAGAGAATGATGTGTTGATCATATAGGTTGATGAAACCATCATTAAACCTGCATGTCTAGATATTTTGATAAAAGGATTAAATTATATAATGAGCCTTCGTATATGGTTTTTGTTGTTGAAAATTTATGTTTATTCCCAGGGGTGTCTTAACCCATTCCTTAACCATAATATTGTACTTTAGGAAAGAAAACCTAACGAAAATTAGAAATAATACTAGAGGGTTGCACACTATGTTTTTATATTAGTCTCAATGAAATAAAATTTAAATTTAATTAATGGAATACACATTATTCCAAATACTGAGGAATAATTTTATTCATGTTATATTAATCATGTAAATTAAATAAATATTTTCTTTCCAGATTGTGAAAAACTATTTTTTTTATTTTTTAGGAATATTTAATAAATATTTTTTTTAATAGTTTCTATATAAAATATTGATTTGAGAGAATAAAATATTTATTTTGGTGTTCAATAAATGAAAGAGTATTCCTATTCGACCAAGCCCATGTCTGGTTACAAAATAATTATATATGACTCAATAAATATTTTTTATCCATTATGGGAAACTTAGTGCACCAAAATATACTATTATGATTGTTATTTTTAAGTGGCATGGTATTTCATTAATGGTTATAAATATATTTGAGGGCTATTATGCAATTAAATTTTGTAACGTAAATCCCATCTCTTTAGATAGATGGATATGTCTATTCTATAATGCATTCAAAACAAATTCCATGTTTGGGTATAAAAAATTGGTGTGCATAATGAATTCTCTCTTGACTCTTTATTTCTCCCTATCAATGATTGAGAAACCCAAGAAAGAATATCATTAAGGCCGAATAATGAGCAATCACAAACGAACAATGGAAGAAATATGATTCTACATACTAGAACACAGAGATATTTTGGTGTCGCTTAGAGACCATTAGGGAAAATGTGGATCACCACAAGATGGATTCTACACCTAGATCCTCACAAACACAACAATGGAAATATAGAAGGGCCTTTTGATGATCAATAATCTTCAAAAAATAATTTTCCTACAGCCATGTATTAATTTCATTATATATTAAATAAATTAATTATAAATTTGATGTGTAAGATATTAAATCATGGTTTCGGGAAACAATTATTAAAATAAATTTTAATATATCTCCCTCCACTGTAATGATTCCACTATTCCCTTAACAAACATGTTTTATCAAATGGGTGAAATTTTAATTTATATTTATGTATTTCATTATTGATTAATATGACGTCGTGGTTATATTTTTATTTTATATTATTCGTTATTTAAATGAATTTTAATTAACATGTAATAAAAAAATTGACCATGTTCATTCAATGATTCATTTTCAATGAGATTTTAGAAAAAACGAATAATGGACATACATTCCATCGGGAAGTGCCAAATATTTTCCCAGTAATGCTGGGTTATAAAGAAAACATCTGGAGCAAACACAATATACCAATGTGAATTGTATCTAGATGTGATGAAAAGTTTAAAAATTTGGTGCATCTATTACACACCACATGTTTTCTGGGACAACTTGTCATGGGGAAAGTAGATACAGGGTGTGTAGCTAGCATGTACACGCTATGTAGTCTGGCCAAGTAAACACGTCGAAGACCCAAGCATGTGACATAGATATATAGGAACCGAGGTACATGGAATGTAGATGGATGTACACGCCATTTAGTATCTACTTAATGGACTAAATTAAAATTACATTAAATTAGATAAATAATAGCATGAATACCTTATTTTATTGTCTATCACATCATTCCATGTTAGAAAATTCAATAATAGTTTTAGTGAATTTTAAATGATCCATTAATTTACTGTAATATATTTATTTTTAATTGTTTTCCCATTTATTTTCCGTGAATTCCAAATTTATGGGTATATATAATTAATTTCGAATGATCATTAAGATGAAAGATAATTAATTAATTAATTAATTAATAAAATTTTGTTTATCTGAATAGTAATTAATGAATAATTAAATGAATTCAAGCCCAATACTTTTTTTGTATTCGTTACATGTATGACTGCTTATAAGCTTGACCAAGATCTTTGAATGTGTTAAAAATGGATTAATTAAATTTATTGCAGGGTTTTTTAATTATTTAATATTAAAATAAAAAATTTCATGTGTGTCCTTCCTCACTCCAATATTCTGTAGGACCTATGTGTCAAATAATATATTTGTAATTCCCTTTAACCAATTATTTGGTTCACTCACCAACGTGTGAGTAGTACATATTTCTAACTTATAGATAATCCCAATGTGCATAGTGATAGAGAAATAGAGAACCACAATGGTGCATACTCAGTGATACATAGGTGGGTATGTTGATTGATGTAGCTCATTCCAGGTCCAACATAAAGAGTTATTTCCCCTAAATCAAATGTTGATTTACAATCTAGTAATTAAATCTGCCATCGGATAAGCTCATGATCATGTCAATTAATTATTTAATTATTTTTTCTAATTCATAGAAATTTTATTTATTTATGCAAGACTGTGATCACATAAATTAATGTATTAATTTATATGGGTGTACATTAAATAAAATTTATTATAGGTAAATATTTTATCCAAGCCTGGTTAACTAATTAAGAAAACATCCACTTAAATATCAAAAATACACGAGAAGGATAAAATACGATAAAAAAATATTCATAATTTAATAAAATCTATCAATATAATATTTATATATACTAATCCATATGTTACGTAATTAGGAACAAAACCCAATTGAACAATGTTTTCAACCAACAATTGTTGGGACACTTAATTTTAGAAGGGTTGTTCTTATGAATGTTTCGGGTTGACTTAACCATTGTATAATAACAATAGTATCCATTTCAATAAAAAGTAAAATTTGGAGGCTAATTTTGATAAAATTGACATTATCATTTCTAGATTTGTGAGTCTACTCAATAGGTCAAGGAGTTGTAATCTCGTAGTTGGAAAAGACTTTATTACCTAAATACCCTCAAAATAGCTTGACCAACCCTTTTAGGGGTTATGTAAAGGGGAATATAGATCCTTGAGGCTAGAATGTCCTATAAAATGGTTATATTAATTTCAATGGTGGGGGATATTGGGACTTTTCAAAAATAGTTATAGGTTTAATAAAATCAATGAATATATTATTTATCCCACAATTTATATTCAAGAAAAGTACTAATAATATTTTATTTTAATTATTGTTAAAAATGATAATTTATTCATCAAAAATTTCCCTATGATCAATATTTGATAAAAGAACTCTTCCCACTGGATATAAATTTATGGATTAGTTTAGACGCCTTTGGGTTTTTCTATGCCCTGAATGGAAATATTAAATGCTAGAATTATAAATTCATTATTTTTCTACTTCAAAGGTGAGTGATGAAGAGTTCTTAGTCTAATTTTTTTTCAAAAATGTGATATAAGTTCAGTTTTTTTGTATTCATATTTATATAGTAAACTAATAAAGACTCATATTTACATGTATGTATCTTTCATTCTTGAGAACCTCCATGGTATTTACCATGAGAGAGCTGAAATAAGAATAGTTTGAGATTTCCTGGGCACTGTTTTATAGTAACCCTAGTGATTTTTCCTCAGCTGGGCCTCATGTAGTCAAGCATAGTGGACACATTGATTTCCTAGAGGTTAGAGGGATTAAACTACATGATGAACTAGGCACCAATATCATTATCGAATCCATCCCTCATAGCATCTCCAGTTTTTTTTTGAGTTTTAATATGAACAACTTTCAGAAGTCTCTTCCATGTCTACTTATCATCCATCACAAAATGGATAAAAATATGAAGCATTAAAATAAATTTGTCCTTATGGTGAAAAAATATAAATGCAAAGCAATGAGATTTAATACCATAGTTTCTCTAGGTGAATTTGTTATCAAGGGAAATATATCTATTTAAAAAACAAATTAGTTTTAGATATAGCAATTGGTTCTCACTTATATATATATATATATATATTCAAATATAGTAACCAAGAAGAATATGAAAAATTGATCGAGGGGAGGTAGATATACGAGCAACCAATTAGTATAAAATTATTGTTGTAGCTATAGGGGAGAACCCCCTCACATTACTGACCGGAATAATGATGATTTTAAAGGGTTGTTATTATGTGCCTTTAGTTACCAATTTTTTTTTCTATATCTAGAGTATATATATAGGGATACATTTTAAATATAAACAAATGTTTCATCTATTATAAAGATATCATTTGTTACAGTTAGTCACATTTTAATAACGGTCTATACCTATTGGGTTACATGAACCATATAATTGGAATCGATAATGATGTTATATCAAAAGATTCATACAACTCCCAACATATGCATTATCATCTAGGACAAGTAAATGGAAAACAATTGAAAAAAATATCAAGATGTATATTTAGATTCATTCTAACTAAAACAACTTTGTGTGTGTCATGGAGGTTTGTAATGAAAATGAAAAAATCACCATTAATTTGGAAAGTTGAAAGGGATAAAGATACTCTTGATTTAGTTTATACTAATTTTTTTCGACCATTTACGATTAACATAAGGGGTGTGTACTAATATATCGTAGCTTTTACTGATGAATTTTTTATATATGGATATATTTACTTAATGAGGTATAAGTTAGATTATATTGATAAATTCAAAGATCACAATAATGATGTTTACTAATAGCTTAGAATGAAGATTAAGAAACTCCTCTCAGACCATGGGGGAAAATATCTTCATTAAGACTTTATTGATTACTTATGGGAGTTTGGGATCTTATCTGAATTCACTGCGCCTTACACACCTCAGTGGAATGGTGTAACAGAAAAGAGGAA
The DNA here is from genome assembly GCA_963277665.1 of Viscum album. Taxonomy (NCBI): domain Eukaryota; kingdom Viridiplantae; phylum Streptophyta; class Magnoliopsida; order Santalales; family Viscaceae; genus Viscum; species Viscum album. Next base: position 169,333,943 of record OY728142.1, on the reverse strand, counting down.
CCGTACTAGTTGGACAAGGTGAGATCAGTGATGTGTTAAGTTGTAATTCTATTGTACTTTTGGGGATATTTGTTACAAACAGTGTCACACATAAAAAAATAAGTACCAATTAAATTGATAAATTATATCCTATATTAATTTTGTAGTGGAAGTAATACCGTGTTATCGATTTTACATTAGTGGGGAAGTGAAGTGTTGTTATGTAATATTCAAGTAACATACTTTCACCACAAGGAAAAAGGAATACATTTATAGAATAACCCAAGGAAACAATGAGATATTACCTAAATGAACCCTCAAAATAACGCTTATAGTAGAAAGATGCACAATATTCCATGAGAGGTAGCACATCTCCAAATTAGAAGGTGGGAGTGAGATAAACATTAATGAAGTTGAGGATCATGGTACAAAAGAGTTGTTATAGGATTTGATTCCAAAAATTCCCCTGGAAGAAGAAAAAGTTACATAGAAAATGGTAATGCATAGTAGTAAAAGAGAAGTTAGAGATATAGAATGGTATATATTTCTATTTATCAAGTATATAGTCTCATTATTTTTTGATAAATATGGTCTTCTATCCATCAAGGAAGATGTAGATTGAATTGATGTTTCTAAGTGGTAAGAATCCCTGAATTCTTAAATTGATTCCATGTACTCAATCCATATTTGTATTTTGGTAGATCCTCTTGTGGATATAAAGCTTGTTGGTAACAAATGAGTATTTAAGAAGAAACTAGACATGGAAGGACATTTTTGTACCTATAAGGCATGACTGGTTGAAAAACTCTTTAAACATATTTAAGGCCTTAACTACAATGATTCGTTTTTACTAGATGCAATTATGAAATCCTTCATAATATTTCATGCCATGACATAATAACATGACTATGTGATTTGTGAAATGAATTTCAAAAGAGGCTTTCTTATTGGGATCCTTTAGGAAGATGTCTACATGACACAACCTAATGGTTTTGTGACTCCTAATGAGCCATTATGATATGCAAGTTGTTAAAATTCATTTTGGGGTTTAAAAAAGAATCCAAGTCCTTAAAAATTTGTTTTTATGATTCCATAACATTTTTTTTGTAATGAATGAATGTGAGCCTTGGGACTACAAATAGATTAATGGGGTGCATTAGTTATCTTAATTTTATGTGTTGATGACATATTATTTATTTGAAACGAAATATAATTCGTACAATATATTAATGCATGGTAGAATAAATTATTATTCCTGAAATGATTGGTTGAGGCATCACATATTCTTGGGAACAAAATCCATCTTGATATATCCAATTGGTTACTCAAACTATGAAAAGTACATACATTGACAATATACTAAAGAGATTTCGTATGAAACAATCCATGAGGGAAATGTTTCCAGCATCATATGGCATTCATCTTTCCAAGATAATGTGCCTTAGATCCATGTTAAAAATAAATAAAATGGAATTTATTCCATAATGATCAACAATTAGGTATATAATGTATGTTATGTTATATACGAAGTTATATGACATCTACGTGTTATGTGTGGAAGGATGAAATCAAGATAATATAAGTGACTGACATTGGATGGAAGTCAATACTATCACTAAATTTTTTATGCATAATAAGGATATTTTCCATGTTTAGGTAGAAATGAACAAATATTCATTGGAGGATATACATATACTAGTTTCCATGATTATCAAGATGACATTAAGTAAGAAATTTGATACATCTTCACATTGAGTGGAGGTGTTGTCAGATAGAAGAGGTCAAAGTAGATTATGGTCCCAGATTCTATAGTAGTGTCTAAGTATATTACAAACGTATTAGGTAACTAAATAATATGTTTGGATGTTTAATTTCATCCAATATATAGATGTGGAACCTAGAAGTAATGATTCGATCACACTCTATCATGATAATACTACAATGATGGATCTTACAATAGAGATAGGGTCACATCTGCCGATGATGCACATATATCAAAAGTAGCATCCCATTAGGGTTTTATTTAGAGAGGTCATGTTCTAGTGAGATGTATCTTCATGGAATCCAACATGTATAACAAAATGACTAAAGCCATGACGCATAAAAAAATATGATTATCATGTGAGGTCTGGAATACTGAATGTCGAAGTATGTTTGCTCCAGTCTAAGTGGGAGTCTGTTAGATTTTGTGTCCTTGAACCAATTAAATATAAGTTGATTACCTTAATATTTGGTATATTAATTACTAAATTGATCATCTTATTAAATATTGTTTAGCGTTATTCTTGACAATTTTTTAATAATGTCATATAATATTTTTATCATTGATAAAGTCATATTAGATCTCCACTATGATGATAACCATAAAGTGTGATGAGAATATTTTAAATTTAGTTATAATGTTTGATAACGTACTATGATGGGGAACATATTATACATATGATCCAGTGAATGTACTCATAAGAAGATGAGACTTCTTCTCCTGATGACTGTACATGGTAATCTCCAGAATCGTAGAGTTTGAAAACAAACCCACCTGTTGGAATTACACATGTTTGGGTGTCATCGTATATTACACTCTTCGAGCATGTATAATGGCCCGTAATCTTTAGGATTATTATTGATGCCTTCTATGACTCACAGACATAAATTTACTAATGAAAAATCTCACCCCAATCTTTTTTGAAGCAGGGTATGTTTGGTTCATCACGAATGACATGTTTTTAATCAACAAATCAACGAATGATTTTTCACGTCCATATTTATAGAAGTTGATATCTAGGACCATTTATTGAAATAGAAATATAAAATTAAATAAAATTCCCAAGATATAACAATGATTTTATTTTAGAAAGTCAACGAATGATATATCGAGCATATAGGTTGACGACACAGTCATGCAACCATGATGATAAAATATTAGTGATAAAGGGTTATATTATATAGTGGGAATTAATATGTGGTTGTATTTATTGTGATTTTAAGTTCTCTATCATGGTTTCCTTTACCCATTTCTAGATATTAATCATGGATGTTAGGAAATCCATTCCAATGCCAATTTGAATGAATCTAGAGAGTCACACACTATGTGTTTCTGTTGGTATCGAATAAATTATATTCGAATTTAATTAATGGAATAAATATAATTCTCACGGCTAAGGATTAATTATATTGATCACAAAATTCTAAATTTTTTTTCTATGGATTGGGAATAAAATATATTTATAAATGTTATTGAATTTTTAATTAATATTTATTTACTAGTTTTGGAATAAAATATTTATTTACGAGAATATATTATTTATTTGGGAGTTAAATAAATGAACGAGGACTTTGAATGGACCAAGACAATGTTTGGATATAAAATAATTATTCATGAGTGATTAAATTTAATTTATAAATTTTAGAAAATGTTGGGGCACAAAAAAGAAAAAAAATAAAAAAATTATTATTATATGGCATGGAATTTTATTTATTGTTATAATTATATATAATTTTTATTTTTAAATTACATTTTTTAACTGAAATCTCATCTCTATAGATATATGGCTACAACTATTGTGTAAATCATTCGAAATAAATTCTGTGTTTTTAAATAGAGAATTGTTCTACAAAACAAATTCTATTTTTAATCCTCCTCCTCTCCCCTCTAAATAATTATAAAACCAAATAGAATTTCTTCAAGACTGAATAATGAGTGACAAAGAATGAAGAAAAAATACATTTTATTTTCTACAATTTCACCTAGAGAATGATTGGAATTTCCCAGAGATATTTGAATCTTCTGGGGATCATTGCTAGTGGGAATCAATCCTTTGATCCTCACAAACACAACAAATTCATTCTAGAAGGGACATTTTGGTAAATAAAAAATCCTCAAAGAAGAAATTTTCTAATCCTAGGTATTTATTTATTCATTTATAATAATATATTAGTTATAATTATGACGTGAATGATCCTAACTCTTGGTTTTGGGGAATTGTTATTAAGATAAACCATAATATATATCCCTCCACCGCAACAATTTTAATGTTCTTAGAACCAAGAACTCTCCTCAGCCAATGCCTCAAGCATGACGAGCCTCATCCCACAACTAAATGACTCTATGATATCAACCAATGGATAATCCCCTTCCACATATATTTTATGGATATTACCCAAAAAACATTTCCTATGTTGTATAATCGAGGTAATATACCCACCTGAGTTGTCATCCACACCAAATCAATAGAGTCCTCTAGTGTGCACATGACTCAATTCTGTACTATGGACATCACAGATGGTCAAATATCACATAATAAATTACCCAGTCTACATAAAATCTCATATATCATGCCACTACAACTATGTATATAAAAAAAAATGGACATTCCATCCAATATAATTGGTTATTCCCAACATGATGGATCCATCCCCTATATCCAATGACCATGTGGCCCAAAAAATGGTCATCACCTCCTAAGTATCTAGGTGAAACCCAACCAGATGACCAATATCACCTCAATCATGATTGACTAGCCACATCAAGTCCCATAGACATTCCTGTGAGGACCTCAAGGGTCTCAATAGTATATTACATGAAATTATATGTAAATAATTTATTTAAACAAGCAATTAAATTCACTGGAATTCATTTACACCGACTAAACAAACATATCGATTGTTCATGGAGGATATGAAGGAATCATGTTCAGTTAAATAAAAAAAAATAGACAAAATAATTTAAATTATTTTGACACCACCTTTCAGGCCATCCCAATGAGAAATGACATATAACTCTACCTCACATGAGTAGAAAAGGTTTTTTACATGCCCATAGGCATCCATCAGGGTCACACAGTAATTTTGATGTCATGAAACAGGTATAAATGGCCCTCTCTCAAAATACCCAAATTTTTTCTAAAAGCAACACCCTCAAAAAATCTAAAAAAAATAAGATATCACCACCTACCTTCGACTGATAGATCAAGGCATATCCAATATCGAGCTTAACATGAATCTAATTTAGGTAAATATATGTTTTTGTTGAGCACCCAAAAAATATAGTGTAATGGTTCAAATAAATTCTATGCGCGATGAGGCGATATAGGAATGAAGAAGTGGAATGTTTTATATTGAATCTACCAATTGTTTTCTATTGAATCTGACAGGTCAATGTAAAACCACAGGTTGAGGAGTTGGATGAAAAAATAGAGGAGGGAAAATAGTGCAGCCCTTCTACTGTGTGTGTGACTAGAGAGAATAAAGTGGTAAAGTGGAGATAAATATGAAAAAAATACAAACTAAATAAACACTATGTTTTGTCATCATGGTATATTCACATTGTTTTCCAAACAGTGTCAAAAACATGTCAGCTACAGTGTAGAGATACTTAAAAAAATATCTCCCTCACATGACTTGCACATGATTTTCCCTAATAGTTCACAAACCATGTGAAATCCCTCTACAATAATTGCATAGAACCACACACGGCCACACACCTCACTCGCATGGTTTACCAAAACTATAATGAATTAAAAAAATGAGCTAAACGACATATGGAAGGGTCTGTATGGTTTACCCTAAACCATATACCTTAACCTAAAACTTTGAAACATGGAAATTAGCATTTGATGAACTTGAAACATATTTTTAAAAATCGAGGCTTTGTACAATGATAGAAAGTCATGTAAATAATTATTTAATGTTGATAAAAATATCGAAATTGTGTTCCAAAAAATTGACATAAATAATTAAACCCCCACTAATTGAAAATTCAAAAATTGGGTGTGATTTTAAACTAGTGCCAAAATGTCGAGATGTTACATAGGTGATGAATAAATTAATAATTCACATCTTTCATTTATTAATGACTCATTTATTTGAAATCTATAGTGTTAAAATTTTATTAATCTTTTATTGTTGAGTATTCATATGTTTTTTGATATATTTAATTCATATATTACACTATTGGATTACATTTGTAGTTTTTTATAATTTTTTTTTAATTTTTCAATTATAGGAATATGTCCACAATGAAATATCAGTAAATTTTTGGATGTGATAACTAATGAAAATCGATCAATCATGTTCATGTATATAACTAATAATTCTATATGATAAAATAATAAAAAAATAAAAATTAAATTTATAGATTTTCTCAAGGGTAGAGGGGTATAACTAATTAATATGAATGAAATAAAATGATTACATAGATAGAAATATTTCAAGATATGAGAAATTATTTCATTATATATTTTTAGTAATCATAAACTTATAAATTATATATATAAGGTCTATAAATTATTATTATAAATATATATTAAGAGAGGGTTCTAATTCCACATACTTTTTCTATTTAGTCTTTTAAAGAATAAGTTTAATGGCCATCAAGATATAGTTCTGAAACAAGTTATTTGTAGAATGTTGTGAGAGAAGAGAATGTTGATATATCATGAAAAACTATATAATTTATATTCAATATCATGAGTTAATAATGGACTTAAGGAATTGTATTATTTCTTACTGATAGTTTATAAGTTCATGAGTGAAAATTCATAAAATTCTATGACTTTCTCAGTTACAAATTTTAGGGTGTCTTTAAAAATTATAATGAATTGAAATATATAATTTACAAATTGGGTCTTACACTCTCTATCATTTTAATTTCATTAAGATTTGTTCTTCTTATTAATAATCATTGATACCAATTATAGATACTTGAAATAGAAAATAAATGAAATTAAATAGGAAACTACATGTGCAGAAGTCTTTATATTATATATCGTATATTTGGTGTACAATATAATGAATCACATAAACACCCACATCCACGGGATAGTGAGGACAGGCCATAACCCCCCCCCCACCCATGGGATAAAATTTTCACCCAATAATTAAAATGGTTCATGGCCTGAAGTGCTTGGAGCTGGAATACCTATTTTTAGGCCCGAAAGACCATTTCTTATCCCAAAGATCCCATTGATATATAATACTTATATAGTACCTAGGATGTTTCTATACCAACAATATTATAACATCTTTTAATGTAAATTCTATATTTCTAGTTGTTTATATAGTGTATCTTCTCCTATAATTACACCACCACTACATTAATGCTATAGTAAGTTACTATAGTCTTGCAATAGTAACTCATTAAATTTCCACTTCCATGTTTTGAACATGGATCATTTGGATGTAGTATTACGCTGTTTGAAACTCACAAATGAACCAAACTTATGAGGAGTTGGATTTATATTATAAATTTAAACTTTATATTTTAAAATACGTATACATGAAGAAATGAAATTAGAGTAGTACATGAAATGTAGTGGCAATTGATGAACCGTTAACATGAAAAAAAAAATTATTATGATTCATCATGTCGAAGGGTATCTAGGAAAAGTACTAGATAAAAGAATATTTAACATTTAATTTATTTGAATCTATTTAAAATAACATATTATAAAATTAAAAATTAAAAACATTTATAATACATAAAAGAAAAATTCACAATGATGATGAGTGATAATTTTGAAATTGAATTTATGGATTTGTTCATGCTGATAATGATACAAAAAAGTAAACAGGGAGACATGATAGAAGTAAATCTAATCATGTAAATAAGTTGTACAGTTTGGAAATATGGAATATAAAAAGGGTTAAATATCTTTTGGATAATATGTTTCTAATTCATCACTTTTATATTGACTACATTATATAATCACTTTATCTTCTAAACTTCTAATTTAGTAAGGTGGGGGATCATATTCCATGATAAAAACAACAATGGGTGTAAGTAGTAAAAAATTTATAATTTTATGGAGAAGTAATAATCTCTATGAAATACTAAATAATAAATTTAGATTTAATAGGTTCTTATCCAGAAACAAATTTAATTACATGAATCGACCCCAAATTATAAAATAATTTTTTTAGAGAATGTATGTGACATGAAATACTAAGTATAAAAGTGAATATATCATCCAAAGACATTACAATTTATTCATAACTAAATAAATTCATTCTATTAAATATAATATAATTCATGAAAAATTTCATTTATATTTCATTACATACAACACTATGTTCATATTTCTCTACATGGAACACCGTGTTTAGATTATGTAACACCCAACATATATTTTTAAATGAATTATATAATATTATTAAAATATTATTATATAATATGATAATTATACTTATCCCTTATGTAGGTGGTTATGAATATTAAGAACTAAAATATGAATATTATGGTTATCTATGTATTAGGAATAACATAATACAAATTCAAATGAATATTAAATGTTTTATGAAAACTGTAATTTTCTAAAGGTCCGTTAAATATTACTATTCACATAAAATATAAAATATAAATTTAAAAATTTAAAAAACTTATTTTAAAATATAAAAATAAATTTTTATATTATAATATCAACATTATTATATGGTGATGTTTTTATACTTTTTATGAGAATTATCATTTTATTGGTTAATATTGAAAAATAATAAGATTAATCGAAAACATCCATTTAATTCAAATTAATTATAATATTAATAATTTTTTATTTTTTTAATAGAAAAAATATTTCAATTTTATATCAATTAATACAATTGAGTACATTTTAATCAATTAATTTTTAATTTTTACAAAAAAAACTTTCCAAACATATGAACAAGTGTTATATTAAAGCCCTTCTTTATCACCACATATGTGGGATTAATTTTAAATTAAAATTTGACACTTCAAAAAATTTAATTTGTAAAATAATAAATCCATATTTTTAATTAGATTAATTTATAATATAATAAATTTTCAACTTAATTAATTACCATATTTATTGGTGAACCAATTTAAAATCAGTTATAGTGAATAAGGAAAAGTGAATTTACCAACAGAATAAAAATAAATTGAAAAGTGTTAAAAAGGACCTTAAAAATTTCCAACACCAATTTTTTGAAACTATGTTGGAATTCATCTTTATTTTATAAAATTTAATTCATTATTTATATGTAGTTTTAGGTAGAAATATGGGTGCAACTAACTCTTCTTAAATAATAACAAATGTGCCACTCACTACGCTTATCAAAGGCCTCCCACTATCCTTTCTTAACCCTATGTTCAAACCACTTGGGTTCGAACAATACAAACATAAATCACACAAAAAAATCACTATAATAAATCTAGATTTAATTTTTTGTTGAATAAAGCTAACCATTGAAGGGTATAATACAACCCTGAGGTGGATACTTAAATCATAGATAATATTTTTCAACAAGAAACTTTATTTTAACAACATCTCCAACTCTAAAAATATTTTTATAACATGATGAGGTGATATCCTTAGTATCATCCTTATAATGGGATTCATTTATTTTAATTTTATGACCTACCACCACCTCTACTTATGTCAAATGTGTTACAAAATGATCATTCATTATTATGGAGGACTACCGCAACGCGTATCAAAGTCGTTTGTTTTCTAATTCCATCTCTCAACATTTAGTATGATATAGGGTCAAAGTCACATATATGATACTAATAACATATTTACACCTCTTGAGTAACTATATAATATATATATATATATATATATATATATATTAACCATCCATTTTATAGGAGAATCAATAATGTGTCTTTTATGTACGACAGATTACCTCTCTATAGAGAAATGTGATTCATCTTTCACTAACACATCAAATTGAATGTTACAAAGATAAATACAATTTTTATTTTTTATATTCAGGAAGTAATTATTATATTAATGAAACATTTATCATTATTTATCTAACATCTCAAACTGACTGAACAAATAGAGGGTTATCAGTTGGATGGGTCACATTGCCTCAAGCACGCCTCACAGTATGCCCGAGGATGTCAACAAGCAGCGAGGGTGTAAATATTTTCCTATGGGGAGAATCATCCATTGTATAACATAAATAAATTTTAGACAATACAAAAATCAGTAATAAATTAAATAAAATGTTGTGTAAGAATAATGTTAAATTAATAAAAAATATTGACAAAACCAATATAAACTAGATGAATGTATAGAATCATGATAAAAAATAAACTGAAAAGTAGAAATAAAATTCAAAAACAAAAGTTATAAAAAATAAATAAAGAAAATATAATCCTCAAATTTCATATCCATGATCATATCATTCTCCTACTCTATCATATTCTCATTACTCATAGATATAAAAAATTCACCAATGACCTATGAACATAAGGTATACTATGGTTCCCCAATGTAGTGGAAGATCAAGAAGTGTGGGAGATATAAATCCCAGTAGGTTCACACCCATGGTTTTTACAACTAAATCGTGTCCTATAATAATATGTAAAGCAGAATGCATGTAATTTAAAAAATAAACTAAAAAAATAAAAAAATAATAGCAAGCTTAATCTCTTATGGCTTCTCGATTACTCTACCTACTTTGTCTCATTACCTGAAAGAGATATCTGTTAAGATATTATATATATTAACAATTATATGTAATTTAGTAATATATATCATCCACGTATATTATCCATGTATGTACGAACCTATGTGTCCTATACCTACAATACTATTTGTCGGTTGGATAGGGTGTAACTCAGCTATCCATAACCAATCTGAATGAGTCTATTAGCTCAGGAAATATGGAATACTCGCTATATCTTAATAGAGTGTGGGAAATCATGTATGTTACTATTGATGGTGAGTGATCTATCATGTCATATCTCTAAACAGGGAGTGTGGTGCCTCATCCCAATGTCAAACATTGTATCATTGGTCCGAGATGTGTTGACTAAACAACTAATATATTAGAGAATGATTTTATTCCATGATCTGTAGATCCCTTACCATCACTAAACATACTATATTATGGTATAATCATGAAATAATAAAAAATAACAACTATATCCATGAGGCATTAAATATATTTCTCTACATTTTTCAACCCCATTATAAACAACGATGCTCCATTCATTACAATTTAAACTTAATCATGTAATTAATCCTGAAATGATCGACATGGGCTTGATACCCATTGAAATTAATTTATCATAATGATATTAATAGAATAAATTCAAATCATTCATACCATTTAAATCATTTTTGTACGGAAAACCATCATGAAAATCTATTCCATTAAATTCATTCATTTTTATTTAAAACCACATGGAAATTCAATTTAACGGGGGGAAAGACATATAAAAGGAACGATGTACATATTGGGATTTTCCTACATAGGGATATACATTTATATGTCAATAAAATCCCTTATGAGGACCATGATTCAGTAGTCATTTAGTTAAGAAAATAGTCAAATCTCTATGCTTAGAAGATGGAATGGTTCTGTAGACATATACATTGGGAAAACACCATTTTCTAATTCCATTTGATTAAATGACTTAGTGATGTCATATATTAATTGAAAAATAATAGAATAGAAGGACCAATTCATTAATCTAAGAACATAGTAACCCACTACTCACTATTTGGTAATATTAAAGACAACTCAACTCATCTATGAAATTTTTTATAAATACCAGTCATTTTTTATATAAATATTCATTTAGACTAATAACCAACATATATAAGAATTACAACTCATTTCACATAAGGAATAATTTTTGAATGTATGAATCAAATCCAATCAATTAGATATTGTTTAACAAGGAACATATATGGTTCTATCATCACTTAGTCAATTACCAACAAGGGAATTCCCTTTATAGTATAAGATAAAAACATAGATGGAAAACATATAATTTAACAAAATAATAAAAGGGAAAAAAACATGTGGGCACACCCAATTCATGACTGTGATCAGGATTGGTGACCACTATATACTGAACAAGTATCATAAGATCTATATCTCGGTGAATTGATCAATTTGATATGATAAACTCAATTAAAAGGTTATTTTTGGAAATAGTCAGCACACAAAACAATTGTAACATCCATATTTAAATGTAAATTTAGAAAAAAAATCTATTAACCACCAACCACTATATTAGGAAATTCAACTCATCCAATATCATACTCTAATTCATTCTAGTTTGGAATATATCTAAGAAACAATCCATCGCCCAAAAATATTAGGAAATTATATTCCACCTCAATTAATTTTTTATTATAAGATTAAATTATTAAAGGATAAAGAAGGACTAATAGCTCATCGATGTGGATCCTAGAGACCGATGATGTTCAACTGGGACAATGAAAGGAGAATATATCTAAACCATAGATTATTCAAGATTGAAAACCCAGAACACTATGGTTGTGGCTCACTGTCTATGGAAAAAATAAAGAAAAATAAAATGGTTTAGCTAATATCATTAAGGTAATAATGATCATATTACCCTAAAAAATGGGTCACATTGTTTTTTTTCAAGGATTGGTAAAACAGTGTGCCAACAGTGTAGTAGCCATTCCTTTATAAATCACCTCACATGGTTTTTTCCAAATGGTTACCCTAATATTGTTCCAACCGTGTAATGAATAATTTGAGGATAAGGCATTAGGGGAACTAACAGTGTGGGATAGGTTCATAGTTTGGTCAAACCATGTGTAACTTCGGTGAGGAACTTATTATCCTCACATACAAGTAAGATAGATTACTGGTGGGGGCCATATAGTTTCATAAAAACACTGTGTCTGTTAATTACCTTCCAAATATTAGATTATTGGGTCTTGTGTCACTCAAAACCCAAAGAATCGTTTGATGGACTAGTAATTCCTTTATCGAAGAACAAAAAAACATCGAAGTGTAATGACTCTCTTAATTACATTCCAAATCTCCATTCAAAGAACCATGTTTCCATTAAATTCCAAAACTCAAATTCCCATAGAATTAAACCATGGCTCATAACGTGAGTCATTAAAACCACCCCTACATAGATCTTCTATGCCCCAATAATCCTTTGGGAACAACAAAAACAATTACAATCAATTTGGTCCATGAACCCTCATAAAAATGGTCATGTTGTGTTCCCAAACACCCAACGCACCACTATTATTATCATAAGAAAAAGGAACTGAAGAAATTAAATCATTATTAAAATGTTGTTTTCAAAATGAAACCCTAAAAGGTAACTTACCCAATCCTTTTTAACTAGTGATATGATCGTGTCATCTTCTCATTAGAAATGTAGCTGATTTTCCACATCATAGGTCTTAGAAATAAAAATGTCCAAAATATTTTTGGATAAAATTCTTCCTAGAATCATATTTTTTACAATGATTGAATCACCAAAGTCCATACCTATATTTTGGTGATTTTCTTTGATAAAAACATCAATTGATGATTTGCATTGTTGTGCCTTGTTATGAATAAGGGTGTAACCAAAATCCAGCAAACTGGAATATTCACCATTCAAAAAGCACTTTCGATCCCAACTATATGTGCAAGGTAACCTCGAATTCCAAAAACTAGGTTCTATGGAACTATCCCTAAGTATTCCATACTCTCTATTTAGAATCAGATATTGGTATATGGACAAGATATCCATATATGATCGTTGACTATGCCCCAAGCAGTAACTTCCATGTATTAATGTAAAAGTAAAACAGGATGGTGCCCAGGAGTAAGTCTTAGAAATTACTAAAAAGAAATCCTATTATCATATAAGACTAACCACTACCACTTAATATCCAATTTTGTAATAAAACCATGAATCCAGTATAAAAACTAAAGTAGAGATCACATCTGAAGACCAACATCTTTTATTAAGTTAGTGAAATCTAAGATGGACGATATCTTAGTGCATCAAGGTTGATGTAAAGATATGGTCCATTATAATTTTTAATTCACAGTACACTAAGAGGATAACAAAATTTAGCAAGTTTATTTTTCAAACAACTACTGGTTGACACCCTGTGAAATAATGACATCTTCACTTGTTCACATATCTCCATTAAAAAATCATAATTCTTTACCATCCATGAAACCTTATGATCACTCAAGATTTACCGGCGATGTCCATCCATGATTAATGGAGTTTATTAATATTTTCATACCTAGCCAACCACATCAACATCATGCTTCTATGAAATCACTAACATGAATACTAGAACAGGCATGGTACTCCACAACTTAAGTGTTTCCTAGTTTTCAAGATAAGGGATATACTATATTCTCACAAATACAGTATATTAAATCCACCATAAATATACTTGTGTTTCTCCACCTTGTCACAATCACCAAATCAATCTATCTGAGTGTTCGGAATGAGATCCCGAACCATCATAACTGGCATGTCAAACCACATGATCCTCTAATAATTTCATTCCAATCACTGGAAAAAAATGTTTCAATAAATCATAGTTAACTCTACTATGGATATAACCTGAGAATGTTCATAGTAGGTGATGGCTAAAATATTCACCTAACACAACTGCATCATTTTTTAATTTAGATATTCGATGGGATTCAATGTATATCAATGCATAGTAACCCTTGATTTTAGATGCGAGACTGAACACACTTGACCCCACTGATAAACTATATGCCCTATTCATTAATGTATCAGGTGTCAGGTATAGAAAACTTGCTTGAGTCGATCTATCTCATACGGTGATAAAACAGACTAATGACATGTTGAGTCACCCATGGAAAGAGGAAATAGATCCCGAGACCTATGAGTAGCCAACCACGCCTATGGATTTTATGAGCTTATAACCCTAAGTAGTACATGATGATTACACCCTAATCGAAAGTTAGGGATACCATTACCACCAATATTTACAAGGTTGTCGTTTATAATCAATTAGTCCTTCTAGAGAAAATGACACCAAAATATAACCATATAATAGAAAGATCCCAATATTAGTAAGGAAATTAATGCTCTATCGGTAATTCCTAATATGGGATATCCCCATTACAAAAGAATAAGCTCCGACCCTATAACTTGGTCAAATAAATCATTTAATCCTTTGTAGAAATAAAAATGTGTCTTATGGAAAACAATCATGTTTTCATTCCATATTAACTCATATAAATTTTAAAACTACACACACATGGGGTTTTCAACATAGTACACAACCTGGGATTACATCATTAATCCAATAAATAATTTTACACTCCTTAAAACTAGAACACCAAATAATAATTGGAATGCTATATGAAACTTACGTTTTTAATACTTAACATTTTTTGACATCCCATAATAAATTAAGTTATTTATCAGTTAAAACAATTTTTTTATAATAGATAAGCATAAAACAATATTTATCCTCAGTAACTAGTTATATATATAAAAAACATGCTTGTCATTACAAGTGGTAAACATGGAGAATCATGCTTTTAGCATTGAATCACGAGACCAGAAAATATATGCTAAATAAGAAGGTATTGTGGAATATTTATCCTTTACATGCAAAAATTAATATTCTAAATAAATCACCCATTATTGTTATAGAAACATAAATGATGATAAATAAATGGCATGGAATATACTCAAGGCACACTAATAGAATTAGTTGGAATACTAGAAATTGAACTACCTGAAATGTCTTATATACGACATGTTAATAATTATCTGTCTATAATAATGAATTTAATGCTTCATCCATAGCATACTAGGCCAAGGGTAAAATAACAGAATCTCATAAATCAATAACCTGTGGAAGGAACAAAATTCACTAATGGTGAAATCAAAAATAATTATAACAATAATAAACATGAACAACAATCCCAACCTTGGCCACATTGAATTTTACCAATGGGTGGGGGATCATTCCGATTAATATCTATTTTCATTGCACTAAATCATTCTCAATATTTTATTTACAGGCAGAGAATTGTAAGAAAAATTAATCCAAACAAGCTATGATACATCTTCGTAACATCCAAACCCAAATAACCACTATGATATTCACTATAATGGTGGTTCACATGGCCTCATGCATGACTCCCATATGCTAGAGGCTGCTTAATAGCAGTAAGGGTGTAAATATGTCATAGTGGAAAGACTATACACTAATTTTTGTGTAGAATTATTGTATAATAGAAATAATAATCTGACAACATCCAAAGTATTGATAAATGAAAGACAGAGTAGTGGAATATTAATTTAAACTAAATAAAAAAGATTTCCAAACCCACTATACAATAGATGAATTCATGTCATTATAAAAATACATGAACAAAAAAGTAGACAAACAACATGAAAAAGTTACAACGTAGTACAAAAAATATTAATGGAAAGAAAATCCCCAAGGACAATATCCATGAGAATCCCACAATCTCATTCATTCTTGTGCTTATAACTCTTATGTAAAATAAATAAACTAATAACTTGTGAAAATAGGTCTACTTGGGTACCCCAATGCAATAGAGGCCCATGAATAGTGTGAGATATAAATATTAGTAGGTTACCACCCATAGTGTATACATAATAGTTTAGTTTATGAAATATCATTAATGTATTATTAATGTAATATAAATAATATATAGAATTGAATAAATAAACCACAACATGCTCAGGTTATTAAAGGACCCCATGGGACTCTACCAGCTTAGGTTCTTAGTTGGAAAAAGATAATTGATCAGCCACTATATATATTAATAATTATATATAGTTTAATAAGATATTGCATCCACCTATATGAACCATGTATGTAAGGACATTAGTGGCTATAGACATATAATTTTGGGTGGTGGCTTGACCAGGTGTAAATCAATCATTCATTACTAGTCTGAATGATCATATTAGTGTAAGAAATATTGTTCTTTCTCTAAATCCCAATGCAGTTTGAGACTTCATGAATGAAACATGGGATGGTGAGTGATGCATCATGTCATCAATTTTAAAAGGGAGTGTGGAACGTCAACCCAACATCCAACATAGTATCAATGGTGCGATATTCTATGACTCAACACCCAATATTCAGGATTGTGATTTTCTTTCATTCTCAAAAAATACATTACCCATATACAACAATATTTAACAATGCATAATCATGTAATAATAATATATAATCACCAAATATTTAATCAATTACATTGAATGCACTATATTTAACAACCCCATTATAAACAGGGGTGTTTCATTCATTACAATTCAAATTTATGCATGTACATAGAGATGAAATGATCATGATGTCCCTTTTGACCTTTTCAATTAATTTCTCATAATTACTTTAATGTAATCATGTAATATCATTCATTTCATTTAAATTATTCATATACGGGAAACTATCATGCAATACATTACTTTTAATGCATTCCATTTAATTTAATAACTAATGGAACTAAAATGTAAAGGGGAAATACAACACTTAGAAGGAAACAAGAATAAATTGAAATTTACATACATGGTGGAATCCACATTAAATTCAATCCCATCCCATAAAAAATCTGGTAGATTAGTCATTTAGGTAGGAAAATGGATCCAAAGGTTCACATAGAAAGTGAAATATTTCTACAAAAATTTTAAATGGTACGAATATAGTTTGTCATTCCATTAGAGGTAATATCCTAAAAATTCAATATATCAAGAACAATATAAATTCAAAGAAGAACAAACAATGAATTATAATAATCACATCATTAATCAACACAAAATACTTTTTAATGTCATAGAAATCACACCTTATCTGATGGGTTTTATTATTAAAACATGACTTTGTTTTAAAAATAATTCATTTAGCCAAATAGTCATTACAATAATATTTATAACTAAATTCACTTGAAGAAGATATTTAGAAACTGTCATTCAAATCCAATCAATTACAAAAAGATCAATATGGAACTTCAAAGGTGTTAACACCACAAGGGAAATTATCTATATTGGAAATTCCATTTGCAGTCTAAGATGAACTCTTATAAAGAAGACATCATATCTAACCAATTATTTAAAAATGATAATAACATGTCGGAAAACCTATAGGGTGTCAGTGGTCATGGTTGGAAACATCTATATATGAAGCAAGGATCATAAGGAGTGTCTCTTGGTGTGTTGTTAAATTTGATATGAATAACTCAATTAAATGGAAATGATCAGAAAAGTATGGTGTGTGGCATGATGATAACCATGATATTTCAAAAGAGATATGGGGAAAATTCATTGACCTCCTAACATATTGTTAGAAAATTCCACTAATCCAATATCAATATCTGATTCTGTCTGTTTGGGTTGAAATCTATGAAATGAACATTCCCCCTAAAATAAGGAAATAAAATTTTCGCCTCATTAACTTTTTGGAGATAATATTCAATGATGAAAGGTTAAATTGGATCAATATATAACTGATTCAGATCTACATATACAGAGAATGTTAAATTCATACAATGGATGGAAGAGATATCTAGAAACCTATATTAGGTTTAGAGGAGAACCCATGATTCCATGGTGGAGGCTCACCCACTAGAGGAAGAAGAATAAAAATGTAAATTGCTAAAAAGATCTCATTTCGTTCAAATTGATCATTTTACCCTAAAAACATGGTCTCATTGTTTGGCCACTAGGTTTAACTAAACCATTTACCAACTGTGTGGCACACATTGCTTTTAAATCCACCTCACATAGTTTTTACCTCAGGATTAGCTTAACTATGTGACAAAAGTGCGATGTATTGTTCGATGGTACTGCCTAAGTGGAACTAACCATGAGGAACATGTGAATAGTTTGGTCAAACATGTATAAGAAGAGTGTTGATCTTTTGATCCTCTGATACAGGCCACGTGATTTTCTATTAAGGGATGCATGGTTTCATACAAACATTATGCCTTATGTAGACCCTCTAAATGTTTTTAGGCCCCGATTCCCCCAAAAAACAACTAAATTTTTTTGGTAAATATATATCCATTAACCAGGTCCAAAATTAAAACATTCATGTTTTTCAACTCTTGTAATTACATTTGGAATATCAGTTCAAAAAACGGTCCATCTAGGAAACACCAAAATCCAAATTCACTTGGAATTCAACCTTAGCTCAAAACATAGGTTGTTACACATTTAAAGATAATATATATCATTTTATTTATTTTATTTTCACTCATGTATTAATGATGTCATCATTTGTGTACATTTGGACTACTATCTTCACAAACTAATGTCACTCCCTTTTCATCACCACACCACATGAATTATATTTATTAATATTTAATATTTTATATATAGTATTATGACCATTATATAAATATTATATTTTACTAACCAAATTTCCATAATGATACTTGAAAAATGGAACTATTACTCAGGCGTAGGTTTGGCCTACGATGTCTGTGGTCATAACATACATCATTTTTAATACCCATATTTCCCGATTGGTTTTAAAAGTAAAATTTCTGAAAAAATATTATAATTATGTCATAATTATTTTTGTTGATATTATTAAACTTCATAATATAAACAAGTACAATAACATTAATGAAAAAACAAAAATATTAAAATAAGGAAATTAACAGCCAAAAAATGAAAAAAGGAATTGTTATTAACGAGTTAGTGGTAACATGTTATAATAGAATCATATTTCATCCTATAAAAATTATTATGGTTATATTAAAAACGAATAATATTTTTGAAACCACTATAAAAGATGTTAAATAATTGAAAATTAAAAGTAAGCATACTGTATGGGTTTTCAAGGAAATTTACATGCCATTGATATTTAATTGTTATTATGAAATAATTGACTTTTATGTGGTGTATATAATTCCCCAAAGACATGTAATATCATGTTTTATTCATAAATCGTGGTATTTTGAGTTTCAATTTGAATTATTTCAGTCAAGGTGATTTGATTTCAAAATTACCTTTTGGTAATAAATTATTGTACAATATATCTTAATTTTTTTTGGATGTTTTCAATTTAATTGAAACAATAACTCTCATGTGAACATTTTCATTGGTCATTAAATTTATATTAAAAATGAATAATCTAAAATAATGGATATGATTATATCTTAAATCATAATCCATTTTTAATATGTAGTTGAATTTGATAGTTATTTAATTAAATGAGATAATATTGATAAATCTGTATCACATAATCAATATAGATATTTAACGATAAGGAACACTCATCATTAATTAAATAAACTACTCAATATCTGAGAAATGATTTCTTCATATAGTGATGTGTAGGGATCGACATTATATAGCTGCTTGATGAATTGACAAGTCAGAGGAGACCAAAAAATTGGAAAAATTAAATACCTTCCTATATATCGTTTTAATCCATATTGTGAAAAGTACTGTTGGTAGATTTTTTCAGGATCTTGAGACATTTATTCTACTAATTAATAATTTCCTTCCTTCAAAATTTAATTTTTCTTATCCATGATATTTTCACTATGAAAATATCAATGGAGTCATTTTATTCTAAAATTATTGAATAAATGGAATGTTTTTTTCACTTATTTACATTCCCATATTGATTCTTGCTTATCCATTTAATTAAATTTAATGTGTTCTCAATTATTTACCTTTTATATAGATTATTCATTACTGATTTATTGGATCTTCTACTGTACATAACCCTTATTGATAATTTTATTTCAGCCTTATTTTTATTCATTTCCAATTGATTCTATAATGTTTAATATCCATTATATACAAGGATATACTAGGGGGGAAGGTTTTAACAGAAAAAATCTGTTTGAATTTTTTAATCAATTGTGTTATAACATTTATTTATATATCTTGACTACCAATACTACAAAAAAATTACGTTCTTTAGGATGTTATTTTATGTATCTTATACCAATTTAATAAATTATGACATTGGTTTTAGAAAAATGGGATCATGGTCGCTATAGTTGGTATCAAAGAATTATTATTAGAAACCATGGAAACTAGATATTAGAAAACATATATTTTGGAACATATCATAATGATAGAATTTGACAATAAATATTGAATAACATCCCAATGTTTTGGTAAGTTAGATATTATATGGTTTCCCTACTATGATTATTATTTCCCATTATAGAATATTTGGATTTAGTCAATGTATGGAAAATGAAGGAAACATGTTAACATAGACTATGAAGTACAAGGTGTTGTTTTTGAGAAACTAAATGAAAATATTAATAGGGAAAAATATATATCATGATCATTCCAAATTAGTTATCCCAAGATACTTTTATCAACATATACCTTAACCAAATCCTAGAATCCCTAATAAATTTAAGGACATAGTTTAATTATAACACTAGTGGTGGAGACCATATATGAATGATGGTTTGATTTACATTATGTCATAAATGCTGAATAATCATCATGTAATTTATACCAATAGAATGGGAAAATTTATTCTGTTTGAATAAAAATGGAAAAATTTAATGAATTGAGGTGAAAAGAAAAGAGTTCGATGGAAGGACATAAAACTAATCCTAAGGATCCATGTATAGTTCATTAAATTAAATTTGAGGAACATGGGAATTATCAAAGTCAATTAACTCTTCATAAATGCTAAAAACTAGATCAAAGAAGGACCTATGTTGAAATAAAATAGATAAGGTACTTATGTATTCTATTTTTATTAAAAACATTAATAAAAGATAATATAATAATTCATTTTATTTCAATGTGGTCCATCATATATTTTCAGAATGTTATTGAAGTTTTGTTAAGATTATTTTGAAAAAGGATAACATGCATGATGGGTTAAAAAACATCACATATATAAAGGGAAAAAGAAATGAACTAACAAGTAGTTGGAGATAAGGGTTTAGTTCCATCTACTTCCTTATGACATTTCCTAGTTAACATGTTAATGGTTTTATTAAAAACATTTAAAAAATAAAAATAATAAATGTCAAACCCATGGTGTTACTTTTGAGGTTTGAAGGCTAATTTATTATATTGGATAACATTTTTTAATTTTATTTGTAATGAGAAACAGATTAACAAATATAGAATAAATTCTGACTATTTTGTGAACTGTATGATCTATTAAAATCAAATTTTAGTACTTGAGGAAAGATAATTATTTTTGTGTATTCATTTCCTCGAGGAAGTGTTATAATTGGAATTGATTAAATAATAAAATTAGGGTGAAAGTTTTCATATAAAATAAAAAATAATCATGTATCTATATTTCATTATATTCTTATATAGTAAAATAATTATTCAACTAGGAAAAATGGGATGATGGAATAATATTTTACCCTATAATCATCATTTATAATGATATAAATGTCTTTTTACATATATATATTTCATTAATGGATTTGTGGCCCTTAAAATTCTATTTATTATTCTATTCTTATCATAAATGATCTTAATCACTCTATATAATTATTTAAGATTTTACTCTATTTACCTGTCTTTACTTGATCCTAATGAACTCTTACTTAAAATCATAGTTTTGTTTTAGTATGTATGTCCATTGTACATAGAATTATCTCTAAATAGGATGATGTTTTATTAACCCTTTAGCAATGAAGGATTTAAAAAAATAAAATATAATAACCTTGATTTATGAGAACATGTTTAAATTTTGAGGATGCAATTCATTCAAGGGGGGTTATTGTAGCACCCTGAAATTCTACAAGAAGAACATTAAATTTAAGAGTGTTTGTAACCCACAACACTAGGTTTAGAATATAATATAACCACATGATACATTAGGATATAATAATTTTTTTATAAATTATAAATTATATATAATTTATATTAAATTTAGCATCATTTTGGTCTAGAGTTACATTAAACTATATGATTATCTTTCTCTACATGGATAAACATGATTATCTTATATTACAAGAAACATTAATTTAATGTGAAATGTGAAATTTTAATAAAATATTTCAGCCTAATATTTAATGTATTTTTAGCCATTATGATTTTAGGTATGACTATTTATAAATAAAATATGAATATTTTGGTTATATATGGATTAAATTTAAAATTTGAATCTTAACAAATTAAATAGAATTTATTTCTAAAAAATATTATTCCTCTAATGGACATTTAAATCTTACTCTGTGTTAATCATATAAAATTAATCATTAAAAATTTTAGATTTTTTTATAAAATAATGATAATTTTATATATTTTAATAGCTATATTATATATGGCAATTATTTTTCAATTTTTATGAGAAGAAATCTTTTTTGATGAATAGTGGAAATATCAAGTTTTATTAAAAACCAACATTCCATTCTAATTAATAAAAATGTTAAATAGATTTTTTAATTTATTTCAAATTAAGCATATTTCTATTATATATAAATTAATCCAACCTATTTTATTTGGATCAATTTCATATTGAATTTATATATGGAAATTTTTTAATATTTTGATCTTGTTTACTTTAAAACATGTTTTCTCATCACATTTTTTAGAAAAATTCTAAAATAAAACATCAAAATTCAGTGGATTGAATATTAAAAAATAATTAAATATTTTTTGTTATAATAATTTATAATTTAGAAATACTGAAATCTTATATTTTTACCATAATTATTAGTTAAGGAAGAATAAATTAATTATTGTGATTTAGTAAAAAAAATGAGTTTATTGAGTGATTAAACTGAAATGAAATGTCTAAACTAACCAAAAACATGTCTGACACCCATTTAATGTACATTTTTAAAACATTATCCTTAAAATATCTAATTTTATAATTATTGATACTTTTTATGGTAAAATCGTTTTTACACCACTCACATAAAAAAATACAAATGTGCCACTCAACTTACTTAAAAATGGCTACAACCTCTACTCTCTTCTTCACAATTTAAAACATGTGGGGTTTGAACAATACCATCCCAAATAACACCCCAACATCCCTCTCCTCAAACAAGTATACTAATTTTTGGAATAAAGCTAACCTCTGATGGATTTACTAAAAACCTAACTAAGAAACCAGAAGAAGTGGTATTATACTTCAACAAGTAACCTTATATTATTTCATTATCTATGTCCATCATTATTTTTATACCATGTTGATATAATAGACATTGAATATTCACTATTCTAGGATTGTTTAATAGCGAGGGAATGGACTACAACCACATCTACTTTCATCAAATGGGAAATGAAATCATCTTTCATGTAAGTGGCAGACTACCACCATGCAAACCGATCTCATTCATAATTCAAATTCCACCTATCATGGTTGGATATAATGATTGATAAAAAGTATATAAGTGATATTTTTTACATATTGATAAAACTTTAATTATTATATGATATATATCATTTTACCTTCTATTTTTTAGGAGGTCTGATAATGTCACTCATGTGTACGGAAGATAAATGCCTCGCGAAGCACTGTTATTCTCCTTTCACTAACACATCACATGGAAGGTGATAAAAAATAAATTTAAGGACTATATATTATATTTTTGATATATTTAAGATTTTAATTTTATATTTATCATTCAGTGATTATAATATATAACAATTTATTATTTTCGTTTAAACTTATGTAATGGAAATAACAACATTTCTGTAGGTGTGGGCCACGACCTTCATGATGTGATGTGAAACTATTTTTATTGCCACAACATATAAATTATATATTCAAGTTAATAATTTGGTATACATGATATTATTATAATTATGAAAATATAATATATTACATACGATTTTTCAATAATGATCATTGAAAAATGGAATCATTACTCAAGTTTATGTAAGGAATATCATCTCAAGGATTGTAACCTATATATTTCTTCATAATAATAATTCATCATTGATTTTAAAATTAAAATTAATGTAAAAATTTGTTCGTATGATAATTATTATTTTAGTGATTATAAAACTATAAGATATACACTTAAATGTAATGCTGCATTTTTTTATTATACAAGAAAAAATCCCATAACCACATGTGTAGAACATACAAAACATGTTTAGGACAACCTAAAATAATGAAGGCCAAGATGGTCCCCCATAATCTAATTCACCAATTCCTAATTCATTTAAGAGAGCAAGACAAACCAAATATTTTGGTACCTTGATTAGCCACCTCCATGGACACTAAGAATCATCTACTTTATTACATTCACACCATGTATCAATGAACTGTACGTTGTTGCTGCCAAGGACGTCTCTACACTTCCTTATAACATAAGCAATCAAAAATGGTGGAGAAATATTACCATTGATCAAGTACTGCATGATCTTGGAATTAGTTTCAAATTGAATAAGAAATAAATTATGTTGAGAACACAACAAGATACCGGTAGACATAGCCTTGGCCTCTGCCTGGACATAATTACCCCACCCATAATATGAGGTAACCACAAGTAGAATTCCGACACTACCATCTAGAACAACAACACCATCTCTTATTCTACCCCCAAAGCAAGACACCTCAATGTTATGTTTTAAGACCATATTACAAGGTAACTAGGAAAACCAGTTCCCTTATATCACGTATTATGAAGGGGATAATATATAATCATAAGATTGAATGTACCTCATAGAAGGAGTATCACTCGAAATGTTTTAGCACCTAAGCAAGTAAATTAGAATAAATCTTGTTTTAAATAAAAAAGACCAAGCTATTGAATGAATACCATCAAAGAAAGACTTGATTCTTGCCTTCCAAATACACCAATACCCTACACTAAGAATCATAGCTATAGCTATATTTTCTAGACCTGCACCATTCAAACCATGAAACCATTTATTTAGTAAATAAGTTTCAGTAGAAAAAAAGGCTATGAAATTCGTGAAAACACCAATACAACTCCAAACAACCTTGGCCCATTCACTCTCAATGAATAAATGATTGGAGTTCTCCTTTTTATTTACCCAACAAAAGTGGCATTTAGAAACTAGATTAATGCCCCTTATTTTCACCTTTTCATCTATGGAAATAACTTGGTTTCTAATTCTCCATAAAAGGAAATTTAATTTCATTGGAATACTATAACACCACACCATATTATTCCAAATATCTTGTTTCCCTTAGGAAATATAAACTTTTCTAAACTCTTTAGCAGGAAACCTTCTTGAATTAGAAGCAGTGAACACAAATTTTTCAAGCTCGAGATTCAAAACATTACGATCAAAATTCTTTCTTTGATCTTCATCATAAACAGTGCTGATAAAATCAGGACATCTACTGGCCTCCCTAAAAGAAATCATGGGTGCTGGAATGCCTGGAAAATCAATAACTGATCCTTCCCAATTATGATTCTAGAAAGAAATATCATCCCTTACTATAATCTAACATGATGTTGACGAATGATAAGTATAATAAATTATATTAGTGATCAGAAAGAAAAAACCATTTACTTTCTTCCACATAGTCTTCAACATGTAAAGGCATAATTTTACACCAAAGCATGCAACACTACACAACCTCCCACATAAGTTTTGCATGAAAAAAATGAACTCTATCCCCTAGACTCCTGAAATTAATTTCACCATCATAAACCAACCTTTCCAATCTATCCCACAAATACCAATGACATATCACCTCAAGATAATCATTCTAAATAAAAACATCCAAGAGTTTTTCAATAGAAACAATAACCCCCTTTGGCACAATGGTTGCTGATTGCACATAAATCGAAATAGGCATCAATACACTATTGATTAATGTAATCCCACAAGGAAAACTAGTCACCATATTTGGATTTGAATTAGCAAAAAAAATTTAAAGAAGAAAAAATCTATAGACCCAACCACATTCCTATCTACTGAGAACGAACCAGCATCCAGAATAATATTCGTCTTAACAAACAATCTCCATTCTTTTATTCATGCATAGAAATAGGCTGAATTATTATCTCCTTAACTCAACCATTTTTCTCTTTAACATTCATGATAAATATGCTGTAGAAACATGGAAAATGGCATAAACTAAAACATCCATGATAAAACATGAATAATAAAACAAGGAAAATAACACATGAAACAATTAAAATAATCGAATATTATCAAAAATGTTTAATAACATTATATATGAAAATTATATATGATATTATAAAAATGATTATAGTCATATAATAATTTAATAACATGGATAAAACCACTAAACCATAGGTCAATGCCCATACAACAAAAAGGAATCACATGGTATATAATTTCATCTCCAATTAAGTTTCAATGAGTCTTAATAGTATCTATTAATCAGTTATTATTTACATTCATTATATACCAAACCATTGACATGTAATATGATGATTCAGCCTTACAGAATGATATTTTAATTTTCAATTGGAAATATTTCTTTCAAGGTTATTTGACTTGAAAAATAGGAAGGGGTAAACAAAATTATTGTACAATATAAATTCTTTTTTGTGATGGTAATATTTTTATTGAAACAATCACCTTCTTGTCAAAAATATTCATTAGTTGTTATATTTATATTAAATTTCAGTATTCTAGATTACTGCATTTGACCGTTTCTTAATGTGTACACCATTTTTAGACAAGGTGTTTACATATAATGTTATTTAGTTAATTATGCAAACATTAATAAACATATATAACTTACTTAATATATATATTGTATGATAAAGAATATTTTTAATTAATTTTATTTTTTACTCGATATATAAGGAATGTGTTGGACTAGTAGTGATGTTTGGGGACCAACATTATGTATCCCTTTAATGCATATATTGGTCTCATGAGACAAAATCATTAACCAAAACAGATGGGTTTCTACATGTACAATTAAAACATATTGTAAAATTAATTTACCATAGAGGTTATCATTTTTATTACACTAGAAATCTAATAATAAGTCATTACCATCATTCAAAATTGAGTTATTATTATCCTTGAATTTTTTAATATTAAAAAAATATATGGATGCATTTCATTATCATCTTATTGTTTAAACGACATTGGTTTTAAGGTATTTTTACATTTCCATATTATTTATTCAATATCCAATTCTTTGAATGGAATTCATGTTTGTTTTTTTACCATTAAATTTTGATTCATGATAGCTTCCAATATTTTTAAACTTACCGATCATTAGATCTCACCCTTAATTTTTTACTTTCTCCAGGATTCTATAAAGTGTACCACGAATGATATTCAATGATATTTTATATGGTAAAATGTTTTTCAAAAAAAATATTTTTTAATTTTTGTATTCCATTTCAGTAGAAGATTCATCTATGTGTGTTGTTTTCCAATACTACTAAACTATTTGGTCCTCTATGATGTAATTCCACAAATATTATTCAACTGTATTAAAGTACGACATTGGATCTAAGATACTATTTTTAGGGAATCAATATTATATATAAATAAAATCTACCATCCTATCCTTAGGAATCTTGTGATCAAATAATAGTAATGTATAGAGTGAATACCGTGGGGTGGGTCATTATTAAATTTTCATACATGTATAGTATATAATGATAATCAAAAAGTATTTCATGATAAAGATGATAAAACCTAGAAAAAATGTATCCTATTAGTATAATATAGAATAAATAGAATAAATGATAGGTTTTATGATACAAATTTTTATTCTATAGAATTCCCCATTCTGATAATTTATAGTATTTTAGAAAAGTTATTTTATTTTCTAGATTCATTGATTTCGAAATAGGGTACTTTGAAACTGGGGACGTTGACTCTTGAAATCATGTGGAATTTGAAGATCATTAGTGGTAATGTTGTATAGATAATCACATATGGAAATTAAATTTAATATTACCCTATTCAGATGATGGTAGTGTTGATGATTTGAATTTTTATTGAATAAATAAATAGGTTTTGAGTATTTTTCTATAGTTATAAAAGTAGAAATAAATTCCATAGAGTTTTATGTGATTTTATCATAAAAAATCAATAATAATATAGAGATTTAGGTTGTTAATTCATTGTTCAAAAAAAGGTGTCCATCATCAATAGTTGACACCCATTTGAATTTGAATGGAATAGGATAAAGTAAGTAATCCTGTAATCACTATAAATTGTTGAAATAGGGTTCTTTATACTTAAATAGGAAATTATAATATTTATATTCTATTAGTATGGATAAACCATGCTCCCATATATAAAAGAATAAAATTCTGAAATAAGTAATTTATTATGGGATTTCATTTGGTTATTTTTCTATTATGTACATGTTCTATGAGTTATGAGTTTTCAAGTTAGGTAATTATGCATGGTTTAGGGGAGATTTAATTCCAAATATTATAGTACATTTTTTTCTTTTTTTAAGGAGTTTATAACATAATTATAGGCATTAGGTTATGGTGGTTTACATATAACCACTGTGGGTGAGAACCAACACGTTGTATCAGAGCATATGGATCATTAAGGCTCATACTATATATCATAAGACATTTTGGTATATAATTTTCCATAAAATATATTATTTTGTTGGATTAATCAATTTGAAAAAGGAATGATCATGGGTAGGGGTAAGTTCTAGATTAATAAATTTGAAGGGAAAGACATCATATTCAAATTGATATAGTTGGAGGATTATTAGTTCTAGAAGGACCATGTTAATTAATTTAAAGGAGAGAAAAAATAAATTCGTGATAATTTATAATAGGAAAATAATGATAAGAATAAACTTATTTTATAGATATTTCTATAAAAAATGTTTCATATATTTTATATGATATATGGAAAGTTATTCAATTAATTGAAGATCCAAATAATTTTTATGATAATATTAAAATATTGAACCAAATTCTCATTTCATAGAGGTTATTTTTCACGATAATTATGTAATAATGGCCAATGAATGATGGCATTAATGAAATTAACATTATTATGTGTCTGTTAAAATTATTAGTGGTAATCTTCTTAAATATAGTTTAAACCCTTTTTATACAATCATCAATCCTAAAATTTTGGGATATGACGACAACCATGAGTATAAATTATATCAATAAGATTAACATTGCATTTTATAATATTTATGATCCCATTTTTATTGATTAAATAAATAGAATTTATGTTTTTGATCTTTTTAGAACCATTTTGAATATATATGTTAGCTGGCATTCCATTAAATAGATTAATATTAATAATTATGATGATGATAGTGATATAATTTAAATTAAATCGATTAAACATTGAACTATATTTTCTAATTTTAGAAAAAAATTGAATCTCAATTAATATTGCAAGGATTTGAGATTTATTTCAATAAGGAGAACGTATAATAGATCAATAAATATCAGAACTGAAGGAGAAATTTGTTTACAACCCTGTGTAAACATTTCATCGGAAGCATGTATTATTAATTATAAAGAATCATTTCATTATATATCTGTGATGGTTATAATGACCATCCCTAATTTTAAAATATCATCTAAGGTTATTAAAGTTCATTATGTGGATTTCAAATGAAAGGTTATATAAAATTTAGTATCATAAAATAAGGTTTTTTAGTGCTATAAGTATTTTATCACAAAAAGCATTTATTGAATAACTTAAATTAACTTAGATAGTTATATAAGGCATTATTTTATATAATTTCATCGTATAGAGTGTGTTAGAAAACATTATGATCCACAGTGGTGGCTAGTTTTGTTAAAAAGTAGTATTTTTCAAATAGAATGACTAGAGAGAGCAATGATAATTAGAACAAACTCTTATTTATATATAAAATTATGTCATTGTGGTCATTGCTACACGAGTGAGAATAATTTTTTATCCTTAGTGACTAATGTGATACTAAAGTACATTCACAAATATTTTGGAACAGGGGACACCTATATTCTCATAATTTAATGAAATAAACCTTTTTCATAAATAATAAGAAACATATATCTTGAAATTTCAAGATCATGAGTATGGTTGTTTGGTTCATACTGTAATTCATTCTCATTGAGTGTTTCTTTACAACATTACCACTAATAATGATTCATCTTTGAAGTGATTTTAATACTTATTTATGAAAATTTATATATTCCATAGAGTATTTGTCCATTAAAAATCCATTTAATAGAAAAAAGCATGAATAATTCTAAATTACATTATATCATACATTGGTGGTGGGTATAATAATTGGAAATGAAAATGGATTTTCCAGACATAATATGTTAGGTTAGAGAAGATTTGTCATGGAATTATAAAAGAAATATGTAACAAAGTGGATAAACTATATACATAATGATAAATCAATGGATATGGGTTTCAATTTAGGGTTCATAATATAGATTTTTACTAATGAAAAATTTGTTCATCATATCACTTTAATAGATATCATTTTTCACTAAAATGGAAAGTTATGTTTTAATAGCTATGGTACAAAAAAATTATTGATTTATCTCTTTGGAAATTTCTTTAAGTATTTTCAATATCCATTTTGATTCACTTGGAAGGGATAAGATTTAAGTAAATTTCTAGTAGTGTTTCATTATTTTGTTTAATAATGAATTCATCCATTTTTATATCTAGTATAATGAAATAATAAATTCAATTAGAAGATGGAATGTAATATATATTGGTAATGTATATTGGAAAGACTATAAGTTATTTGATGATTCCATTGATATAAAATAGTTAGTGGATCATGTGAATATTGATCAATATGGAAATTAAAAAATAATATACATTCTATAAAACTCAAAAAGTATAAAAATTGACATACGTAACTAAAATATTTGTAACTTTAAATGATTGAGGTTGGTCTCTAAAAGTTTATGTTTAAAAAATTAATGGTTCTAGGAATATTAGAGGGATTTTTTGAGTTATAAATGACTGTAAGGTTCAACAATTAGTTCAGAGGTTCAAAAATGACATAAATATATTCATTCCTATGGATATAGTATAACATGAGATCTTTGAAGAATTGCATGTTCCAAATAATTCAACAATGGTGGAGATATCTTTTAATGAATAAATTAATTAGTTAATTACTAATAAACTATTGAAGGTAACATTATTATATATAAGAATGAATGCACTACAAAAATGGGCATACCATTTAAATGTTTAAGTGGAAGGAAGAAAGAGGTACACAACTATATTCATTGCCCCTTGGTTTTAGTAGAATGAAGGGACATATTTAATCAAAAAAATTCACTTATTTTTAATCAAATAAATAATAAGAAAAAAATAATTCTAATATCCATATAAATTTTACATATTAACCTACTATATGAAAATAATAATTTGTTCATAGTGATTTTAAGAAGGAAATATTTATAAATATATCAAATGGTATTATAGGTAAATGAAATAAAGTCATAATTTTCATGTTAATAAAGGATATTGTATGGTTTAAAGCATGTTCCAATGAAGGGTGACATAAATTTTGATGCCTTTATAGTTTAGATGGGTTCGTAAAGACAAATAAATATCATTGGCTTTATTAGAATGAGTTTTATATGAAATGTTCCGTCATTATTTTTTATTATGCGGATGATATACCCTTGGATTTTCTTAAAATAGATCTTTCTATGGATATAGAAGATAATTTTTTTGGAATATTGAAGATGATATATGTCAAAAAACACAATTATATTCTTGGGAAAAGATTTATAAAGATAGGAATAGCATAAAATGGGTTCTGTCTCAGAAATAGAATATATAAACCTCGACTCATCATACATAAATGTTAGATCATATAGATATATATTGAATAAATTTCAAATATAAATTAATGAGTAGAATAAGGGTTATTTTAATTTCAAGAAAAGATACACAAACTTCTAATTTCAGAAATTTTCTTCAACATATCACCTGATTTTCATCCCATTTAGTAATATTCATTGAAATACCATAATTAAACCATTCATTATAAACTGGGGAAATGAAATATAAGAAAGGGTGAGATTAAATTTTTTATAGGGGTAAAATTGAATGTTGTTGATCTATGATAATATGAAATCATAAGATAAGAATATGAGAATGAGATCATCAATATAAATTAAATATTTCTTTTGTAATCTGTCATAGATTGCGAAAATGAGTGATGACAAAAAAACAATTTTCATTTCAAATGAAATTTATCAAAAGTAAAGAAAATAATTGTAAATCAATCATCCACTATAAGTACATATCATATATCTGTTGAACAATTATAAATATAAAAATCATTTCATATATCAAGTTCAACTAGCATGACAAAAAATTCATAATAAAATATGAATCGATATTTGTTTACTATATCATAATGGATCAGAAATAATCATATATTTCCCATATTTCATAAATAACATCAACATGTTCCCCATTGTATATTAATCACACCAACATGTTTCTCATTGTATGTTAATCAAATCTGCTAGTTTTCATAGTTATTTTATGACCCCAAAAACATTTCCCAATAAATTGGAGGGATATAAAATTCAAATCCCACTAATCACATAAATAATCGCATATATATGTCATTCATATACTCATTTTAGAATATAATTATCCAAATATCATTATTTTTTCAAAAAAATTGATTTAAATGAAAACTCAAAAATCCGATATAGAATAATCCATTGAAAATACATGGGTTCCAAAAAAACAACTTCTTTTTTAATAATAAAGCGTCAAAAGAAATAATATGGACTGTACCATTAGATCATATATTAATTAAAACATAATCATCACCAATGGATGTTGTATTTAAAGAGAATGAACTACATAATAATATCTATAAATAATTAAGGTGGAAACTAATCTTTCTAAATTAAAAAAAACATTTTTTTAAATAGAATTTGTAAATCATTTTGGGGGTAATTTTCCTTTTTTGAATACCCTTGGAGAAAAATAAACGAATTTTTAATTAATTTATTGGTCATGATGGCATGAAACTTTTTTCGCGTCCTATATATGAAAACAATGATTCCATTCATATATTCGGTAAAAAAGTTAAAAAAATCTTCACCCAAAAAACAGAAAAATATTCCATTAATTGTTTTTTTAAATACATCGGTTAAAATTTTCTTAATTTATCATTTGAGAGTATAATAAAAATCATTTAAATAATTTTAAAAAATAGATACGAAAGAGAATTTATTTTCGACAGAACAGTGATATATAGTTAGTTTTCTTTAAAAACCTATTTTTTGGATCATTAGTTCATAAATAAGGGAAAATGAAATTAAAGAAAAATTATTATACAAGAAATAAATAGATCCTATAAAAACAATTTTTTCCCTTAACAAGTTTATAAATATATTTAAACATTGGTAGCATTGTAAAACAAGTCCAATTAACAACGATATTGTTACATAAATCCTTTACCACATTGAAAAATGTGTATTCTTAAGACCCATTAATGAAATAAACATTGAGGGATATTCCAATACAAATTTTTTTTAAAATAATAACCATAAAATAATTTTACAAGCATTATATACACCACGTTGATTAAATTAGTGGGGACTATGGAATGTATCTCACAGAAATATTGTGAGATGAAAATCCCTTATCTCATGATTCAACATTCTTCATAAACATGTTTGAACCAAATGTATAGTAACTATATATTTATTAATCATATACTGAAAAAACAGACTTATATATATCATATAGTTCATATTTTACTTTTATCCATGTATTACCAATTTATCATCAATTCCTTACTAAAATTACTATTCCATGAGAAAAAAACTTCATTTTTCTTGTATGGTTTTGTTTGGTAGTTTAGGTCCTTTTAAATTTTTCATTGTCCCATAATATATATAATTTTAATCCAAATATAAAAATAATATGAATTCATTATATACATATTAATATCTACTAATCAAATTTTATATAGAAAAATATATTTCACTTTTCATGAGAAGGTCGGTTGTATGTATGCATGAACATTGTTTCAGTTTTTTCGATTGATGGAATGAAAAATTGGAATATAATAATTAACCTTTGAATAGTTTTTAAATTAAATATATAATATATATTAATCTATTCTATAATTATTACCGTCCATGTCAAAAAAAATGAGAAACATATCACATCGCTACATGGAGGCGGTAGTCCACACGTACGGACGAGGAACATTATCTTACTCAAATGGATTTGAAGATAAGAGGGTAGATGTAGTATTAAAATTATAGATCTATACTTATTTAATTAATATCTTATATATATTTATATATTAAATCCATATTTATAAATATATGTGAGAGACATTGATGGAAATTGAATTACTCCACTTCATGAGGCGATAGTCCGTTGTACACATGATTGGTGGTTTGGATTCCCATTTAAAGGTAGGTGATAAAGATATAGGTTATTAAACTAATATAATAAAATAAATTTATTTATATTTTACCTTTTTTGATATATCAACATATTTTAATAATATTTTAATAACCAATTATTATAAATAAAATGAAAATGAAAGGTAAGGAACTATACCTCTTCTTCGTACAACCTCTGAATATTTGAACCAAAATCTTTTATATAATGGTTATCATATCAAAAAGGGACTCAATATAATAGGATAAAAATTATATAATGTATTTGGATAGTAATTAATAGATCCAATAGTATATTTTTGTGTGGATAGGAATGGATAGTGGGATCCCTTTTTTATGTGAGTGGAAAACTTGTAATTTTTCAAAGTTTCAAATTAATTTAAGGCCACATTATTTATCCCATTTCTCCAAAATAGATCATATTATGTGTTTGTATTGGTAATTTTGAAATATAACTATAAAAATGGATTTTATCTTGTTTTTTTATTTTAACTATTACCTTTTTAATTTAGCCCCATTTAAAGTCATTTTACCTATTACAATGGTAGCAAAATTTTTATTACTATTACTATTAATTATCAATGTTAGAAACCCAAAATATGTCCTCAAGATGCATATAATGATTCCATAACTCATTGATGATCATAACCCTTTTTTTAGTATTCGATTTGATAGGTTGTGGATCTCTAACAGAGTTACAGATTTGATGTTTTTTTCGTTCGAAATTAGGATAGAAAACTAGTTTGCAAAGCGTATTCGTAGAGCTCCCTCTATGACCGCACACCATCATTTATCCTCCATGATTTCCTATTCATATCTTGGATCCAAATGAAAATATATTATCTTTGTGGAGTCTCGTTACCTTCATAGATTCGGCAGTAAACATTTCATCTTAGCAGCATCCCATTCCCTTTCTGGATCCAATTGCGAACATATTGTCTCTATGGAATCAAGATTCCTTCGTAGAGAAATCCAAAAACATATCCCATCCATGAAATCTAGTTTCTTTCATGACATCTTATTGTTCTCAATGAAAATCCCTAAGTACATCACTATATAAAATGGAGGCTCCCCCACCTCATTGGCATCGTTACACTACACATTCAATAGCCTATTTCATGTTTCACAATGCTTTTGATCACAACGATTGGATTACCTTCAAAAAGGCCCTATGCCCTTTATGATGGAGGGAGCCCCTTTTGGTTGTTCAAATCTCAGAAAATCATTTATTCTTCTTGGAACAGTCTCCAAAAGATGGTTATTTTATAAGGATTAGCTATGCTCTACTATGGATATGTGATCACGAAGCACCCTTCCTCCATGAAGAAAAATACTTTGTGAGACACTAATCTCAACGAACCTCTAGCCTTTGCGAGACTCTGATCTCTGGAATAATCCTTCGAAATGATCATTCCTTCAAGCCTACCAATCCATACCACTAGTGCTGCTCCCTCTCACCCCTACCTAGGATTACTCTCATCCTATAGTATTTCCCCTAGGGGCATGTACCTTCAAAATTTTCAATGAATACCATCAAAAATGGATATTATCACCCCAAATATTTTGAGCTAGGTCGCCAAAATTTTACATTGCACACTTATGTGCACCCAACATCCACCTATTGAAACCCATGATTTGAGACACTCCCATTCACTCGATGAAACACCATGGGTTGATATATTACTCTCAGTCAAATTTCCATGTCATGAGTTGAGATTCTCATTATCCATTAACTGAGAACCTTGAGTAGAAATATTCCTCAAGAAACTCCTCCATACCCCCATCAGTAGAATCCTATATTATGATCAACTTGAAAGGGGTTCTCTTGTGTATATACAAACATCATCCATTTCTAGACACCGTATGCCTAATAGTTCTCGATACATGACAAAAAACTATAGCATACCCTATATATCAAACATATGCTACCTCATCTTCAAAATGAGGGATACCGTATTTGTCAAACATAAAATGACAATAGTCCGCACTGCATGACCTTCAAATATAACAGGCCCGATCAATAATGAATAGGATGTCATATGAATCAAGCATAGAAAGCCTAATTGTGAGACGAATAGAAAACAACCAACATTGGACTCCCATTAAGGTGCAATCCCCAAACCATTTTCTCTTAAATAATCATCATGGTGAGATGCCCTCATGGACTGATATGAGGAAAAAAGAAGGGGAAACTTATTGCATTATTCGTTCACACCTCATCCACTCACACGATGTTAATCTAAATCTATACCCCTTGAAATGCACTTGGGATTCCCTCATGACCAAACATGAGAAATACATAAAGGGATTCTTCCATGTGTAATCTCAATCTACCATTTTCACTCCATAGTTTCACCTAGACCTCTTTTATGTGTATGCCCCAAGTAATTTCTAAAAAACATGTCTTCGGATCCCTATCCACTACTTAGGGTACAATGGAGCCCTCCTTGTGGTTTAACCACAAACAATGGAAAACTCTAGCGATCCCTCCTAGGGATGTACCCCCATGATGTGACATATTCCCTTTATGTGACATATCCCCCAGGATCAAACTCCATTGGGTGTCATGATTTATCCATTATCATTAATCATCAACCATGATTCTCCCTAGGCAGCCAAGTCCTGGTAGGATCTTAACACTCATCCATTCCATCTTCTGAACTATGTAGACTTTGATCTATTCCCTTTTCAAGAAAGGTACTTAGGAAGCCTCCTTGAAGTTTAAGCCCATTATCCATGGGTCCTGTCCATTTCACATTAGTTAACTATTCATATTGGAAGACATTAAACTCAATGTTCCCCTAACAATGTGGGTTATGATCCCTTTCATATATGTAAGAAGCCCCTTCATGGTTATATTCCAAAAAATGGTAAGCATTGGTGCACCCTCCTAGGGATGTACCCTTCCAATGTGACATCATCCCTATTTGGGATGCATCTCTATAATTTTCCACCTTTAGGTTTTCTGATCAATTTGGAAAGCTAAACATGCATAAGGCCCACACATCAACATACGTCTCCAACCAGGAGTGTCCCTCTTTTAAATTATCTATAAACCATAAATATGTCCCGGTATGTCTCTAAGTCACTGGTATTTTTGTAAAACCCATTTCCATACCCCATTCTGAACTACATGGGATTTAATTCAGTACCACATGGATAAATAGGAAGCCACCCTATGGTTCAATATCATAATACATGTCACATCCAGGTCTCACCCTTGTGATTTGGTGTTCAGGAATATCATTTCTCAAACCAAGGTTCCATTACAATCGGGGCCCATCCATGAATCCATTTTCATGAGATACCTCCTTAGGTGACTTATTACCCCATATCAGAAGTAAAATAACTTTGATCCCTACTTCCCGTGTAGGGTATATAGGGAACATCCCTGAGGTTCAATCCCAGCACCACCATCTTCATATTAGTTTGAACACATATATCCAATACACATTATTAAATCATCCATCGTCTATAAAAATTATCACCTAAGCCTACACATCCCAGTGGGATCACATCACTCATATGGAATAATAACCATGCTTAAGCCCCATTCATCCATATAATTTTATCCTAGAATCACCTGGGTCATATCATTGTGTAAGTATTATTCATACAGGTGATT
This sequence comes from Viscum album, assembly GCA_963277665.1. Taxonomy (NCBI): domain Eukaryota; kingdom Viridiplantae; phylum Streptophyta; class Magnoliopsida; order Santalales; family Viscaceae; genus Viscum; species Viscum album. Next base: position 169,295,320 of record OY728142.1, on the reverse strand, counting down.
ATTACTTCTAGAGACAACTGGGCAGTCTTAGTGCATAGGTCACAAATAACCCCTTCGAACTATGTGGTTTTTTACCACTATGTTCTAAACAGGGTATGTACAAAGCCTCGCTATGGTTCCAAACTAGCCAAATGGTTATTCATGGTGTCCCATTTGTTGGGACCCATCATCATTCTATAGAACACCATATATGGTGTCTAGATCAACCTTCATGTTGTGTTATCTTCCATTTATAAGATGCACCAGCCTATGTATGCTCTTTTTGGGCATTCTAATCCACCCATCTGTTGCTCCCTTTTTGGTATGTTCCCTCATGGTGTGACATCGTACCTTTATGGCACTCACCACCCTGAGTACCCTATTTTTGGGAGTATTTTCCCATCCATATGGTTCTCCCCTTTTGGATATGACCTCATGAACTGACATCTTCCCTTTATGGGGAACAACACCCTACGTCTGCTCTTATTTAGTGTTCTGATCTATCAACCGAGTAAACCTTCCATGTGGATCCTCCTAGGGGTGCACATCTATAATTCACTATTAATGGTGTCTAGATAAATTACTTTCCATCTCCACTATTTATTAATCTATTTCTCCAATCTGTCGTCATAGGATAGTCTAATTCCTATTCTAAAGATGTTAAACTCAGGACCTACATCACATTAAACAAGAAATGAATTAGGAAAACCTATGAAGACACACCTTTGGTGTAACCATCTTTAGTAGACATATAATGATGGAATATCCCATGTAATATATGGGAAGATGATGAAAACCACATATACATAACTTCTGAATAAAATTAAACATGATCGGCATGGGATGCCTTGAATTTCTATCCCTTTAAGAAGACCTATTATGAGGAAGAATAGTGGTTACCAAATGTCCCATCACACAGAGATTCCCTGACATACCTGATGTTACCATATACTCTAACTGATGGTCATTTCCATGTGTTGATTCCCTTTAATGGCGTGACATAAGCAACTTAATTAATAGTCATCCTTAAAGATATGACACTAGGAATTAAACTCATAAACCACGCCTTAATTAATGAAGGATACTGGTAAGAGGAAACAAATTACAAAGAGATATCCAATAATGGAGAAACTGAAATCCCATAATCCGATTCCGATCAAGGAGAAAACATAGCTTAAGAAGTGACAGATGCTTCCAACCATTAAAAAGCAGAAATGTAGGGAAATAATCAGCGTGTTGAAGTGAAGATGCACGCTTCGAGAGAAAGTGTTGGAAACAATGAAAAACATTATGATGAATGTGTTAAATAATATTAATTATTCTGATTTAAATTATTAAATCCACTTTATCATAATCATTTTCAAAAAATATCAAAAAGGTAATTTAAAATTAAACATGAAAATACATCAAAAATTGCTTTGACAAATAACTAGTTATGTGAAGTATAAATATATTTCAAAACATAATTATACAAAAATTTGATTCTAATATCCTATATAATATTAGTAAAAATAAAAATGAACTTTTTTTCTTTTAATCCCATTTTAAAATAAAACAAAACTTTTAAATGCCTTAAATAAAATGATAATTATTTATAAAAATCAGTATTTTCACTATTAACCAAAAAAAATTATTATTATTTATTAACTATCATAATTACATTTTAAAATAATTTTGAAATTATTATTTCAAAATTATGTTAATTTTTTTGAATAATTTTTCTAAATGTTATAATTATTAATTATTAAATTAGTGGTCCAATCGCAACAAAATCTCATTGTAAAAAAACATTTTTAAGCACAATAGTTATTTTATTCTTATCTCATACAATAAAAAAAAATTTGTTGAATGAAATTATTTTTATGTAATATATAATTTATAAATTTCATTAAAGTCATTCAAGAATATTTAACAATTTTATTTATTATGAAAAAAAATGCACTCAAAAAACGTTTTTTAGGAAAATATTTATTCTATCTTTAAATGATTTTTATTGTAATTTATTTTGAACTCAAAAACAATTATTTTATGGTATAAATTTGAAAATCACAAGTTTTTAAAAATTTATTTAATAATATTAATACACATATACACAATATGTTTTTTTGTAACAACCCTATTTTAATGTTAGTAACCCTTATATTATGATTTTTATGTTTAGAAAGTCTTCGGGTTTTTTTTGGGATGGTTTGAAAGAAGTTTAAAATGTTTTTTAGGATTTTCAAAAGGTTCACTATCTGAAAATGTTTTGGGAAAACCTTGCAACACCTAGAGGATATTGTGGAGAATGATACATGGGAAAAAGGGAAGACACACAGGGGGGTTGTCTAAACCATGAAGAAGCTAGAAAAATTGTGCCACATAATATAGTGTATATAGGAACAGATGGAACACAGTTTGAAATCAATGTGATCCAACCATTGAAATTTCCTTCTTAGGATAGAAGATGGTGCATGGTTTGCACACGATTTTCTAAATAATGCGTCTAACTATGAATTAGTCAAAGGCGAGATCCTAATATTGTGGATCTCACACATTTTTGTCTCTAACTCACTTTTTTCTTCACCTATGCAGACATAACTCAATAATTTCTTTTCCCAATGGTCAAAGAAGCCTCTCTTAATGATCTGGAAAATATCTGAAGGACTCCCTAGGGGATTGGAAGATGGATCCTCATGGTGAGTGTTCACTCATTGTCGTTCATATAGATTTTCCCTAGATCCACTTATCTATCTATCTCTATTACATAGACATATTTTATATGTTTCCAAATATGATTATATTTTGTCTTTATGATGATAGGAGAAGATATTTAAGTTGGTTTCTTGGATTGTTAACCTAGTTTCATTAGTGTTCTTCATATCATTTGTCGTTTTCACCAATATTTTGTGGTTGGGGGATTCACTCTCTAATCATATATTTAGAAAATGAAAGCATAGTTTTAAATGTATACTTTGGATGGAAATTTATTTTTATTCGATATACAATTATTTTAGAAAACCCTCAGGAGTGATAGTTTGTGGAATTATAGAATTTTGGAATTTTGTTGGAAAGTAATTTTGGTAACACGATTTTAAAATGATAGATTATTTTTGTTTCATGGAATGGTGTGTTAAATAATTTTTTTTATTATTTAAATATTTGTTTTAATTTTTTTAATAAAAGATTCGTCTCATTAAAATGGTTGAAATAATGGTTTTCAAATGGTTTTTCATAATGGTTTCTGTGAGTTCATATTGAATTTAAATTTCCTGAATGAAATATGACTTGGTACTCAGTGCTAAAGGTGTTATAGGACAGGGTATTTAAATAAAATGTGATAACTTTTAAGATCGATGAGATCCCACTCATGATTATGGATCTGTTATAATTATGCATGTATTATTGAACGCGTGGATATATAGAACTTAATAGATATTCTAAACTATAACTCATGAAATGAATTAAATCGTTTTTTGGTTGTTTTTCATGGAACATGATGATGTTTTGAAAAAAAATTCATTGGAATTTGTTTATATTTTTATATAAATTAATTTAAAAATTATTTTATATCGACTCTTTTTTATAATTATTGCTCACATAGTCTGTCCAACTGGCATGATTTGGTATGTCAAGAGGAATATCTAATGAGTTTCATTACTCACCCCTTATTTGGAACATTAGTTCTTTTATAAATTTTGTTTAGTGGGAAATGAGAAAATTAAATGTCTCCCACTTCATTATTAGAACTTCGTGATACATGGTCTACTCGTGGATTTGGATCATAGAGCATGTGAAGCTCTGGAGTTCTTTTTAGGTCTTTGTGTTTTGATAGATTTTTCTTTTGTTACGTAGATGATATTGTTGTCTTCTACTATGGCACTCTTTATTTGGATTTAATAAAAATGAAATGTTGTTTCTTTTATTGATATCATGAATCATTTAGTAGTTTATTATTTATGTCTTCTTTGGTTGGATACGTATTCCTCAATGGGGAAATCATCCCCCACAATTTTAATGAATCCCTTGACATTTATTTCCAGCTTTTAGGGTCTTGGGGATGTCATTTAAGGACATGTAACCTCTCATAACCCACTAATTCAAATGAATATGGGGGGGGATGTCACTGGTCGTATAACTACTGTTTATTCCATAAAAACTGAAATGCCCTGACCCTAGTTAACCAGAGTCGGTGAATTATTACGTATCATTGGCATGATCACAAAAGATCAAGTCTTGAAAGATCAATTAGTTTAGTAGCCTTGGAAACACTAGATACATTCATAATGTTTACATTACATCATAAAGATAAAAACTACAACAACATCATGTCTCCATAGACCACACTAATATCCCCTTATATTATCCCTATAGGTCATTCATAAAATATTTCTTCACATCCTAGAAAAAATGTAACATATAAATGGGTGAGCTCAGATGCTCAGTAAGGATAACAATATAGCGGAGAATTTTGTAAATAATCATAAAAATTTAAGGTCGTGTATAACTAAAACAAAAGCCTTTTAAACATGAACTTCGGGAAAATATGGAAAAGATAAAATGAAATAATTCCATTTAGTTATTCACAAGGATTTTATAACAGTCAAATAATCACATGCAATATCAATAACCACTTTCATAATGATGGAATGCATAATGCCAGGCTTTTATAACCACATAGTCAAGGCCTTATGCCAAGACTACAAATATGATTTTTTTCAAAGCCTTGTGCCAGGACACTAGTTTGTCTCATGAGACCTACCGATGCATAAAAGAGCTATAGTGGGCTCCACCCATCACTTATTAAGTCTAATGCAGTCCTCATATGAACAGGTTTAAACATAACATAAACATCATATTAAAATTAGCATACCAAATGTCAATAATTTCTCCATAAACCATGAATGGTATAAATATAACACATCCACATTCAAACATATCACAAAAGCATCAGTACAACATGGATGTTTTGTATCATAATAAATCAACTTCAAATAAGCATAAAATCCTTCAAAGGATGTTGACATAAATGAAATCAAAACTATTTGAGATAAATGTATCTATTTGAAATCATTTAAAAGACACATAATTATAGAAATAAAACATTTACTTTCAAAATATTCTTATAATATTTTAAGGGAAGCTTCGATGAATTTATAACAGCAGAAAATAGCCACACACGCCGTATAAGATAAAATAAAGACATTCTTACCTTAATTCTTCTGAATAAGATAAAAAAGGACTTTGTTTGGAATACAACCGAAAGATTCATTTATAAAATTCTTATAAAAAGGTAAACAAGGGTAAAAAATGTCTTTAACCCATAGTCTTCAAAATATTAGGAATTATTTGAAATATATTTTTAAGAAACATGGATGTGGACGATAAAGATGTCTCAGTAGATAATTATGTATATACAACCTCAGATAATGAAGAGATTGTGAAATAAAATCTTACCTTGTACATTCCTTGGTTGAGGGTAGATTAAAATTCTGTATAATTATGAAATATTTTTTATTAAATTATAAAAAAAATCATATATATTAATATGATATCATATATGATCTTTTAACATTTCTTTATTAATAATATCTTATTATATAGTCATTTCGGGTGTTAACTTACTCGTTTTATTTTATATGTTTTGTTATATAATCTATTTTTGTTATAGATAGTTTGTATCTTATTCATATCTAAAATGATATCAACTACTTAAACATTATTTTTAATCATCAAATGAGAATTACACTTGAATGGATATGATGGGTAATGAATCTCATCACATTCTTAGAGACGATAGTCCGTACGTACGCCTGAGCGATAGTGTCATTATTTTTATATTAAAATATTATATAATTGGATGGTATATAATATATTGTGAATAATTAACATTTTATATTTATTATTTACATCAATTACACATCATTATCATAACAATACAAATAATAATGTTTTGAATAAAATTACATCGCGACGTGGAGACGGTAGGCCGTATGTACGCACGTATGGTGATATGTCATTAAAATGATAGATAGAATAATAAATATGGATGTAAAATATCTATAATAACATCAAAGTATATATAAGATACTGGAGTTATTATTTTATAATGAAAATAACAAAGAAAGAAGAAGATGAATAAGAAATGAACATGAAAGGGGGTGGTGAAAACATTACATTTTCTTCGGGTTATTCCATTTGATTTGATCAAAAGGGTTCCTTAAGACGGATTCTGGATCAAACTAATCCATATAGGTTGAAGTGAGGGATGTTTCAAGAATATTTGGGCAGGGTATGTCTGAGAAAAATGGCTTTGAAGGTATGAATTAGAGAGAAGGTAGAGTGTCCTTTTATAAGAGGGGTAAGGGCACCTTAGGAAAAACTTAAAATATTATGTGATAATAAATTTATATTCAGTTTCTAATAGCTCCAAACAGATTTATTTAGATTATATGGTGTGGATCGGTCAAAAACAACTCAACCAATCGGTTTTAGATAGGTTTCGATTACTATATTAACCATATCTTTTAGTTTTAACTCTTAGTTATTTAGTTTGACATTTACCATGTCTCTTTCTATTTTTATATTATATGGTTAATAATATTACTATAAACTTCCATGAGACCCCCAAGTGGCCCATTAATGACACACCTATTATTATATAAGTCATTTTGCTGAACCATGAATTTTTAAGAATATAATATCAATTAATAATATAATATTTGTTTTAAAAACTCTTTTATGTCGATTTTGACACTATTGGGTATTTTGTTTTTGATAAATTCATAAAATCATTATTACATCGAAATAAATTTATATAACCAGTATTAATATGTCATATTAACCTAAGAAAATTAGTGGAATTCATTAATAGTTTCAAATAACATATATTTGGATATTTATAATATCAAATATTTTAATATTTCATTAATTATGTAATTACTACATCACCATTGTGCAAAAATAAAATGAATTATTTAATGTATAAAAATAATAAATAAAATACTATTATGTAGGTAATATTTTTATATTTCTAATTAATATTTATAATCGAATTTATCTTATGAATATACTTATATTAAAAATCATTTAGTAATTAAACATTTATTTTAACTCTTTTAACCGTTCTTTGAATTAAATAATAATAAATGTCATAATCTCATCCATGTGGACCTAAAAGATAATCTTTTATTCCTAAGGTTGTTTTTGATCGATATAATCTTTTCCAATAGAATTAGGACACGTGTTAGGGTAATATTAATAACAATTTTACCCTTAATTACCCTATTTACTTTTAACCGTGGTAAATAAAATTAAAAATTTACAATTCACCAAAAATTATTTTCTCCTCATTGAAACACATTTTACATATTGATATCAACCGTGTCTCTCAGATTTTTGAAATTCCACTCACAGAAGTGGTAAAATTAAGTTTTAAGTGAATTTTCAAATTCTCCTAGGAGATTGGTAAAAGACAGTGAAAAGTTCTATGAAATTTTTATATATCTAAAATTATTATAAATTGAATCAAATAAATAAAATTAAACTTATATAGGTATTATGTGTCTATTTTGACCTAAATTAAATTTTAAAAAAATACATGATTATTTAAATAAAAATTTGGTTTTAAATAATAACTCAGTGTTTTTTCACTATTCATAAAAAATTTAATGTTTTCAGAAAAATACCAAAAATTCACCGTAATCTAATTTCGATATTCCGACTCGAAAAATGAAAACCATTTTTAGAGATAAAATTTATAAAATTTCAAAAAGTGGGTATTACTATTCATAATGGCTAGTTTGATTGGTTGTGGTGTGTTAGAACTCGAAGTTGCATACAAAACAAGCTACTTTATTATTAAAAGAGAAGCATACCGTGGAAACTTGGGGTGTTACATTATCCCCTCCTTCAAATAATTTTTCCTCGAAATTTCTATAATACTACAGCATGAAAAGACTTAGGCGATTCTTCATCATAAGTTCCTTGGGTTCCCACGTTGCATCATCCATTTTATGGTTTCTCCATAGATATTTTACCAGACGAGTCGTCCATTTTCTCAGCACTTGTTATCTTGTATCAAGAATCTTGAAAGTCTCTTTGCAATAAGACAGATCAGGTTCTAGTTCTAATTCCTCATAGATGAGTACATGCGTTGGGTTAGACATGTATTTTCTCAACTGTGATATGTGGAACACATCGTGAACTTAGGAGAGACTTGGAATCATTTCCAAAAGGTAAGCTACAACCCCAATTTGTTCTAGAATTTCAAAATGACTGATGTACATGGGACTCAATTTACCCTTCTTACTGAAATATATAACTCCCTTCCAAGGAGATTACATTAAGAAAATATGATCTCCTGCTTGAAATTCCAAATCCTTTATTCAGTTATCGGCATAGCTCTTCTGCCTACTTTGAGCTACTTTGATGTGTGTTTGGATTACCTTCACCTTTTTCCATCGTTTTCTCCACCGGTTCTAGGACTACAAGTTTTCTTTCACCAACATCATCCCAACAGGTTGGTGTGCGACATCTCTTTCCATATAATACTTTATATGGTGCCATCTGAATACTTGAATGGAAGCTATTGTTATAGAAAAATTCTACCAGATGTAAATATTGATCCCACATACCTTGAAGGTCATGTGATAATGATCTCAACATGTCTTCTAAGGTTTGAATAGTATATTCTAATTGTCCATCATTTTGGGGGTGGTAAGCAATGCTCAATTGAAGTTCAGTATGTTGGGATTTTTGATGACTTTTCTAGTATCTTGATGTAAAACATGCATCACCGTTAGAAACAATAGATATGGGTATGGGTACTCCCTGAAGTATCTCATCTTCATTAATATATAGTATTGTTATATGGTTAAGTGGTAAATACTCCATTATAGTAAGAAAATGTGTTGACTTGGTAAGATGATCAACAATAACCCATATTGAATCGTTCCTTCTGGGATTCTATGGTAGTCCCGTGATAATTTCCATCATTATATTATCCCATTTCCACTCTGGTATGGGAAGAGGTTGCATGACTCCTCCATCTTGTTGCCTTCTAGCATTCACTTATTGAAAAACTATACATCTTGACACAAAATCGGAAATCTCCCACTTCATGTTATCCAACCAAAAATGATCTTTCAAATCACTATAAATTTTAGTGCTTATAGGGTGTATAGAGAAATTGGAACTATGAGCATCGTCCAACAATTCCTTTCTTAGATTAGGTATATTGGTAACACAATTTCTCTTCCCAAACATCAAAATTCCATCTTCATACACAAAGTCACTCATTCCCCCATCATTCATAGCTTTAATCTTCTTTTGAAACTCTTCATCACTAGTGTGATAACTCTTTATCATTTCTAGTAATGATTTTTTGACAACCATTTGAAAAACCATTGATGGTTCACCTTCCATGCTTATTCCCATATCCAACATTATTAGATCGATGTATATAGGATCTTTTTCAACTCTCATCTTGTTCAAAACTCCATGATCCATTCTACTCAAAGCATATGCCACCTTATTTTCCTTCCCTAGGTGGTAGTGTATCGTGCAATCATAATCCTTGAGTAATTCAAGCCATATCCTTTTCCTCATGTTGAGTTATTTCTGTGAGAAAATATACTTCAAACTATTGTGATCAGTATAAATCTCACAATTTTCACCATAGAGATAGTGTCCCCATATCTTCAAAGCGAATATTACAGGAACTAACTCAAGATCATGAGTATTATAGTTTTCCTCATGAATTTTTAGCTGTCGTGATTCGTAGGCAATAACCCTATCATTTTTCATAAGGAAACAACCAAGTCCTTTCTTTGAAGCATCATAATAAATAACAATCCTGTCATTCCCCGTTTGTAGAGTCAATATAGAAGCATTGACTAATCTTCTTCTTCAGTTCTTCAAAACATTTTTCACACTCTTTTTTCTAAACAAATTTTACCCATTTACGTGTGGGATTCTTTAATGAGTTAGCCAATCAGGATGAATTCTGGACGAAATGTCGATAATAACCCTTTATTCCAATAAAATAGTGTTCCCCGGTTATAAACGTTGTTGCTGGCCATTCTTGGATTTCTCTTGTCTTAGATGGATCAATAGAGATTCAATTTTTGGAGACAATATGGCCAGGAAAATAAATATCATGAAACTAGAATTCACACTTGCTAAACATCCCATATAATTCATGTCTTCTAAGGAGTCTTTAGAATAATGTGCAAGTGATTTTCAAGATCTTCATATCTTTTGGAGTATACCAGGATATCATCAATAAATACCACCACAAAATCATCGAGATATTCATTGAAAACTCTATTAATTAGATCCATGAATACATAGTGTACATTAGTCAATCCAAAAGGCATTACTGTAAACTCATAATGCCCGTACCTAGTTTGAAATGTTGTCTTCAGAATGTCTCCCTTATTCACACAAAACTGATGGTATCCAGATTGAAGGTCAATCTTCGAAATGTTTTGAGCTCTATGAAATTGGTCAAATAAATAATCAATGCGAGGTAGGGGATACTTTTTCTTTATTATTATAGCATTGACTTCCCTGTAGTCGATACATAATCTCATAGATCCATCTTTCTTCTTAACAAAAAGGATAGGGTTTCCCCATTGAGAAACACTAGGTCGAATAAATCCCTTATTACTCAATTCCTCTAGTAGTTTCTTTTGTTAAACTAATTCTACAGTGGCCATTCTATAAGGGTTCTTCGATATAGGCCTTGAACCAGGAATTAAATCAATGGAAAACTCAATTTCTCGTTCTGGAGGATGTCCAGGTAAATATTATGGAAACACATCTACATATTCTATCACAATAAATACATCCTCTATTTGAACATTCCATTACTCACCCATGGTTTTTTCATTCTCTTCCTCCCCAATAATTGAATCTAGTTCAGCTACTAGAGGTGGATCAAGATAAGAATCAGGTGGTGACGATTATACTCAAATGATAAGGTGTTCTTTTTCATCATCATCAAAAATTGTAACCTCCTTCTTCTTAAAATAAATCATCACATCATGTTTTGAAATCCAATCCATACCAAGGATTGTATCAAATACAATCATATGTATGACGATGAGATCAGCGGATAAAGAACATTTATGTTCCCTAATGGGGACTAATTCACAAAACAATGTTGGATTGATACTTCCCATAAGAGTTTTAACTATAAACTCCCTAGTAAAATTAAATTAGAAATATCTAATTTTTTAGTAAGCTAGAAAGATATGAAACAATGCGATGATCCAGAATCAAATAATGCATTTTCTAAACTTGAGAAAACCATTAAATTACCTGCCACCACCTCTTTTGGAGATTCAACCTCATCAATAGTGATAGCATAAGCTTGGAATTGATCCCTTATCATTTTCTGAGGTATGACTCCCTAACTCTTTGGACATTCATTTTCATAATGTCCCATCTCCCTGCAATTTTAGCATTGAACATCGATATTGTTTTTATTCCCCTTGCAATAACGAACATGGTGGCCTTTTTCACCACGATTGTAACAGGAAACAATTCCTTTCAAGAAAGTACCAAGGTGTTTCTTCCCACATTTACTGTATGAGGGAGATTCAAATTTTTCCTTCATCCCATTATTTCCATTTCCAGATTGATCGACAGATATCTTCTTCTCTTGCTTTTCTTTAAAGTCGTAATATTTAGAGAATTCTTTTTCTATCTTGATAGTGCATGAGACAATATCTTCATACAACAGGAAGGTGTGTGAGACTAATGCTCGATGGAGAAATGGTTTTAACCCATCAAAGAAAAGATCAATCTTACTTCTTGGTTTATTTATATAATCTACAATATACCTCGCTATCCTTGTAAAGTTAGTCTCATACATTGCGACATTCTCATCCTCCTTTTGTATCAGACTCAAAAATTGTCTTTCCATATATGCTCGATGGTCACAAGGAAAGTACTTTTCTATGAAAATCTCATTGAACTCCCTCCATTCTATATTTGATACTACATCATCATCCTTTGTGTTTTGAATCAATGACCACCATTTGGTCAGCATCTCTAGTGAGGCAGTAAACTGTCCTGATAACTTTTTTCCCTTTCACTACTCTTCAAGGCATGAAATATTTTTCTAAGGAATTTATCCATTTCTTAGCTACTAAGGTATTTTTATTCCCATTTTATGTTGGTGGTTGTTTCCTCATGAAGCGATCTAACATTGATCCTCCATTCCGTGGATCTGGGTGCTCCATACGAGTATAGTTATTATTCATAACCTGAGTAAGTTGTCCTAGTATGGTGATTAGCTGATCACCACCAGTTGCATCACTAGCTCCACAATAATTATCTTGAGCATGATAGAGATCCCTAAATGGACTGTGTGCATTAATACAATTTCCATTCATTCCACTAGGCACCATTTCTAAACCGTAGAATAAACTACATTTGTTTATAAATCGAAATAGATAATTCCAAACTTCTAAACACTAAACATAAATTGAACATTTTTGGGATATAATCCATAATCATAAAAAAAATTTCTTTGAGGAAGTATATACTAATAAAACCTTCATAATGGTTGGTAAAAAAATGAGAATAATCCTAACTGTAACACCCCGACCCCACTAGGCTGAAGCCGATGCATTACTTGTGATATTGGCATGGTTAGAAGGAATGAAAATCCAAAATGAACGATCAGTTTAGTAGTCTAAAAGAAACTAGATACATAGATGTAACTCAAATTACATTGGAAAATGATACAAAATACAATACATAACAAAAAAGTCAAAATTGCAACAATAGGAACTCAAAAGAAGACCTTCTATTCATCACAAGTCGAAGGTAGACAATGAAAGGGGTGATCTCAAATGATTAGTAAGGGATAAAAATTTAAAAAGCATGAGTACAATAATAAGTGAATTATAATCGATCTAACATAATCAATATGTTATAGTGAGTAAATGAAAAACAAATGCCATTAATAAACTGAGAATGAAACTGCATCTATAGATTTAATCATAGTGAAAAACTCATGGATAATAATAATAAATGATAATGAATAAAGAGAGTTCTTATTAATTGGACTTCGTGTATCTGGAACATGAAACCATAATACCTTAAAAATGGTTTAGTTCTATGGGTAGAAACCCGTCTGATTCTTGGAAACAAACTCGAAGGGTTTGTCGCAAAACTGTTTTGTCTCATGAGACCTACTGATGCATCGAGGGGCTATTGCGGGACCCACCCGCCACTTCATGTCCAAATCATTCTTTATAAATATATTAAATACAAGATAAATTTTTTCCTTTCAATATTTTAATTGATTAGAGTATATGGATTAATCAATATTTCCGTAATTAAAATATCATTCCAAATATACACCGTTTGTAAAATGGTATACGATTTAGACAAAAAGCATATCCATGACATGGAATTTTTTGGATATTTAATATAAATACATATTAAATTGAAAACTGATCTCAAATGAGCAGTAGGTACACCACATAAGGATTATTAGGTGCACAATACAAATATAGTCACAACGAAACGGCAGCTGAGACAATGTCCCTTACCACAATGTAATCGGTCGAACCGTGTGACTAGAACGTAATAACTGTGAAGTGAATCATTGAATAACATGAATATAAATAGAATCATGTTATTATATATCAAATTAAAGTACAAATATACCAAATATAAGGAATAATTGTCAAACAATGGAAATCTCACAGAAATGAAAGTGAGATGAGAAACACCTTACTTTATGCTCGAGTGTGTTCTTCGTTTTTATTAATGTCCTGAATAATCAAATTTAGCTTCATTAAATAATATTTCCATAACCTAATAAACATGTAATTGATTTATTGTAACCTTACTTTGTTCATTCATGGCCCATTCTATGGGTTCAATTGGATCGATTTTCATGTTTTGGAAGCATTTTCTCCCTTTATTTTCACGGTTCATTACTTTTTTCAATGAATGAAAGTTCATTTGAAATATGGGTAAAAATAAAAAAAATTTAATAAATATTTTTAAATAAATTTTGGATATTTAAATGATCTTATAATGATTTTGGCTTATATACCATGATAATGATTCATTTGTTAAAACATTAATGATGTTCGTTTAGATCGTTTTAGTGGTTCTTTGATAATAACAACCTCATTTTGAATTATAAATTAGAACCATTAGTACCAAAGAATTACAGAAGCATGAGTGAATCATAAAACATATATTATAACCTGGTTCAACCATATAAATGGTTTCATGACCAAAAATGAAATAATTAATGTGAATTAAAATCACATCATATATTATGTCAGTAATTCGACACATCACAGACAATGTTTTTAATTCCTTGAACAAGTGGGAGAAAGAAGAAGATTGATGATAAATTTATCATGAACATTAGAACATCCATAATATAAAATATTATTGAGATTTAATTCATCTTGGGTAAAAAGGTATGAAGAAATAATAAATAAAAATTCAAAATAAAAGAATAATTTTGAGATCGCTTACAAAAATTCGGCACCCTAACAGCAACGCAACATGGTTTTAGAATATATTGAAAAGTGAGGGGACAAGGGTCACCTATCCAGAAATGAATCATAATATAGAGTAGATAAATAATGAGAGGAAAAATAAGAACATGGTATTGAAACCTTAATGATATACCACAAAAAGAGAACATGAAAGGAAAAAGAATGAAATTGAGAATTTTCTTACATTGTAGAGTAACCCTTAGAACATGAAGGTAGGGACCTTGGGATATCACGAACCGAATCGATCGCCACCAAAAATAGCACCATACATGGCCCGTTACAAGGCACGAAGGGCGTTCCCGATCCCCACAGGCTGGCACAAGTGCCCAGGTATCATAAAATAAAAATTGGGAACGATTTACCCGAGTTTGTAACCATAAAACTACAAAAGAATCCAATGAAACAAATCTGGATTTACCAAAGCAAACAATTTTTTACAGAAAAACAGAACTGAATTACATATTCTAAAACAACTCAACAAGACTATAACAAAGGAAAAAAAATGAACATCCCAAGAACCTCATCATGGAAAGAGGCATTTCCCTCAATCCATCTCCACAACACCAAATCATGAATGACCGGTGAAAATCCGAACTGTTGGGAAAAATGTTATACCCAAACCTGCGACAACAAAAATAACCAAGTCTACTTACACCCAAGGGTGTAAGTAGGGTGTGATCCAATGCCTAGTAGGATACCACCACTAATAGATTCCCTATGATAAACATTCAAATATGAAAAGCATGAAAGTTTTCAAAAACATGTAATTTCTAGTTACAATTTCTAAAAGATGCAACTTAAAAAAACAGTTTTCAAGTTGGCTAATTCAAAGAATCAACACTTTTAATATAAATTCAAAAGCTACTGAATTTTCGAGCCAAATATACCGTATGCTGACAGTATGTATAATGGATCTAATGAGCACAAGCAATAGGAAATAACCCCTAGGCACTAGCTAGCTGTGGGTCCCAGGTACCTCGTATCTCGGTGAGAGTAACCACAAAAATTATATGTTCTCATGCACGATCCACTAGTAGGGAACATACCCATAACCTATTGGTACCCAATAATCATCATCATAGTTTAGTTAGAGTTGTAAGCATCAATCCTGCTATGTGAAACTGAGCCCAAACCCCACGGATTCACTAGCTTACTTGTACACGTCCACCCACCAAGATACCCGGGTTTTCCCTTTGTGATCAAACAAGTTCAACAAGCCAAGAAATATACTTTTCACATGAAAATATCACTTCCTCATCACACATTATCCAAACAGCCCCATGCACATCACACAAGTCACAAATTTAACTTTTCATTCAAATTCATTTTGAAATCAAACTCACACCAAAATACCCCACCACACTTTTTTTCATAACATCCACAATCCAACACATCCTTTAAAAATTTTATGAAGTCCCTAAAAATATGATAAACATAACATAACAGAACTATTCACATTTAAAAAGGATCATTTGAAAGTATAAACAATCCAAAACAGTTTTCCAATATGGTTTCACCTCTTACATAAATCATTAAACAACTCAAAACATTCATAAAACAATTCTAAATAGTGCACCAAAGCTTTTCAAATAAAACCCATTTCAAAACCATATTTCAAGGCCAAAATCACACCAATAAAAATTCAAAACAGAATTGAAATCCCCAAAAACATTTATTAAACAACTCCCATGTGTTATACAAACACCTCAACCAATAGTACAAAAGATCCACATGAAACACATACATTTTCAAAATTACTTTCAAGAAGTACAATAAATTTTTACACCTTAAACCCTTAAAAACATATTTAAGACCTAGTGTCACACCAATACCCCACAAAATCCTAATTTTCATCCCTAACAAGATTTATTAAACAAAATTCATATGTTATAAAACAATCCCAATCAATACCCAAAGGGTTGCAAATGAAAACACCAAATTTTAAGCTAGAATGAAACTATAAAAACAAATGCTTTACTAAATCCAACATAAACAGTTCACGCACCACACACATCATATTAGTTACATTAATAATAAGTAATTCAAGCAAACTAACTCATCTATAAATGTTTACACATGGAATCACCTACCTTTTATGACAAAACCCTCAAAACATGGTGCGAAACATCAACCGCACCAACCCGACACCACAAGGAAAATAAATCCAGACCTAGACCAAAATATTTGACCAAAAGGACAAAAAATCAAACCATAGTTTCGAAACTCAACTTCTGGACATGAGTAACTTCATGAAATTGTTAAAGAAACCATAAGGAAGGGGAAGAAATCAAGGAAAGAAACACTTACTTGAAACATCATGAATCAAAAGAACCAAATACACCACAATTTGAATCTCCAAGTAACCAAACCTGATATGGAGGCTCTAATGGTGGTGATGAGGTAATATGGGGACTTAAATTTGGGCAAAAGAGCATAAATTGAAGGATTTATGAAAGAAATGATTTACCTCTTCAAATCTAGATGATTTGATAAATCCAGAGCAGTTTTGACCAAATTCGGGACACAGATGAGCTCCAAAGCGGCGAAATAGATATTGGGGCTGCTCCATAGATTTTAGTCTTCGAGTGAGAGGTGGAATCACTGAAAAATAGTAAAAGAAGAATGATATATTGAAATTTTAAAAAAATAATTTAAAGCAGGAAATGGGCTTATGGGCAGGCCCATTACCTTAATTAAAAACCCAAATCCATCATGATTTGGGATCTCTATGTGGTTAAAAGGGATATGGTAATTTTAATATATTAGGGTATGCCAATTGGGAAGTGTAATGAGTACAAAATAGTAAAAAATTAAGGAGTTATAGAAGAATCAAAATTTGTTTTTAAATCTGGATTTGGGCTCACAGTTTGGCCCAAATTTTCAAAACCCACCATTTTCACCAAAATGAGTGGTAACCCCCCAAAACAAATCAGGAATGGAAATTAAATGAATAATGAATTTAAATTAAGTCATGGGTGTGACAATTCTCCCCACAATAAAACATTCCTCCCTCGGAAAGCCACAACACAGACAAAGCAAAAACCAAACTCAACTGAAATGCAGAAATGGACTCCTTTGCTAGGCTTCACCCCGAAAGGCCAAAACACCTCTAGTGATCAATTAAAGAAGGAATACTTCAAAACCAAAAAATAAAACTCATTACTGAAATTATCAAGAACATTCAGGATTTATCCTAAAATAAAACTCCTCAAAAACTATCTGAACAAGGCTCAAGTAGTTTACCCAAACAAACAAGAACATCGAACAAGGTTACACTTACCTTGATATAACTAAACCATTGGGAACTCTCCAATCCCAAAATTTACCCAAGGAAGATGTATGTGGTTATATAGCTCCGAAAGATTCTACCCACATCCAATCCAAGACCAAGTAAAAAAGTGAGTTACTGGTATAAGGATACAGAAATGGGCTCCCCAACCATAAAAGACAACTTAAATTTTTTTCCGAGAAATAATCAAGACACTAACACGGGAGCCCCGAACAAACTCCCTAGTAAAAGTGGTAGAATACCATTAGGAATTTTTAAAGTAATATACATGTGACTCATAGTTGGTCTCCCCACCATAAGAACCATCCATCTAAACTGACCAATATGGGCCGGCATAGAAAAACCCCCAAACTTAAAGAGTTGGTATGACAACACGGTTAGCCCGCACAGTTTGTGAAAATGTGCGCTAACCATGTGGATCCTTATACCTACATGGTTTTCTAGGTAATGGTTACTAATAAATGTTCACTAAACATGTATAGAAATATCTAAAACCTTTCCCCCGAACCCAAAGGAAACCAAAGGGGAAAAGAAAGTCATTAGGGGATAACATGGGGACGAGGCCCGCCACCTCTTTCCATCGAATGTGAACAGATGAAGCAAAATGACAAAAAAAAATGTTTAAACTATTCTCATATCTCATAATAAGAATAGTTCTTTGTACAAGGTTAAAAAACATTGGGATTTCCTCTGACTATGTGCCAGCTTCTCTCTGGGACCTATGGCTGGAGCTGGAATGATTGAAGCATCTTCGGCCTCGCAGTTAGGATTTTGAAACCCCCGAATAGAATTTCTTCATCCGATGCTTCAAAAAACTACATGCAATCCTAGATGGGTTCACCAAGACATAACACACCCCATAACTCACTTTCCCCTTACTTGTGATTTCACTGAAATAAGGGTTTAGGGGATGCACTCACATCACACCTTGTTTCTTTAGGTGAGAAACAACAGAAATAAAGGACACATATAAACACCTTCCTCTAAAAGAGAGGATGTAAATATCTCCTGAAAGGAGAAACACTGCTAAAAAAATAGAATCACAAAATATTGTACAATTTCACCTTTAAAATCAAACAAGCACGCAACATCACAACTCATTAACGAACATGACCAAAGTGACTGATAGAAATAATACAAGGAGGGGGCCTTATACAACATCCCCAAACATGACAACATTCCATAAAGTGTCCATAACCGCCTCTCGTGGCCATATTTCACACACATGTGGTTTAACATAAACCCCTTCTTCGAAGAGACTATGAAGGACTCAGAGAACCTCTTAGACACTATCCATATTGACAACCCTAGACAACTTCCACCTTCGAAGCATCGGGTAGCTTAAGAAACTAAGGTCTCTTTAAACCATCCACGAACACTCTTCCGCAAAAAGAAGATCCGAAAAAAAACCAAGAATGTAAATGGTGTAGGCTCATTCTACAAAGCTCAAGAAAAGATTCCTTACATTCATTAACTGGAGGATTTTCCAACGGCGAATCAATCCGGGTTGCACTTCAGGTGTGCCCTAACCCTTAATGGGGGCGTACCCTATCCAACGGGAGAACCCAAGGAACCAACCAAGCTATTACATTGGTAAAAACATGCCAAAAAACAGATACAAAAACATTAATGGAACCACCATAAAGGTGCTCGGAAACATATCTCATAGGAGACTACTAACATGTCCTTCTACCCAGCTTACCGACCAAACACAAACCCAAAATACAGTTCGAACAGGAGGGGTTCTTGGACTAAAAACATCCCAAAACATCAACATTTTCCAAAAACACACAATATACACCATCCCAAACAATTCATCAAGACATCATGATTTTATTTAAAACCAATTCCTTGAAAACAAATTGTTTAGTAATAAACATATCCACCAATGGTACCCCATGGGCCTCACACATGCATGTTTTTGTGCCACACCGGGCACCCTCCTCATATACGTCCCGACACTCATCCATTCATGCCATCAACCATCCATCATCCCATATAACCCCATGCATGTGGTCACTCACGGAAATACCAAAGGTTAAAACAAAGATTCATTCCACTTTTCAAATCCAAAACGGTCAACCAATACTTCCTTTTTCTCAAAACCACTAACCAAGAACCCAATCATTCAAATGAATAATCACTTTCAATTCATATAAATCAATTTCAAAACATCTCATCCCATTAAAACACCCTTTGATTGTTTATAAAACTATATTGGAAACACATTTGAAACCCAACTTCAATATGGTTACAGCTTTCAAAAGAGGTGTAAGAATACTATTTTCCATTTCAAAACAATTCTGAAAATTCAGTTCCACCATTTCATAAATCA
This sequence comes from Viscum album, assembly GCA_963277665.1. Taxonomy (NCBI): domain Eukaryota; kingdom Viridiplantae; phylum Streptophyta; class Magnoliopsida; order Santalales; family Viscaceae; genus Viscum; species Viscum album. The sequence continues at coordinate 169,275,195 of OY728142.1, read as the reverse complement.
AAACATTCCATATTTATTTGAAAATCATTTTACAAAAACTTTACACTTCTTAAAACCAAGTCAGTTTAAAACCAAAGTTCCAAGATTTAAAAACTAAAGAACACAAGACAATGCGAGAGGAAACTAGTTTCAGTGGGTGACTTGGACATATGGTTGGCGGCCATATTCCAATCACTTCACTATCACAGAGAGTGTTCTAGGGAATATCCCCAGCTCCACATGGCTTGCCAAGCCCTGCGAGCTTACTGATACCATTAACCCAACTCTCTTTTCATTTCCCCTAATCATTGTTAAACTAAGAAAACCAAAGGACTCTGAAAGGGCCCAACTTCCCCTGGAAACTTGAATCCTGCCATGAGGGGTGGTGATCAGGCACACTACCCATAACTAGAATACCAAGTCCCTAGAATCTGATATCCATATTATCCTGACTCTTCCCTAAATAACATGACCCAAAGAGAGCAGACCTCCTCTGATACCATATTGTCACGAACCGAATCGATCGCCACCAAAAATAGCACCAAACACGGCCCGTGACAAGGCCCGAAGGGCGTTCCCGATCCCCACGGGCTGGAACAAGTGCCTGGGTATCATAAAAGGAAAATTGGGAATGATTTACCCGATTTTGTAAACATAAAACAACAAAAGAATCCAATGAAACAAATCTGGATTTTTCAAAGCAAACAATGTTTTACAGAAAAACAGAACTGAATTACATATTCTAAAAAAACTCAACAAGACTATAACAAAGGAACAAAAAACAATGAACATCCAATGAACCTCAACATGGCAAGAGGAATTTACCTCAATCCATCTCCACAACACCACATCATGAATGACCAGTGAAAATATGAACTGTTGGGACAAATGTTATACCCAAACCTACGACAACAAAAATAACCAAGTCTACTTACACCCAATGGTGTAAGTAGGGTGTGAGACAATGCCCAGTAGGATACCACCACTAATAGATTCCCTATGATAAACATTCAAAGACGAAAAGCATGCAAGTTTTAAAAAACATGTAATTTCTAGTTACAATTTCTAAAATATGCAACTTAAAAAAACAGTTTTCAAGTGGGCTAATTCAAAGAATCAACACTTTTAAAATAAATTCAAAAGCTACTGAATTTTCAATCCAAATATACCGAATACCGACGATATGTATAAAGGATCTAATGATATCAAGAAATAGAAAATAACCCCTAGGCACTAGCTAGCTGTGGGTCCCAGGTACCTCGTATCTCGGTGAGAGTAACAATAAAAATTATATGTTCTCATGCACGAGCCACTAGTAGGGAACATACCCATAACCTAGTGGTCCCCAATCGTCATCATCATAGTTTAGTTACAGTTGTAAGCGTCAATCCTGCTATGTGAAACTGAGGCCAAACCCCACGGATTCACTAGCTTACTAGTACACATCCACCCTCCTAGATACCCGAGTTTTCCCTTTGTGCTCAAACAAGTTCAACAAGCCAAGAAATATACTTTTCACATGAAAATATCACTTCCACATCACACATTATCCAAACAGCCCCATTCACATCACACAAGTCACAAATTTAACTTTTCATTCAAATTCATTTTGAAATCAAACTCACACCAAAATAGCCCACAACACCTTTTTTTTCATAACATCCACAATCCAACACATCCTTTAACAATTTTATGAAGTCCATAAAAATATGATAAACATAACATAACAGAACTATTCACATTTAAAATGGTTCATTTGAACGTATAAACAATCCAAAACAGATTTCCAATATGGTTTCACCTCTTACATAAATCATTAAACCACTCAAAACTTCCATAAAACAATTCTAAATAGTGCATCAATGCTTTTCAAATAAACCTCATTTCAAAACCATATTTCAAGGACAAAATCACACAAATACAAATTCAAAACAGTATTGAAATCCCCAAAAAAATTTATTAAACATCTCCCATGTGTTATACAAACATCTCAACCAATAGTACAATAGATCCACATGAAACACACACGTTTTCAAAATCACTTTCAAGAAGTAATATAAAGTTTTACACCTTAAACCCTTAAAAAACATCATTAAGACCTAGTGTCACACCAATACCCCACCAAATCATAATTTTCATCCCTAACAATATTTATTAAACAAAATTCATATGTTATAAAACAATCCCAAACAATACCCAAAGGGTTGCAAATGAAAACACCAAATTTTAAGCTATAATGAAACTATAAAAACAAATGCTTTACTAAATCCAACATAAACAGTTCAAGAACAACACACATCATATTAGTAACATTAATAATAAGTAATTCAATCAAAATAACTCATCTATAAATGTTTACACATGGAATCACCTGCCTTTTATGACAAAACCCTCAAAACATGGTGTGAAACATCAATCGCACCAACCCGGCACCACAAGGAAAATAAATCCAACCCTAGACCGAAATATTTGACCAAAAGGACACAAAAGCAAACCATAGTTTCGAAACTCAACTTCTGGACATGAGGAACTTCATGAAATGGTGAGAGAAACCCTAAGGAAGGGGAAGAAATCAAGGAAAGAAACACTTACTTGAAACATCTTGAATCAAATGAACCAAATACACCAAAATTTGAATCTCCAAGCAACAAAACCTGATATGGAGGCTCTAATGGTGATGATCAGGTAATTTGGGGACTGAAATTGGGGCCAAAGAGCAGAAATTGAAGGAGTTATGAAGAAATGATTTACCTCTTCAAATCTGGATGACTTGATAAATCCAGAGACGTTTCTACCAAATTCGGGATACAGATGAGCTCCAAAGCGGCGAAATAGATATTGGGGGTGATCCTTAGGTTTTAGTCTTCGATTGAGAGGTGGAATCACCAAAAAATAGTAAAACACGAATGAGATATTGAAATTTTAAAAAAATAATTTAAAGCAGGAAATGGGCTTACGGACAGGCCCATTACCTTAAATAAAAACCCAAATCCATCATGATTTGGGATCTCTATGTGGTTAAAAGGGATATGATGATTTTAATATATTAGGTTATGCCAATTGGGAAGTGGAATGAGTATTAAATAGTAAAAATTGAAGGATTTATTGAAGAATCAAAATTTGTTTTTAAATCTGGATTTGAGCTCACGGTTTGGCCCAAATTTTCAAAACCCACCATTTTCACCAAAATGAGTGGTAACCCCCCAAAACAAATCAGGAATGGAAATTAAATGAATAATGAATTTAAAAAAATTCATGGGTGTGACATGGGAGCTTGAGGAAAAACTTGGGAGGACTACTATTAAGGTAAGGAGGAAAAAACTTCATTAAGTAAGAATTGGGAATGAATTCAATGAAGGTAAGAGTTGTTATTTATAGGAAAAGTGAGGGACTATTTTAATAATTTCCAAGGGACACCTCATGGGTGGTATTTGCAAAACCATGGTCTTTCCAATGGTATTTTACCATGGTTAAATCAACTTGGAAAACCTCATATCTTATTTAATTATACACTAGTCTACCAGATTTATGACATCATCATTACATCATTAATGATGTCACAAACACACCAAAACTAAAAACTGTATTTTTTACTAATCACTGAAAAATCAACTGTTTCGGAAAAATTCCCAAAATTAACCCTAACCATTTTTCGCAGTGTCGAATTCAAAAGTGAAATCCATTTTTTAAAAATAATTTTATAAATATTATTAATTTAATTTTTAAATAAAATCATAGTTATTTTGTAAAATAACAATCCTAAAGTGTAATTAGTTTTATTTTTCATTGAAATACTAATTAATATCTCATTATCTTATTGTCTTAAGAAAATAAAATAATATTATTATTTATTATTCATCAGGGTCATATTACTATTCATATTACTATTCATAAGGGTATGTTACTATTCACCAAAAATTTAGTTTGTTTTATCAGACTCCAAATTAATTACTGATCACAACTCTAGGTGACCATTTTTCAAAATTCAAAACATAGAATTGGAAAATTTATATTTAATGGCTATGTTTTGACTATATCCTAAATAAACTAGTGTTGTTTCAAAGGAACACAGTGATGAATAGAATTTATTTAATAGAAACATACCATAAAATATTTGGGGTACTAAATTATTCCCTCCTTCTGAAATTTCGTCCTAAAAAATTTATGTATATAGCCCACCAAAAAGATGTGGTTGGTTCTTCTTCATGAAATCCTCTTGTTGCCATGTTGTTTCCTCCATATTCGGGTTTATCCAAATAACCTTTACTAGACGAGTTGTTCAATTTTTCAATACCTGGCCCTTGTGTCGTGAATCCTGATGGGCTTTTGACAGTATGAAAAATCCGGTTCTAATTCTATTCCTTCTAATGTAAATAAATGAATTGGGTATGGCATATATTTCTTAAAAAATGAAACATGGAACACATCATAATCTCAAGAGAGATTTGGATGCATCACTAAACGGTAAGCTACAGCTCCGATTCTTCCCAAAATTTCAAATGGTCCGATGTACCTGGGGCCCAGTTTCCCTTTCTGACTGAACCTTAAGAAATCCTTCCATAGAGATACTTTTAGAAATACTTGATCTCCCACTTTAAATTACAAGTCCTTTATTCAGATGTCAGCATAACTCTTCTGCCTACTTTGGGATTCTTTAATATGGGATTGAATTTTTTTCACCTTTTATATGGTCTCATCAACAAGTTCTAGGCCTATAAGATTCCATTCACCAACTTCATCCCAACAAGTTAGAGTTAGATATCTCTTTCCATATAATGCTTCATATGGATCCATTTTAATACTATAATAGAAATTATTGTTGTAGGAAAATTCCACAAAATCCATGTATTGATCCCACATACCTTGGAAGTCAAGAGAACATGATCTCAGCATGTCTTACAAATATTGAATAGTCCTTTCAGACTGTCCGTCAGTTTTAGGGTGATATGTAGTAGTCATATGAAGTTAGTATTCAAATCCTTCTGGAGAATTTTCCAGAATCATGATGTAATAAGTGGATCATGATCAGAAACAATCGATAGAGGAACTCCATGATGTCTCAAAACATCGTTAACATATAGTTTTTCTAGACGTTCAAGTGGTAGATCTTCTCTTATTGCATGAAAATGTGCTGACTACATAAGACGATCAACAATGACCCATATTTAATTGTTCATTCTAGGATCCTTTGGTAGTCCAATGACAATGTCCATCGTGATATTATCACATTTCCACTCTGGTATGGGAAGAGGTTGCAATACTCCTCCGGCATGTTGCCTTCCAGCTTTCACTTGTTGAAAAACCATACATCTTGACACAAAATCAGCAATAAACCTCTTCACATTGTCCCACCAAAAATGTTCCTTTAAATATCTATACAACATAGTGCTACTAGGTTGTATAGAGAAATTGGAACTATGATCATCATCCAACAATTCCCTTTTTAGATTAGGAATATTGGGAACACAAATTCTCTTCCAAAATTTCAAAATTCCATCTTCATATACAAAGTCAGTCAATCTCCCAACATTCACAGCTTTAATAATCTTTTGAAATTCCTCATCATCAACCTGAGAACTTTTTATCTTTTCTAGTAAAGATGGTTTGGAAACCATTTGAAAAAGAATTGATGTTTCACCTTCCATTATTATTCCCATATCCATCATTACTAGATCCATGAAAATATGATCCCTTTCAACTCTCATATTAATCAAAACTCCAGGATCCTTTCTGCTCAAAGCATCTGCCACCTTATTTTCCTTCCCTGTGTGGTAGTGTATCATGCAATCATAATCATTGACTAGTTCAAGCCATCTCCATTGCCACATGTTGAGTTCTTTTTGTGAGAAAATATACTTCAAACTCTTGTAATCAGTATAAATCTCACATTTTTTACCATAGAGCTAATGTCTCCATATCTTCAAAGCAGTGATTATAGCAGCTAACTCAAGATCATGAGTAGTATAGTTTTGCTCATTAATTTTTAGCTTTTGTGATGCATAAGAAATTACCCTATCATTTTTCATAAGGACACAACAAATTCCTTTCTTTGAAGAATCACTATAAATATCAAACCCGTCATTCCCCGATGGTAGAGTAAATATAGGATCATTGAATAATCATATCTTCAGTTCTATGAAACATTCTTCACAATCTGTTGTCCAAAAAAATTTAACCCCTTATCGTGTGAGCTTCATTAGCAGGTTAGCCAATCGAGCAATATTCTACATGAAACGCCGATAGTAACCTGATAAGATAATAAAACTACATACCTTAGTAATGTTTGTTGGCATTGGAAAATCTTGGATTTTCATTGTCTTCGCAGGATCAACTAGGATTCCATCCTTCGAGAAAATATGGCCCAGAAAAGAAACTGATTGAAGACAGAATTCACACTTGCTAAAAATCCCATTTAATTTAATTCTTTTTAGAGTTCCCAAAATAACTCGCAAGTTACTATAATAGGGTTCATTGCTTTTTGATTATACAAGGATATCATCGATGAATATAACAAGAATGTTATGAAGATATTCTTTTAAAATTCTATCCATCAAATCCATGAAAAAAGATGGTGCGTTTGTCAGTACAAAAGGCATTACTGTAAACTCGTAATGCCCATACGTGGTTCAAAATGCTATCTTTGGAATATATTTCTTACTCAAACTCAGTTGATGATAACCGGATCAAAGTCCAATCTTTGAAAAGTATTGAGATCCATGAATTTGGTCAAACAAATCACCAATTCGGGTTAGAGGATACTTATTCTTTATTTTAATAGCATTGATTTCTCTGTAATCAATGCATTGCCTCATGGATCCATCTTTCTTCTTTACAAACAAGATCGGGGCTCCCCATGGAGAAACACTAGGTTGAATAAATCCTTTTTCACACAACTCTTCTAGTTGTTTCTTCAGCTCCATTATCTCCACAATGGCCATTCTATATGGGGACTTTTATATAGGTCTTGTACTAGGAATTAAGTCAATGGAAAACTCAATTTTCCACTTAGGATGATGTCCAGGTAAATCATCTGGAAAACATCAATGTATTCATTCACTATATGAACATAATCAATTGGAATATTTACTTCCTCGCCCATATATATTGGGTTCTCTTCATCTCCCAGAATTTCATTCAATAGATCTATTGGGGGTGGGTCTAGATAAGAATCAGATGGAGATGTCTCCGCTCTAAAGACAAGAGATTCCACCCCATTTTCCAAAATTGTAACTTCCTTTTTCTTGCAATAAATCATTGCATCATAATTTGATAGCCAATCCATACTGAGAATTATATCAAATTCAGTCATGGGTATGACGATAAGGATAGAAACTAAATCACATTTTTGTATTTTGAGGGGGACTAGTCGACATGCCTTTATTGCAATGATAAATCCCATGGGAGTTTTGAATGAAAAGTCCTATCTCAAATAAAATTTGAAATATATAATTTTTTTGTCAAACTGAGAGGATATAAATGAATGCGATGATCCAAAATCAAATAAGGTGTTGGCTAATTTTGAGGAAACAATTAAAGTACCTGCCACCATTTCACTAGGAACATCAACCTCTGCGTCTGTAATCGCATAGGCTCTCCCTTACTCTCTTGGATTTTTCTGAGTGATGTTTCCTTGGAGCTTAGGACACTCATTTTCATAGTTTCCCATCTCTATGAAATTTTAGCATTGAACATCATTGAATTGTTTCATCCCCTTCCATTCATCAGATCGATGACCCTTTTCTCCACAGTTATAGCAAACTCCCATTCCCTCCAAGCATTTCCTGGGATGATTCATTCCACATTTCTCGCATAATGGGAAACTATTCATTCCCTTTCTCTTCAATGGTGCTTCTCTTTTTTCCTTTCTTATCAGAATGCACCTTATTATCTTGGTTTCCTTTGAAAAAATTTGATCTAGAAAATTCCTTCTCTGTTTTGATAGCTCTTGATAAAATTTCATCATATGATGAAAATGATTGAGAAGCCAGTGCCCTCCGAAGACTTGGCATAATAACTTCAAAGAAATGATCAAGTGTGTCTGCCGAGTAACGTATATAATCCACAGCTTACCTGGAAAACCATGTGAAGGTTGCCCCATACATTGCAACACTGTCTTCTTCCCATTTTTTCTAGCCATGGAATTTCCTCTTCATTTCCATTCGTTTCTCACAAGGGAAATATTTTTTGAAGAATATTTCCTTAAAAGACCTCCATTCTATATCCTCTATATCTCCTTCCTCCATGGTATTTTGAATCAGGGACCACCATTGATCAGAGTCTCCCTTGAGACAATATACTTCCAGTACTACCTTTTCATTTTCATCGCATCTTAACATGATAAATATCTTTTCAACGGACATGATCCATTGTTCAAAAAACACTGGATTAGTAGTCCCGCTAAATAATGGGGGCTTCTACCACATGAAACCATCCAACATAGGTGTTGAGTGGTTATTTGTTACAACTTGAGTATGTTGTAACAATATTGTCAGGATCTGATCTACTCCAACGTTGACTGTGTTGATTTTCTCTGTAGGGAGATCCCTACCTTACATACGAGTATTGATTCCCCTTCTTCAATTAGATTCAATTTCTAAATAATGGGATACACTAGATTAGTTTATTAATCTCAAATAGAAAATCACTCAACATAAATTGAAATTCTATGCATAGCTAATCTTATAAACTAGCATCCTCTGAGGAAAAATTTACATTAACTCTTTCATAATGGCTTGTAAAGAAAATATGAATTATCCTAATCATATCCCCCAGGAGTGTCATAACCAAGAGTGCAGAAAGGTGCATTGTTGTGTACCAGGATACCCCAGGTCAAGCCCAAAACTCCTTATTAGAGCTTTCACTCCTAGGTACCTCTGTGCCAGAGCCACCTCTACCTGCTCCTATTCAGATAGAGATGTATTTTATAGAAGGATTCACATAATCTATTTCTTACCAAAATACCAGGACATTATTGTATGTTTATCCTCAAATACTACCTTAGGGATTTATTCTCTACTATAAATTTCTTACTCTAGTTTCCATGTTTTCTACTAAACTTTCTCTGATACCAACTGTAACACCCCAACCCCACAAGGCTGGAGCCGGTGCATTACTTGTGATATTGGCCTGGTTACAAGGAATGAAAATCCCAAAGGAACGATAAGTTTAGTAGTCTAAATGAAACTAGATACATATATGTAACTCCAATTACATTGGAAAAGGATACACAATACAATACATAACAAAAAAACTCAAAACTGTATCCACATGAACTCAAAAGAAGACCTTCTCTTCATCAACTGTCAAAGGTAGAAAATGAAAGGGGTGAGATCAAACACTCAGTAAGGGTTAAAAATAGTGGAAGCATGAGTACAATAATAAGGGAATCATTATAAATCTAACACAATCAATATGGCATAATTAGTAGATGAAAAACTAATTCCATTAAAAAACATTTAATGAAACTGCATCTTTACAATTTTTCATAATGAAAACCTCATGGATAATAATAATAACTGATAATGAATAAAGAGAATGATTTTTAACTGGACTTCATGTATGTGGCACATAAAACCATAATACCGTAAAAATGGTTTAGTTCAATGGGTAGAAACCCGTTTTATTTTTGGAAACAAACTTGAAGGTTTTGTCACCAAACTGTTTTGTCTCATGAGACCTACCGATGCATCGAGGGGCTATAGTAGGCCCCACCCACCACTTCATGTCCAAAGAATTATTTATACATTGATTCAATACAAGTGAAATATTTCCTTTCAATATCTATATACAGTAGAGTATATAGATTCATCAATATTTCCATAATTAAAATAACATTCCAAATAAACACTGTATGTAAAATGGTATACAGTTTAGACAACAAGCATATCCATGACATGGGATTTATGGATATTTAATATAAATATAATTTAAATTGAAATTTGATCTCAAATGGTCATTAGGTACACCACATAAAAATTAATAGGTACACAATACAAATATAGTCACAACAAAATGGTAGCTGAGGAAAAGTCCCATACCAAAATGTAATTGGATGAACCGTATGACCAGAACTTAATAACAGTAAATTGAATCATTGATTGACATGAATATAAATAGAATAATGTTATTATATATCAAATTTAATTACACATATACAAAATATAAGGAATAATTGACGAAAAATGGAAATCCCACAGAAATGAATGTGAGATGAGAAACCCCTTACATTATGCTCGAGTGTGTTCATCATTTGTTTTAATGGCCAGAATAATCAAATTTAGATTCATTAAATAATATTTCCAGAACCTAATATACATGTAATTTATTTATTATATCCTTATTATCTTCATTCATTTCCCTTTATATGGGTTCAATTGGTTCAATTTTCATGTTTTGGAAGCATTTTCTCCCTTGATTTTCATGGTTTGTTACTTGTTTCCCTGAATGAAAGTTCATTTGAAACATGGGTAAACATCCAGAATTGTTAATAAATATTATTATCAAAATTATGGATATATAAATTATCTTATAATGATTTTGTGTTACATACCATGATGATGATTCATTAGTTAAAATAGTAATGATTTTCGTTTAGATCTTTTTAGTGGTTCTTTGAAAATAACAACCTCATTTTTTTTATTAATTTGAACCATGAGTACCAAAGAATTAAAGAACCATGGATGAATTATAACAAACATTTATAACCTGGTTAAACCATATAAATGGTTTCATGACTATAATAGAATAAATTAATGCGAATTGAAATCACATCGTCTATGATGTCGCTAATTCGACACATCACAGACAATATTTTTAATTCCTTGAACAAGTGGGGGAAAGAAGAAGATTTATGATTAATTTCTCATGAACATTAGAACATCCTAAATATAAAATATTTTGGAGATTTAATTCCTCTTGGGTAATAATGGATGAATAAATAATAAATAAAGAACTCAAAATAAAATAATAATTTTGAAATAGCTTACAAATATTCGGTATCCTAACGGCTAAACAACATTGTTTTAGAAAATAATAAAAATTGAGGGAACAAGGGTCACCTATCCATAAATTAATCATAATATAGATTATATAATTAATATGAAGAAAAATAAGAACATGGTATTGAAACATTAATGATATACCACATAAAGATAACTTGAAAGGAAAAAAGAAATAAATTGAGAATTTTCTTACCTTGTAGAGTAACCCTTAGAACATGATGTTTGGGACCTTGGGGGCTTGAGGAAAAACTTGGGAGGACTACTATGAAGGTAAGGAGTCCCGAAATTTATTGAGTGAGAATTGGGAATGAATTAAATGAAGGGAATAGTTAGTATTTATAGGAAAAGTGAGGGATTATTTTAATAATTTCCAAGGGACACCTCATGGGTTGTATTTGCAAAACCATGGGATTTCCCATGATATTTTCCCATGGTTAAAGCCACGTGGGACACCTCACATCTTAATTGACTATAAAAAATTCGAAAAGATTTATTTAATCATCACAACATCATTAATGATTTCATAAACACACTAAAACTAAAAACTCTATTTTTTACTATTTAATGAGAAATAAACTATTTCAGAAAAATTTCCAAAATTCAGCCAAATAATTTTTGGACGTGTAGAATTCAAAAGTGAAATCCATTTTTTTAAAATAATTTTCTAAATATTATTAATTTAATTTTTAAATAATGTCATTATTAAATCGAAAAATAACAAACATAAAGTGCAAATAGTTTTATTTCTCATTGAAAAACTAATTAATATCTCATTATCATATTGTCTTAAAAAAATGAAATAATATTATTATTGACTATTCATAAGGGTAATATTACTGTTAATATTACAATTCATATTACTATTCATAAGGGTATGTTACTATTGACCAAAAATTAAGTTGGTTCTATCTGACACAAAATGACTTACTGATCAAATATCTAGATGACCATTTTTCAAAATTCAAAACATATAATTTTAAAACTTATATTCAATGGATATGTTTTGACTATATACTCAATAAACTAGTGTTCTTCCAAAGGAACACAATGATAAATATAATTTATTTTAAAAAAACATACCATAAAATTTTTGGGGTGCTACACTAATCATATCCCCCAGGAGTGTCGTAACCAAGAGTGCAGTAAGGCCCGTTGTCGTGCTCCAGTTCCCATTCGAGTCTAGCACAATGTAGTGTTTTGAGGTTTTATCCCTAGGTACATCTATGCCATATCTTCCTCTACCTGCTCGTATCCAGATAGGGATGTATTTTTCAGAAAACTCACAAAATATCTACAATAACAAAATTTTAGAACGTTCATTTACACTAATACTCAAAGTACATCTTCGGTCTATGTGATCTAATAAGAGTTTATCTAAATATAGATTCCAAGGATCGTACTAAACTTCCCTATGATACCAACTATAATTCCCCAACCCTAGATAACCAGAGCCTGTGCATTGTTAAGTATCATTGGCATGATCACAAAAGATCATGTCTCGGATCATTGATTAGTTTATCAGCCTTGGAAATACTATATACATTCATTAAATTTACATTCCATCATAAAGAGAAGAACTAAAACTACATCATGTCTCCATAGACCACACTCATATCCCCTCATACTATCCCTTCAGGTCATTCAAAAAATAGTTCTTTACATCCTGGAAAAACTTAACCATATAAACGGGTGAGCTCAGATGCTCAATAAGGATAACAATATAGCGAAAACATTCGTAAATAAGCATAATCATTTAAGGCAGTGTATAACTAAAACAAAAGCATTTTAAACATGAACTTCATAATAATATGTCCAAGATAAAATGAAATAATTCCATTTAATTATTTACATGGTTATTCTACTAGTAGAATAATCACATTCAATATCAATAACCACTTTCATAATGATGAAATTCATAATTCCAGACTATCATAACCACATAGTCAAGACCTTGTGCAAAGACTACAAATAAGATTTTGTCAAAGACTTTTTACAAGACACTAGTTTGTCTCATGAGACCTCTTAAATCATTTAGGAGCTATAGCGGGCTCCACCCATCACTTATTAAGTCCAATACATTCCTCATTTGAATAGGTTTAAACATAACATAAACATTCATATTACACTAGCATACAAAATGTCAATAATTTCTCCGTAAACCATGAATGGTATAAAAATACCCCATCCAGAGTCAAACATATCACAAAACCTTCATTACAACAAGGATATTTTGTATCATAATAAATCAGCTTCAAATAAGCTTAAAATCCATCAAAGGATGTTGACATAGATGAAATTAATACTATTTGAGAGAAATATCTCCTTTTTGAAATCATTTAAAAGATCCATTATTATAAAAGAAAACATTTTCATTGAATATATTCATATAAGCTTGTAGGGGAATCTTCGACGATTTTATAACTGTGTAAAATAGCCACACACGCTATATAAGTTAAAAAAGAACATTCTTACCTTAATTCTGTCCAAAAGGTAAAAAAAACCTTATTTGGAAAACAATGGAAAGATTCCTTTATAATATTTTTACAAAAAGTCAAACAAGGGTACAAATTACATTAACCCATAGTCTGTAAAATAGTAAGAATCAATTGATATATATTTTTAAGAAACATGAATGTGGACGATAAAGAGGCCCCAGTATATAATTATGTATAAAAAACCTCAGATAATGAAGAGATTGTGAAATAAATCCTTACCTTATACCTTTCCATGGTTGAGGGTAATTTAACCTCATATATAATAGTGAAATAATTGTTATTAAATTATACATGAATCATATACATTAATATGATATCATATATGATCTTTTAACTTTGCTTTGTTAATAATATCTTATTATTATGGTCGTTTCGAGTGTTAACTTACTCATTTTCTTTTATATGTTTTGTTACATAAGCCATGTTTGTTATGGATAGGTTGTATCTTATTCATAGCCAGAATGATATCAAGTCCTAAAACAGTATTTTTAATCATCAAATGAGAATTATACATGAATGGATACAATGGGAAATGAATCTCATCGTGTTCGTGGAGCCGGTAGTCTGTACGTACGCACGAGTGATTATATTATTTTTTGATATTAAAATGTAATATAATTTTATGGTATATCATATAGAGAGAATCATTACCATTTTTATTTATTATTTACATCAATTAAAAATCATTATCGTACCCATCCAAACAATAATTCTTTGAATAATAATTACACCACGACGTGGAGACGGTATGTCGTACGTACGCACGTTTGGTGACATGTCATTCAAAGGATGGATATAATACTGAATATGGTTGTACCATATTTATAATAAAATCATTGTATATAGAATATACTGGAATCATTATTTTAGAATGGAAATAAAAATGAAAGAATAAGTTGAAGAAGAAAGGAACTTGAAAGAGGGTGGTGAAAACATTACCTCTTTTCGGGTTCTTTCATTTGATTTGATCAAAAGGGATCCTAAGGTTGGATTTCTGATCAAACAAAGGACTCTAGGTTGAAGTGAGGGATGTTGAGAGAATATTTGGGATGGGTTTGGTCAAGGTATGAATTAGAGAGTATGGGGAGTGTACTTTTATAAGAGGGGTGACGGGCACCTTAAGAAAGTCGTAAAATATTATTTTATAATAAATTCATATTCAGTCTATAATGGCTCAAAACTGATCTATTTAGAGGATAACGTGGGGATGGGTAGAAAAAAACTCAACCAATAGGTTATATATAGGTTTGGGTCACTTTATTAACCTTATATTTTAGTTTTAACTCTTAGTTAATAAGTTTGACATTTACCATGTCTCTTTGTATTTTTATATTATATGTTTAATAATATTACTATAAACATCCAAGAGACCCAAAAATGGTCCATTAATGACATACCTATCATTACATAATTTTTTTGGCCAATAATTATATTTTTTGGAATAGAATATCAATTAATAATATAACATTGGTTTTAAAAACTCTTTTAGGTCAATTTTGACACTATTGGGTATTTGGTTTTTGAGAAATTCATAAAAGTATTATTACTTCAAAATTATTTTATATAAACAGTATTAATATGTCATAGTAACCTAAAAAATTACTTTAATTGATAAAAATATTAAAATTAAATTTATTTGGATATTTATAATATCAATTAGTTTAATATTTAATTAATTAGGTAATTACTGCACCACCATTGTGTCATAAATAAAATAAATTATATAATGTTTAAAAATTACAAATAAAATACCATTATGTAGGAAATCTATTTATATTTATAATGAATATTTATAATGGAATTTATATTATGTATATCCCTTTATTAAAAATGTTTTAGTAATTAATATTTTATTTTACCTCTTCTAACTCTTCTTTTAATTAAATAATAATAAATGTCCTCATCTAATCCAAGTGGGCCTAAATGATAATATTTTATTACTAAGGTTTTTATGGTGTAGATAAACTTTTCAAATAGAAATATTTCATGTATTACGGTAATATTAATATAATTTTTACCCTTAATTGTCCTATTTAATTTTAACCGTGGCTAATAAATGTAAAAATTTACTATTCTCCAAAAATTATTTTCATATCATTGAACCAAATTTTACTTATTGCTAACAACCATGTCTATAGGATATTTGAAATTACACTAACATAAGTGGTAAAATTTATTTTTATGGGAATTTGAAAATTCTCCTAAGAGATGGGTAAAAGACGGTGAAAAGTTATAAGATATTTTTATATATCTAAAATTATTATAAATTGACTCTAGTGATTTACATTGAACATATATAGGTATTATGTGTATTTTTTTACCATAACAAAATTTAAATTAAACAAATAAATATTTAAATAAAAATTCAGTTTTAAACTATAACTCAGTGTTTTTCATTATTCATCAAAAATTGAATATTTTCAAGAAAATACCAAAAATTCACCCTATGCTAATTTTGATATTCCCAATCTAAAAATGAAGTACATTTTGAATGATAAAATTTATAAAATTACAAAATGTGGGTATTACTATTCATAATAGAATGTTTGATTGGTTGTGGTGTGTTAGAACTCAAAGTTGCGTACAACACACGCTACTGTACTATTTAAAGAGAAGCATACCGTGGAAATAGGGGGTGTTACAAAAACACACACACAGAACCTGTTTGAGAAAAGTGGTATTAGCTTGGTTCCTCTTATGAGGAAAAAGAAATCATCTGTTCTTTTGGTCTAATATTTGATCCTCACTATATTCTATTACTTATGTTAGGATGGTATAAAGGAGTAAGATTTTTAGCACATGAAATTTATAGAATAAAAAGTCATAAATAACCTTTGTTAAACATCATGGTACCATGGAGGTGGGTACATTATCATTTTGGAGAAACCTATTGGATATAGAATCTCATTCTCATTGGATTATCCAATTATATTAGCAAGAAATTCATTAGAGGAATGACTTCCCACTAATAGTGCATAACTTATTTTGTTTAATTATCTATAATTTTATGAAAATGTTTTTATTATTGAAAAATGTTGAAATAAATATTGAACGAAAATATTTGAAATCAACTTAAATTTGGTATTTTAAAAATGTTTTTATTTTCCAAAGAAATTTGAAAATTTTCAAAAATGGTTGATCTTTGAAAAAAATGATTTTGTAACGAAATGTTGTCATAGTATCCTATAATATAATCTGATAATTTTATTCCTTAATTTATTAGAGGATGAGACTTATGGTTCTTATAATTTGTATAATAAATTACACCCAACATGACATGTTGAAACCAATGGGGGGAAGCTAAAGAGAATTTGGTTTCACCTGAACCTTATGTGAACCCATAACTAAATCAATTGGCCAAGCATTTTAGGTTGTTGACAGTGGGAACATGAGGGATGATCCAAGGCATGATGATCTTTCTGTCCACCCCTATAAGCAGAATCTACCTACCTTTTGGGGTGATTATAAACCAGAAATGTAGTCATGTGGCTATGCTGAATGAATCTTATCCTCAAATAAATCAGAACACCATATGATAGTAAATCCAAGCAGGTGACATATATACTGGAGGATCTTGCATTGTAGTGTTGGGATTTCTCCATATTAGATAAATTAGTCATAGTAATATCATGTTTAGATTATGAGGAACTCTTTAACAAATAAATTCTATCCATTAATGTTTATAATAAAAATAATGAAATACTTTGTCAGCTTGAAGTAGGATAATATTTCCATCATGGAGTATGTGGATAATTTCATGAATTTAGGTCAATTTTCATACAATAATTCTTATAGTGAGTACATGAAAGAACAAACATTTGACTTGGGGATGGGGTAGGATATTCACTTGATGATTGTAGTGCCATGTATTAATGATTATTCAAATATAGAAAATAGAGATATTTTTCATGAATGAGACATCTATAGATCTACGAGAGGAGAAATTTTGTTGATACATATCGGAAATAGTGGAATCTCTAATTTAAAGAGCAAGCAGAAAATGGAAAACAATTTCGATTGTTTGATCATGAATAAAAAATTTATAGCTGGATTTATAAATCTTCCTCCAAGAGCCGCAACAATATATGGAAGTTTCCAATTTGTTTACCACAACCACATGAACCAAGAGTGTAATGAACCCCCAAGATCATTCCACAATTGCAAAAAATGGGGAAACATGAGTGTCATTATCATATTCCTTCGATGTTAGGTTCCCAAGAATCTTATTATGTATCACAGGTGTTGTATTCTACTATCGGATGAGGGAAGAAGAATTATTCTAATTATAAGAACAAATCTAGATAGAGTGATTATAGAAATACCATAACTCCTCAATGTATTTTAATATCAATAGCGTATCAAAGAGAAAAGTTTTGTGAGAATTAAAATATATAGATATGAGTATTTTGTTGATGATGATCAACCAGTAATATCTATAGTGTGAGGTAAAATTATTTTTTTGAATTTGTTTATGATATAGGTGTATCTCATTCTATTATTTCCTCTCTTGCTATTGATTTTTCGAGTTTAAGAGTTGGGATGATTCCTTATATGATAAAACATAATATTCTTCTTAGATAAAGAGAATGATAAACCATTGTGTGTAGAGATTATCCTATATCATTTAATTGAACTGAGATGAAATTTTATTTCTCTATGATGGATTGGGATTTATGTGAAATAATCTTCTGTATGGATTTGTTAATAACATTCAAATCTCACGTCGACTGTTATAGCTGAACAATTAGTTTCACAACTCAAGATGGAGTTAAGGATATCTTTAAATTATAATAGAATTTATATAAAAGTCAAGTAGGATTTTTTCTAAATGAAGTTGGAATGATCTCATACTACTTTTAATAATAGACATTTGCATTTATAGAAGATATTGAGAATAGTTGTTTTCCAGCAATGTTTTATCAGTTTTTTTACTTTTTTCAGGAAAAATTTCCATGTTTACTACCTATAGGGGAAGTGGGGTTTATGATTGATCTTCATTCATGGACCAGTCCTATTTCACTTTTATATTATCAAAAATAACCAACTAAATTAATGGAATTAAAAGTGTAGTTTTAGGAGATTCAAAGTAATGGTTTTATTTAGAAGATCATGTACCTATAAGAAAATCTAGTCTTGTTTTTCAAAATGGAGGGTAGAACTCTAAAGATATGTGTAGATTATAATAACCTTAACCAAGTTATGATAAAGAATATATATCCACTTACACATTTTGATGATATATTCTATCAATTTATGGGATCTCAATTGTTCTCTAACATGGACTTGGGCACTTGATATCACCTATTGAGAGTTTGGAACGAGCATATTCCAAAAACATCTTTCAAAAGTAGATATGGGAATAATGAATTTTATTATGACATTCAGTTATATAAATGATCTTGACGTCTTTATAGAATTAATGAAGTAGATATTTTAGAGATATCTGGATTCTTTTGTAGTGGTGTTTGTGGATGAAATATTTGTGTATTCAAAGACAAGGGCTCAACATGAGAAACACTTGGTGACAATGTTGGGAATCATGATGGATGATAATTTGTATTCTAAATTATCAGACTGTGATTTTTATATAAAATAGGTATTCTTCATTTTCTATGTGATTTCTGAAGGAGGATATTTATTGGATATAAAGAATATAGAATCTGTTATATTTTTAAAATATTTAATTAATTTCATTGAGATAAGAATATTTCATTATATAGATGGTTATTAATGATGCATTGTTCATGATTTTTCATGAATAGATTCACATATGAAAATGTTTAAAAATAATATTGTTCCACTCTATGGGAATTAAAATTCCTATTAATCATTTCAGGTGCTTAAATTTATCCTTATATCAGTACTAATCTTGATTTTTGCAGAATATGGACAAGGGTACATGATGTATTATGTTGCCTTAAGATCAGGGTTGGGATTTGTTCTCATGAAAGGAGATCATGTTATTGCTTATGCCTCAAGGTAGCTAGGAGTGAAAGATAAGTATTAACCAACACATGATTTAATGTGAGATATTGTAGTACATACTTTGATTAATTATAATCATTACCTTTTCTGTGAGAAATTTAATTTGATTCTGGATTATAAGATATTGAAACATCTTTTTATCATAAAATGATTTAAACTAGAAACAAATAAGATGGATGGATTATCTTAAACCATAATCCATTGAACTTATGCATTCATTGAGAAAAATCAATTTAGTTTACGAATAATTAATAAAAAATATTATTTTTTGTATGAAAAAAAGAAGCTTTAGATTAGTGGTAGTTGATGTCGTTCCTAGCCGACATGCACATTTAATTTGAAGAATATGTTGACGTTGAATTTTTCTCTCCAGTTTAATTATTTTTTGATATGGTAATTATGGTTAATGTGGTACAAACATAAAATTATGAATGTCATGCAATGAGATACAAACTCAATAATGGGGAGAACATTGAGGGAGAAAAGTTTGGTGGTTGTTTAATTCTATGTTTCATAAGTTGGATGGTTATACTTCTGGCGAGTTAAGATAAAATTAAACATTCTTACCACAATTTGAGATGTTTGTTCATCTATGAATATAAATTATGTATACAGCATTGAAATCACATTTTAATGTATCAGTATGAAAAGCAATGTGGATGAGTTTGTTTCATGATGCTTAAATTATCTTTAAGTTAGGGTATAACATTAGTCTTAAGCGGGTATGTTGTAGTCTATACTAATTCTAGTGTGTAAATGGGATAAAATAGATACGGATTTTGTAATAGGTCTCCCAAAAACTGTTCAATATCATAATGCCATTGTGTGATAGTGGATTGTCAACCATGCCAACTCATTTCATTCCTATTCGTGAATCTCATACGATAGGGTACATATGAAAATATATCATGTAAAAGTTGTGAAGAGGAAAGGTGTTATAGATTCGACTATATCAGATAGATATTCAATTAATATGTCTTTTTCAGAACATAAATATAGAAATCCTTTGTAAATAATATAACTATAATTATGGTGTATCATCCTCATATGGATTATCAATATCGAAGGACAATACATACATCGAAAGACATGTTGCATTATTCTATAGTAGATTTTGGTGTTTCATGGGAAGAGTAAGTAATGTTAGTGGAGTTCTTCTATAACAACAACCATTAGGCCTCAATACATATGGCTCCTTTCAAATTTTCGTATGGGATTCCACATTGTTCTCTATATTTTAAGTAGGAAACATGTGACACTTCACAAGATTATACGTAATTTTTTCAATTAACAATAGAGAAGATTCAGTTGATAAAAAATAGTGGGAGATGAATCAAAGTTATCAAAAATTGTATGAGTATCATAGTCAATAGCCATTTTCATTATAGGTGAATGAACATGTGTTCCCGAGGATCTCTCCAAGGTTTGGAAATCATCCTTTTGAGAAGAATGGAATGTTATATCCTTGATTAATATGCCCTTTTTATTTACTTGAATGGGTTAGTGAGGTGGAATATCATTTTTAATTTCCACAACAATTTATCACAATACATAATTTTTTTCATGTATCTCAATTGAACAAGTATCAACCCGGTCATCATAATTTGATTATATGGGATCAAGTTGAATTAGAGATAGAATATTCACTTGTAAATATCCCAAAGAAGATTATGGATAAAGAAGAGATAGTCATTCTTGTGGAAAACATCGGTATTTTATAGGTCTAATGGAAACATGGTCATATTTAGGAAGAGACATAGAAACAAAAAAGGAAATGAATGTTTAGAGGCCGAAAACCTTTTAAAGGAAATATGGTTATTTACTTTCTAAGGATTGAATGACAAATGGAGGGGATAATTTATCACCCCTAGTTTCATGTAAGTAACCATTAATTATGATTTTTATATATATAAAATATTTGGGTGATTGTTGGGATGGTTTAGAAGATGTTTATTTTTTTGAGGATTTTCAATAGGTTAATGTTTTGAGATTGATTTGGGGAAACCATGAAACACCTATATGAAAATCATTAACAATGAAACACAAGCTAAAGGGAAAGTGCATAGGTGGCATATATTTTGTGTAAATCATACGAAAGCCTATGAAAACCATGAAAAATGAGATAGTAGACAGTATCATAGTAGACATTTGCTCGCAAAAATGTGTGATACAAACATGTGAGGATTTGTCTTGGGAAATAATCTAGAACTCTATTAGAATTTGGTTTACCTGATCATGAAACTAACCATGCATGGGTCAAAGGTGAGATCTTAAAATTGTGTATCTCATAAATTTTGATCTATAACATGCTCTTTTTTATCCTTTTCTTTCCTAACATAATATTTTATTTTACTAAAGGTCATTGAAGGTTCTCCCATTGATCCGGAGGTGATTCAAAGTCTTCTATAGGTTATTTGAAGCCATATCCTTGGGGTAAGTGATCGTTCTTGTTGCATTTTCTTAAATACGCTTCTTTATATCTCTCTGTTTCATATATATATATATATATATATTATTTATCGATATATCTAAGTTAGTTTTTATAAAATATGATTATATTTTTTATTTTGTATGACAAGGGTAGAGAACTAAGGTGGGTTCTTGGATATTTATCCTAGTTTCATTCAAATTCTTCATACTATTTTTTGTTTTCAAATATTTAATTATAGGTTGATTAAATCTCAACTACTCAATTTAGAACATGATGTTTTAGTTTTATATTTATTTTTTATTGAACTTTATTGTGTATTCACTATGAAATGATTGTTGAAAACCCTCTTTAGGGATAGTGTGTGGAATTATGGAAATTGGTTATTTTGTTGGAATGTGATTTTGGTAGCATGATTTTAAATTGATGTTTTTAAAATGATGGTTTGGTTTTGATGCCTGGAATGGTGTTTTCAAAAAATATTTTGGTTTTTTGAATTTTTTTTTTCAATGGGTTTTGATCGAATAATGGTTTATATAAATGGTTGAAATGATGGTTTTGTAATTATTTTGAACAATGGTTGGTGTGAGCCTATATTTTATTTTTGAGGCCCGGTTGAAATATGACATGGTGCTCAGTGACAATGTTTTAATGGAACGTGGGATTTAATTAGCTTGGTATGACATGGAAGATTGATATGAAAACATTCATGAGTATGGAGTTTTCATAATTTCACATGTACAGTTGAATGTATGGATATATGGAATGGGATGGTTATTCCAAAATGAAATTTGTGAAGTGGTTTAAAGTATTGCTTGTTTGTTTTACTTGGTTTGGGATTTTTTTTGAAAATGTTTTTATTTTAAACATTTTATATTATTATATAGAATGATTTGGAAATTGATTTATACTAACCATTGTTTAAAAATATTCTAACATTTTCAATCATAGTACCATGTGTTGGAACTCCTTTTTTGAAAATAAATTATGTTTTATTACTAACCACTGATTTGGAACATTGGTGCTTTTGTAGATATTCATTATAGGGGAATGGTAAAAGGTGATGTATCACACATATGCAGTATTACATCATGATACTTGGGATACCGATAGAGTTATAGAATGGAGCATGAGGATATTTGGAATTATTTTGTGTTCATTGAGTTTTGATAGTTTTTTCTTCCTCAGTGTACATTTTGTTATTTTCTTCTTCTCTGGTACAATTTTTGTTAGTTTAGATATAAAAGAAATGTTATGCCTTTAATTTATATGAAGCATCAAGTAGTAATTTTTTGGCTATGTCTTATTTAGGAGGTTGTGTTTTTTCAAAAAGGTAAATTCAACCCTAACATATTTTTTGAAGCCCTTCCCATTTATTACCATCATTTGGCACCGTTAAGATGTTTCATAATGCCAATTAACCTATCACCTCCTTCCCATACCAATGAAGCGCGGTGGGATGTTACATTGGATATAACTACCACATTAAATAAAAATATTTTAATAATATAGCATGTTTAGTTTAGACTCTATATTACGCATAAAGAAAGCTATAAAAGAAATTATATTTAAATGAAATATATATATTACAAAATCACATGGAGTTTCATTATTCACCCTTTAAAATAAATTTCACCATTAAAAATTGATTCCTATAAAACAAATGAATGAGAATACTTCTACCATGACATATCCTCGGGTTAACATGTAGCTTCCTTAAATTAGTGGTTACACCCAAAAATTTGGACATGGTGAGTGGTCTTATTTTGTAACACTTTATCTCTATCAAAAATAATCTCCACTATTTGATCCTCATAAGAGAGATCATGATATAATTTTGTAACCTATGAGTCCAGAACAAGTGAAGGGTAATATATATATATATACATATTTAAGAGAGTTATATAGAACACATCGAGAACATGATATTGGATCATTGGAAGTTCAAAATGTTAAGATACCATCAATTTTTTTTCAATAATCTCAATGGGACCAATATACTATATTCTCTGAGTTTAATTCTTCTAAAATATCAGAAAAATATTCCGTGGATAGATTCCCAAAAACATAATGTCACATTCATTGATCTCCATGTCTTAGAGATGACTATCAACAAAACTATTATTTCAACATTATTCTTCCCTTATGTGTTCCAAAATGGCTCTAGAATTATTTAACCAATTCAATATCTGGAACAAGTCCCAAAGTATTTAATTATCTAAATTTATTGCAGAATAATGTAGTGGAAAACTGATTTCTATAGAGGGATTCATAATAAGGCATCTCAGTTATCTAGGGAAATATATTTTGTATGAAAACATTATTGGAGGAAGGATTTGTTCACAAAAAAACATTAAATTATATAAAAAAATATCTCAAAATAACCATCAGATTCTGAATGGTTGTAATAACAGATTATTTTATAATATATATTTTTTAAATTTAATCTCTTCAATTTCTTATGTTTCTCACAACACTAAGTCTAAAAGTGTAATTATATTCGATTAAATATCATTATTTTAAAATAAACATTATAACCTACCCATTACATTGATGACAATGAATAGCATAATTCCAATTGAGATATTTATTTATTAAATTATTTAAATTTTTTTTTACATCTATCAAAATTATTTTTAGTCATAATATAGGAAATAATCAAATTTTATGCATTAAAGTGCTATATTTATCTAAAACATTTTTTATTATTTTTAATGGAAAACCCATTTTAAAGCTATAATTTTAATCTTTTAAATACTATATTAAAAAAATAATCTTATTCTTAGATTTATTAATATAAAAATTTACTTTGGCCCATTTTTGATATTTTTATGATATGTTTCATGAGTAGTGAAAAATACTAAATTTTAATTGAAAAAAAAAATTCATCAGAAAAATTTATATTTTTAAGTAATAATTTTTATTGGATTTAATGTATAATGAGATTATATTTTCATCATTTAATCCTATTTATGCCATTGGAATAAATTTGACATCAAATTTTGATATATATGAATTTCAATCTTTTGAAAGTTTTCACTATTAAAAACATGTTTTCACTTTTCATCAATCAAGTTAATTATAATTTAATCACTGAAACATTTGAGTTTTGAATTTTGAGAAATTATAATAATATTTTGAATCATTGGGAAAAATTATTTTAAAGAGTTTCTTTTTCTTTTTAGCCTTATGAATAATAAACATAGTAATTTTATTCAACACAGTGAAGGGTAAATCAGGTAATTAAAGGTAAAGTTAATATTATAAATATTATAACGTTACCCTAACAAAAGTCACAATATTATTTCATGAATAAAATTATACCATTTTCATTAAAGTTTCTAAATTAAATCATATAATGGACACATTTCTAGGAAACATATATATTTTTTAAAATCAAATAATGTGACCAAATTTAACACTCTCATTTCTTATAAGTATAGTTTTTTAATATAGGGAAAACTGAGAGATAAATTCAATTGAAAATAGTATTTGGAAATATATAATAATTATCTTCACCATAGTAATTTACATATAAATTAAATATATAAAATAATTACCATAAAGGATGACACAACAGTTAACAATAATTATTTTCTTAAAAGAAATATCAAATTAAATAGTTTAAAAATATTAAATGAAATGTAATTTGTATTAATTTGGGTTATAAATGAGTTTTATAGGTTACTATGACATGTTACGAGTATATAATGTTGTTTTTTGATGATGTTATTATTTTATAAATTTATTTAATGTCAAAGTAAAGAATAGTGTCAAATTTGACACTATTAATAATTTATAAAAATAATAAATTTTTGTATTATTTAAATATCATACAAATCTATTGAAAATAAAATTTCATTATTATATGGAATGAAAATTTATTAAATTTCCATATATGGACAATATACCACATATAAGTAAAATTTTATTTCCTTTTGTTTATTAAAATGGTATTACCCAAATTAAAATAAAGATGATTAATTATGGGATAAATACCAAATAAATGGAATATATTGTGACCTAAAAATGAATATTGTTTTTGGGATTTAGACACATCTTCATCTTATTATATAAATAACTCACTTTGAATATATTTTAAATTTAAATTAAATTTATTTTAATCTAATATTTTAAGGGATTCCAAGAGTTCCCATCTCATCTCTTATAAAAAGGAACATCCTCCCCTAATTCTTCAGATAACATTGATCCTTATTTCTTTATCAAAATCTTAACATTACATTTCTTAACTTCCCCATCCACATCTTATAGGTTCTCTTCTTCTCAAAAGACATACCCCCAAACAGGATATCCGAAGGAGGTTCTCTAGAGAAGAGATAATCGTATTTACATAATCCGTCAAAATTATTTCTTCATATAATTATTCTTCATGTGTTGTTTCCATTATAAAATAATAAATCTAGTATAATATATATTATTATATATTATTATGATTATTTTACAACTGTATTCCTCCTTTTATCCAACAATTAAAAATAATATCACAATTCGTGTGTACCTATGACTTATCGTCTCCACGCTGTGGTGTCTTTTTTTTTTCACCACCGATTTATTTGGATTTGTAAAATGATGAATATAATGGATATAAATAAAAATAATACTGGATATTTATTATATATGATTAATATAACATCCAATTCCTTACCACATTACTAATAGTGAAAACATATTGTCCCTTGTTTGTTTTTACGGAGTAACATGTCCACGACATAATGAGATTCATTATCTATGATATTCGTTCAAGGATATTTATAAAAATGTCTCTGATAATTAAAATTAATCTTTAAAAAATTAATAAATCATATATACGAATAAAATATATCCTATACATAATAAATCTGAAAAATATGATAAAATAATTATAAAATATAATGCAGTTACCACCAGAAACAATGGTAATAAGGAAATATTAGTAACCAAATGCTATAAAAGGATCATATATGATATAATAATAATTTATATGGTTATTTTATTATTTAATAATATACATTAAAAATTACCCTATAGTTTCAAACACCCACTACATATGGAATGTACGAGGTAAGGTTAAATTTCATAATCTCATTACTCTCTAAGATTAGTTATACGTAAGTTATTTCTAGGACATATTTATCATCCATGCCTTGTTTCATAAAAATGATTTAATAAAAAATTATTATCCTAAAAATTCAAAATGTATTTATTCCCACGTTTGAATTTTTAATAAATGATTTTCAAGGCATTTTTTCTATTTTCCAAAAGTTATGCATCAGGACATTTAAATTGATGGAAGTTTTTTAAATATATGGCTTGAGAGGATTATTCATTCATAAGAAGACATATGGTTTTGAAGCTTATATTATAATAATTCAAGGTAATTTTTTGTAGAAATATTTTCTTTTAAAAATGTGCGTATTTAAATGATTTCACTGTAAATACATTGTCTTTTTCTCAAATAAATTTCAATTACTCATTTACAAAAAAATTAAATTTGTCTACATCCTTTTTTATATTTGATTTTTATTTTTTGTTGATTTATTATTATGGGGGTTTTAAATGTTTTACATTGGATATTATATTCTTATTTCATTCATGATTTATGGTTAATGTATTATAATTTCATTGGATTGTTGTAATAGGAATGTTTAAGTTGGTTATATTTCACCAACTTAATTTGTGGAATTCATTGGACATTGTATGTAATGAGAGGGGACTTCTATAGCCCTTAGACGAATCAGAAGTAATCATGTGAAAAATCCAAATTTTTTTGCTATAGAATTAATCATTTATTTTTTTATTTCTTGGTCAAGGCCTCGACGGTATGTTTCAGATGTCTGGAATTATGAATTACCTAATTATGAGATTATTTAATAATATTTAATATTTTTATTGGACTATTATAACAACCACTGTTATTATTTCTAGCTCATGTTATTACTAAATGTGGAATTATTTATTCTTCTGATATTATTCTCATTATTATGTTTAAAGTGGTTGTGTTTATGTTATACACCCTTCTTTAATGATAATGACTATGTTTTCATAATAAAAAATCATATATTCTTACTTTTATGGAGAATCTGAGCTCACAAATTTATTATGTTTTATTTTTCCTAGTATTCCAACATATACACTATGACTGATATCGAGGGTTAATCTTGTAGAAATATGGTGTTCTCAAGGGAGTCTAATTTTTTTTATGTTTGAAATTGTAATTTATGGTTCATGTATGTAATCTATTCGCCAATAATAATAAACTCATTGGTCCATTTGTATTTGAAACTTTTATCTATGCAAATGTAATAAGTGATACACTATCTCCTTTCTAATAGGGTTGGGTTTGTTATAGTTGGTATCATGGAATGTTCAGAAACATCCATGGAAATTAAATTTATAAAAAATAAAATTGGATAAATATCTATAAGAAATACTTTAAGGATATGAATTAAAGGACATCATAGAATTTTTTTAAGGAAGCAATTATGTGTTTATTCTTGGAAATACATCCCTTCTTGTATACTACAAAGGTAATTTGTTCTTTCACAAATTCACATATGGGTAACAACTCTATCAAGGTGTCACATGCCTGACTTGAGAAAACCTTTTACACAATAGCAGATCTTCCTGCACACATAGTTTGGAAGTCAATGGGGGATATTCTTAGAATAATCCATATTTTCCTTTAAAAAATTATGATAGATTTAAAATTCAATATATCCCATAAAATACCATGTTTAGGATTATGAGATTAGCTATATATCAAATTTCAATTTAGGTTAAGTGTTTTAGTAGTTCAAAATTTGGCATTATGATTTAGAACAAAATATAGTGTATGTTATTCTTTAGAAGTGGTGCCTTGTTTATGGAGTAGAAACTCTTACAATGTTTGTAATATATGTAGGGATTTCTCTTAATGCAAGATAATTATGTTTGAACTGGAGCGGTAACTAGTTCTGAACAACTTATAACAATATTTGGACATGTATATTTGTTTATGAACAATAACCTTAACTATATAAAGCAACCTAATCAACAATGTGGAGGAAAAAGTTTAGACTGCTTAATGAAACAATAACATACATCATTCAATGGTACTACAAATACATTTATAGTAGAACACTACTTAAATTCATTAGGAAAGATATTTCATTCTTTGGGAAGAAACAAAATGGAGATGGTTGTCATGATACATTATTATCTCTCAATAGTTTCAGAAAAATGGTTGTTGCTGATTCAAAACAAGAAGAAGTGAAAATATCGCACCTAGAATGGAAGGATTTTAAGGAAATTGGCATTGAAAACTAATTCCCTCTTTAATAGAAAGAGAATATGGAGAGAAACTTATTTAATATTAGACCAAAGGAGAATGAGAATGTTTCTAAATATGAATATTACTTCACCAGATTATCCAATCATGATGTAGACTACATACATAACCCAAGGAGTATGATTTATTGGTTCTTAAATGGGTTAAATCAATTTCTATTATAGGAGTTGGTTCTTGAAACAATCTCAAAATTTATTGATATAGTGTCATGTTCTATCAAGAGAGATAAATAATTTTATATCTATTATGAATTTTAGGTAAATAAATATAAGAAGAGAATAGTGGATAGTTATACTAATAAAGGGTATAAGGGAGTGAAGAACTTTATGTTATGTGATAATTTTGGGAAAAACACTATATTAATTTCTTGAATGGAAAGGGTTATTACTAGTTTGTATATAATGGTTGAAAGGCTCTTGATTTTAATGGAATGAAAAAGGTTACAAATATATAATGGTGCAATTGTAAACATAAGGGAAATTATGAAGATAACTGTTCCGAGAATCAAAGAAATATAAATCATATGAAGAAAATGGGTCAAGGTCAAGATTATTCAGTCATCTAGTCAATATAGAATAATTATTGTATTTTTGTTATTGGATTCAATAATTATGTTATGATATTATCGTTATAATAATCATGATATCTATAATTATTTTATTGTAGTACTTCTTCTTTATGGATTTGGAAGCATACATTTAGTGACCCCAACCCCAGAAGCCCTAAGTCAGTTCCTGAAACATGGTATAATTTTTTTCATAGAAACATGCATACAAAAATTGCACATATTTTTCCATTACATAGGATTGTTTCAGATTAGGTTCTGGAAAACCATATGCTGATGATACACATCATCCAACACATGAAAAAAATAGAATTCAAATTGTATTTATCAGTTATCTGTACTCATTGCACCATAAATCCACTAAGCCTAGTAAAATAAATTAAAATGTAGGTTGAGCATAAGAATTCCCAGTAAGGGGTTTTAAAACTATTTTATGAACTTTCCATTTAAGAATAATAACATTTGAAATAATACCCAAAAAATTCTTAAGTGGAATATATAACTTTTTTAAGAACATCAACATAATTTTGCAAACATTAGTTGATAATATTTTCAGAAAACATCTTACATAATAATCATATGTGTTTACTTCAAAACATCAGCTAAAACATATATAAAAGTGTCCAAACATGTTAAAAAACGTATGAACGATGCATAATTCATAAATTGATTAAATCCACTCTTAAAGTGACTTGAAAGGTTGTAAAATAGAATTTCATAAGTAAACATGTCATGATTAATTATCACATAATATGAAATTCGTGGATTGATAGGTGTAACATTAACCATAGATACTATTTCTTTGTATAACTTCCCATTTGCATAATTAATCATGCCATATCCATTCATCACCATTTTCATAGATGATTCCTAAACAATTAGTATTCTATTAGACAAATAATCAATTGGATGGTCATTTGATAATACATAATGAGGGAATGTATAATGTCATACATTGTAAATGCCTTGTCCCAAGAGCATACATTATCATCTATTAAGGCCTCGTGCTAAGATCATACGGGTAAAAACCCAACACAATTGTGGTCAACTTCCACAAATAGATATGAACAAATATAGCATCATGTTCATGAATAATTTATCTTTAACTCATTAGATTCTACACTTTACCAATGCATTGGAGTGTTTTATAATTATTGGCACACTAGTCACATCATTTATGTCTAATACATTCCTCATATGTCATAGTATGGTCTTATTTTCATAATGTCTCATACTACAACAATACAAATATTATTTATCCATAATATTTTGAATACATAATAATAACTGAAAGAATTATGAAATAAATTAAATATGGACTTGATTTTTTTTGTAATAGGTTATGGATGCATCAGATTTATGAATGGACAAAAATTACATACTCTTTCACATTTAGTAAGAACTAATACACATAAAATAATGGGTTGTCTCATAAAATAATAACTGTTTTATTAAAACCTTATGAATGTAAACATTTTCATGCCATGGTTTACATGATTTGACATTGAGATACTTGTATAATCCATGGAATGTTATTTTTTATGTCAAAATATATTAGCACATAAACTTAAATATTTGAAGTCATTTCTCATGACAAATTGGAATACAATGTATGAATTTAAAATCATTATTATGTGGAGTATTCAAGGATAATATAAAAATTAATTAATCATATGTTCTTTTGAATGTATATATATATTTTTGGGCTTAAGAATGAAAACTATTTTACATGTTACAAACATAGCTAGCATCATTCAAAACATGAGATACCAAAATTGATGTACATATATGTATATATATGGTTTTGGAAATTTTCTAAAACCATATATATGTACCCAAAGAGTATGTTTGAGATCCGCACAACCCAACACAAGGAACAATAAATCATTATAAATTTTTGACACTTCAAATATATAATTAATTTCTAAAATAGTTTTTATGAGAACCTAATTTGAATTACAATTAAAACCCATATATATATACACCTGTGACTATATGTGTGCATATATGATTTCGTGGTCTAATTAAATAAAACCAAGTCAATTCCTTTCATGATTTACATGTACCTAATGAAATTATTTTTTAAAACATATTTTCCTCATCAAAAACCATTGAAGAATATTATGATTGTTTTATAAATATACATAGGGTTTAATTTATGAAAAAACAATTTGAACCCTGGTATGTATAACAAATATTATGAACACTATCTTAGAAAAAATATCAATTAAAAATCATTAAAATCAAAATTGACTTTTTATATAAAAAATTATAAATGTATAACCATATATACATAATTTTTAAGAAAGGGATTATTCATATTAGATACAAGATGATCTAAACCCCTATATGTGTTTCATGTTTTATGAAGATCACCTAAAAAATTATTTCCATTCAAAAATCCTAAACCAAAATTTATTTTTAATATAAGGAAATCATGTATAAGAGTACACATATACACATAGTTTTTCACATAAAACAATTTTATCCCTTACATGTTTTTTATAGCTGAAAACATAATTTTAAGAATGATGATAATTTTTGATTGAAATTTTAAAATGAGTTAGGACAAAATTATATACATACACATATATCCATAAAACATAAAAATAGATACGAGGTATTTTCAAATTGAAATTGAAGAAAAATGATCCCTTACCTGGCTTCAAGTGAGAGACTGGGTCGGATAGTGGGAATTGTTGAGTTGAGGAAAGAAAATCAGGTAGAATAATGTGTGCAATTAGGGTTTATATAGGCTGTATATTTATATTTATATATTATAATGATTCATACAAAAATTAAAAATAATGACCCAGGAAAAATTGACTGAAACAAAATAATTCCATAATCATATGTAAAATAAACGTGAAATCCATAAGTGATTTTAATATATATAAAAAGAATATATATTTTTGGAAATTAAAATGGAAATGAAAGGAAAGAAAAAAAATTATAAGAATAAGACCAAATAAATCTTAGAGGTAGAAATCACGAGGTAGTCTAAAGGGAGGTGGATGATCTCTAGGGAGAACAAAAGAAGAAGAAAAAGAGATGAAAACACTAGGAAACCCACTTGTTAGCTATGAGGAAGAAGAATTGGCGAAGAGAAGTCATGAAAGAGATCAGATGGTCCCTATCATTCGATGTTGATTGAATGGCTGAGGCGAGTTTCAGAATTTTAAAATGGATGGACAGATGTGATCAAATCTTGGATTGATTTGACGATTATGGGACATGCCTCGAGTTTTAAAAGGGTTGAACTATGGATATTACACCGCTGATCTAATTGAATGTATGTGCCAAGATGTGGGATTTAAAAATGGATGCAGGGTTATCATCAACCAAATATGTGATTAGATATTCTAGAGAAAACCCAACATTAATCCGTGGTGGTAAATATTTGAAGGCTGAACTAAATGAACAGTTTATATCCCACGTGGCGATATCGGTTAGTTGAGATTTGATCCCCACTGAAAAAGCTCATCTGACAAAGAAATGGGAAGGTTTTTGGGATGCCTTTATAATCTTGGGCCCCCCGAAACACAAAAAAATCCTTCTCCCCCTCCTCAGTAATTCCCCAAACCAGTTCTCTATGGGCGCGCTTCTACACCCACCCCTTCAGTCGTTCCTCCCCACATTGTGGCATGCTGCTTGATTTATACACGTGTTCCTATAGGAATTCATACATACCCTCACTAGATAGCCTGTGTTGTGGCTCATGGGTCTAGCCTAGTATGCTTACTCTAGAATGAGTAGTGTGAGATGCCTCCTTTTTCCCAGCTAGAGGGCTAGCCTAAGGGTGATTTTTTTTATAAAACGTTTCAATAAAACATTAACATAAAAAATTAACCATATATCTTCTTATTAAACCAAAACATTTGATGCTCAAACAATGAATATCTTTAATTTTATTAGTACAAAACATGTTTTTAACTTTACATTAAACATTGAAACATTAAAGTACAGAAATCAACATATAAATTATACTATGTTATAACATAACCAAACTCATACCGTATAATTAATATTAGTATTCATAAACTTGTTTTCAAATTAAAATACACTATTTTTTATGACAACATTATTTATACTTATTTTGATCATAGGTACTTATCTTTATATTTTTATTAAAATAAATACTTCATTTTATGCTTTAAAACATCATACATTAAAATTCTAAAGACAAGTCTAATTTAAACATGTAAAAAGATACAACTTTGATGCACTTTAAAATAAACTCAAATGCATAAAACTTTTAAAATTATTATATAATTAAAATACTTAAATTATAAAAAACACATTAGATAACTAAAATTCTTAAATATACCAACGATTATGATATTTTTTGACCGTTAAAAAAGCAACAATCCCCAAAGGACCACAATGGATACCAACAGTCACAAAATACTTTATAAAATTAGGACTAGGGTATTAAAATATTTAGAAACAACATGGTTAAGATGGTTCTTTACGTCCCCTTAATTCTTAGTTTTTTTTTCCCTTATTATAGGTATAATTTTCTTCATTGTAATAGACCCAATGGGATCTCACTATTTACATGTTCGGTTCGTGATGCTTGGGGGTCCTTTGAAGAATATAATAGGATTCAAAGTTGCAATTATAGGTTATTTAAGTTATTTTGGACTTAAGATGATGTCATATTTTTAGTATTCATATTTAATAAAACATGCCTTTTATTGATTTATTTTATTCTATAATTATACTTATTTTTAATGCACCATTTTTAAACTAAGACAACATAATAACCAAGAAACTATTATTATTACAAATTAGACCTATTTGGGGTGTTAAATTATCCAACCAATATAGGAATTTCTTACTCACAATTCTATTCATACCCATAGATATTGACCCTTTTCCATAGATCTCAGTGTCCCTTACAAGAATTGTCAGTGTCCGTGATTTCCCCGGGTTCTGGTTAACACAACATAAAAAATCTCAAATTCCGTGATCTAGATGCAACGTCAGCATCTTGGGTCATGATAATGTAGAAAAATAATGTTTATAGAGAGTGAGGCCTTAGGGTTGTGGAGTTATGAGACGTTACCATAAACCTGAGGTCTGTAAAAAAAATTGGAATGTATCAACCTCAAGAACATCAAAGTCTCATATAACATGACTGAGTGATAGAATCTGACACCTATGAGCTACATGGAGTTCACCCGCATTTCCAGCTTCTCAGAAATTCTATTGGGATACAAATCCTATTTCTAGAGTGAATCATTTAAAAAGGACTTCACAGTACTTCCCCTGATGGGAATAGGATGAAAATTGTGCATTTATCTTGTAGGAATAGTCGATAACTAGTACCCAATGGATATACAGTACACAATGAGAGTTGGATACATGGTACCGATGTTTTCAGTTCAAATGAATATTTTCCAAGGGTTTGTAGTCTTCTTGACATGACTTGGAAATTATGATCTCCAGAATTTCGGAAGGAAGGGATAGAAGGTTTCTTGGTGAGCCATCACTTTCCATATGAAAATTTTAAGAAACAATTACACTTAGAAATACATAATTAATTTTGTATTATTTTTCTAATTTTCTAAAATTTTCTTAACCGATCTTATGATACCAACTGTAGAGACCCCAAACCCAGAATCGCAAAGTCGATTCCCATAACATGTTGTGTAATTATTTTCATAGAAACAAGCATACATATAATACAAATCTCATTCCATTACAAAGGATCATATAATTTTATGTTCTAGAAAACCAAATATTGCTGATATACTTCATCCAAAACATGATAAAAATAGACTCAAATTGGTGCTTTCACTTAAGTGTACTCAATGTTTGATAAATATACTAAGCCCTGTAAAATAAATTGAAAATGTAGGGTGAGAATAATATTTCCCAGTACGAGGTTTTAATAAAATTTGAAGAACTTCCCTTTTAAAAACAAAAACATTGAAATAATCAAAAAAAAATTATTAAGAGGAGAATATCACTTCTTGAGGCACGTCATCATAATGTTTCAAATGTTACCCGATAAAAATTTCAAAAAACAACTTACATAATAATAATATGTTTTTACTTAAAAATTGATGGAAAACCCTAAATTACAGTGTGCATATATGTACTGGAAATCAAGAACGATGCATGATTCCTAAATTCATCAAACTAATAATAAAATTGACATTCATGGTTTTAAAATTGAATTTCATAAGTAAAAATGTCATGATTCATTAGATTATAATATGAAATTCATGGATTGATATATGTAACATTAACTATAGATACCCTTTCATTGTAAAAATTTCTAATTTTAATACTTAATCATGCCATATACATTCATCACCATTATCATAGAAGAATACTAACCAAGGTGTATTCTATTAGTCAAATAATTACTTGGATGGTCGTATTCTAATACATAATGTGGGAATGTATAATCAGAGACTTTTTCAAGGCCTTGTGCCAAGACCATTCATGATCATCTATCAAGGCCTCGTACCAAGATCATACGGGTAAAAACCCAACATAATTGTGGTCAACTACCACACATAATTGTGAATAAATCTAACATCTTCTTCATGAATTATGTAACTTTAACTCATGAGATTCATAATTATACCAAATTCATTGGAGTGTCGTATAATTCTGGGCACACCCATCTCATCATTTAATTCCAATACATTCCTCATGTGTCTTAGTATCGTCTTATTTTCATGGTGTCCATACTACAATGAAATTTTCATTTTTATCCATAATCTTTTGAATATATACTTTTAACTAAAAAAATTATGCAATGAATGTGAAAAGGGCTTGATTACGTAGTCTTCGGTTATGGCTGCATTAGATTTTACAGTGAAATTCATGGACAAAAACGACATAATTTTGCAAATGTAGTAAGAACTAAAACACATAAAATAATGGGTTATCTCATAATATAATAACACATGCATTAAAACCTTGTGAATGTGAACCTTTTTATGCCATGGTTTACATATTTTTACTTAGAGATACTTGTTTAAACCATGCAATGTTAATTTTTTTTCAAACTAGATTAACACATGTAATTAAATAATTAATGGAATATCTCGTGAAAATTTGGAATATAATATAAAGATTAAAAATAATTATTTAATTTGTAGTATTCATGTATAAAAGAAAAATTAATTAATCCCATGTTCTTATGCTTATATATATATATTTTTGTGCTTAAGACTAAAAACAATTTTACAACTTACAAACATTTTTAGCATCATTCAAAACATTAGAATTCAAAATTGAGTATATATATATATCGGTTTTAAAATTTTCTAATGCCATTTATATGTTCCCAAAGTGTATTTTTGAGATCTATACAACCCAAAAAATTTATAATAAATTATTTTAATGTTTCACACTTCAAATACATAATTAATTACTAAAATAGTTTTTATGGAAACCTAATTCCAATTACTATTAAAAACAATATATATATATATGCACACATGAATGTTTGTTTGAATATATGTTTTCATAGTCCAATTAAACAAAACCAAGTCTATTCCATACAAGTTTTACATGTACATAAGGACATTATTATTAAAAATATATTCCCACAATTTTAAAACCGTAGAAGAAATTTAGGTTTGTTTTATAAATATATTTATGGTTAAATATAACACAAAACAATGCGAAACCTAGTATGTATAACATGTATTATAAAAACCATCTAGGAAAAAATATCATTTTAAAATAATAAAATCAAAATATACTTTTTATATAAACAAATTTATATATGAATAACCATATATACATAAGTTGAAAGCAAGGGTTTTTTCATATGAAAAACAAGATGAACTAAACCCTTACTTGAATTTAATGTTATTAGAACCCAAAGTAAAAACAAATAATCACCATTCAAAAAATATAAACCCGAATTGATTTTTTATATAATGAAATCATATATAAGTATACATATATACACATATTTTTAACCATTAAACAATTTTAACCCTTATATGTGTTTTATATCAATAAAACATTAGTTTAACACTAATGATAATTTTGCTTTTAAATCATAAAACGAGTTCGGAAAAAATTATATACAAATACATATAACTGTGAAACCTAGAAATAGATACAAGGGGTTTTCAAATTGAATGTGATGCAAAACAATCCTTTACTTAGAATAAAGTGAAAGATAGGGTCGGGCAGTGGATGTTGGGGAGTTGAGGCGAAGGAATTGGGTACAATTATGTGTGAAATTATGGTTTATATAGTATATATATATTATAATGATCTATACACAAATTATAATATAAGACCCATGAAAAATTGACTAAAAAAATATGTCAAGAATATTACATAAAATACACCCAAGATCAATGAATTATTTTAATATATATAAACATAATATAATGTTTGTGGAATTAAAAACTAATATCCAAAGAAAAAAAAATAATAATAAGAATAAGACCAAATGAGGATTATGGTTAGAAATCACAAGTTGGTTCGAAGAAAGATGGAGGATCTTGATGGTGAAGAAAATTAAGAAGATCAAGAGTAGAAAATATTGGGAAAACCAATGGTTAGGTGTGAGGAAGAAGAAGATGAGATGAGAAGTCATGGATGAGATTTGACAGTCCTGATCATTTGATCGTGATCGAACTGTATAAGCGAGTTCCAAAAATTTAAATCTGATGGGAAGAAGATATCAATTTCTGGATTGATCAGACGACTGCGGGAAAAGCCGTGAGTTTCAAAATGGTTGAACAATGGAGATTACACTGCGGATCTGATCAAATGGCTGTGGCGAGACATGGGGTTTAAAAAAAGACGAGGGTTCTAGATCAACAACGTCCATGAGCATACTGTCCGGAGAAAATGCAGAGTTAATCCACGGTGGGGGATTCGAAGGCCAGACTGATTGAAAGGTCCATATCCCATATGGTGAGATATATTTGTTGTTATTCTATCCCCGCTGAAAAATATCATCCCACATCCAAACAGGATGGTTTTTTGGTTATATTTATAATCCCAAAGGTCCCAATACTCACCATAAATCACTCTCCCCCACCCCAGTACTTCCCCATGTCATTACTCTATGGGTGCACTTATGTGCCAACCCCTACCACCATGATTCCTTGTATAGTGTTGAACTGCTCGATTCCTCTATGCGTTCATGTGGGTGCACATACATGCCCTCATGGGCTGGCCTGTTCTCTGGATGAGAGGTCCAGACTTGGCCACCTACCCTGGAAGGAGTAGTGTGAGCTGCCTCCTTTGGCCCAGCTATAAGGCTAGCCTAAGGGTGATGTATTTTTTATAAAAGCTGTCATGAAAACATTAAAATTGAAAATAAATAATATAACTTCTTCTTAAACTAAAAAAAAGAGAAATTGAAGTTCCCATAAAGAATATCTTTAATTTTATCTGTATAAAACATGTTCTTAACTTTATTTAAAACATTTAAACATAAATGTACAGAAATCAACATATAAATTACACTATATCATAATATTAACAAAATAATTACTTCTAATTAATAATAATATTTATAATCATGTTTTCAAATTCATATACATTGTTTTCGTATCACAAAAATTTTCATACTTATCTTTGAAAATAGGTTCTTCCCTTTGTATTTTAATTTATATTCAAAATACATTTTTATGTTTTAAAGCATCATACATTCAAATTCTAATGATAAGTCCAATTATAACATGTAAAAAGATACAACATTGAATAACTTTAAAATATACTCAAATACATAAAAAATTTAAAATGTTTATATATTATAAATAAATAAAATATTTAAAAAACCATTAATAATCAAAATTCATAAATGTACCCAACAGTTAGGATATTTTTTGACAGTTACAAAACCATCAGTTACCTAACAACAACACTGGCTACCAGAGGACACAAAAGGCCTTATTATATGATGTTTAGGTTATTAAAATATTTAGAAACAACAAAATGAAGATGGTTCTTCACATACCATTAATTCTTAGTTCATTAGAAATTTGTCTTTATGTAATGTTCTTTATTTTAATAGACCCGAAGCACAATCACTATTTTATTGGTCTATTTATGATGATCGGGGGTCTCCAGGTGACTCTAATAGGTCTCTTAGTAGGTATTCCAGGTTAGTGATAATAATTTGTCATTAAATTTATGTAAGGTTTTCATTATTCATATTGAATAAAACATATATTTTATTTATTTATTTTTTACTACAAGTATTTTTATCTTAAATTCACCATTGTTAAACAAAGCCAACATAATAATAAGGAAAATATGATTATTGGAAAATAAATTTCTTAGAGGTGTTACAATGAATATTTTCATTTTATTATAGTGGTGATCATGGTATTAAAATATTTTTTTTGTGAAAAAATGATCTATTTTATGTTTTTTGGGTAAAAAATTATGTTATGATTTCGAAAAATATAGACTATGCTTATAATTTTTTGGATTATGATCTTAGACTAGTTTACTTTGGAATAGTCTTAAGGTTGGAATGGATTAATTTGAACATTTGATATTATTGTTTGATGTTGAAAAATTTAATTAATGTTTAATATATTTAATTTATTTATATAATATTATAATAGTATTGTTATAGAAAAAAATTTAAACATACAGGTTGAGTGATAACACGTCACATCTGGGAAGTCTGTGAGACTTGTACCCACAATCATAATGTGGCAAGGTTTTATCACTTACAATTTCCCTACATAATATCTTGGTTTATATAACATTGTTCTATTTATTTAAATGTTTTGAATTATGAATTATGATATCATTTTTTAACCTTATACTATTATGATAAATATTATTTATTTTATTTTTATTATCTTTTGGAGAGAAAGATGGGTTTTTTCGTAGAAAATGGTTATAGGATGATACTCTAATTTTTTAAATAACATGATTACATATATCTTTAGTATATTATGTAAATTAGTTCTCCAGCTTTAGGGAAATGATATTGAAAAAGAAATGTTATCCTGTTACTTTTTCCAAAAAAAATCTAATGATCCCTTTAATCATTGTCGATTTATAGCGATGTGATTGTTAACTTCCTCGTAACCATGTTCTATATCACTCTACATTATAACATGATTGTCATAGTTTTTCAATATTTTCCTTGTTTTCATACATGGAAAACATTGTGTGTGTTATCTTAGATTACCTTCATACTTCCCTTATTTATTATAAGTGGAGTTCTCCATATTCCTTTGTCCAATAGGGGTTTTAAACAATGTAATTTCGTAAAGTAAAAAAACATTTTTTTTATCCAAATATTAGAATAAAATGATGAAATTTATTTTATGATGGGATAATGTAACACCCCAGGATTTTATAGTATGTATCTTTTAAAATTTAATCACATTTATTTCTTGTGTTGCACATAACATCATGTTTGAACGAACAATGATATAAAATTAAATATCACTATTTTAACACAATCATTATAAACTATAAGTTATATTAGCAGGAATGAATAATATTATAAATATAATGAAATTTATAAATTATATATTAATAAAATGTTTTTATATTAATCCAAATTATTTTATAGGCATTATAGAAGAAACAATCCCATTTTACCCAAGAAAAATGATATATTTTTTCAAAAAGTTATCTTAGCACATTTTAATGGAGAACCTATTGAAATAAAATATTTTAAACTATAATATTTAAAAAATTATGAATTAATCTTTTTCTATCAATTTTTAGTATCAAAATTGCCTTTGGATCAATTGTTAGTATTTTTCTAATAAAATTAATGAATACTGAAAAATAATACATTTTAATTGAAAACTACTTTTTTCATCAAAATAATTTACAGTATAAAATTAAAATTTTTATTGGTTTTAATGTATTATTATATTATATTTTTTCATTTAATCCAATTTATTTCATTTTAATCAATTTCACATTGAATTTTGATATACAAAATTTCAATCTTTTGATCGTTTTCACTTTTAAGTACTAGTTTTCTCTTTCCATCAACATGATTAATTTTAAATTAATTACTAAATCATTATTTTTATGAATTTTAAAAATTGGATTTTATATTTGAAATGAGATAATAAATATTAGGTCAATATGATAATTTTATTTTTGGGCATTTTGAATAGTAAATTTAAAATATTTTTATTAATATACTTGAGGGTAAATTGAATCATAAATGATAAAAAATATAATTGTGAATATTA
The DNA here is from genome assembly GCA_963277665.1 of Viscum album. NCBI lineage: Eukaryota > Viridiplantae > Streptophyta > Magnoliopsida > Santalales > Viscaceae > Viscum > Viscum album. The sequence goes on along the minus strand of OY728142.1, from coordinate 169,233,234 downwards.
ATATGTGACAATAAAACATGTAAAAATTTAATTGGATGATAAAAAATAGACCCTTATTAAATATTTTTAAAAATTGAATCAATTAATTGATACTTTTCGTTGAAAATGATATAGATATTATTAAAATAATAGAATGTGACAAATTGTCACAATCTCAGTTTTTATGAGTATAATAATTTTAATATAGGGATAAATAGGATAATATTTTTATCATAAATAGTATTTAAAAATATAAATGAATAATCTAAATCATATTAATTTATTTAAAATTTTATACATTATAAAATTATAATAAATGTTGACACAATAGTGAAGGGTTAATTATTATTTTAATATAGACATCAAATAAATGATTTAAAAATATTGAAAGAAATTTAATTTGAATTTAATAAAAGTATTATTGAATTTTCTAGGTCCATGTAAACTTTTATGAGTATATTAAATGGTTTGTTTGAAATTATCATTCTTTTTGGATTTTATTTAATGTCAAGGTAATTAATAATGTCTAAATTGACACTATTGATATTTTATAGAAACAATAATTTATTAAATTATTTCAAAATCATAAAAATAATTAAAAATTAAAATGTGATTATTAAAACATATAAAAAATATTTAATTATCCATATATGGGAGATTTACACAATATTAGTAAATATTGATAACCTTTTACTATTTATAATATTTTTACACAATTAAAATTAAATAAATTAATTAAGGATCATTGCAAAATGATAGGGTTGATATTGTGATATGATTTTTTTGGAATTCATTTTATGAGAGGATTTAATACCATAGTCATATTTTTATAGAAATAACTCAATTTGGAGTTATTTTAAATCCAAAATAAATTTATATTTATTAAATATTTTAATGGATTCCAAAAGTGCCCCTCCCATCTCTTAGAAAAATCCACATACACCCTAACTTACTCAAACCACGTTGATCCCTATTTATAGACCAACACCCAGACATTTCCATTATCCACTTCCCTATAAACATCCTAGTGGTTCTAGTCTTCTTAATACACAAACATCATTTTCCCTAACCGGATATCCCAAGGAGGTTTTCTAAAGAAGAGGTAACCGTCTTCACTGACTCCTTCAAAATTACTTCTTATTCCATGTAATATTAAAAACTTGTTTACATTATATAATAATAAATAAAGTATCATAAATATTCATAGATTTTATAATTATTTTGGTTAAACCAAATTCTTATTTTTATCCATCCTTTGAAATGCAATACCACCATGCGTGAATGCGTACAACTTACTGTCTCCATGTTGTGGTGTTATTTTTTCCTCACTATGTTATTTTGATGCGTATAATGATTAATATAATTGATATAAATAATTGAAATTACATGAAATTTATTATATATAATTAATATACTATCCAATTATTTAAAACATTTCCATTAATATAATGATAATGTCGCTCTTTTCTATGTACGACCTACTGTCTCCACAACACAATGATATTAATTCTCCACATTAACCAATCAAGGATGATTATAAAAATATAAATGATGAGTTAATTTAATATTTATAAAATTTATATAATTTTGGATATGAATAATATATATATCTTACTAATAAGAAATATTAATTACATGAAAAAAAATCACAAGGAAATAATGTCATTTACACCCGAAACAAAGGAAATAATTAATTATTATTTACAAAATGATATAATATGATCATATATGATATCGTAAATATGTATATAGTTATGTTATAATTTAATATCCTAATTAAACTCTAATATATAAGGTCAAAAAACATGAAAATAGAGAAATATATGGTTTAGGGGTAACTTTTTCAAATTCACTACTATATGGAATTTCTTATATTTAATTATTCACTCAAACTATTTATCATCCATGTATATATTTCAAAAAAAAATTCCAAAATATTTTTATTATTATCTTAAAAAAATATAATTTTATCTACCCATGATTGGATTTTAATAAATTTGGTTGGAAGGAATCTTTTTTCTTTTTCCAAATGAGGTACTTCAAGTCTTTTCCAACAAAAGGAATGTTTTTAACATATGTTGTCTGAGTGGATTTTTGTTTCATTATGGTGACCAAATGTTTTGAATCATCCCTTAAAATATTACTAGGTTATTATAAAAGGAAATTTTTTCTTTTATAGATTCACAACATTTGAATGATTTCAATGTAAAAAGGGGAAATTTTTCTCACGATTTATTTTATTTTATTAGATTATTTCCATCTATATAAACATCCTTTTTAGTATTTGATGATTATATGAAGTTGATTTCGGATGATCTAATCTTCCAAACTATAATGAAGGATTTCCTGATAGTTTTGACTGTGGATTTTCTATTTTCATGCCATTCATGGTTTTTGGTTAATGATTTAACATTCCCTATCATAGTTTTATTATCAATGATTATGTTGGCAATGATTCATCATTTTTTATATGAGGAGTTAATTATACTTAGTAAATGATGCATTGGGCCTGCTATATCACCTCAATTAATTAGCATGTCTCATGAAATAAATCAGATATGGGTTTTTATGAATCTTTAACCATTTAATTTTAGATATCTTGGCCAAGGCCTCGATGTTATGTTAAATATGTCATGTATTATGTATTTCCTCATTATTAGATTAGTTATTGATATTCCATGTAATTATTTGATTAATAAAATATTAATTTTTATGATTTATATCTCATGATATTTTTTTATAAGGAAATATTTAATATTATTATATTATGGATAAAATTAAGTTAAGAAAGATTATATTTCATTTATACACCATTTCTTAAGGATTATGATTTTCTATTCATAATAGCTTCTATTGTACTTTTACCATTAGTGACCAAACGATCTCACTACTTTATTATGTTTTATTTCTTTCAAGATACCATGATTTATATTATGACTGATAAATAGTGTTAATTAATGAGAAATATGTTGTTCTCAAAGGTGTATCTATGTTGTATTTTATGATTGAAATCTTAATTTAATTTTCATATAAGTAATTTATTCTCCAGGACTGCTAAACTAATCGGTCCTTGGGGATTCACAACTTGTATATATGACAATGTAACAATGTGGGGTTGATGTTCTAGGCTACGTGGGTCATGGACTATACAATGGTTCTCCATGAATGACCATTTGTCTTATGATGTTGTGTAGTACTAAAACATAACTCTGTACCTAGAGTCAGTTGGAGTCATTTTTTGAACTTCATGATAAAAATCATATCAAACTTATATACAATATATTTTCGTACTCCACGAATCATCATCGCATCATTAATTTATATTCTAGCTATCTAATAAATATATATGTCATACATTATCATAATGAAATTTTCAATCCTCATATGATAATATACAACAACACAAATAGCATTATAAAAATTAGATGTTTTGGAGAGTTTGTGGAAAAAATGGCCATGTTATCCCATTTACATTATAGTATAGTTAATGGTTGTAAAAATACATTATCCTTTTTTTTGATATCCTTAACTTGTGTATACACCAATCTCTAAGATACCAATTATTTAATATATTTATTCATGTTGTCCCGTTATAAATACACTTTCATAACTCTATACATCATAGTTATTCCAATATGTATAGAGAATGACGACCTATGAGATTAGTCCATCAACACATTCATAAAATGATATATTTATGTAATAAACTCATAATTCATTAACATTATCATTCCATCACTATCATTGTTGAACTTAGGGAAAATTGTCCTTATATATTGCAGTTATACATCTCCCTTAAAAAAATATTTGATATAAATATTCATAGATGGTTGCACATTCATTTGAGAAAGATTATATTTTCAACCTCTTGGCACGATTTCAAGGAACATACTTTGAAACTAAATAAATATTAGATTTATTATGATCCTAACTATATATAAAATAAAATGATCTTATATGCTCAATGTATCATCCACATTCTTCTCTTTCCCAGGGAAGTAATGTATTGAGAAGTCATAATCATCATTAAATTCCAACCATCGCCTATGGTTAATATTAATAACTTTTAAATTTAATATATACATTATGTTTTTTTAATTTGTATATATAGACAATATTTCTCTATAATGATAATACTTTTATATCTTTAGTGGAAAAATTACTGTATATAACTCTAATTCATGATTTTTGAAATTTTTTTCATAAAACATAAATTCTAATGAGGAATAAGTGACAAACTTCTCAAAAAACTTTTTTACAATATGCATGACTCTAATTTTGATTATCGCATTAAACATCCAAGAAAAATTTCCTTTATATAGTTTAATTAACACCTATAAGAAAAAAGTAATTTTGAATAGTTGTTATATTCATCCTCATTCCAATAAATTATCATGGGTTAATTTGGATTAAGAAATGTGACTTACTTTCTTCAGTAATTCATATATGTTCTATATAAACAATTTTAGCCCATAAATTTAATTACATAAAAATTCATCTAAATGACTAATCCTCTTATTTACATGAATAAATTATTCCACATGGCTCGAAAATAGAGGAACTATAGTCTTGATATGTAACCATCATACCATTATAAGCTTTTAACACTAACTAAATAATCAAATTTTTAGCTTGTAATTCAATAGAATAGTGAAATTCCATAGATATAAAATACTAGTTAGCTAAATAATCAGAAAATAAGGTTCCAACTTTATGTTGGATAATAAGAGTGAGCTTCACTGCATTATGATCATAAAACCATCCCATTCATTTTCTTTCTTATGTTTACAATATTTAAAATCCAACATTTCACATTTTAATCACCTCCAATTTCTATTACGAATTTACCATTAGGTTTTCCCAACATTTTAGGAATTTATGTGGATGAAAATTATTTCTAAAATTTGGTTTATTCGTGTTTTTATGAAACTAATCTTTCCTTCTGATAATAAACCCATGGGATGAGTGGTAGTCTCTTATTTCCATTTTTACCCTGATTAAATATCGAATGATTTATCTTCATTAAATAATGTATCTTAAAGATAATTCTTTTTGGAGGATTTTTATTACTTATTTTAATAATTGATTAATCTTACATTTGGTTTGGCTTATAATACCACACACATACCTCATTTTTCTTCTATTATCCAACTCATTTTCTCTACAAGATTCATCATCCTTCATATTTGGGTCACAAAATTCCTTATCTATTTTTATATGATGGATACAAGGAATTCACTTATTGAGAAACTATGTTCTTAAGATATTCCCACTTCATAGATTCAATTTAATTGTATTTTTTTATTTTATAAATACTATTACACCATTGATATACTTAACCTTTCAAAGGATACATGTCCAAAAAAACGTTTTCATGATCTTAAAATTGGGTATAAGAATATACATTTTCAATGATATTAATAAATTTATAAAAAACTATTGGATTAGTGGAATGAATAAAATAAAGAATATGTTTCCTTATGAAGGACTCAACAGAATGACATTCCCATTTAATCTCATTTTCATGTTCCACATGATTGATAACTTGAGAAATATATGTTAGAATTGTAATAATATTATGAATTATATCTCCAATAAACTCTTTTTCCCAGAAGGAAATTAATTAAATTATCTTTCACATTAATTTTAACCATTATCATAGTGAAATAATAACCATATTTGTAATAAATAGTGTAATAATTTTTCTAGTGATCCACTAAAAATATATATCTACGAAATAATAGTCAAAGTGGTGAACCAAGAAAATAATGAATATTTTATTGGATTTCTAAAAAATGGAAAATTATTTTCCTCATATGACACCTTAGTTTTTACAAAGTACAACTATGGTTATCATTTATTCAAATCTATCAAATGATTTAATAAAGGAAATGTGAATTAACCCAAGAAAATCCCCTGTGAGTGTCAAAGCATGTGTGTAGTTAGGTAACAATCACCATGCAACAAAAATGATATTTGAGATATAGGAATACATATATTTAAGGGTTAGTATCCAAAAGATAAATCAATTATAATACCATGTACACTTGTAGTATCTAAACTGATATGTATTTCTGGTAGAACATCATTATCTCTTCCATTAAAAAAAATTATTATGTTATTATATACATTAATAAATCTATAGTATTTTCACCAATGTTTTCATACCAAAATCTCTAAATACTGATTAATACCCTCTTTCATACAAACAATAGTGACCATATACATTCAAATATAAATATTTCTTCTTTTATATAAATATTCAGTTCATTTCAAAAATACATTCACAAGGACTACATGGGTCTAGTTTATTTGGAGACTAGATACACAGTCTTCTTATTTCATGAGTGAAATTCAAAATCTCCCCTAAAAACGTCATATTTATTTCACTTCATAGACATGACCTACATAATACATTACTCATCTCCCAGGGAATGGAAGCATAAGAAAGGGTGATAAAAAACATAAATAAGGAAAATTATGGACATATCAATAAATTATCATATAAAAGAATAAGAAATAATAACGGTATGCGATCTTGAATATAACCTCAAAATTTCATTCACAATGTATCATGGATCTTAAAAATGATTGAGGATATAAAACAGTATCATTTCAAATGAAATGAATCATATGTGTGTTGAATATTAAAAAATATATCATGAACCATAATATAATTTCATACAAGTGGGGAACCATTATATATTTTGAAACTGTTTCATACCTAAGGATTATTTATCAAAATGAAATAATCCTTATAGATCACGAATCAACACATATTTAAAAAATCATAATGTAGGATTCCTCAACACATGTTTCCCATATTGGATCAATCACATCAACTTGATTCCTATTATAGATCAATAACATCGAATTGTTTCTCCTATTGGATTTAGAATTCCGACTTGTTTCCTATGAAACTCTCATGAGATATAGAAACATAACCAATGAATTAGAGGGATATATACTTTTGGGACCACCCATTATATAATAAAAAACATACATATGTGTACCATTATATCATTAAACATTCATCACACCCTCATATCACAACTCGTGGTAATGAAAGAGGTTTAAGAATCATATCATCAATCCATCATAGAATAGCCCAGGAAAAATAAATGGCCATCAAAAAAATCACATCATAAATAATAATAAACCATATAGAGAATTAATAAGGATGGTTCAATTTGATTATATTCCTAGTAAAAGATAAGAAAACAAAAAGTTACTATTTTTTTATATATAAATTACAAATAAAGAACATTAAAATAGTATTATGGAAAATAACATTTCCACATTTAAAATAAACTAATAAAACAAAATATTAAAAAAACATTGAGAATGTAGATTTTAATTAAAAATAAACATGGAAACCTAGAAATGAAGAATCAACTCATTAATAGGGCATAATAGTGAGAAATTAAATTCATAACATATATATTAAACCAATGAATCATTCTAATTTTTTGTAAAAATGTTTGAAAGAATGTCGTTTATATAACGATAATAATGTTAATATGATTTTGTAAAAAGAAAAGTAGTTGTCAAATATATATATTAAAATCCATCATTTTATATTTGTAAAAAAAATCATGAATAAATATATTGATAATGTCGTTGTTGAAGAAAACTAATGTTGGCAAAAGAGAGAAATAAATTCCCTTTTCCTTAAACATATTCTTTTTGTCCAATTAGTTCATAAATATTGTAAATTGAAGAGAAAACAAATATATATTATGAAGAAATAAATAGGGGTAAAAATCAAGAGGCTCATTATATTTATATCAACAAATATAAGCATCAAAATAATAATAAAAAATAATTTCAATTATTAGTGAGATTATAACATAAATCATTTACACCGTTGGTAAAATTCGACTCATAAGAACCATAAAAGTAATGAAATTATTTGGATATGTATATAACTATAATCTTTTTAAGAAACATTATAAAATAAATTCATGTGGATTATATACACCACATTAAATAAATATGTGGTGAATATGTCATGTGTCTCGTAAAAATAAAAGTGAGATTAAAAATAACATACATCATCTCTATAAATTCTTCATACAAGTTTGAGCATCCAGTATATAAAATATAAGTTTACTATAAAACAATTATGGTAACATAATCATATATATATTACCATATAAAATTTACTTATACACTTTTAGAATCCATTTATTCATAGTTGCTAGTTAGAATCAACATCCCATGTGATAACTACTTTTTTTCATGAATATTTTTGTTTGTTATATTTTTCCATTGTACCTTGATCATGGTTCTTTTATATCAATAATTTTATTCATGGTAAAAATAAAATAAAATATATATTTATTATATAAAGTTTTAGATTCATCAATCAAATTAAATAGAGAAAAAATTATTACACCATTCGTGGATAATGTATATCGTATGCATGCATGGGTTGTTATACCATATTATTGATGTGTGGAACAGAAAAGTGTTAAATAATAATTAAAAATTTAATTATCATGTTTAGATAATATTTTTCAATTATTTTTATAAAATAAGCCCTTATTATATTTTATTTAAAAATAAAATAAATAATGTATATATAGCATCGTAGAGGTGATAGTCTACACAAATTCAAGACAAACATTATCATTCTTCAATAGTTTTGAAGATAAGAACATACATGCGATATAATAGTTCAATTAGTATAACTATATCATAAATATATTGAGGGTGTGTGTCTTTGTATTAAATCCATCATTGTATCCATCCATGAAAGGTGGTCGTGGGAAATAAATTACATTGCTTTGCGAGGCAATAGTCCATTATACACATGATTAATAGTTTCATTTTCCATTTTATTGAACATAAAATGTAAATAGGTTATTTAATTCGAATAATAACTTATAATTATATAAAAAATCCAATTTTAGTTTTGATAATTTTTTAATATTAATTGAAATATGTATAATATAAAAAAGGACAAAAAATAAATTTAAGAATGATATATCTTCTTCTGAAACTCACATAAGGTTCAAAACTAATGCCTAAAATTAGTGGATTTAAGATAAAACAAAGGTTTATAACTAATATTGTGAGATGTTATTATGTAATTGACGTAATATTTGACTTACCCAATATTCCCTCGAATTGTGGATAGGAGAGGTGAGGTGGTTCCATTTAAAATTTGGGTGAGTTGCACAATTGTTGTTTTTCTACATCTTAAAATAATTACATGAAAATTCTCGAAATAATTTTACAGTATATCTAATAATTGTAGGTGATATTTAAAAGGGGGAAATTGATTTAAAAAATCGGGTTTCAAAATTTCTTTAGATCATTTGTTCCCCTAAGTTTCTAGTTTAACCTACCAATTATCTTAGTTTAACATTTATTGTAGCATTAAAAAATATAATATTTTTAGTATTAATAGTGGGAAAAGGTAACTTCACCTAAAAACTTATAATTAATTATAATGACACCAAATATGAAATCAGTTCTATCTAGTTAAATTCAGTTATAAGAGTGTTTAATTTAAAATTAATTTCACAAATTCATCACATATCAGGATTCAAATGAAAAGGGTTACTTATTTATAAAACATTTTTTGTATAAAAATTCAATATAAACATGATTAAAATGACCTAAATTAGATTAATAGTTACATAGTTGAAGTAATTTTTATTGTGAAAACATTTAAAATATAATTGTAAATTCCTTAAATGGAAAGATAATTCTTATTAAAAATATGAAACATTCATTATTAATATAAAAATAAATATCTTAAATATATTAAAAAAATAAAAGATAATTTGGAAATTTTTATTTTTTATTTTAATTCATTTATTTAAATTCAATTTCCAAAATAAAAAAATTATATTCAAATAAGTAAAAAAAATTAGACATAACTGCCTTTTAGGGATAAATCATTTTACACATAACATTAAATTTATTATTATCTTATGACTATATAAAATATAAGATGAATAAAAGAAAATTTAATTGAATTTAAAATATAATATATTAATTAAAATAATACATCAATATTGAATACTTCAATTTATTATGATAAAAACAAATTGTCTGAATAGTTTTGTTAAAAATCATCCTTTTACAATCAAATGATTTTTCTTTTTAAATATCATCAATTGAAAACTCATAAATATATTATTACATATGAGAAACATATTTTTTCATAGTTTTAAAATTCCTATTCATAACTATTAATCCAATGGCACAGTGATAATTTTCACATTAAATAATAATATTTTAATATTATAACGTGATTAATTTATATTAGGTATTGAGTCTTACACAAGCTAAAAAAGAAGATAAATTTATTTAAAAAATATCATTAATAAAATATCTGGGTTTTAAAACGTTTATAGAGAATATCATTGAAAATTTTATAATTATATTCTGAAAATATTTTACCTCCCTGTTGGGAAAACTCTTCATGTTTTAAATATAAAAATAACCTAGAATATATAGTGAGGAATAATACATAATGAATGTTTCATATAATTCAAGGGATGGATTTTAATATATGTAAACATATTTTTAAGGGAAATAAATTATCTTGTAGTGGGACTGAATATCTAATTAATTTAGAATATAGAAAATTTCCAATATTAAGTTATGAAGTGGATTCTTTGATATATCTATGTTTAATAGGATATGTAATTGTTTTTTAGAATTAAATATCCATCTTGGTTATATGTGGATGTGGAATTTATATGGGATATGAATTTAGAGATGATTAGTACAAGAATTGTGTTGAAACCATCAGGGGAAAACATAGGTTATATGTCAAGGACATAAAAGATAATATACTTTTGAATACAAAAATAGTTTATCTGGCTCTCATGAAAGAAATGATAGAATTATTATAACAAAATTGACTATTGAAAGAAAATTTAAGGAGATAGGAAAATTTTATTTTGATATTTTTAATATCATGAATCAACCTGCAAAAAATTCATATTTTTCAGTTAAAAACATGTGAAATTGATCTCAAATTTTATATGTATATATAAATTTTGGGAAACACTGGTGCTATAAAAATAAATTAATTGAAGAAGTTAGAATGATGCAATTATTTTGACTGCGATCTATGTTTCAGAATGTGTGTGTTATAGTTGCTTCCCAGTGGGACTTGTGAAATTTAATGATGGAAATAGATACCCTTAGTATATTAGTAGAGGTTGATGGGTTATATTTTTCAACTTTTCTTGGTTGTATCCTTTTAATCCTTTAATATAGTCTTCATGTGAGAGATTAATAGGATTTTTCAATAATTATTCTGTGTTATGATTCATTTATTCATGAAGGTGAGAGTCTAGAACAAGGGACTCTGACAAATGGAGGATTATGGTAGCATAAAATAAATTGGATTATGATGGTGTAGATGGTAATGTTTTGAAGTTAGGTGGCTATTGACTATTTCTAGATAAATGAATTTTGGAAGATCATGATCACATAAGTATATCTTTAATGGAATTACATAATTTATTTTTCTACATAAAAGGGTACATTATATTTTTTAGAGGGTTGTGTGTTATTAGATTTCATTATATCAAATGGATTGTAGTATTGGTGTCCCAATCCATGGGAATTGAAATTTTATGTGGTTAATGGTGGGATCACCATTAAATGTAAAAGGAAGTGAAACTGCAAAATCATCTAGTCCCCACTGAAAATTATTTGGGAAGGTAATTTTTATTGTAACTGGAAATTGAAATATTTATATTGATATATAATAAGGAATGAATCCGTGATTTCTGGTGGAGTTAAATAAAGACTAAACCACATAATTTATTATTGTCTTTACATTAGTTATTTATTTCACTTCTATGTATAATCAAAGAGATTTGTGTAATTGATAGTGAAGATTCATTGAAATGGATATGATGATTTTTTCTCGTCTCTATAAAATCATTTAAAAAATTCATATATTTTTAATCTATAGTTAATTTTACACTAATTCATATTCTATTGGGGTTCTTCCATTCATGGTGGGGTGGAACCAATTGTTCTACAGAGTTCTCTATGGATATTTCCATCTATATATAATTTAAAAATTATATATTGTTCTATTGAGTGACATTCTTCCCTCCCTAAAGTCATAATAGTTATTGGTCATTCTAAAACCTTAAAAAACCTTATTTGATGTTAATAGGTTCTAATATTCCCCATATATATTCTTATAGACAATAATTTTCTAAAAACCTTTAGTTAATTAATTATCTTGAATATAATTGGTCATATTTTCCAAATATACCTAATGGGGGAGGAATTTCTCATTCGTAATCATTTATATGTTTACCTATTTAATAAAGGAAGAGTTATAGGGAGATCATTCCATTATAAATCTCCCCTCTTGTTATCTTTTCAAATAAATTCCAAAATATAAATAAATAACCTATGCGAATGTAGAAAAAATTCAATTTTATGGTACTTGAGAGGGGGGGGGGGTATTCAAGTTCCAAATAAGAGCTTTGGGAAGGCTCCTTATCTAAAAAATAGAATTAGTTAAATGATAGAGAAATTTTTTTAATGATGTATATAACTATAATGGATGATCTGAAAATTTTATCTTTGGAGGAGAACCTTCCACCAAACTCTTCGAGATGGATAGAAAATTAATGTGATAATATAGTAACCCTAAAAGTGTGTATTTCAATTGAACTGAGACCTATTTATAACATAATGAAATGTGTCTAGGATACCAAGAAAGATGATAAAAAAGTGGAACTAGTCATGAGATGCCTACAATGTGTAATATTCATAATCCTTTCTTATGTTATATTTGTTGATATGGATTCTGTGAAGCGTTCTTATAAGAAGGATACATTCAAGGATTTAAATACTGGTATCATGGAAGATGAGGCTGAAATAATGAATATATATTACCTAACTCTTAGTCATAATAACAATTAGTCCAAATTCATCTAGGGTTTGATGGAAAGTGTTGTGATTGGGTGACACAAATAGAAAATGTTGAGCTATATAGACTCAAGAAAATATATTATCTAGAGATATGCATAAGAGGAAGATAATTTCCTTTGTAAAGTTGAGTAATACACTGAGTTCATTATATTTATGGATGATATAGGGAGGTTAAATAATATTATCCTTTATTTTAGTGAAGTTGTGACTATATCATAGATGATGAAGAACAAATAGACTAAAAATTGGAGATAGAACATTTCTACAAGGGAGGAGTTCAATAAAAATATGTATTAAAATTTCTAAAACAAATATGATGATTAAGATGTTCATGATATTTTACAAACCTAGAGGCATGAATGGAATATAGAAGATTAAATTGAATAATATAGAACTCGTATACTCTATATGTGAGGAAAATATTACTACTTCTACAAGTATGATTTAACAATGTACTATAACCAAGGAAATAATAAAAAGTTAAAGGATAATATCATAAGACCTTTTTTGATGCTTTAGAAATTTCTAAATCGTTTGAGGATTACAAAAAGAATTTAATTCCCTTAAATCACATAATGTTGTATATTTAAAATGGCAAGGAAAATCAAAAGTGGGATTGAAATAAGGAGGGGAATGATAGTATAATATATAACGAATTATCCATGGATAATTAGCATGTCGATGAAAGAGCATGGTACTTTTGTGATGAATCGTATCATTGGCAATAATTTCCAAACATTAAAGAACTCATGTTTATGATATAATAGAAAATATATATTACCACTAATAGAAAATTTTTGATATTGAGGATTCCCGAACATATGTAAGTCAATAAATATCCAATTATTCCTCCCAATGATTTTTTTTTTGTATAAAAAAATGGAGGTGATTAATTAAAATTCATTTTAAATGTTAAACACAGGTAAAGGTCATAATTTCCTATAATTAGATTAGCATGGGGTCTTGGAATGATGGTAACAAAGTCATTGAGACCAATAAATGTTTTACATGACACAAAAATTAGTATGAGTGGAATTTTTTGAGGAGAAAATAGAGGAATCTGTTATTTGAAGGGAATATTATATTTCATGGTAGTTCACATGGATTCCTTTAGTCTTTCTTCCTTGAATAAAATTATTCATGAAATTCATGATAACCATAATACCAAATATAGTGTAATTGATGATACTAAATTAGAATAGTCCATGATCGCTGAAAACTACGGTATGTGATTGATCAACATTATATTTATTAAATTAGATGCATGTTTATGATCTCAACAACAAATGAGGAATGATAAATATTATTTCCATTAATGATGATTGAATTTTATGTAGGATCATGGAGGCTGTCATGCAAGATCCTACAACAATATATACATTTGTACATATATGAGAGGGAAATATAATTACTTTAGGGAGAATTATGATATTATATATATAAGTGGAAGAGTATTAATAATCCATGCTTCTAAATAATATATAGGTATTATAGATTTATTGAGTCTATGTAAATGTTTATCCCCAAAAACAGTAGATAATGTAGTTACTCAAAAAATACAATCATTGGCCTATGATTAGTACTAGTCTTATGAGATTATATTTCATGTATTGTAATAAAAAACCTATTTATAATACCTTTGATGGAAGATTTTTGGAGCCCATTCTCATTGTATAGATTTCATAAAATACAGTGACCATCGATGTTATGATGATATCCTGAATTTTTTGGGTTCTAGATCATCTAAGAGATCATTGAAATGTTCTAAATGTATGTAACATTCTAATTAATACATATGAATAAGAATATATGGAACTCTATAAAGATATTATTCATGATTGTAAGGGACTCTAGGTTAATACCATGAAACATCATAAGTTATCAATGATCAAATTTCACTTCAATGTTATGGCTTGACCACTTGGGATTATTTGTATTAAAGTTTCATTGCTCAATGATAATTCACCTATAAAAAATAGAAAAAGAGGGTGAATTTTCTGTAGTATTTATATCTGTAGGTCAATTTGAGTTTTGACCCATGATATTGGGGTATGTTTCATATTTTTGGGGAATTCTCTTATAATCATAAAAGGATTGAGTTTAAGGGTAATAGTTCAATTGTGTTATTTACATTAAAAAATCCACGCACTCCTCACATGGTGGTACATGAATAAAAGTACAAGGGAATAAGTATATTATAATATTCATGGCCTAATTAGTGAAAATAAAATATAAATATGATACGAGTCCTCATGGACATATTTGGAAAGAATAAAACTATTTGTCTAAAAATGATAGGTGTTATTTGCCTTTCTAACCATGTGAAATTGTAGAGGTGAAGTTACTTCCGCAGTATCAAAAAATATTCAAGAATTTTTATATTGGAATAATTTTAAAAATTACATGAAATATTATGTAATTCAAAATGTTTTAGCAGTCTCATATCATTTATATTTTCCTCTAATATTATTGATATATATTCTTTCATTTCAAAATGTTAAAGACATACCATGGAGAAAATGAATACTAAGATGGGGGTTGACAGTATGGATACTAATATATATCATCATGTAATGTAATAAAGAGTTAGATGATATATGTAGTTACCTCACCGTATTAAAACATAACATTCCATGAATTTAGGATTACTGCATCATGTGGATGAGACTAAATGGAATTGGGGACACCTAGGAACCAATAAAAAAATTGTGGAATGTAATAAGGAATATTGAAGAGTATCATTAAGATATTACAATTGATGCACAAGGATATGTGGGGTAGAATATATCAACCAACCACATATGGAAGTGTAATTCAGTAGTTATATAGATATATCAAAATAAATAAGATATTTATGTAAGATTATAGAAAACCCAATTTGTATTTTGGATCTCTACCCCCAGTTTGGGTGGATCCAGATCATTCTAGACACATGTGAACTGTTTTTAGTGTTAATAGGTTTTTTAATTCCATTTGTATATTCATGTCGGTTAAATATATCATGAATCATATAGATATATAAAATTCTCTAATATTGTGGGAAATATTAATTACCATTATATAATTTGTGAGGAACCATTCATTTCTAATAATTTATAAATACATCTATTGAATATTTGAAAAGATATTGAGATATACTTAAAATCTAAATATTGTATCATGTGATTATGTTTAGAGTATCCCTTATGATATTTAGTTACATTATATAGGTAAACTAAAGACTAAATTTGTTAGTGTTTTCTAGATTGATATATATATATATATATTATAATGACAAATGAGATATTATGGAATTCTAATTCCATGATTCATTATTATCTAATAGAACCATATAAAATTTGATCTTCTCTATTTGTGATCTCAATTCCTCCATATATTCATATACATCACAATTGAACACTATTTCTCTTCTATATTGGAATTATTTTTCCAATGGTCCAAATATTTATTTGAAAAAAAATTAATAGAAATTTGTTTGATGGATATTATGACATAGCTTCTCTTTGGGAAATCACATAGAAGACAATTTAGAACATCAATATTTTATCTATGATGCTGAATTTAATTAAAATTGTAGTAGATGTGTTATCATATTACTGTAAACTATTATGAATATATTTTAGCTTATGTGTTTGATTTTCATCATTAAAAGATAATTTAATTGAATTGATATCATATTAAAAAAATATTGTCATTGTACTTCAACCATTCATTAATATTTATATTTCATGTCATTTTTTAATTTAATTTTATCAAAAAAGATCACATTTTTTGATCTTGGTTTTCATGGCCTTTTTGGTCTCTACCACCAATAATGGCCTAAATGGGTGAAGTTCATGAATGAATCCTCATTTGAACATTATGTGTTAACAAAATTAATATATTATTCTATTTATATTCTAAAATTATTTTTAATCTTGGTAACTATGATATGAAGTTAATGTCAATTTTAATGTTTGTAACTAATAATTAAATCCTCATATTAGTGTATCACACGACACATATCAATTATTTAACTTAAATTATCTAAAATTTCCTAGTAGAGTTGTTGAAAATAAATTTATTCTATAATCATTAAAATTTCTTAGTTTAGATGATAAGAAATTTAGTGCTTCATTAATGTCCTAATAATCTCCCAAATTATGATGATAATGATGTATTTTGAACTAAATATTGAATAGTATATGAATTATAATCATGTGAATAGTAAAACTAGTTATTTTTAGAATGCAGAAGATAATATCAATAGTGTGATTGAAATTTTTATCTTATGTTATTTTATCTATTCATATATACTTTCATAAGTTTTGCGTAGATATGAAAAGATATTTTTTCATTATATAAATAATTATCTATCCATGGTATTATAGAAATGAAATTTATATGAGTGGGTTTATCTATCAATTCTTTTTTTGTTTCCCAATCATAAAATATGAAAAATTGAAATAAACATACAAATATCATCCCATCATGAATACCCCTTACATATGTATCATGATTGAAGTGTTTCAATATATATATATATATTATTAATTGGGATAATGTATTTACATGACCTTATAATGACTTATTATTTTTTGTGTGAATACCATATACTTCCCTATTCTTAAAGATGGTTATTTACCAAGATATAAAATAATTTCATTAGATATTAATTTTTTCCATGGGATATTAATGTTATGAAAATTGTTATATTTATGAATTTTTTTCATATCTATTGGGAAAAATATGTATACATTTTTATATTATATTATATGCAGTCAAAAAATTGTGTATCCCTTCTATGTAATGGGTAATACTTATTATGTTTTGAGATCACTTTGTGATAAATAAACATGATGAAATTAACTTCATTTACAATGTTACGAATGGGATTGATATAGATTGTATTGGTTATTTCTTTATACATGATCAAGATATAGTTATCTTTAAAAAAAATTAAAAAATTAAAAGCATTTTCCTAGATAAATTTTATAATTTTTTATTGTTATGCTTGTGTGTTAGTTTTTATTTTTATCACCATGATTCATGATTATTGAATTTTGATTTCACATCCATTAGCAGAACATATTTCATACATTCAATATTTTCCATTAATTTATTTTATATGTTGTTGCATAATTATGTTATCATGACTGGCAATCTCATCATATGATTTCTGGATATTGTACCATTAAATCATTCATTTCATTCATGATCAGGTATTTCACTTATCTATTTCTATTTATAACTTCTCAATATCTCATTAATAATATTTTACTATTTTATGGGTATTTGGGTTCACTAATTTATTTTTCCCCATTTAACCATGTTATTGTATGTTCAAAAGAATTTTAAAATGGAATATAACATACAAAAAATGAATTATTTGATTAATTATATGGTATAAATATATATTGTTGTTGTATCACATACTCGGTTAAAAAAACTCAACATTTTATTCATAGTGTTTGTTTTATCTCATATTATATATAAAAAATATATATATTTTCCCCCATATATGGAATTATATTTTTGTAAGAGTCTTATTTTTTGTATTTCCCTTGATGTATATTAACTACATTTCGCTATCCTATAATAATATGACAACAAACTATCAACAGATTCACTGAAAATTTATTTTGATAAATGATCACATTACTTCC
Organism: Viscum album; assembly: GCA_963277665.1. Taxonomy (NCBI): domain Eukaryota; kingdom Viridiplantae; phylum Streptophyta; class Magnoliopsida; order Santalales; family Viscaceae; genus Viscum; species Viscum album. The sequence continues at coordinate 169,214,680 of OY728142.1, read as the reverse complement.
ATTATCACAATATTATGAAAAACATAAGGTTTTGTTTTGAACCATTAACAAAAGGAGTAATTTTAAATTTAATATTATTCTCTAAAATACTTCTTAATCTTATCCATTTGGTTTTGAGATCTTATTCATTTAAAATTGTCAAAAATATTTATACATTCATCTGAAATCCTTTTTGTAGAATTATATCACCTATTACTTCTTATGAACACACACTATCAGTTATAAATTTTCTGTTTGTTTAGGCTTCTTCAAATTTTATTCTGTACATGTTCCTCCACTTTTATTATCACATTCTAGGAATAATATTATTTTGAATTAGTAATACATAATATTTATATATAAAAAACATGAGTAAATTTTTTCCTTAGTGACCTCATTGATCACAACTTTGATACATATCATTCAATGAATGACACGGGTTATTCATTTCAACTCAATAATTATAAATTTTTCTTTGAACAAGCCATCTTTGAGTCAGTTTTATCCACATCAAATTCTATAATTCAAAACTTTTAAACATCTTTAACTATTTTAAATTGAACACAAAAATCCATCCAATAGGATCATATCCACCACAAGACCAATATTATCAATATATTTAATACAATATTATAAAAACTTATTATTTTTTGGTCTATAAATCATTTCATCCATTAATATGATTGTCACTCAACATGACTCAATTTAATGAGGGATTTTTTTATCATATTCTTGAAATATTTCCCTATGTGACAAATATTTTAATTATATTGTCAAACATTCTATATTTTGTACATTTATTTTTCAAATAAATTTTTTTTAATTTTTTATAATTATAGATCCATATTTTTAATGAAATATAATTCACCTATATTTCTTATGATTTTTCTTTAGGGTTATTATCCTAATCATTCAGAAATTTTTATTTAAGTTAATGAGTTTCTTGGTGATAATAATTTTCATGATAATTATTTGATGCATTATTGGCTTCATCATTTTACTATGATATTTTACCAACATCTAATACATATCATTTCATATAAAACAAAAATTTATTCAACTGATTCTCATCATGAAAATCAAATTTTAGAATGATTAATGTTTATTTTTTTCATTTATATTATCATTTGTTGTGTCGTTTATCTTTTTCCCCAACATATTGGTTCATTTTTACTCTATATTTCTTTAACTAACTAAATCTCCCTATCTACCTAATCTTTATTAACCTTAATGGAAATTTGAGGTTCCATCCCCAAATTTTTATTTTACTTCTATAGTTTATGTTTTATCTTTGAAAAAATCAACACTTTATTTTGTATGAATTTCATGTCAATTTATAATTCATCTCCTTTACAGGAGATATATTTTTTAGTCACCATAGAAATAAAAAAATCACATTATAATCACAAGTTAATTATTGAGAAAATCATTTAAATTTATTGCATTATTTATCCTGCATCAATAAAAACTCGATTTTATTATTAAATTTATCAATATTTTATTTTCATTCCCTTATATGTACAGTTCTTCTTCACTAAATTTGAAAATAATATATTCAGAAACATTACTGATGGCTCATCATCATATTCTCTAACCCCAAAATATATCATAATATCTTTTCTTTATAAAGTAATTTAATAGCTTATATTTCATGCAACATCGACTTGGCATACGTTAAACGTACGATTGAGTTTCTGCAAAACAACACATTTGTATTATAATTATTTAAACGATATATTTATTTACATATTAAATATTGTAATATGAATAGTATAATATATATTTATAATATTATTTATTATCTATTCACAAATCTAAAATATATTTACAATGAAATGTATAAGTTTTGTTAAAAATTGAATATATTTAGAAAAGTTATTTTCTTAAAAGATCTACTTTTTATGTACTTTTGTGAACAATAAAAAATTTATTTTTATACACTCCTAAAAATTGTATTTGTTAAAATGGAATTCATTTTTAAATTTATAATATCCTAATTAGCTTTGGGTGAATTTTTTGTATTTTTCGGAAAACATTCAACTATTGATGAATTGTGAAAAATACAACATAGTACATAAAAACATACATTTTCAATTAAATAATTATTTTTAATAAAAAATCTGTCATAATGTCAAAATAGATATGTAGTACATATATGAGTACATTGTATGTCATAGGAGTCATTTTATAATAATATTAGATAAATAAAATTTTTCCTAACCTTTTTAATATATTTCACCCACCTTCTAGGCACATTTGAAAATTTTCATAAATCATAATTTTACTGCTTCTGTGAATTGAATTTCAAATATCTATGAGACATGAATGAAATCAGTTAATAAAATGTGATTCAATATAATGAAAATAATTTTTATTGAATAAAAACTTTTAAATTTTATTTAACCCGGTTAAAATTAATTAGGCTAAATAATGGTAAAATATAATTTTATAATAATATAAAATCACCCAAAACAATTCATAACTCTATTAAATAAGTGGTTTTTGACAAAAATATTTCTTAGGACAAAAATAAGATTCTTTTGATCCATTTGGGTTATATTAGGACATTTATTATATTTTATTTAAATAATAGTTTAGTGTGTTAAATTCAATGTTTAATAGCTAAACCATTTTTTATATAGGGTTACACATAAGATAAATTCGTCTATAAAAATTCATTATAAATATAATAAAAATGTTAATCATGGTATTTTATTTATAATTTTCAGACATTAAATAATTAAATTTAATTATGACGCAATGATGATGTAGTAATTACCTTATTAAATAAAGATTAAAATAATTGATGTCATAAATATTTAAATAAATGTAAATTGAATATCTTTATGTCATCCAAGAATTATCTAGGTGAATATGTCTTTTGAGGGAGGATTCAATGTATTTTTCATTGAATTAATCATGTTTTATGACTTTCAAAAATAACCAAATACCAAAGAGTGTTAAAATTAACGTAAATGATTTTTTAAAGGAAATAATATATTATTAAATGATATAATATTCCTAGAAATATAATATTTTCTCAAAGGACTTATATAATGTTATATTTGTCATTAATTAACCACTTGAGGATCTCTTTTAATTTTAAAGTAACTATATTAACCATGAAATATAAAAATACATGAAGACATGGTAAAAGATAAACTATTTAACCAAGAGTTAAATCAAAAATTATATCTTTAATATGGTGACCTAAACATGTCTAAAACCTATTTTTTGTGAGTATTTCGACCCATACCCACCATATCCTCGAAATAAATCCATTTTTAGGTATTATAAACATAAAATGTTTTCACAATAAATTAATATTTCAAGCATTTCCTAAAGTGCTCCACACCTCTCTTAAAAAAGGGTATTTCCACTTCTCTTATATTCACACCTCCAATGAAATTTTTCCTATGAAAAAACTACACGAATTACCTCCCAACAACCCTCAATTAAATCTACATGTCTTAAATAGATAATAAATACAATATATGGATCCTTTTTGTTCAAATAAAAATGAAGAACTCGAAGAAGTTGTAATTATTTCCTTAACTCATTCAAAGTAATTTTCATCTACCACTTCCTATTTATTTATTTTTTCCATACCAAAATAATAACTCCAGTAACTTAAAAATAGAGAGATGTTATTATAAATATGGTACACCCATATTCATTATTCTATCTATCATATTAATGACAATGTTTCTATATGTGCTTACATACACCTTACTGTCTCCTCATCGTGTTATGGTTTGTTATTCAATTCTTCATTCGTTACATAGGTATAATAATGATTATAATGGATATAAAAAATAAATATAACAAGTTAATTATTATATATATATATATATATAATATACCATCCAATTAAAAACAGTTTTACCATCAATAGAATGATATCGTCAGTCGTGCGTACGTACAGCTTACCGTCCCCATGACCTGATGGGATTCATTTCCACGTTCACCATTCAACGATGATTATAAAAATATATAGTATTAATAATTATGTAATATATGAAATAATAATTCAACTATATATATGTGTGTGTGTGTGTATGTATCTATGTATTTACATATTCCTCATCCACGTACTTCCATTCATTATGATATGAAAATGGAAACAACATTTATGCGTACGTACGAACTACCATCTTTATAAACTATGTTTTCCATTTCATATATCTATCTATTATACATATTTATATTCTGAATATATCTGATAAATAAATAATGTTTTATATTCGAGAAGAAATTAAATCATTATATAAATGATACGATCAAGAATAACCTGTAAAGATCCAGTATTTCAATGTAATTATTTTAATTAAATGGGTATTTTATGAGTTAGAAAAAATTAACGGCACATGATTCAGAGTCTTGGATTGCCTAGGATAAATATCTGAACATTATTTTAGGTAAGTTCAGTAAATGTGTAAGCAGGGATTTCTATCTTTCGAACAGTTGCTCGGAATTGAAATATGAGGGAATCGTTGAACTCACAGCATCGGTATTCGCTTAAGGATACCTTCACCTCGCCAACAGTAGGTCGAGGGTTAAAGATAGATTTTGGTATTTTAATGGGAAAATAAAAATAAAATTATTTAAAATTTTATTTATATTCTTGAAGCCTCCCATGTGTGGGTAATGGTGGTGGGGACAACCCGAGCATAACCCCCCCCCCCCAATTTTTGAATTCCTAGAGGCAGGGACCACCCGACCCCTCTTAATGGAGGAGAAACCTCTCAACTCTCTTTTTTATGAGGAGGAGTCTCTTAAGCTTCCTCCACATTAATTATTCTAGTGCACCACATTAATTTTTCCAACTTTTGTGAGTGTGCAAACAAAATTATTTCTTAAGTTAATTATATTTTAACATCTTTCATTTTTGGGTGGAATTGTGAGAGGATAACCCTTGGAGGATTAAACTTCTTCCACGAAGAACACTCCTCCAATGAATAACACCGACTTTAAATTCTTCCTCTAGACACCCTCCAACGAGGAACGTCTTCAAATATGACGAACCAAAGACCGATCTCGGGATGGGAGGGGTGTGGTGGATGAGACAAACTTGAACAACTTCAACTTCTTCTCACGCCAACTTCAACGAACAATCCATGGTAGGTGTTTCTTTCTATAAGATTATCACATTCCATGTTCATCCCTTATAATTTTTTTGCGGGATTTGAAATAGTAGTTGACAAGGGTTGTGGGGTTTGATGATTAAAAATATCTTTCATACACGTTCTTGATTCAGGATTGTGAAACACTTGCTAGTACTTTAACGCGGAGGGTGTGGGCCAAAAAAACATGGCCCAATCCCTATGCCATTATTCTTCCTTGTGTTGTTCATAGTGATGGAGGAGGTCGATGACCAACAAAGAAGGGGCACAAGAACTGCGGTCAGCATCACCGTCAGCCATGAAAAAGGAAACTACGCAACAACGCTGCTCCATGACCACCGCTGCCTGCGGCCCCCGCCATCTGCGGCCCCTGCCGTCTGAGGCCTCTTCCCTTCAGTCGAGCCACCCCTAGAGGAACCCTTGTGGAAGCCCATAGCTGAGCCGCTTCAGCCGCACCGCTCCAGCCGAGCCGCCTCACGTCGCACCCTCGTAGCACCACACGGTTTTACCACCCCACGACGCTCCCTCGTGGCGTACCGTGGCCGACCCGCCCTGTGCCACACCCTTGTGGCTCCCTGCGGATGGGATGCTTTAGCCGACCCACCCCTGCCCCGCGCCCTCACAGCATCCCACGGCTGAGCCGTCCCACGACCTTGTGCCATACCAGCACCCCCGCGGCTGAGCCACCCAACGACCTCACAACACCCCCGTGGCCTCGCGGCCCTCGAAGCCTGCCTGGACAGACCCATCAGGTAGGGCCAGACCCAATGGTTTTGGCCATCTAGTGGGCTAGGCCGGTCCCTGCGGGTCAGGTTGGGTCGGTCTAACCGATTCGAGTCAGACACGAACTAGATACGATCTTGTACATTACATGGATCGTAACTTTGGAACCGGACATCCTTTTGAAAAACTGTCAGTGATGCTCGAAATCTTGGAGTGAGTCTGTCCCATTGAGTATACCCCACTGGGGATTTGGATAAAATTGTAAAATGGTCATGTTGGATCAAGCATGAATCCAACCTGGCCTACGGGACTAAAAGGCTAATAACTTATAGACCAGGCGTCCGATTGACGCACTGTCTGTTGCGCTAAGACTAGTATGATGTGACAGTCCTCTGCGATACATCACTGAGAGACATCATGGCAGTTTGATAATCTACCAGTGGCTTGGGGAGTGGACTCTCCTGTATACGAGCTAGCTAAGTGTGGAAACCCAGTAGCTGGCTGTGACGAGAAGAGTGCTTATAGCGATCTTGTGTGGGTCAGCTCCTAGAAAACCTATGTGGGTAAGCTCCTAGAGATCATGTGGGGTCCGCTCCCGCGATCGTGTGTGGCTCATCTTGTAGCGATCTTGTGAGGGTTATCTCATAGAGATCATGTGTGGGTCAGCTCCAACGATACTATGTGGGTCATCTCCGAGCGATCTTGTGTTGGTCAGCTCCAGCGATACTATCTGGGTCAGCTCTGAGTGATCCTGTGTGGGTCATCTCTAGCGATCCTATGTGGGTCAGCTTCTAGAGATCATGTGCGTATCAGCTCCTAGTGAACCCTTGTGGGTCAGATCCTACAATCCTGTGCAGGTCTGCACCTAGTGATCTAGTGTGGGCCACCTCTAAGAGATCATGTGTGGGTCAGTGCCTAGCAATCCTGTGTGGGTCAGCTCCAGCTATCCAATGTGTTTTATCTTCTAGTGATTCTTTGTAGGTTATAAGCAGAGCCTTTTAACAGAGTAAGATGATTAAGTCATTATAACTAATCATCTCTACAACCTTACCTATGTTATATGTAAGGTGTGAGCTGATTAAGTACCTCTGTGTTCTCTTCATGATTGAGATGGATTGCCTGAAAAAACTTTTATATGTATGGGCATATACCTAAGTAGGGTTATCTATTAATTTCATAATTTTTGGTTTATCCTTGGTGGATTTTGTGAGATCTTGATGGTCTCGGGGTCCCTACTGAGTATTGTAATACTCACCCTTGCACGGGCTATGCCCACACCTTGTTGTGTGCGATCCAGACAAAGGACAATGCTTAATGAGGCTAAGAGTACTAGGACTGGACAATGACTAGAGATGGACCATATGGAATGTTGGTTCGTAGAGGTGACGGGTGGACATGGAGTGCTAACAAGGTGATTTATACCTACCCTTCATGTAGGATCCCAAAGGATGACCTAGTAGCTTCCTATCTTTTTCATTTTTTGTATTTTATTTCAGTTGTACTTGTACTATTACTGTTGGGATTGTCTTTCGACACCCTTTTACTATTAACACACTTTTTTCTACATAGTTGACTTGTGTTCGTATCTTGCTATGTGCTTGGTTTTATGTGGATACATGTTAGAAATCCAATGCCTTCCCAGTTTTACGGAATACACCTTTGGTGCTAGTTTCCATCCCCTGCCCTATTGAAGTCGGGCATGGGGTTAGTCACACACAATCCCTAGGGGATAGGTTGTGACAAATTAGTATCAGAGGATTAGGTTCTACCGTAGAACATAGGACTTTGATCTTTCTTTTTATGGAAATAATGTTAAATATAGTGAGTGTGGTTATGAGTTTTTGGAATCCAATTTTGGTGCGGAGACTGACATATCCATATACGAGGACCCTAACTTCAGATTTATGACTCAGTGCATGAAAACGCTGATTGAATATGTGTTTCCAAGAGTTTTTTTGTGATATATTGAGTCAGATCGCTAGTTATAACTTATTTACCATGGCACACATGTTTTTTTTCAGGATGCCTCCACGAAGAAAGATATCTAGGGTTCCGAGAGTTATACAAACTGATATCCCAATGAGCGATGAGGCCTCGGTGTAGGGCCCTCTTCCAGTAGAGGCACAAGAAGAGGCCCCATCGGTACCATTACCCGTTGGGCCACTGATGCTACCATCTCCAATAGTAGAGACTGCACGCCACTCGAGTCCGTTGCATAAGTTCCAGCGCCAGAGGCCACCCAGGGTTAGGGGAGAGATGGACCCACATGCAGATGAGGACTGGCTGGAGGTTGTGGTGAGAGTCTTCTGACTAGTACAGACAACAGCCGATCTCATGGTGATCCTAGCCACCATCCTTCTATATACAGTAGCAGGCAGATAGTGGAGCTTGATGATCTAGGTTCATGATGAGGCGACACTTCTCTGGGCAGACTTTGAGATCCTATTTCAGGGAGAGTTTTTCATAGTGAAACTTTGTTCAGTGCGCATACTAGAGCTAATTCATCTACAGCAGAGCAACATGACTGTGGATCAGTGCTCTGTGAGGTTCAATAACATCTCAGGATACTCCAATGATATAGTGTGAGACCAATACATCAGGGCCATAACCTTAGATCATGGACTCAGGTAGAATATTAGGGCTTTGAAGATCTCACTCAGCATCCCGATGCAGGTGGGGGTGTTAGAGAGAGCTCTCTTAGTGAAGAGTTTCCTTGTTGAGCCGTCACCATCAGCGAGACCCACCACTAGTCATCATGTAGCTGATTATTTTGTTGCTGGTAGTAGACAGATGTCGCAGAGGTCCAAGAGGACCAGACATACAGGTGGATGACCGCATGACTCAGGATTGGTTGTGCAGGGCACCCAAGGCGGAGCCAGTCATACTAGGAGTAGGCAGTGTTACACATGTGGTAGGAGGGTTATATGGCTCATGAATGTATGACCCTCCATTTTGATGATTAGCTGATGGCCGAAGGACCGCCCAGGAAGAGACATAGGTTCGATGGAGGAGGTCCACAGGGAAAAGGCCGACATGGCAGAGGATCTGGTCGTGTATCTGATGGTGGGAAATGATATGCAATATTACCATCACCACCATTATGAGGTCCACCCCTACTACTTGGAGCTGGTGGATAGGGGAGAGCTTATCTCCAGGAAGTTGAGGCCTGTGATCACGGTACTCCGGATATGAAATGAGGTATGACCTATGTCTACTCTAACTTAGTTTTAGTTCTTATAGACACTAGTTCTAGTCATTATCATATTTCCAATACCCTTGTTCGGAGCTCAGAGATTCCGAAGGAGCCATTGGCTCGCTCCTTATGTCTAGAGACTCCTACGTGAGTGAATTTGATGATTACGCACTGGTGCCGGCACTATGAGCATACTTTATGAGGCGAACTATTCGACTGGGATTTCCTAGTAACTGCGTCGAGTCCTTACATCGTTATCTTGGTTATGGAATGGTTATCTACAGTCCATGCTCAGAATGACTGTATTAGGCGCCAAGTGAGGTGTGTCCGCATGGATGGGACTGGGTTTACCTTCACCAGAAAGAAGGGTGCCTTTGCAGTGTAAGATGTACTTTAATGGAGGAGGGTGAAGCTAATCACTCATCTGTTGGTGAGCCTTACCCTCAGAGTGGTTGATGTAGAGAGTCTGAATTATACTGTAGTGGTAGATTAGTATGTGGATGTCTTCCCTGATGATGTCCTAGGTCATCCTTCTTACATATAGGTGTACTTTTACATTGACATGTACCCTAGGATGAAACCAATATCTACACCAGCATATCAGATGGCTCCCGTAGTGCTTTATGAGCTGTGGGTACAACTGGAGGACTTACAGGGGAAGGGTTTCATCTTGCCCAGAGTTACACCTTGGACCGCCCCGATTCCATTCGCCAAGAAGGCAGATGTGAAGATGAGGCTTTTTGTTGACTATCGACACCTGAACCAGGTGACTGTGAAGAACAAGTACCCACTCCCAAGTATTGACGCCCTCTTTGATCAGCTGAAGGGAGCATTGTGGTTCTCAATGATAGAACTCAGATCAGTCTATCAACAGCTCAGAGTACAAGATGAGGAAGTCCAAAATAGGACCACTAGGTTTCGATACGGCCATTATGAGTTCCGGGTTATGCAATTCGGTGTAACCAACACTCCAACAGTGTTCATGGGACTCATGAAAAGGATCTTTCAGCCATACCTCTATCTCTTTGTAGTAGTGTTCATCGACGACATTCTGATTTACTCGGCTATTGAAGAGGACCATGCCTATAATTTTAATGTGGCAATGAAAACACACCTAGAAAACCAGCATTATGGTAAGATCTCGAAGTTCCAGTTCTAGATCCCATAGGTTCACTTTATTGGATAGTTCATCTTGGAGGCTGGAGTTGCAGTGGATCTAGTGAAGATTGAGGCGGAACTTGCTTGGGAACTACCCAAGAGTGTGACAGATGTACGTTGATTCCTGGGTTTGGCCGGATAATATCAGAGGTTTATGCCATACATCTATAGAGTTTCAACACCACTATCAAAAATGATGAAGAAGGGGGAACCATTTGTTTGGTCAGACAAATTCTAGTGGAGTTTCCAGTAGCTAAGGAAGAGGATAACTAGTGCCCCCATTTCAAGGCATCCAGAGGAGGCCGTAGGGTACGTATTCTATAGCGACACTACACGGACTGGGATAGGATGTGTCCTGATGCAAGAGAAAGCGGTGATCACCTATGGTACTCAACAACTAAGTCAACATGAGCAGAACTACACTACCCATGACATGGAGTTAGCAGCAGTTGTCTTCGTCTTGAAGATGTGGTGACATTAATTGATGGGTGAGCATTTTAAATTGTAATCTAATTACAAGAGTCTCATGTATATCTTCTCTAAAAAGGACCTAAACTTAAGAAATCGAAGTTCTCTTGAGTTCCTCTAGGACTATGACATTGAGATAGTATATACTACTGTGAAGGGGAACATTGTAGCAGATTCACTCAGCCGGAGATCTGGTACACAACATCCAGGCGAGGTGACAGAGTAGCTGGATGATTTGAAGATGTCCTTGGTAGATAGAGATGGATTAGTTTTTCATTCAGTCTCTTACAGTCACTCCCCCACTTATTCAGTGAGTCTGGGATGATCAGCATGTGGATGCTGACTGCGAGGCACAACGTGCTCATATATCCATATGACATGAACTTGATGGATTTTTTGATAGTGGGGAGCACTTCATTCTATTCAGAGCATGTACCATGGTACCAGTTTCACTTTAAGACAAATAGTTGAGGGAGTTCCTGATATCCCCTCTAGCGGTACATTCAGAAGTGGTGAAGATGTACCAGAAGCTCCAACGATAGCACTGATGGCCTAGAATGAAGAACACAGTTGTATAGTTTGCCTCTCGATGCCTCTCTTGTCATCATGTGAAGGAGGAGCATTAGGTAACAACAAGCTTGGATCCTTATTTAAAGGTCCCAAAGTGGAAGTGGAATGGGATATATATGGTTTTCGTGACAGTACTTCCACGTACATCCAAGGGACATGACTCGATTTGGGTTATCGTCGATCGACTCACCATGTCATCCAACTTCCTACTGATTAGAGAGTAGGGTTCAGTTGAGAGATTGGGACACATCTATATGAAGAAGATTGTGCAGCTACATGGAATACCCTCGACGATTGTCTCTGATCGTGATACACGTTTTACATCCCGGCGATGGAACGGGTTGTAGGAGGATTTTGGGAGACAACATCATTTGATCACTATGTTCCATCCTCAGACGGATGTTCAGACTAAGTGGACCGTTAAGACCCTCAAGGACATGATACGTGATTGTGTCCTCGACTTCTTGTCACACCTGGGAGGATGAGTTGACTTTGGTGTATTTTGCAAAAAATAAAAGATATCTTTCCACCATTGGAATGACACCTTCTGAGTCCTTGAATGGGCGACCTTGCAGATCACCATTGTGCTGTACTGACCCAAGGGAGTCAGTACTAGTGGGACCAGAGATGGTACTGGCTACCGCAGAGAAGATGCAGATCTTCTAGTAGCAGATGAAGACATCATAGAGCAGGAAAAAGTCTTATGCCGACAGGAGAAGGAGACCTCTGGTGTTTGAGGATGGCGACCCGATCCTCCTATGGGTCTCAACATGATGTGGTTTTCATAGATTTGTCTTAGGCAGCAAGTTATCTCTGAGGTTCATCGAACCTTTTCAGGTCCTCACCATAGTTGGAGAGGTGTCTTACAGCTTAGCTCTTCCACATCAGTTGCATCGGGTGCATGACATATTCCTTGTATCCCTATTGAAGTGATACATGCACGAACCTTCTCACATCATTGACCAAGGAGAGCTGGACGTCGACGGTGGGGCGACTTTCACAGAGGTTCCAATAGAGATTTAGGATCAACAAGAATATGTCCTTTCTAGACATTCGATACCTCAGGTGGCTGTTTTCTAGCAGCACTAGAACCTCCAGGAGAGCACATGGGAGTGGGGGCTCAGATACGTGCTCAGGACCCCAACTTGATTACCTTAGTTTGAGTTGTGGATTATAGGGATGTAATGTTGTAAGGTCGGGTGAATGTAAAGTCACAGAATTTCCATGTAAATTTTTTAATTCAATGGGAATTTTACAAGTCCATGAAAATTGACGGTGCGTGATTCTGAGGCCCAGAGTGCCCGAAATGAATTTCTGAACATTATTTCATGTAGGATCATTAAACATGCATGCCAGTTTTTCTAACTTTTAAACCAGTGCTCGAAATTAAAATCAGAAGGAACCATTGAACTCGCAGTTCCAGTATTCGCTTAAGGAGAATATCACCTCGACCGCAGTAGGTTGAGGGTGAATGATAGATTTTGGGCTTTTCAGTGGAAAGTAAAAATTAAATTATTTAACATTTTAATCTTTTTTCTTGAAACCTCCCATGTGTGGGTTATGGCGGTGGAGACCAACAGAGCATAAACCCCCAATTTTTTAATTCCTAAAGGTGGGGACCACCCGACCCCTCTTAATGGAGGACAAACCTCTCAACACCCACATTAATGTTGAAGAGACTCTTGATCTTCCCTCACATTAATTATTCCAATACACCACATTAATTGTCCCATCTTGTGGGAGTGTGCCAACATAATTTCATCATAATATAATTATATTGGCATTACTTTCATTTTTTGGTGGAATTGTTAGAGAAGAACTATTGGGGGTTCGCACTTCTTCCATGAAAAATGCTCCTCCAATGAAGAATGCCGACTTCGACTTCTTACTCACAACACCCTATAATGAGGAACGTATTTGAAAATGATGAACTGATGCATGATCCTGGGATTGGAGGTGTGTGGAAGATGAGACAAACATAAAAAACATCAACTTCTTCTCACGCCAACATCAACAAACTGTCCAAAGTAGGGGTTTATTTCTATGAAATTATCACATTCCATGTTCATCCCTTCTAATTATTTTGTGAGATTCGGAATAGATATTGACGAGGGTTTTGGGGTTTGATGATTCAAAATATCTTCCATAGATGTTCTTGATTCAAGTTTGTGAACCACTTGCTACCTCTCTAACGCAGATGGTGCATGCCAAACAAACATGGCCCGACCCCTCCGTCATTCTACTTCATTGTGGTGTTCTTCGCAATAGAGGAGGTCGGTGAAAAACTAAGAAGGGGCATGGGAACGACACCCAGAATCACTATCGGCCAAGAAATAGGCGAAAGTGCAACGATGCCACTCCACAGACACCACCACCTATGGCCCCCACCATCCACGACAACTACCGCCTACAACCTCTGCTCTACGGGCCGAGCCACCCCGCCGTGTGCCCTCGTGGAACCCCACAGCCACACCCCTCTATCCAATCTTCCCCACACCCTGCCATTGTGGAGCCCCGCGACCGGGATCCTCTGGCCGGGCCTCCACTGCAGATTTGGATAACGTTGGGAAATTTTCAGGTTGGATTGTGCATGAATCCAACCGGGCCCTCAGGATTAAAAGACTAGAAACTTAGAGACAGTGTGTATGATTGACGCATCATCTGTTGCGTTGAGACCCCAATGACATGACGGTGCTCTGGGATACTTATTTCTGATACATAATTGTAGTTGGAGAATCGACCTTTAGATTGTGGAGTGGACTTTCCCAATGATGATAAGGCCTTATAAAGAAACCCAGAAACTTTTTGTGATGATAAGAGTGCACCTAGAAAACCTGTTTGGGTCAACTCCTAGCGAACATGTGTGGGTCAGCTCCAGAAATCCTATGTAGCTCAGCTCCTAGCGATCCTTTGTGGGTTAGTTTGTAGAAATAATGCACCGGTCAGCTTTAGTGATCCAGTGTGGGTTAGATCCAATGATCATGTGTGGGTTATCTCCTAGAAATCCTGTGTGGGTGAGCTCCAGTGATCCTGTGTGGTTCAGCTCCATGTGATCCTGTGTGAGTCAGCTCCAGCTATCTTATGTGGTTAAGCTCCTAACAATCCTATGTGGGTCATATTTCAGAGATCATATGTCGTTTATCTCCAAAAATCATGTGTGGGTCAGCTCCTAGTGATCCTATATGGGTCAGCTCCTAGAGATCCTATGTGGGTCAGCTCTAAAGATCATTTGTGGGTCCGCTCCTTGAAATTCTGTGCAGGTTAGCAGTAGAGCCTTTTAACATAGTAAGATTATTCAGTATGTAACACCCCAACATTCTACGGTATGCTTCTCTTTGAATAATGTGATAGCGTGTGTTGTATGCAACAACGAGTTCTAACACACCATAACCAATCAAACTAGCCGTTATGAATAGTAATACCAACTATTTGAAATTATATATATTTTATATTTCAAAATTGACTTTATTTTTGGATTCGGAATATCGAATTTATCCTAAGTTGAAATTTTGGTACTTTTCGGATAACATTAATATTTTGATGAATAGTGAAAATTAGTAAATTTTAATTAAACACAACTTTTTTAATAAAAATAATTAATAGTGATAAATTATGAATTTGAGTGGTTTTAAATTATATTCAGAATATATTTTTACCATTTAATTCAATGTTGGCCATTGGACATAATTTTACAATTAAACCGGACATAAACATGTGTCAATCTTTTGATAGTTATTATCTCTTAAAAACACGATTTTTGTTTTAACAACGAGAATTAATTTTAAATTAATTTCTGCCACTTCTGTGTGTTGAATTTGGAAAAATGGATTCCATATTTGGAATAAGGATGTTCAAATTGTGTAAATAGGTAACTTCTATTTTTAGACATTTTGAATAATTACTTCGGTATATATTTTATTTACCATGGTTAAAGGGTAAATCCGGTAAATAAGGGTTAACAAATAATATTATAATAATAATAAATTACCCTAAAACGTGTCCTAGTCTCATTGGATGATAAATGTTCGACCATAGTCATCTTTGGGTAGATTTTGGGACCCCATGGAGCCACTTGTAGGTGATAGGGACACTTAATTTTAATTAAGTTAAAATAAGTACAAAAATGACATAAGCATATATCTTTTAGAAAAACAATTTTTACATAGGGATATATATATTGGATTTTCAACTGTAAATATTAGTCAGAAAGCTAAACATATTTCCTACATAATTATATTTTATTTATAATTTTTAGAGATTACATGATTTAATTTATTTATGACACAATGATGATGCAATAATTACCATAATAGTGAAAATTTAAAATAATTGGTAATATAAATACCTAAATAAATATAATTTGAGACTTTTAATGAATTAAAATAATTTTTAGTATAATATGACATATTAGGATTGACTTAATTAACATTTTTGGAAGTAATCATTCTGTTATGAGTTTCAAAAAAATCAACTATTGAATTGTGTCAAAATTGACATAAAAGAGTTTTTAAAACAAATACTATATTATTAATTGACATTAAATTCCTAAAAATATAATGTTCGGCCAAGAGACATATATCATGATATTTATATCATTAATGGACCACTTGGAGGTCTCTTATATGTATATAGTATGTTTATTAACCAGATAATATAAAAATACAAAGAGACATTGTAAAAGTGAAACTAATTAACTTAGAGTTAATACTTTAAGATAAGGTTAATATAAGTAACCAAACCTGTCTAAATTATCTTTTTTGAGTGGTTTTTGACTCATACCCACCTTAAAATTTAAATAATCCACTTTGGAGCCTTTAGAAACCGAATATGAATTTATTATAAATTAATATTTCTAGCTTTTCCAAAGGTTCCCCTCACCCCTCTTATTAAAGGGCACTCCTCCTTCTCATTTCTTCATAGCTTCAAAGCATTTTGGTTCGGCCAAAATCTGCCCCAATACTCTCCCAACATCACTAACTACAACATAGAGGCATTATTTTGATCAGAAAGCCAACCTAAGGAGCCCTTTTGATCAAATCAAAAGGAAGATCCCGAAGAAGAGGTAATGATTTCACCACCCTTTTTCACGTTCCTTTCTT
The DNA here is from genome assembly GCA_963277665.1 of Viscum album. NCBI lineage: Eukaryota > Viridiplantae > Streptophyta > Magnoliopsida > Santalales > Viscaceae > Viscum > Viscum album. The sequence goes on along the minus strand of OY728142.1, from coordinate 169,198,367 downwards.
CTTCCACTTCTTCTTCATTTGTTGTTACCATTCTAAAATAATAACTCCAGTATCATATATAAACTGTAATGTTATCATAAATATGGTACAACCATATTCAGTATTCTATCCACCTTTTTAATAACATGTCACCATACGTGCGTTCGTACGGCTTACCGTCTCCACGTCGTGGTGTAATTGTTATTCAATATATTATTATTTGGATGGGTATAATAATTATTCTTAACTCATGTAAATAATAAATATACCATGTTAATGATCCTTTATATATTATATACCATCCATTTATATATTATTTTAATATCAAAAGAATGATATTGTCGCTCGTGCGTACGTACGGTCTACCGTCTCCACGAACGAGATGAGATTCATTCTCCATCGTATCCATTCAAGTATAATTATCATTTGATGATTTAAAAATGATGTTTAATGACTTGATATCATTCTCTATATGAATAATATACACCATATCCATGACAAACATGGCTTATGTAACAAAACATATAAAAGAAAATGAGTAAGTTAACACCTGAAACGACGATAATACTAAGATATTATTAACAATGCAATGTTAAAAGATCATATATGATATCATATGAATGTATATGATTCTTTTATAATTTAATAACAATTATGTCACCATTATACAGGAGGTTACCCTACCCCAACCAAGGAAAATTACAAGGTAAGGGTTATTTTACAATCTCTTCATTGTCCGAGGTTGTTTATACGTAATAATCTATTGGGATCTCTTTATCATCCACATCCATGTTTCTAAAAACTGTATTTCAAAACATTTTTAATATTTAAAAGAATATTGGTTAAAGTCATTTATACCCTTTTTTTACTTTTTATAAGTGTTTTATAAAGTAATCTTTCCGCCGTTTTCCAAACAAGGTGCTTTTATCCTTTTCGAGAGAATTAAGGTAAGAATGTTTTTTTAACTTCTACGGCGGGTGCGGTTATTTTCCGCCGTTATAAAATCATCGAAGCTTCCCTCACAAGCTTATAAGAATATTTTCAAAGAAAATGTTTCATTTTATAAATATATGACTCTTAAATGATTTCAAAAATAGAAATAGATATTTCTCTAAAAAGAGTTTTGATTTCATCTATATCAACATCCTTTGATGGATTTTACGCTTATTTGAAGTTGATTTACTATAATACAAATATTCTATATTGTATTGAAGTTTTTGTGATATGTTTGACTGTGGATGTGCTATTTTTATACCATTCATGGTTTATGGTGAATGTATTGACATTTTGTATGCTAGTTTTAATACGAATGTTTATGCTATGTTTAAACCTTTTCATATGGGAATGCATTGGACTTAATATGAGACGGGTGGAGCCCGCTATAGCTCCTCGATGCATCAGTAGGTCTCATGAGACAAACTAGTGTCTTCCCAGAAGGCCTTGAAAAAATCTTATTTGTAGTCTTGGCACGAGGCCTTGGCTATGTGGTTATGATATTCTGGCATTATGAATTCCATCATTATGAAAGTGGTTATTGATATTGCATGTGATTATTCGATTAGTAGAATATCCACGTGAATAATTAAATGGAATTATTTCATTTTACTTTTTCCATACTATGTTGAAGTTCATGTTTAAAAGGCTTTTGTTTTAGTTATACATTTCCATAAATTTTTATTCTTATTTATGAATGTTTCCGCTATATTGTTATCCTTACTGAGAATTTGAACTCACCCCTTTTCTATGTTTTATTTTTCCCAGGAAGTGAAAAAGTAAATTATGAATGACCTGTAGGGATATTATGTGGGGATATGAATGTGGAATATGGAGACAATATGTTGTTGTAGTAGTTTTTCACTTTATGATGTAATGTAAAACTTTATGAATATATCTAGTGTTTCTAAGGCTACTAAACCAATCGGTCTTTCGAGATTTGATCTTTCTTGTGATCATGCCAATGTTATGTAATAATGCACCGACTCTAGGTAACTCGGGTCGTGGTGTTACAGTTGGTATTAGAGGAAGTTTAGTACAAACCTTGGAAGCTAGATTTAGATAAACTCTGATTATAGCACGTAGACCTAAGATGAACATTGAGGATTAGTATAGAAGATATTCCTAGAATTTTGGTATTGTAGAGATTTTGTGAGTTTTTCGAGCAATACCTCCCTGTCTGGATACGAGTAGGTAGAGGCGGCTCTAGCACAGATGTACCTAGGGGTAAAACCTGGAAACACCGCTTTGAGCTAGACTCGAATGGGAACTGGTGCACGACAACAGGCCTTGCTGCACTTTTGGTTACGACACTCCCGGGGGATATACTTAGGATAACTCTCATTTTCTTTACAAATAATTATGAAGGGTTTATGAGAATATACATCCTCAAAGAAAACATTCTTATTATGATGGATTATATCCATAAATAGTTCAATTTATGTTAAGTGTTTTATAAGTATGGGATTATGTATTTTGATTCACATACTGATCTAGTTTATGTCATTGTTTAGAAATGGAACCTATTGGAAGAAATGGAAACATTATCAATTCACGCACTCCATGTAAGGATTGCCCTCCTGCTCAAGATAACTATAGTGGAGCTGGTGATGCAACTGGTGCCGATCAGCTAATCACAATACTGGGACAACTCACTCAGGTTATGAATAATAACTTTACCCGTATAGAGCACCCTGATCCGTAGCGTGGAGGATCAATGTTAGATAGATTCATGAGGCAACAACCACCAACATTCAATGAGAGTACAAATCCCTTAGTAGCTGAGCAATGGATATTTTCCCTAGATAAAATATTTCAGGCATTGGGGAGTAGTGAAAGGGACAAAGTTATCATGGCAGTTTACCGCCTCACTGGAGATACTGATCAATGGTGCTCATTGATTCAAAATACGAAGGAAGATGATGAAGTATCAAATATGGAATGGAGGGAGTTCAAAGATCTATTTTTAGAAAAATACTTTCCTCATGACCATCGAGCAGATATGGAAATGCAGTTTCTGAGTCTGAGACAAAAGGAGGATGAGAATGTCACAAAGTATGAGGCTAACTTTACAAGGTTAGCAAGGTATGCAGGAGATTATATACGTAACCCAAGAAGTAAGATTGATCATTTCTTTTATGGGTTAAATCCATTTATTCGTCAAGCATTAGTCTCACAATCCTTTTCATCGTATGAAGACATTGTCTCATGTGCTATCAAGACCGAAAAGGAATTCTCTATGTCTTTTGACTTTAAAGAAAAGCAAGAGAAGAAGAGGCCTGCTGATCAATCAGGGAATAGAAATAAGGGGAAGAAGGGAAAGGTTGAATATACATCCTGTGGTAAATGTAGGAAGAAACACCCCGGTACTTGCTTGAAGGGAATGGGAGTCTGTAACAAGTGTGGTGAAAAAGGCCACCAAGCTTGTGATTTCAAGGTGAAGAAGGAAGCTACCAATGTTCAGTAATACAATTTCAGGGAGATGGGGAATTATTCAAATGAATTTCCTAAGAATCAGGATAACTTACCTCAGAAAAGTCCAAGGGATCAAGGCCAAGCTTATGATATCACTACTGCTGAGGTAGAATCTCCGAAAGACATGGTGGAAGGTAATTTAATGGTTTTCTCAAGTTTAGCAAATGCATTATTTGATTCTGGATCATCACATTGTTTCATATCATCCCAATTTGCTATGAAAATTAGATATTTCCAATTTTATTTAAAAGGGAGTTGTCAGTTAAAAATCCTAAGGGAAGTATCATTGCAACAATGTTTTGTGAATCAGTCCCTATTAGAGCACATAAATGTTCTTTATCTGCTGATCTCGTCGTCATACCTATGATTGAGTTTGATATAATCCTCGGTATGGAATGGCTTTCGGTCTATGATGCGAAGATTTATTGTAAGAAGAAAGAGGTTACGATTCTTGATGATGATGATAAGGAACACCTTATCTTTAGAGAAGAATCGTCACCACCTAATTCATATTTAGATCCACCCCCAGTAGCTCAACTAAATTCAATTATTGGGGAGGAAGAGAATGAAATTACTGTGGTTGAGGAAAGGAATGTTCAAATAGAGGAACTACCTATTGTGAAAGAATTTGTAGATGTATTTCTGGAATATTACCTGGACATCCTCCAGAACGAGAAGTTGAGTTTTCCATTGATTTAATTCCATGATCAAGGCCTATATCAAAGAACCCTTATAGAATGGCCACTGTAGAATTAGTTGAACTAAAGGAACAACTAGAGGAATTGGGTAATAAGGGATTTATTCTCCCTAGTGTTTCTCCATGGGGATCCCCTGTTCTTTTTGTTAAAAATAAAGACGGATCTATGAGGTTATGTATCGACAAAAGGGATATCAATGCTATATCAATAAAGAACAAGTATCCCCTACCACGTATTGATGATTTATTTGACCAATTGCATGGATATCAATACTTTTCAAAGATTGAACTTTGATCTGGATACCATCAGTTGTGTGTGAAGAAGGAAGAAATTCCAAAGATAGCATTTCGAACAAGGTACGGGCATTAGGAGTTTACTGTAATGCCTTTTGGATTGAATAATGCAGCATCTGTATTCATGGATCTGATGAATAGAGTTTTCAAGGAGTATCTCGATGAATTTGTGGTGGTATTTATTGATGATATCTTGGTATACTCCAAAATATATGAAGATCATGAAAATCACTTGCGCATTATCCTGATGACTCTGAGAAGACATGAATTATATGGAAAGTTTAGCAAGTGTGAATTCTGGCCTAATGAGATTTCTTTTCTTGTCCATATTGTCTCTAAAGATGGAATCTCTGATGATCCTTCTATGACTAAGGAAATCCAAGAATGTCTAGCACCTACGAGTATAACTGAGGTACGTAGTTTTATTGGTTTGGTAGGTTATTATCGACGTATCGTTCAGAATTTTTCCCGATTGGCTAACCCATTAATGAAGCTCACACGTAAAGGGGTAAAATTTGTTTGGACAAAATAGTGTGAAGAATGTTTAGAAGAACTGAAGATAATATTAGTCAATTCTCCTATATTGAATATACCATTGGGGAATGATGGGTTCGTTATTTATAGTGATGCATCGGAGAAAGGACTTGGTTGTGTCCTTATGCAGAATGATATATTTATTGCCTATGCATCACGACAGTTGAAAATTCATGAACAAAACTATCCTACTCATGATCTCGAGTTAGAAGCTGTGATCTTTGCGTTGAAGATATGGAGGCACTACCTCTATGGTGAAAAATGTGAGATTTATACTGATCACAAGAGTTTTATGTGTATTTTATCACAAAAAGAACTCAACATGAGGCAAAGGAGATGGCTTGAATTCCTCAAGGATTATGATTGTACGATACACTACCACCCGAGGAAGGCAAACAAGGTGGAATATGCTTTGATCAGAAAAGATCATGGAGTTTTTAACAATATGAGAATTGAAAGGGATCCAATTTTCATGGATCTAGTGAAGATGGACATGGGAATAACCAGGGATGGAAAAACATCAATGCTTTTTCAAATGGTTACCAAACCATCTTTACTATAAAGGATTAAGAGTTCTCAGACCGATGATGAAGAATTTCAAATGAATATTAAAGCTGTGAATGATGGGAGACTAAGAGACTTTGTGTATAAAGATGTAATTTTGAAATTCGGGAAGAGACTTTGTGTTCCTGACATACCTGATCTAAAAAGGGAATTACTGGATAATGCTCATAGTTCCAATTTCTCTATACACCCTGGGATAACCAAAATGTATTGAGATTTGAAGGAACATTTTTGGTGGGACAATATGAAGAGGGAGATTGCTGATTTTGTGTCAAGATGTATGGTTTGTCAACAAGTGAAAGCTGGAAGGAAACACCCTGGAGGAGTCATGCAACCTCTTCCCATACCGGAGTGGAAATGGTACAATATTATGATGGACTTTGTCATGGGGCTACCAAAGACTCCTAGAAGGAATGATGCAATATGAGTTATTTTTGATCTTCTTACCAAGTCAGCACATTTTCATGCTATAAGAGAAGATCTACCAATGGAACGTCAAGCAAGACTATATATTAATGAAGTTGTGAGACTTCATGGAGTACCCCTATTGACTATTTCTGATCGTGATCCCGGTTTTACTTCAAGATTCTGGAAGAGTCTTCAGAAATACCTGGCTATTGAACTCCATTTGAGCACTGCCTACCACCATCAGATAGACGGACAATCAGAACGGACTATTCAAACCTTAGAAGATATGTTGAGATCCTGCTCACTGGACTTTCAGGGTATGTGGGATCAGTATTTACCTCTGGTAGAATTTTCCTATAACAATAGCTTCCATTCGAGAATTCAGATGGCACCATATGAAGAGTTATACGGAAAGAGATGTCGCACACCAACCTGTTGGGAAGTCGTTGGTGAAAGAAAACTTGTAGGTCTAGAACTGGTGGAGGAAACGATGGAAAAGGTGAAGGTAATCCAAAATCACATCAAAGCAGCTCAAAGTTGGCAGAAGAGCTATGCCGATAATCGAATGAAGGATTTGGAATTTCAAGTCGGTGATCATGTTTTCCTGAAGGTATCTCCATGGAAAGGAGTTATAAGTTTTGGTAAGAAAGGTAAATTGAATCCCAGGTACATCGGACCTTTCGAAATTCTAGAATGAATTGGGGATTTAGCTTACCTATTGGCAATGCCGCCAAGTCTCTCCAAAGTTCACGATGTGTTCCACGTTTCACTGTTGAGGAAATACATGCCCGACCCAAAGCATGTACTCACCTATGAGGATTTAGAACTTGAACCCGATCTGTCTTATTGCGAAGATCCCATCAGGATTCTTGATACGAGAGAACAAGTACTGAGATACCAGACGACACGTCTGGTAAAAGTTTTGTGGAGAAACCATAAGATGGAAGTGGCAACGTGGGAACCCGGGGAACTTATGATGAAGAACCACCTGAGTCTTTTCATGTGATAAGTATTCTAGATATTTTGAGGATGAAATTATTTGAAGGAGGGGATAATGTAACACCCCAATATTCTATGGTATGCTTCTCTTTGAATAATGTGATAGTGTTTGTTGTACGCAACACCGAGTTCTAACACACCATAACCAATCAAACTAGCCATTACGAATAGTAATACCTACTTTTTGAAATTATATATATATTATATTTCAAAATGGACTTCATTTTTGGATTCGGAATATCGAATTTATCCTAAGGTAAAATTTTGGTACTTTTCGGATAACTTTAATATTTTGATGAATAGTGAAAATTACTAAATTTTAATTAAAAACAACTTTTTTAATCAAAATAATTAATAGTGATAAATTATGAATTTGAGTGGTTTTAATGTATGTTCAGAATATATTTTTACCATTTAATTCAATTTTGGTCATTGGACATAATTTTACAATTAAACAGGACATAACCAAGTGTCAATCTTTTGATAGTTATTATCTCTTAAAAACACGATTTTTGTTTTAACAACGAGAATTAATTTTAAATTAATTTCTGCAAATTATGTGTGTTGAATTTGGAAAAATGGATTACATATTTGGAATCAGGATGTTCAAATTATGTATATAGGTAACTTTTATTTTTAGACATTTAGAATAATTACTTCGGTAAATATTTTATTTACCATGGTTAAAGGGTAAATCCGGTAAATAAGGGTTAAAAAATAATATTATAATAATACTAAATTACCCTAAAAAGTGTCCTAGCCTCATTTGTTGATACATGTTCGACCATAGGCATCTTTGGGTCGATGTTGGGACCCCGTGGATCCACTTGTAGGTGATAGGGACACTTAATTTTAATTAAGTTAAAATAAGTACAAAAATGACATAAGCATATATCTATTAGAAAAACAATTTTTACATAGGGTTATATATATTGTATTTTCGACTATAAATATTTGTTAGAAAGATAAAAAGATTTAATACATAATGATATATTATTTATTATTTTTAGAGATTACATAATTTAATTTATTTATGACACAATGATGATGCAGTAATTACCATAATAGTGAAAATTTAAAATAATTGATATTATAAATACCCAAATAAATAAAATTTGATACATTTAATGAAATAAAATAATTTTATAGGATAATATTACATATTAATATTTATTTAATTAACTTTTTTAGAAGTAATCATTTTGTTATGAGTTTCACAAAAATCAACAATTGAATAGTGTCAAAATTGACATAAAAGAGTTTTTAAAACAAATATTATATTTTTAATTGATATTAAATTCATAAAAATCTAAGGATCGGCCAAGAGACTTATATCATGATATTTATATCATTAATGGACCACTTGGGGGTCTATTGGATGTATATAGTAAGTTTATAAACCATATAATATAAAAATACAAAGAGACATTGTAAAAGTGAAACTAATTAACTTAGAGTTAATACTTAAAGATAAGGTTAATATAAGTACCAAAACCTGTAAAAATTCTATTGGTTGAGTGGTTTTCGACCCATACCCACCTTAACATTTAAATAATCTACTTTTAAGCCTTTAGAAACCGAATATTAATTTATTATAAATTAATATTCCTAGCTTTTCCAAAGGTGCCCCTCACCCCTCTTATAAAAGGGCACTCCTCCTTCTCATTTCTTCACACCTTCAAATCCTTTTGGTTCGGCCAAACTCGGACCAAATACTCTCCCAACATCCCTCACTACAACCTATATGCCATATTTTGATCAGAAATCCAACCTATGGAGCCCTTTTGATCAAATCAAAAGGAAGAACCCGAAGAAGAGGTAATGATTTCACCACCCTTTTCCAAGTTCCTTTCTTCTTCCAATTATTCTTCCTTTGTTGTTACCATTCTAAAATTATAACTCCAGTATCATATATATACTGTGATGTTATTATAAATATTTTACAACCATATTCAGTATTCTATCCGCCCTTTGAATAACATGTCACCATACGTGGGTATGTACGGCTTACCGTTTCCACGTCGTGGTGTAATTGTTATTCAATATATTATTATTTGGATGGGTATAATAATGATGTGTAACTCATGTAAATAATAAATATAACATGTTAATGATTCTGTATATATGATATACCATCCATTTATATATTATTTTAATATCAATTGAATGATATTGTCGCTCGTACGTACGTACGGACTACCATCTCCATGAACGCGATGAGATTCATTCTCCATCGTATCCATTCAAGTATAATTATCATTTGATGATATAAAAATGATTTTTAAAGACTTGATATAATTATGTATATGAATAATATACAACATATACATGACAAACATGGCTTATGTAACAAAACATATAAAATAAAATGAGTAAGTTAACACCTGAAACGACGATAATACTAAGATATTATTAACAAAGAAATGTTAAAAGATCATATATGATATCATATGAATGTATAGGATTCTTGTATAATTTAATAATAATTATTTCACCATTATAAATGAGGTTAACCTACCTCAACCAAGGAAAAGTACAAGGTAAGGGTTATTTCACAATCTCTTCATTATCCGAGGTTGTTTATACGTAATAATCTACTGGGATCTGTTTATCATCCACATCCATGTTTCTTAAAAATGTATTTCAAAACATTTTTACTATTTAAAAGAATATGGGTTAAATTCATTTATACCCTTGTTTGACTTTTTATAAGAGTTTTATAAAGTAATCTTTCCGCCGTTTTCCAAACAAGGTGCTTTTAACCTTTTTGACAGAATTAAGGTAAGAATGTTTTTTTAACTTCTACGGTGGGTGCGGTTATTTTCCGCCGTTATAAAATCGTCAAAGCTTCCCTCACAATCTTATAAGAATATTTTCAAAGCAAATGTTTCATTTTATAAATATATGACTCTTAAATGATTTCAAAAATAGAAAGAGATATTTCTCTAAAAAGAGTTTTGATTTCATCTATGTCAACATCCTTTGATGGATTTTATGCTTATTTGAATTTTATTTACTATGATACAAAACTTCTATATTGTATTGATGTTTTTGTGATATGATTGACTGTGGATGTGATATTTTTATACCATTCATGGTTTATGGTGAAATTATTGACATTTTGTATGCTAGTTTTAATACGAATGTTTATGTTATGTTTAAACCTTTTCATATGGGAATGCATTGGACTTAATATGTGACGGGTGGAGCCTGATATAGCTCCTCGATGCATCGGTAGGTCTCATGAGACAAACGAGTTTCTTGGCACAAGGACTTGACAACATCTTATTTTTAGTCTTGGCACGAGGCCTTGTCTATGTGGTTATGATAGTCTGGCATTATGCATTCCATCATTATGAAAGTGGTTATTGATATTGCATGTGTTTATTCGATTAGTATAATATCCATGTGAATAAGTAAATGGAATTATTTCATTTTAGTTTTTCCATACTATGTTAAATTTCCAGTTTAAAAGGATTTTGTTTTAGTTTTACATTGCCTTAAATATTTATTCTTATTTAGGAATGTTTCCGCTATATTTTTATCCTTACTGGGCATTTGAGCTCACCCCTTTTCTATGTTTTATTTTTCCCAGGAAGTGAAGAAGTAAATTATGAATGACCTACAGGGATATTATGTGGGGATATGAATGTGGAATATGGAGACAATATGTTGTAGTAGTATTTTTTCACTTTATTATGTAATGTAAAACATTATGAATATATCTAGTGTTTCCAAGGATACTAAACCAATCGGTCTTTCGAGATTTGATCTTTCTTGTGATCATTCCAATGTTATGTAATAATGCACCGACTCTAGGTAACTGGGGTCGGGGCATTACACATTAGTTATAACTAATCATATCTACTATCATACCTATGTTATATGCCTGGTGTGAGCTAAGTTAGTACCTCTGTGTTTTCTTCTTGATTGATATGAATTACTTGAAATATCAAGTAAATGTATGGGAATATACCTACGTAGGGTTATCTTTGGATTTCATACATTGTGGTTTATCCTTTTGGGATTTTGTTATACCTTCAAGGTCTCTGGTTCCCTACAGAGTATCATTATACTCACCCCTGCACAGGCTATGCTTGAACCTTGATGTGTTGGATGCAAAAAACTAACATTTCTGAGTGAGGATGAGAGTACCAGGACCAAACGGTGCACCGAGGTGGACCATATGGTGTGTCAGTACTCAGAGGAGATGGGTGGATGGGAAGTGTTAAAAAGGTGATCAATACCTATACTTCAGGGAGGATACCGTAGTACAAAATATTAGATGCCTTCCATTTTCTTCAGTTGTATTTTATTTTAGTTGTACTTGTACTATAACTATTGGGTTTGTATTCCGACCTTCTTTTACTTTCAGCACTCTTTTCTCTATACAGTTGACTTGTGTTCGTATCTTGTTGTGTTCTTGGTTTCATGTTTTTACAGGTTATAAAGGCAATGCCTTCTCAGTTTTAGGGAATATGCCTTCGGTGCTAGTCGCTAGCTGTGGCCTATGGAAGGCAGGGTTGGGGTTTGTCATGACATGGGCCCTGGGGGACAGGTCGTGACATAACCAGTTATAACACACATGATAAAAAAGTGATTATTACCCAAAATGTTATTTTAACATAGAAATTTTTATTAAGTGGGTAGTATAAATCCATACATGAATCATGTATGATATCATAAATATGAATATTGTTCTGGTATAATTCAATAATATACAATGTTCGTTATACATGAAGTTAAACATACCCCAGACCAAAGAAAAGTACAAGGTAAGGGTTAATTACTCAATCTCTTTACTATCAGAGATTGTTAATGTGTAAGCATTTATTAGGGAAAATTTATCATCCACGTCCATGTTTTATAAATGATTTTTCAAAATGGAATCTTTTTAATAGACTCTTTAACAGAAACATTATTTTAAATGTTTTAAATATTTATTTTTCTATACCTTTCTCATTAATGTCCATGTAATCAAATTAGGATTAAGGATTTATTTATATATACATGAATGTTTTAAAATGTTAAATCCTTTCAAAATTTTAAAATTGCTAAGTGTCACTTTGATTCAAAAAATACTTTTAAATGTCTTCATTTATAAATTGTGTGACTTTTAAATGATTTCATGAAAAAGTTATATTTCTCTCAATGATTTTTAGTGATCATTTTCAACTATGATAACATTTTTACTGGATATTGTTATTGATTGAGGTTGATTTGTTATAATACAATCTTTTATATTTTATTGATTGACTTATGATATGTTCAACTAAGGATGTGTTATTTTTATACAATTCACGGTTTATGGTAAAATTATTAACATTTTGTATGGTATTTTTAATAAAAATGTTTATGTTATGTTTCAACATTTTCATATGAGGAATGTATTAGACTTAGTAAGTGATGGGTGGAGCCTCCTATAGCCCATCAATGCATCGGTAGGTCTCATGAGACAAACTAGTGACTATGCACAAGGTCTGGACAAAATTTATATTTAGGGTCTTGTCTTGAGGCCATGACTTTGTGGTTAAGATGTCCGACATTATGCATTCATTCATTATGAGATTAGTTATTAATGTTACATGTGATTATTTGATGAGTATAATATCCTTATGAATAATTAAATGGCATTATTTTATTTCTATTTTCCATATTATGCTGAATTTTATGTTTAAAGGCATTGTGTTTAAATTTTATACCTTTCCATAATTGTTTGTAATTATTTATGATATCTTTCGCTATATTTGTATCCTTATTGAGAATATATGATCACCCCTTTCTTATGTTTTATTTTCCTATGATTCATATTACTATATTATGATTTATAGGCACGTTTATACTTAAGGAATAATGGAATTCTAAAAGGATTATTTATGTTGTGTTTTATGTTAGAAATTTTAATCTAATGTTCATGCATGTAATCTATTTTCCAATTCTGCTAAACTGATCGGTCCATCTAGACATGATTCCATTTAATCATGACAATGTATTAAAATAATGCACTGACCCCGGATAATTGGGGTTGGGGCGTTAGAGTTGGTATCAGAGGAAGTTTTGAAATAACCTTGGAAACTAGATTTAGATACACATCGATTATAAAATATTACCCTATGATTGAATTTGATGATTATTATAGAATAAAATCCAAAAAAAACTTGTAATATAGATATTATGTGGCTTTTCCATGAAATATATCCATGTCTGGATACTACATGTGGATGTGGTTCTGGCATAAATGTACCTAAGTGTCATAACTCGGACAAGACTTTTCGAGTATAACCTGGGGTATCCTGGTATATGATAATGGGCCTTAATACGCACTATGTTTGACACTACTGGTGGATATGCTTGGGATAATACACATTTTCTTTATAAATAGTAATAAAGGATTTATGAGTAAATATATCCGCAAAGAAACAAATTTTTTGATTATGAGACTAGATGTGTGTAAATATTCAATTAATGTTATGAATATTTCATAGTTTTTTGACTACAAATTATGATATGATCTATCATAGTGTATTTAATCATTTGGAAATGGCACCTAGTAGTTGGAATGAAAACTCCATAAATACACAAGATCCAAAGAGTATGAAAGATCATATCTTTCATTGTCTTAATCTATCATTTAGAAGGAAAATAGTCTCCCATGTATCAATATCCTATGAATAAATAATATCACATGTTTATAAGTCAAGTAATGTGTTCTTTGAGTCCTATGGATTTTATGGGATGAAAGAGAAGAAGAGGATGGAAGAGAAAAAGAAGGATAATGGGATGTAGGGAAAGAAGGATTTTCCAAGATGTGATAACTGTGGAAATAATCGCCTTAGTAAATGCTTGACGGGAATGTGAGTTTATTATAAATGTAGAGAAAAGGGTCATCACAAAAAATAATGCAAAGGGATGAAAGAAAAGGCTAATATTAAAAATTTCAACTATAGTGAAATGGTGCATTACAAAAATAAATTTCATAAAAGTCAAGAAAATATACCTAAGAATAATCAAAGGGAACAATTTCAAGCCTAATCTATTAGTACAATAGACGTTGTCTAATTAATATATTTGTGAATCTGGATTAAATAATTAGGTCGTTTGAGTGTTGTATCAATGATTTATCAGTTATATGAATTAAGGAACTAAATAAGGATTTTACTGCTGAACTTTTTCATTGAGTATTAGAGATTATATGGTACTAAGAAAATTGAATCAATATCAAGTTATTATTTTTAGAAAATACATGGTTGAGGGAAAGATAAACCATAATATGGTTCTTATACTGAGATAATTTATTTTCATAAATTAAATTCAGTATTGTTGATATCCTTGGAACTAATTAATTGATTGATTAAAAAGCAGTTTATACCATCGTTATTGGTATTTTTCAACATTTTTTTTTAAATTTGAGGTGTATATCCAGCATTATATGTTTTACATTAAGAATAAGAAAAAATGAACCTATTCAATATGGTTTTATCGTAATTGTATTTATTACCATGTTTTATGAGAATACATGATGATGTTATTAATATATATGTTTTGTGACCTTCCTTATAAATTTTGGATAGTGAATTTGATGGGAAGTATATTAGATATGTTTAAAGGTTTAAATATATTATGTTAGACATTGATAATATTATTTAAGGTTAATAAATTTCTTAAGAGTAGTTTTGTATTGTTATAAAAAGGATAAATTGGAGGTCGGGTGACAACCTGACGCCTCCAGTAAGGCTGCAAGACTTGAACTCGCAACCAAAGGGTAACAAGGGTGTATCACCTTCCACTGGCCTACGTGATGTCCTGGTTTATATAATGAGGTTTTTTATGTGGTATAATAGATGAATTATAAATTCATTTTTTAGAACCACGTTTTATTAGAGAAAATGAAATGTTTTGGAGTTCTTTTATCTTTTGGAGTGAAGGATGAGGTAGTGGTATAGAATAATTAAAGGATGGAACTCTACTTGCCAAGTATTCTTTTTATTCATATTCTATGAAGAAATTAATTCATAAAATTTAGGGAAAGAATCTTAAAACCAAAAATTTGTTATCCTAATACCTTATTATTTTTTGAACCGATTATATTTTAAATCATCAATGATTTATTCCTTAGAGGTCCAAAATTTTCCATTTATTGTTCACTTGTTTCTGATTGAGGACCTTAGTCAATCCCATTAAATATTAACGTTTTCCTCAAATCATGTATCTATTATTGACACCATTTTTCTTCTATTCAAAATACGTATTTTTTAATGAATTTATCATTTCCTTTTCCCTCTTATTAAGACTAAATTTAATTAACCCTTTTTTCGATGTGGGTATTCCATAAAGGTATTTTCTATTTTCAACCAATTATTTTCATAGAACAATTAAAAATTGCAAGGAAGAAATTTATTGATGGATGGGAGAGTTTAACACCCAATTATTTCATAGTAAATTATCTCTTTAAACTAATTTAATAGACTATATTGCACATAATGCCGACTTAGATTGCGAAAAATGCAAGATTGAGTGTCTGAAAAACAACGCATTAGAAATATAATTATTTAAATGATATATTTATTTAACAGTTAAATATTGTAATATTAATAGTTATATATAATTTTTTAATTTTATTTATTATTTTTTCAAATAAATAAAATATATTTATAATGAAATGTATATGTTTTGTTAAATATTAAAATATTTAGAAAAACTATTTTCTAAAAAGAAATACATTTTATGTCCTTATTTGAACCACATTAAAAATAATTTTATAATCTCATTAAAACATAATTTGGTAAAATGGAAATTAATTTTGAATTTGAAATATTAAAATTAGCTTAAGGTGAGTTTTCGGTATTTTATGGAAAACATTCAATTTTTGATGAATAGTGAAATTACCGCATTGTACATAAAAACTGAATTTTTCATTTCCAAAATTATTTTTAATTAAAATTTTATCTGAAAGTAAAAATAGATATGTAATAAATATATTAGTATTATATAAATAATATGATTCCTTTTATAATAATATTAGATATATAAAATTTTATTGAACCTTTTTAACATCTTTTACCCACCATCAAGGAACATTTACCCACCTTCTAGGTACATATGCAAATTTGAATAAAACCTAACATTACCTCTTTTGTAAATTAAATTTCAAAAATCTGTGAGACACGGTTTTCATCGGTAAGTAAAATTTTGTTCAATAGGATGAACATAATTTTTTGTGAATGGTAACTTTTGAATTTTATTTACCACGGTTAAAAGTAAATATGGTAATTAAAGGTAAAAAATATTATAATAATATGAAATTACCCCAACCAATGCCCTAATTATATTTTATATGTGTTTTTAGACCAAAATCAAGCATAGGACAATAATAATATTATTTTGATCCATTTGCGTAAGATTAGGACATTTATTATATATTATATTAAGAAGAGTTAGAAGTGTTAAATTTAATGTTTAATAAATAAACCATCTTTAATATATGATTACATGTAAGATAAATTTGACTATAAATATTCATTATAAATATAAAATTATTTCTTACATCATGGTATGTTATTTAAAAATTTGAGACATTAAATAATTAAACTAATATATGACAAAATGATGATGCATTAATTACATTATTAATAAAATATTAAAATAATTGATGTTATAAATATTAAAAGAAATATAAATTGAATCTTTTGAGGTCATGAAAGAACATTCTAGGTGAATATGACATGTTAGGGTTTATTAAAAAAAATCAAGTAATAAATATTTTATTACATTCTCAAAACCAAAATACTAAATATTGTTAAATTTGACATAAATGGGCTTTAAAACACAAATACTATATTATTAAGTGATAAAATATTCATAAAAATCTTATATTCATCCAAATGACTTATATAATGTTTTATATATGATAAATGAACCACTTTAAGTTCACTTGGAAATTTATACGAATTATATTAACCATGTAATATAAAAAGGCAAGAAGGCATGGTAAAAGTTAAACTATTTAACTAAGCGGTAAATCTAAAAGATAAAGTCTATATGGTGACATAAACTTGTCTAAAACCTATCTAAGGAGAGAATTTTGACCCATCCCATCTTTATCAATGAAATAAATCCATTAATAGGTATTACAAACCAAAATATTTTTTATCATCAATATATATTTCAAACTATTCCTAAAATTCCTCTCTTCTCTCTTATAAAAGGGTACTTGCCCATATCTTATATTCACACATCCAATGCCAATTTTCCCAGAAAAAACCAACATAAATATCCTCCAAAGTACCCTCATTTAATTTTAGAGGCCTTACGTTGATCAGGAATACAACCTTATGTTCCCTTTTGTTCAAATCCAAATGATAAACCCGAAGAAGATGTAAATTATTTCCTCACCTCATTCAATGTTCTTTTATTATTCTACTTCCTCTTTATTTGTTGCTTCTATACAAAAAAAATAAACCCATTACCTTATACATAATATTTTTTTAATAAATATTGTATAACCATATTCATTATTCTTTACATCCTATAAATGAAAAAGTCACCATACGTGCGTACTTATAGCTTACCGTCTCCACGTCATGGTGTATTTTGTTATTCAACACTTCAATATTTTGATGGGTATAATAATGTGTAAAATTGATTTAAATAATAAATATAAAATGTTAATTAATATTTACAAATAATATACCATCCAATTACATATTATTTTTTCATCAATATAATGATATCATCACTCATGCGTACATTCAGTTTACCATCTTCACGACGAGATGTGACTAATTTCAACGTTCACCATTCAACAATGAAAATAATAATATATATTATTAATAAGTATGTAATATATGTCATAATAATTATAATGGATATATATATATATTCACATATATCTCATTCAATTCCGTTCAATGCGATTTGAAAACGGAAAAGTCGTTTATGCGTACGAACATCCTACCATATCCATAAATAGTGTTTTCCATTTCATATATCTATCTATAATACATTTTTATATTTTTAATATATATGATAAAAAAATAATGTTTTATATTCTATAAGTAGTTAAAACATGATATAAGTGATATGATCAATAAATCAAGTTAAAACAAGTATGATAAAAAAATGGAATATTACTCGAAATGTTATTTTAACATTGAAATTATTATTAAATGGGTAGTATAATGAAATAAATGAATAATTTATGATATCATAAATTTGAATATGGTTCTGTTATAATTAAATAACATTTTATGGTCATTATACAATAGGAAAAATGTACCCTCAACCAAATGAAAGTACATAGTAAAGGTTAATTCCTAAATATCATTAATATTTTAGATTGTTTATTTGAATTTATTTGTTGGGAAATATTTATCTTCCATGTCCATGTTTCATAAACTATATTTCAAAAATAGTTCTTTTTAAGGGACTCATTAACTAAAACACCTTTTCAAATGTTTTAAATATTTTTTCTTTCTAAACCATTTTCATCAATGTCCATGTTTTCAAAATGGTTATAAATACTTTTTATATGGACATGAATGTTTTAAAATGTTAATTCCATTAAAAAGTTTCAATGTTTTATGGGACACTTTGATTAAATAATATCATTTAAATGTCTTCATTTATAAATTTTGTGACTTTTAAATAATTTCATAAAAAAGAAAATTTGTCTCAATGAGTTTTACTGATCATATTCAACTATGTCTACATCCCATACTAGATATTATTCTTAATTGTGGTTTATTTGTCATAATAAAACCGTCCTTATAGTATTGAAAGTGTTATGATATGATTGACTATGGATGTGTTATTTTTATACCATTCATGGTATATGGTTAATGTAATGACATTTCATATGCTAGTTTTAATATGAATTTTTATGTTATGTTTCAAAAATGTTATATGAGGAATGAACTGGTCTTAGTAATAATTAGTGGAGCCCGCTACAGCCCGTCGATGCATCGGTCGGTCTCATGAGGCAAACTAGTGGCTTGGCATTAGGCCTTGAAAAAATTTATATTTAGGTTATTGGCATGAGTCCTTGACATTTTGGATAAGATGTCCAACATTATGCATTCTATCATTATGAGATAAATTATTAATGTTACATGTTATTTTCCGACTAGTATAATATCCATGTAAATAAGTAAATGGCATTATTTATTTACCATTTCCATATTATGCTTAATTTTATGTTTAAAAGGCTTGTGTTACAATTTTATAGATTGTGATAATAGTTTATTATTATTTATGATATCTTTAGCTATATTTCGTATCCTTAATAAGCATCTGAGCACAACCCTTTATTATGTGTTATGTTCCCTATATTCCAAGAAGTATATTATGAACTATATTTAGGTTTAAGCTAATCGAATAATGGAATTCTCGAACGATTATTTTTTTTGACTAACAATGTATTATTTTGTTGTGTTTTATGTTATAAATTGTAATGTAAAGTTCATGTATGAAATCTACTTTCCAAGACTACTAAACTAATCTGTGCTTCATGACATGATTTATTTTAGTCATGCAAATATATTATAATAATGAATTGACTCTGGGTAACTATTGTCGGGGTGTTACATATTCATGGTCCTATTTCCTAATCGTTTTAAAATATATTAAAAAAATTTCAATATCTAAATAGTCAAACCCCTTGAAATGTGTCTTACCATAATATGTATCCATTACAATTAAAATAATTTTTTTAAAAAGCTAAATTGGAGTGTTTTGCATCATATGAAAATATTCATCAAAATCCAACTTTTCACCATATTCGTTATATTTCTTATGAATATTATCATTCTACATTAATTTAAAGTAAATTTTCTTCACACCCATCTCATCAATCTAAAAAATAAATTTTCATTATCTATTATCTCATCGCCAAACACTGAATATAAAGTATGGAGATTTGTTTTTGGTTTTCAAGAAATATTTTGGATATGAGAATGAATTTTAGTATTTGGTGGAAATGGGAGACCACAGGGGTAGCCGATGAAACATGGAAGAATACCTGAATGTATAAGGGTTCGACTATCCTTCCAGTGGGCTTCTACATGCCTGCCATTTAAAGAGATATAGGTGTTTTCTCAATGATTATCCCCACAATCTATCATGTGATTCCCATAGCCTAGTAGTCGATGATAATAGGAATGTGGTTATATAAGGGTTATAATTTCATTTTTCCTAAATAATTATTTTACTTTCCTAGATTACCCTTATGTCCTTATCATAATGTAACTTGTTCTAGGGGATCTGTAGTAATAGTTTTAGACCCCCCCCCACATTTTATTGGTGTATCCTCTTTCTGAATAAAATAATGGGTCTCCATTAAATGTAATATATCAAGTCAAACATATTCTATTTAATTTATTCCCCACTCACACAAGAGTTTTATTCCTTATGATACTAGATCACAAGATCTAGAATGGATTGGATAAATGAAATTAGTTGTAATGGATCTATATTTTTGTGAATATAATATCTTCTTCTCTTATCACTGTTGTTGAAGAAAATGATGTTTTCATTGCGTTTGTGGTAGGTGTCACTATCCTAGACTCTATCCCTTAGCATTACATATGTTCTTATAAAAATCATTTTTTTAAAGGTTGGGGCGGAAGCCTCATTTTTATTTCCAAAGCAAAGAAAATACCTCTTTAACTGGGTAGAGGGAGACCCATTACATAGTCCGAAGGCCCAGTGGGAATTTAGCCCATTACATGGCCCGTATGCCCATTTTGTTTACTCAAAGCCCATTCTGTGAATAGTACTGCTACAATACCACGTTGCTACAGTACTCTGCCGCTGCTACAGTGCCTACCATTGCTAAAGTGACTCCACTGCTACAGTGATCTACAATACTTATATATTACATGTGCCCAATGGGTTTTGAACCCCCATTTTTCAAGTAGATTTCAGGGGTGCTTACCCCTATGCCAAACCCCAACTATGTTATAAAAATCATTTATACTTCATATATTAAATTTATCATTTTAAATCAATGAGTGGAAAATTAATCTCTAATGGTTGTGGAAAAATTTTCTGAAATTTGTGGTTTTGATGGTTATAGATTTGATATGCATGTTTTTTTTATAAAATACCTAAAAGAAAATTTCAATATTGAAATAATTTATCAAGAAGGAGAGTGGAGTGGTATGACTATCTGAATTTCATT
The DNA here is from genome assembly GCA_963277665.1 of Viscum album. Taxonomy (NCBI): domain Eukaryota; kingdom Viridiplantae; phylum Streptophyta; class Magnoliopsida; order Santalales; family Viscaceae; genus Viscum; species Viscum album. The sequence goes on along the minus strand of OY728142.1, from coordinate 169,177,248 downwards.
TAGTGAAAAGATTGTATTAAATAGAAATGAATTACCATGGAAAATGTTTATGAAACATGAATGTGTTTTCTCGAACTAAAAAGAAATATATTATAACATTAAGAATAAATTCATGTATGGGTAACGACTAGACATATGTGATCCATAGTGGGGTTATATACCACATGAGGAGGTTCCCTTGCAACCATGGTTTCTAGAGTATAACCATTCTAGGAAACAAGATTCCCAGATATTAAGAGTCACTTATGATAGCTATTGGCCTGGATCATATTTTTTCTCCACATAATTGTGTTGTGATTTTCCATTTGGTTCATTGAGTATCATTTATTTTATTTTATATTTAATAATAACATTTATTTATTTATATGAATATGATTCTTGAAACCATATTATTTTACTCTCTTATTCCTTTTTGATATATTATATCCCAAATATACTTTTGTATTTAAGAATAAAATGCTTTTAAATAGAAAACCAAATGATGATTTAATATAGAAAATTATTTATTTGTAAATTCCATGAATTATATTTTATTAAATAACTAACATATTCATGTGAATAGAGGATGAATATATTATATGGTTTTATCCTAATGTGATTTAATAATCACACCCTACTTCTTATTTTGGAATTTATAGCCTTGGTTTCCGCGGATAGTGTTAATGGGAAGAGCTTCATATAGATGACAGATTTCCTAGTTTTTTTCACTTTATATTGGATTTAGATTGTTGTGACAATTTTTCAAAATTATGTTGTAAATTATATTACTTAGGGATCCTTTTTCGATATATAGTTTTTTTATCATGAAATGTTTTCTAGTTTATTGGACATACCTTTATGGTACTGTTGTTATCGATGTATGAGGTGTCAAGGATATCACTATTATTTCGTAGCATGATTCAATAATATCATATGTCTCTTGTAGGTGAATGTTTTTGCATGTTTCATTGAATGATACCCTAGTTCTTATTGGTAGCCCATGGTGATTAGGAATTCTCTTTAGGCCTTGTGGTGGAAAAATTTTGTTAACATTGGTGGTCAACCAAACTTGTTGAATTGAAAATTGGAATCAAAGGGTTAGATTGTTTATAAATTATGATATCATGCTTGTGTAGCAACATTTTTATTAAGGTAGTAATTTTTATACATCATATTGGACTAATATAACTAGAGAGGTATTGTGGGTGTGTTCCTGGACAACTAACTTTAATATCATGCCTTGAGTTACCATATGAATTTGGGGGTTTTCTAGCAACCATTTTTATGAATTTATAATTTTGAATTAATTTGTATTGATTATAATTATTATTAAGTTATTTAATTAAATTCTATTAGGTTTTAATCCACTTGTTTTATCTATTATGGGTCCTTCATGGTGAATGTATCCAAATTCTATTAAGGAAGCTTCGATGAATGCAGAGTAGAAAAATCCTCTTGTTCATTTGTTATTGGTGGAATTTATAGTCTAAATGATCCATTACATATGTCTAGTAACTAATTATGAACCACAATGGAGGTTTTAAATTGATATATAATTGACTATGTACCATCCCATAACAATTTATTGGGGTATGTATAATATCCCACACTTTTAAAAAATAGATATCATGTTTTAATTGATGAATAATAATTACATAACATAATAATCCATGCCTGAATCAAATTGGTATAGTACCTTTGGATTCTAGGAATTATATGAAACTTATTCATAAGTGATTTATATCATCTCCCACTATATTTTGAATGACTATCACTCTTCTTATACATATCATAACTTGTGCCTTTCATCATAACCATATAAAAAGAAGCATGAAAAATAGAAATACAAGATGCTCAATAAGGGTAAAAAAGGGAGATATTAATGAAAACATAAAAAAAATATCATAATGATATGAGAACATGATAATAACATTACAAAACTACACACTTTATATAATATATCCAAATCAACAACATGTCATAAAAAATGGTTGTATATAAGATAGTAATAATAATGGAATTGAATAATAGGGTCATTGAGAGCAGAAAATTTGTAAAATATGTCTATTTTTGGAATAAACCTAATTATAGAATATATTACACCATTCCTACCCACTAATAAATTATTATCATATTATACTAGGGATAACAACTTTTTTACCTAATATTTCATTGAGATTACATTTAGTGTACCCTTTTTTCAACAGATAAAAACCTCCTCTAGGCCCTCATTTTTTTATTTAGATAACCTCCCATGTATCTTTAGACCTCATGAATAATTAATATTTACCCAATGAATTAGATGAATATATAATTCCATTGCCGTAAGTCACATAATGAAAATAATAACTATGTGGGTCATAAAATCATTCTTCATATCGTATCCCTTGAAAATGAAATGGGTGTCCCAAACATTCAATTATTTTTTAACCCATGATAAAAAATGGGTATCATAAAAAATTTCATCATAATAATTAAATAATAAGAGAAACAATATTAATGGTAACTTTGGAACATATCTCTATTATAGTATAAGTATATTCATGGGTCATTGTCATTGATGAATAATAATACAATTAAAATCATTAAAAATATAATTGATGAAAATACACTTTCAACTATGAAAATCACTTTTAAAAATAGACTTTTTTTCCAAATGTTAATGAAAACCAATTATTTTAAAATACACATTTCCACTTATAATGGATTATTTAAATCATTTATAAGTCAAGATGGTGTTAAATAAAATTCTTTTCATACATTTTAAAATAAACATTATTTTCACATTTTCTATAAAAATGAAAAAATACCTCATTTTGAATTCAAAAAAAGATTCATTTTATACCATTTTTAAAAAAACCAAAAGAGGTAAAAATGAATTATAAATTTCATTCAATAACAGTTAAAAAATGTATCATTTTTATAAGACATGGACAATAATGTGAATGTATACTTAACTAAAGAGAGAAATAAATTCTATTTTCCATAAAAACAGTTTTTTGGATTCTTGAGGACCTAAAGGGATGAAAATGAACAGAAAATAATTATTTTCCCAAAATTTCCATTGGATAAGATGGGTCATGATTTAATTGAGAGATAGATTCTAATATTTTATTATTGATTACATAATCATAAACAATCAGTATATACGTTGATATTGTAATAAAAAGAACCTCATAACATTTTATAGATTTTGAATCATAAGAAGCATGAATAAAATGAACATATATTGGTATGTATATACTATACTATTTAGGAATCGAATCATAAGATACATTAATGAAAACTATTATCTCTATATAAAAGAAACAACTGGTGAATATAGCATGTGTCCTACAGAAATAAAAGTGAGATGAGAATTCCTAAACATGAGTCTCAAATTCATTGGTTGATGCTCAACCCTCCGGTAAGATATATATATTATAAATATAAATATATTAAATAAAAATAATCAAATATATAATTCCAAAATTTATTTACTTATATCATTTTACCACCCATTTATTAACAATTTATTATTAATGCATATCTTCCTCATGATAATGTCTTTTTTTAATGTATTTTTTCATTGAATAGTTTTGGTTATTTAATGTTGGTTATGGTTCCATAATCACCAAAACATTATTTTATTACAATAATCATATACATTTATTATATAAATTTTTATTGTAATTCATTAATTTAAATATAGAAAAATTAGTTACACCATTCATGGGGACAGTAGACCATGAGTTGGGAAGAGTATTGTTTACATTTTGTCATCATAAATAACAAAATAAATGTGAATAATAATTCACATTTACTGAATATTTATTACATAATATATATAATAGATATTAATTAATTATATCTTTAATATCATCTCATTTAAGAAAGTCTGTCTTACCCACACACCAGGGTAATCTCTTAATATGAATATCAGAGTTTGTCTTCCTATCCCCGCAATCCATCAACTATCAGGTAGTCGGCACCTCTGTCTTCCTCAATATGGAAGCCCTCAACTTCAAGGTGTTGGATCCTCTTTCTTTCTATCCTCTGAAGGCCTCGATTGTACATAGAAACAATCGGAGTCCCACGAAGAAAATCTACACAATGAAAAGCATGAACAAGCTGTTCAAACTTTCATCCCGAAGCCTGAGATTGGATAAGAGACTCTTTCTCTCGAAATCACTTCAGGAAATTCCAATCACAAAAAATTCCAAAAGTCTCAAAATTCTCGAAAGTCTCAAAAAATTTCAATTGTGATCCTATTTGTATGTTTAGGTCCAACGGTCGACTCCCTACTCCAACAGTCATACTCATCATTGAATTTCTGAGGGACATGTACATGTGTCACTAAAACAAAGGTTATTCAATAACTGAATGCACGACATAGTTTTGTAATAGAATAAGTGTAATCATAACTAAAATGATATTCAGAATTGAGAAAATGAATGTTCGGAATGGAAAAATATAATGTTCGGAGTGTTGGTAAAAATTGAATTCAGAGTATGTAGTAATAAGATATTCAGATTCTATTTTGTAGGAATTTGGAACCAGAATTCTATAGGAATTCGGAGTATGAATTTCAAGAAAATTTGGAGTCTGATTTCACTAGAATTCAGAACCAGAACTTATAATGATCGGAGTCTATGTTCATGAGAATTCTGAGTCAGAACTCTTCAGAGTTTGGAGTCTAAATTCAGTGAAATCAGAGTCATAAGTTAGAGAAGTTTGTAACTAGAATTTGGATTTGAACATTACATAAGTTCATAATCAGAATTCGGAGTTGAACATCACGAGAGTTCGTATCCAAAATTCAGTGTTCAACTTAATGAGAGTTTGTATCCATAATTTGGAGATGAACTTCATTACAGTTCGTATCCGGAATTCGGATTCTTAAACAGAATACCTATTATCTAAGTATTATATGATTCCGAGATTTTTAATTACTCTCCGAATTTTATACTTAGAAAATTTAAGATATGAACAGTGAAATCTCGGAAAGGGTAAATTTCCTTGGGGAAGGAAATATTCCTTAATGAAGTAAAATAGGGGTAAAATAAAATTTTCCTTAAAATAAGGTGTTTGTGATTTTCAAAACAAGAGGAATAGTAAATTCATAAGGTAACCTTAATGACATAACAATCTCCCCCTTTACATGAGGAATGGAAAATTTATAGGGAAAACCTTATTGACTCAACAATCTCCCCCCTTTTGGAAAGCCGAAACATCATTACGAAAATTAATGTAAGGACATAGAATAATTTTCTAGACTTTGAAAATAAATATTATCTCCCTTTGTTTATGGAAAATAGTGAATAAGGCTAACTCCCCCTTGGGAATTGAAACTATAAGGATCGTATTCTAGATTTCTAGATTGAGAAATTTTATTTGAATGTAAAAATATTCACAATGAGAACTCCACCTTACTTAGAGATAGTTCTTCGTTACTTAGATATTTTTCTTCTCCTTTTAGAATTATTTTCCCTTATCCCCCTTTGTGATTTTCCAAAAGAGTATGAGGAAATGGAAAAGTAATAATGTGCCTGAAATACTATTGTAGAAAACCAAACAAACAACAATAATTTTATTACAATTGAATGAATTAGTACAAGGAAAAAATACAACAAAATATCGAAGTGGTCTATTTTTTCTCTTTTCCCTTAGGCATTAGCATTTTGACAATGGTCTTCAACTTCTTCAGCTCTTTATGATATTCCTCATCTTGATTTTCTAATACCTTGATCTTATCTTCCTGAACCTTCAAGACCTCTGCCTGAGCCTTCATGGCCTCTTCCTGAGCCTTTAGAAATTCTTCTTTCTTCAAAATCTTTTCATGCATCTCCCTCTGAAGATCCTTCTCTGCTTTCAAGCTTTGAACAATATATCTCAGCATCGCATTCAGATCATTTATATCCTAAATCCAGGAACATTATTCTGGACATAGCTTTTCCTTAACACTGTTTGTACGATCATTGATCTAGGAGTTTTGGGTGTCAAAGGCCTCTTTGAAATATTCTTGAAACTATTCCAGCTCTCCCAAATAATCATTGATTTTCTTCGACCAAAGAGTCATTGTTCTGCATGATTTTCTTGTGAGCCTCATAATTGATAAGGAAATTTTTGAATTCTGCCTCAATCAGGACACATCTGTCCATCATCATAGATACAGATTCTGATTTCTGATTCATGGTGTGTTGAAGCAACTGGAATCTATAATCAATTGTAGGAAAAAACGGTATGGTGTAGACCAAATTTTTCAGAGATTGAACATCAAAATCATATCATAGTGTATATGACTCCGAATCAAACATTTTGGATTTAGATGGCTCTTCCTCCAACTATACCAACTTCCTCTTTGAGGTTCCTCCAGCTTCTTTTTTCCTTAGAAGGACTTTTGTGGGAGTGTGGACAAGCACTTGCTTACCCTTACTGATTTTTGAAATGGATTCCTCATCAGAAGATTCCTGCTCACTTCTCAATAATAGTGCAGTCTAGTCTTCATCAACTTTCTCCTTCTCTCCTATAGCTTCAACATCCTTAAGAATAATAAAGTCATGATTGTGAATCTCTTCATCAGATGGATTATTGACTTCCTCTTCACCCTTCTCATCCTCTCTAGGTGAAACACAATTAGAAGATCCGGTTTGAGAAGTCCGGAGTGAAAACTTCTCGGATGGGGTTCCCTTATCTTGATATTCTTCAACTTTCTTATGTACATCATCAAGTCCACTACTCTTCTCAGTTTGTTAAACATCCTCCATAGCTTTCTGAACATTCTCCATAACTTCTTTCTCAACATCCTTCTATTTGAGATTTTCCATAGTCTTCTTACTTGGAGTCGCAGGCAATTGTTCAACCAAAAATGACTTCGGCAGTATAATGTTCTCGGATGCAATTTTTTTAGCCTTCAATAGAGAATGAACAATCTCTGCCTAATAAGTTTTCTTATTCAGATTCTTTTCTTTAGCCTACTTCTCTAGCTCATCAGTAGCTTTTTCTTTCAAGGCCTTAGCCTCAACAGGAACCCAACCGAACTGTGGCTCCCCTACTTTTCTGGATTTCTTGTCCTCCCTCCACATTTCTACCACCTCATCCAGGTATGATTTTTTCTTTTATGGTTTAGGAGGTATGGATTGGACTTCCTTAGACTTCAGAGTTTTATATTCAACTTCCACTTATTTTAGATTCCTTTTCTTTCCATCATTCTTTGAAGGTTCATCATTCTCCACATTTTCTAGAACAACTTCCACCTCCTCCTCAGGCAGATCATAGAACTATCCTGAATCCTTCGAAAAACCCACATTCATCCTTTTCTGAGTGTCATCACTTATCAGCATCACTTTGAAATTTCTTTCCTTTTAACTATAGGGTATCTTGAAGGATTCTAGGAACCGAACAATCTTCTTTGAAGGTAAAGATGGATACATGATAATTTGAGCTCTTAATTTTCCATTCTTGATGTTCTTGATGGTGATGAGGATGTGCTTCATGAGATTCAGCTTCCTTATATTTACCAAAAATTCTAGGATATATATGTCACTTTTCTTCAGCGTGTCCTTATCTCCCTTCCTTGGTATAATAAGGCCTTTCACCCATAACTGTGGAATATGGTTTTTGGTAGACAGATGGGAAATTTTTGCGGTCTTGACATCTTTAAGCCCAAGGAATTCCATATCCTTTGCCTTGACAAAACTTCATTGAACTTCTGGAAGCTTGTGTAAACAAAATTCTACTTCACCATCATATGCCAGCCCCACCAAGCCTGCAGCCTTGGTGTAAGAATGTTTGTATGTCATTCCATAACTCTTGAAAGAGAAATTTTCTCCACCCTCTTCCTTGAAGAATCAAACCGATTCATAGAATTCGATGAGAATATCTGAATAGACTACATCTTGAGCAGCTGTCTAAGAAATAGATACAGTTTCCTATCCATTGAGCTTTATTTTCTTAGAAATAATTGAGACATACTTGTTGAAAAATTTTGGGTGTACCAACCTTTCCCTATATATATTCCATTCAGCAGTCGGTTTCACTGAAGAAATTTCTTAGGAAGGATCTTCTGTAGACATTAGGATTGGAGCAGTTTCTGAAGAGTTCAGAACGGGCTTTGGAAGAGGATCATGGCTTCAACACGTGAAATCGTGAAAAAACTGATGTGGGACAACCATCGGGGGTACCCTTTATATTAGCGATGAAATGACCTTTCAACTTCCAAATCCAATCTAATGGTGGAAAATTATTCAGATCTGATATGACGGTTGAAATTATATCTACAAGGAAAATTTGGTTGAATCCGATCTTTTGAGGATTTTATAAAAAAATAGGATTTGAGAAAACTAGAATCTGAGGATTTAAAATACAAAAGAAAATACCAGCAATGAAATAATGACTATGAAAAACATTAATAAGGAATACATACCTTTCAGATTGCTAGGAAATTTATTCATAATAGGTGATATTCTTCTTAAACAAATTTGACTTCGAAAAACACACATATTACAAAAAAAAGAACTTGGAAAATTTGAGTACGAAAATGTTCATTAGGAAAATTTCAGTACAAAAAAGTCTCATTATCGAAATTTCAGTTTTGAAAATATTCTTTACCAAAATTCATTGTCTGAAGAATTTCATTATGAAAATTTCCATTATTTAAATTTCAATTACGAAAATATCTATTAAAATAAAAATACGTAAAAAATATAAAAAAATTCATTATGAAAATTTTTGGAAATACTAACTATGGATTTTATTTTTGAAAAATTTAATAGGAGATGTAATCCCCCTATGAAAAGGAATTTATTACTGTAAGGATAATGGTTCAAAAAGAAGTTAATGATGGAAGATTACCTTACGGTTACCATTACATACATCTGTTTAATGTATTCAAATCTATCGAAGGGTAAGGATTTTGAGAAAATATTAGCAAGTTGATCTTGCGTTCCGATAGATTGATGAATGATATCTTCTTTTGGTGTGTGATCCCAAAGAAAGTGATGTATAATATCTATATTCATTGCACACGAGTGGTGTGTATGGTTTTTACTAAGGGAAATGGAACTTGTATTATCACAAAAAATTTGAGTCTTAGTAAAACTCAATCCATAGTCAGTGGGTTTGTGTTTCATCTACAACACATGAGCACAACAACATCCAGCTAATACATATTCAACTTCAGTAGTGGAATGTGCTACTGAGTATTGCTTCTTGGAAGACCAAGAAACTAATTAATCCCCTAGGAAATGACATGTTCTGGATATACTCTTTCTATCCATTCTACATCCACCAAATCCATCATCTGAAAAGTATTTTAAAACAAAATCATTTTGAGAAGTATAGAAGAGTCCCAAATCCATGGTTCTCTTTATGTAAATAAAAATTAATTTCACTACCATTAAATCAGATTCCTTAGGTTTGGACTGTTATCTTGCACATAAAAATAATGAAGACATTAAGTCTGGGAGACTAGCTATCAAGTAATGTAGACTTCCTATCATACCTCTAAAAGTTTTTTGATCTACTGGTTTCCCAGCTTCATCAAGATCAAGTGTGTTTGAGGTACCAAGGGGAGTACATATACTCTTAGTGTTGTCGTACCCATACATTTTTAGAAGATATTTAATTAACTCATATAGGGATATGTATATTCCATCTAGTTTTTGAGAAATTTTAAAACCAAGGAAAAATGTTAACTCGCCCATCATACTCATTTCAAACTCATATTTCATTAGATCCGTAGAGGAATCAGTTAAAGATTGCTGAGTTGAACCAAATATAATGTCATGAACATAAATTCGAACAATCAAAACATTTTTCTTAAATTTTATAAAAAGAGTTGGATCTGAATTTCCCTTAACACAGTTATTTTGAATCAAAAAACCTGTAAGTCTATCATACCATGCTCGAGGGGATTGTTTAAGTCTATAAAAATAATTAGTAAGTCTAAAATCATGATCAAGATGTTTTGTATCTTCAATTTCCAGAGGTTGTTCAACAAAAACTTCCTCTTGAACATAACCATTAAGGAAAGCACATTTCACATCCGTTTGAAAAAGTTCGAAATTTAAGAATGCTGCAAAAGAAAGTAAAATACGAATAGATTTGAGTCTAGATACTGGAGTATAGTTTTCTTCATAGTCTATTCATTCTTTTTGATTATAGAATTTAGCAACTAATCTAGATTTATTCCTAACTATGACTCCATTTTTAGCACACTTATTTTTGAAGTCCCATTTTACTCCAATCGCAGAAATTTCCTTAGGTATTTCAACCAACGTCAGACTTTATTCTTTTTATGTTTATTTAGTTTATCTTACATGGCTTTAATCCAATCATCATCACCTAAAGCATCATTAGTGATTTTTGGTTCCAATTGTGAATGAATGCTAGATGTTCTACTTCATTTATTAAGAAACTTTTAGTCCGGATAGGTTGATTTACATCACCAATGATACTATCACTGGGATGATTCTTAAGAAATGACTGATTTGGGTTTTATAAAACCTATTCATCAACATAGGGTAGAAAATATTCTGGTTAAATGTTTCAGAAGTATCTTCTTATACATTTTACTTATCAGAAGGATTTTCTATCAAAGTTTGATAATCAGTTTTTAGGTTGATAATCAGTTTTTGAAAACACATCTGAAGATGAAGGTTGGAGTTGTTTAAGAACAAAGGGATCAATTTCATCAAATTTGACATGTACTATCTCTTCAACAGTACATGTGTTTTTGTAAAAAACTCTATATGACTTATAATTTTTGGAGTAGCCTAAGAAAATACTTTCATCCGATTTTGGTGTGAATTTTTGTAAGTTATCTTTAGTATTCAGAATGAATATCTTGTATCCAAAATCCTTAATGTATGAAAGTATAGGTTTTCTACCATTCCATAACTCATGATGAGTTTTATTATGAAAAGGTCTAACAAAAGCTATATTTATAGTATAACATGTAGTACATATAGATTCAGCCCAAAAATGTTTGGATATAGAATACTCACTCAGCATGGTTCAATTTATATTTTGAAAAATTCTATTTCTTCTTTCAACAAAACCATTTTGTTGAGGTGTTCTAGGTGCTAAGAAGTTGTCAGTAATACCTTTTATACTAAAAAATGTTTCAAAATCAGCATTTTAAAATTCTCCTCCATGATCACTATGAATAGTTTTCAAGGGAAGGTTTTTCTCATTTATTACTTGGGCTCTAAAACTTTTGAAATTTGAAAAATTATCAGACTTCTTTGCTAGAAAATAGACCCACGTAAATCTAGTGTAATCATCAACCATGGAAAATACATAATACTTGCACCTAATGCTTCCAGTTTGAGTAGGAACAAAGAGATACATACACACTAGGTGTAATGAATCAGTGGTTGTAACATAACCAATGGTTTTGAAACTTGATTTGTGTTGCTTTTCATATTGACAAGGTTCCCAGAATTATGATGAATCAAATCTACGTTCTAGTAGATCCTAACTAATATTTTGTAAGAATGTTTTCATAAGTTCCTAAGGTTATAATGTATTAATCTTCTATGTCAAAACCAAAAATAATCTTCCATTACACTAAGCCAAGGTAAGTCTTGGCTGCTAAGATCTTCTAAGTTTAGTTTGTAAACATTCTCTTTCCTATGGTCAGAATGAATAAACTCTTCCTTGAAATTTTTTACTAAGCAATTATCATTCATAAAATTCACAAGGTAGACTTCATCACATAATTGACTTATGCTGATGAGATTGTTCTTAAGACCCTTAACAAATAAAACATTTTAAATCAATGTTTTTCCAAGAAGAACGATGTTACCTATACAAAAAATTTCTCCCTGAAAATTATCTTCGTAAGTTATTTTTCCTCATTTTGTTTTGATAATATTTTAAAATTATTATATATTACCAGTCATAAGTCGGGAATATACATTATCCATGTACCATGTATTGTTGTTGGTACTTTCCCTTTTTTCCTGAAAATAAGAAAAAGTTTGGTTTTAAGAATCCAGACATGCTTTGATCTAGATATCTCAGAAAGATAAATTTTGGGAACCCACATCTTCTTAGAAAAATAAGATTTATGAAATCCTAAAGATTGGATTTTGTTTAAGGAACTATTCTTTGCCCAGTGACCACCACATTGACACTTTGTGCAAAATGGGGCACTTTGAGGAACAATGTAGTTGTTACTAAAAATCTGTTCAGAACTTGTTTAACCCAAACCAGAAGTATTCCATCGAGGTCAAATTTGTGAATACATTTTATCAAAATTTTCATTACCTAGTGTAAAGTTTGACAAACACTTCCTCAAGGAAAATATTTTAGATTTCAGTTTGATAAGTAAGTTCTTGTCTTAAAAAAAATTTGATTTTAAACTAGTGTTAGGCTCGAATACATTTTTCTTAGAAATTACATTTTCTAGATCGTTAGAATGTTTATTTTTATCATAACATACTTCCTCAATATTTTTTTGAAATAATTTCAAAATCAGCATTTTTCTTAACAAGATAATTTGAACATTTTGATATTTCTGTAGTAATAATAGTATTCCTATAATTTTCCTTATCAAGTATTTTCATGAGTTCTGAATTCCCAATCTCAAAGAGATTGGAAAACCTAGAAACTACTTCATAGGTAGGAAAAGTATTATCTTCATCAGAATATTATTTTTCATCTGAAGAGTTATAATATAAAATATCATTAGAATTCAAAGAAACATTGGTCATTGATTCATAATTGTGGACCTTAGACATTAAGCAATGATTATCAATATGTTGCATGGCTATTAGACCAAGATTCTTCTGTCTAGAAGATTCATAATCTGAATATTCATCTGAAGAGTCTCCACCACTTGCACTCCAGGTGTCATTATCTTTCAACACATTATTATCTTTATACTTGTAATACATCTTTCGGTTTTTATCAGAATTCCTTTCCTTTCTATCTTTTCTCTTGAGCATTGGGTAATCAGATCATATGTGTCTAGATCTGTTGTATTCATAGAATGTAACTCTTGAATATTTCAATTAATTTCATTCCTTCTTCTTATATCTGGATTGAATGTTCCTCTGTCCAGCTTTTTTGTTCATCCTTCGAGAAAGATTTACTAATTAATTTTCTAAGGACTCACTTCCACTAGATTCGGAATGGATAACAACTTTCTTTGATTTAGATCATGTCACTCTCTCAGGAGTCTTGGATTTCATGTGATTGCAAGTAGTAGTAAAAGTTACCCTGCCATTTCCATTCTTATTTTTCTCAATATCAACAACTCTCTTCATTCTAGTCTCATGTTGAAGAAGTGTTCCAAATAGCTCATCAAGGGTAATCTAAGTATCCTTTCTATTCTCATCAATTGTAGTCCTTTTAGATTCCCACTCATTCGGCATGATTTTGATGATCTTATCAACAAGATCCTCATCATCGAATCCTTTCTCCCCCATTGATTGTAACCTATTCACTATATTCAAGAATCTCTATTGCACCTTACATATGGGTTCACCATAAGGAAAACTAAACCCATGATATTCGGCTCTAAGCATGGCTATTCTAGTCTCAATTACTTTGGATGTTCCAAAGTGAGTAACATCAAGTTTCTTCCATATAGAATTTTTCCGCTTCACAAGATGAAATTTGGATATATGTATTTATAGTCATTGAACAATGTAATGCATTGTGTACATTATAGTTATGTTGGTAATCATGGTTTTATTGATTTGAAAAGGCACTTACTTCTTTATCAGGGATTTTGTATCCTCCAATAAGCATTAAAAAATTTCAACACCATTTTTGATATTGAATGTCTTCATATGATCTCTCCAATATTCATAATCATTACCATATAAAATAGTTGTAATGGTTGGATTGAGATTTTCTATGGAACCATCATTGATTCCTACCACCTTTAAGAAAAATCTTTCAACAAAAACATGTTAATAGAAAATGTTTGTGAACAAGATTAAATATTTATAAGAAAGAAAATAAAGATCTAGAGTATCTTTATGAAAAAGATGAATTCAAACTATGAGTCCGAAAAATTGATTCCATAAAAAATTAACTATTCTGAAAAATCCAATAATGAGAATTCTCTTCTAAAACTAATCGTGAGATTAATTTAAATAGTACCGAAACCTATGATACCAATTGTTGAATTGGTACCGGGATTGAGGTTTCCAAACTCTGATACTAATTGTTGAGATGGTATGTGAGTATTATATACTATATAATACCAGATGTAGGATCGAAATAAGAATGAGATTCTCAGATACAAGTGGGGGGGTGAATTGTACCTCTTAAAAATTCTTTTGGAACTTATAATGACGGGTATGCTTAACTAGGTTAAACAAGAGAATTCACAATACCTCTATCAGTTCTAATCACTTGAAATAAAATGAAAGAGTAATTATGATAATGAAACATAACTATTGTTTACAAGGATGAAGATTCTACCTTAAATCATATAGAATCTAACTATATTAGAGTACAAGAGTAAGGATGTATTGGATAGTATACATTCCTCAACAATACAAAATGCAGCGGAAAAACATGTATAAAAAATAAGTAATAACAGTATGTCTTTTAACCCCAAGAGAAGGGTATCCAATAAACTTGGATAAAGGTCCCTATATTTATACTATCATGAAATTCTGTCGTACCCACACACCAGAGTAATCTCTCGATACAAAGATCGGAGTCTGTCTTGTTATCCCCACAATCCCTCAATTATTATGTAGTCGGCACCTCTGTCTTCCTTAGCAAGGAAGACCTCAACATCAAGGTGTTGAAACCTATGTCTTCCTATCTCCAGAAGCCCTCGATTGTACACAACAACAATTGGAGTCGCACGAAGCAAATCTGCACAAGGCAAAGCTTGAACAAGCTGTTCAAACTTTCTGCACGATGATTGAGAGTTGATAAGAGCCTCTCTATCTAGAAATCACTTTATGAAATTATGTTACCAAAAATTCCAAAAGTCTCAAATGTCTCAAACATTTTCAAATGAGATCCTATTTATAGGTGTAGCTCCAACGGTCGGCTCCATCCCCCAACAGTCATATTCTTCCTTGAATTTCAGAGGGACCTGTACACATGTCACTCAAACAGCGGTTAGTCAATAACTGAAAGAAAAATATCATTTTGTAATTGAATAAGTGTAAGTATAACTAAAATGATATTCATAATGGTGATAATGAATGTTCGGAATGGAAAAATTAATGTTTAGAGTGTGGGTAAAAATTAATTCAGAGTTTGTAGTACTAAGATATTCGGATTCTGTTTTGTAGGAATTTGGAACCTGCATTCTGTAGAAATATGGAGTCTGAATTTAAAGGAAACTCGGAGTTTGGTTTCACAAGAATTCAGAACCAGAAATTTTTTTTTTGTAATCTATGTTCATGAGAACTCAGAGTCAGAACTCATCAGTTTTCAAAGTGTGATTTCAAAGAACTCAGAGTCAGAACTTAGAGAAGTTCATAACTAGAATTCGTAGTCGAACATTACATATGTTCATAATCAAAATTCGGAGTTGAACATCATGAGAGTTCGTATCCATAATTCAGAGTTGAAAATTAGGATACTTTTTATCCATAATTCGGAGTTGAACTTCAAGAGAGTTCGTATCCGGAATTCGGAGTCATAAATAGATACCTCATATCTAAGTATTATTTTATTCCAAGATTTTGATTTACAATCAAAATTTTATATTTAGAAAATTTTTTATATGAACAATGAAATCTAGGCAAGGGTAAATTTCCTTGGGGAAGGAAATTTTCCTTAAAGATGTAAAACAAGTGTAAAATAGGATTTGCCTTAAAATAAGGTGTCTGTGATTTTCAAAACAAGAATAATAGTAAATTCATAAGTTAACCTTAAGGACATAACAATCTCCCCCTTTACATGAGGAATGGAAAAGACATAAGGAAAACCTTATTGACTCAACAATAATTAGGGAAGATTTATTTTGGGAGTTCTCTAGAATTTTGAACATGACCTCTAACATAAGAAATATCATATATATAGGGTTCTTCTAGTCTTCGAACAATTTAACCTTTTGTTCTCATGATATCTGAGATGTATTTAATTTTTTCCCTTCAGTTTTTTTTTCAAATTGACATCCATGTCAACACACTACATGTTGAGGAAATTTTTATCATCCTAAAAAAATTTGATTCTTTCTTCTTGTTGATTTTTTTTTGATTTCAACATGATTATAATTCATTTTATTGGACTCTAGTGGAAAATTATTCCACTCTTTAATCCCATTTCTATTAACATGCAGCTGGGATTCTTTAACATTCATTGATGTAATGTGTATTTTCACCAATACCTATATTACTTAATTATAATGATTCTCAGTCACATCCTTCCCGCAAAATGTCTCTTGTAATTCATATTCTATAATAGTGAATATTTTATTTCAAAACAAACATAATTTTTCTTTTGATTCTTCAGCTAGGATGAACTTATCATTTTTGTTTTCAACATGCATATGAGTGTCCCTATTAGGCCTAGTAGCTTTATAAGATTCATTATGTGAATGAATTATCTTTGTAAGAACATTTTCAATTAAATCATTGTCACACACATTTCATTGAAACTCTTATTCCAAATATGTTAAATTTTTATAGAAAATGGATATAGTTTTATAATTTTAATCAATAATATTTTTATGATGTTTACATATTTGAAACTCATTTTAAAAGGCATGTTCCATATCATTTTATTACTTTTAAATCTGTGACATTTTATCACATAATCCATTGATATAAGATAATATGAAAGTGAATAATTAAGTAGGATCATTCATTTTATAGTCTTTAATTAAAAAATAAAACCCACTAAGTTATTTAACAAATTCATCTTCACTGCCACTTGAACCACAATCATCCAATTGATCATTATAAACTAATTTAGCAAATACTAATGATAGAAAATCATTATGACTATATCTAACTTGTGATGTATCTTATTTCTTCTTCAAATTATTTCTCTTATTTTTTCATCTTTATTTTTTTTCTTCTTCATGGTTTTGGGGGAATTATTTTTATTGAAACTTACTGATATTCGAACTATACATTCCATTTGTGACAACTGTATTTCCTCTTAAAAATAAATAATACACTTCATACAAGTTTGAAAAAAAATTAGGACTATTAGATATATTTAATCAGATGTGTAACCTATGTTGTGATACTAATTAAAGAGCCCAGTGGATCTTGCAGGTACACATAGAGTGGGATGAATCAGTGTACACATGTTTTTTAAATTTTCATTTCCTTTCTTTAACGCCTTTTTAATTAAAATCACTACACTTGTTAGATTGAATGAATATTTATTGTTTAAGAACAATATAATAACATATGAATGACATGATGTATATAAACCTCAACACACCATGTTTTTAAAAATCTCTCCCATGATGTGGATGACTAATCCCTTACCGTGTTTGGGATCCTTTGATGCACATATTCTCCACTAATAAATCAATCAACATTTATAAGTGGGTTGGTTAGGTATCACCCAAAAACCATTGTGGGTAGCTATAAACCTTGTTCCGAAATATACTGGCATCCCACCAGAGATCTTTATACTGGATTTTCACAAGTATTTCAAAAATATAAAACTTGATAAAATTAAAAATATCACAAGAATGTCAAAATTCCACGGCAACACAAAATCAATCATCCTATATGATTCACAGTGATAAATTGATTATTTACATTCCCCCTTGAACTGAAATTATATCACTACAACTGAATATAATCAAAAATAGTGTATGCAATTCAGCTTTGTATACTTTCCAAATTTTAGAATATAACACTTCTAATTCGACTCAATGTAATAATATAATGATAAACATAATATTTATAAATGGGGTTCAATTTTTCACACTCTTATTATATATATATTATCACTTCAAATCAAATAAATATAGATTATAATATATTCAAATCACTACACACATGTAAATTGAATGCAATTCATGTATGTATGATGAAAATTATATTTTCATGTCGGTATTTTCCAACATCTATGTGTATTCCATTTATGTAAAATAAAATTTAGAAATTTTCACCAGAGAGCGTGTATGACAATACCCAATTATTATTATCACCACACGCACACTTATTGTATTCACAAACCTTCCACTTAGAATTTTCAATGCACATTTAAATTAGTGTGTCCATGGAATCTATATTTTTCAATTACTCGAATGAGAGTGTCAACTATTATATTATCCTTCACAAATATCCTTTACCCCCTATTAAATTTCATGTATTCTAAGAATGGGTATCATGAATGTGAAATAAATTAATATTTTTCTCACACCAAGATATATGTTCTATAACCTTCATCCTTGTGTCCACTATTACATTACTCACAACCATGTTTTTTACATTTCTACACTCCACACTACTAAAATAGATCCTTATTACATACACAAATATGAGTTTAACTATTCATCATGCAACTCCCTATCTTAGGGGGAGTAAACAACCATCTCAAACATGTCAATAATACAGGGAACATATTCTCATTCCCTATTAAAAACTGATGTATGTACTTCACACACTACACCAGCTTCTCTAAATTAATTACTAAATCCTTAATAGAGATCATGAAAACCAAAATAATGAGAGGATTTCCTGTGTGTGAGATACATTGTATATGTGTGATCATTATTCAAAAAATACAATACTAAAACGATTCCTGAATTATAGTAGGATAATATATAAAGTATATGATCTACCTTGATTTCTTAATGGTACAATGTTATTCATAAAGAATCTCAAGTGTTCTAAGCACAAGTTCAATACTCGTGGTATCCTCCCTTTCATACTAGAATAAGCACAACACAAAAATGAATCATGTCGGAATCATAGAATTCACATTTGGATTTTTTCCTCATGAAACATGTGCCTCTATCAGTTTAAAGTAGAAATCCAGACTAGGTGCACAAATACGTATAGTCGAAGAGAACCACCCCAGTTCATGCGTACTACCTCTCCTTTTGTGAAACTAATAATTACCATCATAAATAAAACATTAGTTCTCCTAGATGAATATATTCAATTATTTCTTTATTATATAATGGAAAAAATATGATTTTTAATTTTGATAGTGTATGGATTTTTAGAATGACGAATTGATGTTCGAATGTATCACCTAAATCTTTTGATGTTGTAGAATGGAGATATCTTATATAATTGATCACTTTAATGGGATAGACGAAGAAGAAGTCACATGTAATGATAATGGATGTCCTTAATCAGTATATCGGAAGATCAGATGATGGATATTAATTTGGAGATATAGTAGGATGAAAACACAAAGCCCTACAATAAAACGGAAAAGATTTTATAGTCCATTTATATTATAAACCATATCAACTAGTTCCCATAAATGGTTACTAGGAGATTCCAAAACATATTTTTCACCACCATATGTCAGCACTCCATATTCCACTATAGTTCTCCCACACTATGGAACAATATTGTTTTCATTCACATGTAAGAGGTATCCTCCACCATCCATGTCACCTTTTTCCTTTCCAGTTCATACTCACTCCTTCGTGGTCGACCCTTCAAGGTCCCACATATGATGAAGTTCAAACTATCTTAGACATATTCAATAGGTTGGATCATATTATCTGATAAAAAAATTATATACATTGAAAATTGGTAATCAATAAAATGAAAAAATCCATTATTCAATGTAATTCTAAGACACACCCTAAAAAATTCTTCATGCATACTTCTTGAATAAAAATTTTCTTTTTAATCACAATTAATACTATATACTTCCTCATATGAATAGTAATTCATATTACATGTAATCCTTCATACTTCTATGAAATATTTTAAATAATGATTCCTCTATTAACACATGTAATTTGATCTTACTGAATAATTCTTTCATGGTCACATTTTGTTGTTTATTTAATTAATTATCCTTCATCAATTCAATAAAAACATTCCCAAATAGAATTCATTCTTAAGAATAATTTAGTGGAAGAACAAAAACCTTCAATTAATGTGGCATTGAATTTTTATCAAACAACCATAATAAAAACAATTACAAAACCAATATTACTTTCAATAACTTTGGGTTCTTCAAATTCCACACTAGGGTGAATAATAATATTTACAAGAAAAAATTCCAAACACCATTAATTATGGGAGAATCATAGACTAGGGAAATGATCATTTTCCATTAGGGGTTTTAACTATTGACAACAATTTTAATATTGTTAATTTCCATAAGGTTACCATAATTAAAAAATTAAATCATTAAACAAACATACAATGATACTATGAAATAACAGAGGATATATAGACCCACTATTGAATCCAAAGAGATATATTTGGTGAAAATATTAATTAAATAAAAAATTCCTATACTTATTTCTATGGGAATAAATGTAATCTATATTACTATGAACATGATTGTTGGAGAATGTGGGATAAGAATATAAAGAAAGGATTTTGGGATGTAATGAATCTTGTATCAGTGTATGAAAATGTATGAAATACCATATAAATAATCATGATATCATCATAATTGAATATTAGAGATTACAATGGTCATATTAAACACTCTCTATCTTTTGCTCTATTTTTTCATTGTTAGGTACTTCTGATTACATAGGATAGATAACTAAAACTCAAATTAATCATTAGATGGGGAAAACATAATGGTCATGCTAGAATTCTAAACTTCATATCTCCAACTAAATAATGAAATTAAATTAATTCATGAAATTTTCATGATCAATGGAATAAGAAATTGAAATCCACTAATTGAACTGGCTCAAAATAGTAATGAAAAAAGGTATTATAGAATGGATAAAATTTATGAATAAATATGAAACCCCAACAAGAATTGAAATAAAAAATAACATACAAATAAATTCAATCCCAATTAATTATGAATTAAAATACGAAAATAAATCCCCCTTCATGGTATCCATGAGAGGTTTTAGAAAAAGAATTCACTAAATCCAAAATAATTATAGTGATTTTGGGCTCTATGGTGGTTCACATCTCCAACAGGAATCTGTGAATCTCCATCGATTTTATAATTACCTTATAGGAGTGTCCAAGAGAGTAGTATAATATGAATTTTGGTTCAAACCCTTAACTAAAAGGTTAAATCCAGTATCAGTGTATCGTTTTTTTTATTTTTCATGATGTCACCACAACATTAAATTTTGCATTGTATTTAATCTGCATCACCAATTGATTTTTTGAGTATATGTATATTTTTTATTTTTATAGTTTTTATTGGTATACAGGATTATTTATATGATTTATATATTGATTATTTATTATCGACATTTCTAGAGTGGTGGGAACTCCATTTTAAAATCACGTTGTGAAATAATATACAAAACGTGTAACTATTCTGCTCCGAGTTCTTCAGCTCCTCTACATCCTCAAAATTCTATTATTTCTTCTTGAGTAAAGTACATTGAGTGATGTTTCTTTTAGATCCATAATATAAAATAATTTTAAAATTTCCCAAGAATCATATTTTCCTAGTATAAAACATTAAACAGATTAAATAATAAATGAATTAAATAGATTTATTATTTAAATAATGAAATCAATGTATTAAAATATCAAAAAATACATGCATAATATAAAGATATTAACTATAAATTCAATATATAGTCATTGAGGTGGTCTTTGGATACCCTTAAAAAATAAATATAATATAAAAGATTCGGTGGATCTTCAGTTAAAAAATTCATTAGTAGTTCTAGATTAGATGGAAATAGTACCTTCAATATGTCGTTAGTTTTCAATTATTCAACAATACATTTTCCATGATATTTCGATTTATATCCATCCATATTGGGTTTTTTACATTAATCATCTTTATTAACATTCATTTTTAAGAAATATTTAGCTTAATTCTGATACTCATTTTATTTTAAACAATGGATCACCAGTGAGGAATTATTTTTGTCTTTCTCTCTATTCTAAATATTAGTTGACTTCATCCCATTACTTTAGCATTCATACACTTGATGAACATCCATTCAATACATAATAAATTTATTTCTCCCCTTAATATACTTTTTTCCATGTATTCTTCAATACTTATATCATGAAGAAAGTTCGATTCTCTTCTCTCCCCAATTTTTACAGTTTTCTTTGAATTCTATCTTTTAATTCATATTAATCCTATAGACTAATTGTCAACTCTAATATACATTTAGACCTTGATAACACATTAAATTATTTATTCATAGATACTAATTTCCCTTATGGATAATTCTATTTAAAGGTATAGTTATGTACCACTAAATAATCAATCAACCATACATTCTGATTAGATGATAATGAATAAAAATACCTCAAAATAATTTTAAAATTTTCCACATAATTAACAATAGATTTATGATCCATTGAATTTTGTGAAATATTTTCCTTATACATTTTCATATAAGGAATATTATGAAAGAACATTTTTATAAATAATATATTAAAATCATCACACTCTATGGATTCAATTTCATTATATTGTCTCATATTCTTTATAATTGTCCACCATTATCCCTCTTCAACTTCCAAATGATAAACATCTAAAATGTATTCTTCATTATACAAACACTAAAGGAGCTGAAATATATTATAAATGGTATTGATCAATTTCATCTAAAATAGTGGAACATTAGAACCCCTATTAAAAATTTATGTTACCTCATGAAATACATGATAGGATATTATTCCCTCATTTTATCCCTTGAAAGTTCAACATGATTCATAGATTGAGAATGTTGAATAATAATAGAAACTATATTTTTTTCGTTCATACTCTTATAAGATTTGATTTCTTGGGAGGATAAACAGTATATTATCATTTACATTCAGTATTAGCACATTTCCTTTGGGTTCTATTGATTGAAATAAATCCAAAATCATAGTGTGAGAAAAAAATAATTATTATTGTAAACAATATGATCAATAACCACAATTAATAGATGTGTATTACCTGAAAACATCCTTTAAATCTAAGACACTACAGGTTTAACCTTGAGATTTCTTGGAAATGTTTTATTAAAATCCATCATGGTTGTTTTTATAGATTTTGTGAATTTCCAAATCATAACCCACAAGAGTGTCGAACCATGAGTGATGTAAGGCCCATTTCCATGCATCATGTGAGGATTGAGTCAAAGAACAATTATCCCTTTTCTTGTTTCCCCCTAGGTAAAAATATGATAGATCCATGTCAAATTTTAGAATCTATATGGGGATATAATTTCTTGGATAGAACTCTCTCTATCATTCTCCAAAATTATAGAACATTTTCCTATACATTGATGTAACCCTAGCATTAACATTAAGGGTTTATAATCCCTGCTTCCAAATGATAACTAATTGTTTCTTAGATTCCAGTAATAGTATCCCATTTTTTTTAATCATAGATTCCACATCTTAAATGACTAAGACTAATTACATAACATAATGATTAATTCATATATAGTATCAATATGGTACACTTGAAATCATTTACAAATAAGAAACTTGATCATAAGTAATATAAATCATACCCCACTATGTTCTTTATAACAAGTACCCTTCTCAGACATATCATACATAATACTGTACTTCATAACCTAAGGAAGAAAATATAATAATGGGTGAGCTCATACTCTCAGTAATGGTAGTCATGGTAGGTATCAATGATAAAATAAACATAACATGAGCCTAAGTATATGAACACAATATCATAAAATCAGATATACATACCATTAATATGAAGGATCATAATAATTGGAAATAACATAAATCCTGGTAGTTCATAATACATGAATAATAAAGGAATCAAAGTATATCCACCATGAGATCATAACATATGAATAAGATAATGATTTTTGGAATAAAAATAATCAAAGGAAGTATTATTTAAAGGATACCCATAGAGATATTTATATCATGATAGACCTTGTCTAACAACCTATGTAATTTCTTTGTCCATCGGATAACCTATTGTGTACTCTATTTTGAACTTATGATAACCTCATATGTACCCTATTTTTTCCATCATGGGATAACCTCATGTGTGAACTTTGAACTTGAAGAAAATTAATATTTACTTAATGAAAAATAGTGATATATAATAAGGGTTCCACCTATCTCATAATTAAATTAACACATTTTTATTCCATTAAATAATTTATCAGGTCAAAACTCGAGAAAGAAAAATTATATTCATAATATTTTAACAAACATTTTGAATCATAAACATAAACCATCCATTGAATTAATATGGATGGTTTCATTGGATTTTATACCTACGAGATCATAATTAAAGTCAAGGGTAACTGTCCTTGATGAATAGTTATACAATTTAAAGATCCATAATGAAATTAATCAGAAATATACACTTTTAACATTAAAAATCACATTTATAAATTAAAAATATATATAAATATATTAAAATACATTTAATATTAATATAAAATCATTTAAATTGAATGGAAGCATTAAATAATTGATCAATTGTGACTTTGGGAAATACTGTTAATTTCGTATCCATTTAAAAAATGACTCCTTTAACATTTTATATAATAATTAAAAATTACCTCATTTAAAAAATGAAAAATATTATCATAAAACTTTTTATAAATAGGAATTAATGGGTAAAAATGATTTTGAAAATTAATTTCATATTATTAAAAAAAATATTTAATATTAATTTGAATTTAGGGGTGTGGAAGATAATGGAATTTTAACCAAATTGATAAATAATTTAAGTTATATTAAATAAAATTCAATCGGTATTATTAGTAAAAAAGAATATATGTAATGGAAAAAATTAAATTTAGAGAAATTACAATAGGATAAGAAAATTCATGAGTTCCTCGATATATTTACCATAATATTTTATCATCAAAAACATAATCATAAAAAATTTGGAAGAACAATGAGATTGTAACGTAAAACCATGTCCACAATTGAAACATTGGAATCATTAGCCTCTTGAATGAAAGATAATTATATTGATATGTATATCCCATAGTTTTTATAATAATCACTATATAATGAATTCATGGGATATATAAAAACCATATAAAAATGATTGGTGAATATGGCATGTGTCCCACAGAAATAATAGTGGGATGGAAATCCATTACCTCAAGTCCTAATATCATCAATTTAGGTTAAATTCTCATGTATAATAAGTGTAGTTTTCTTACATATATTAAACTTCCATACTCAAATATATCACACCATTTATTTTAAATTTACTTATTGAATATTAAAACCCCATTTATTAATAATACTTTACTAAAACCATCGTATCGGGTGATATCTTCTTAAATTTTCATGTATGTTATGGTTCAATATTTTTGGTCCCTATTCATTTATTTGGGTTCAATTATCTACATAGTAGTAATAATAGTATAAATATAATATAAATTCTACATATATATATATATATATTCATCCATATATGTTATATATCAAAAAATAAATTACACCGATCATGAAGATGGTAGGTTATTCTTACACATGAACATTGATTCCATTTTAGCAACGTATGAGACAAAATAAAGTTAAATATTAATTCAACTACCTATAAAATTTATACACAAAATATATCATATATATATATATATTAAATACATAATTATTTCTATGCATTTCAAAATAAATTTAAATATGATTCGCAATGCTTTGTGAAGGTAATTGTTCACACATATGCATGTGTTGTTTTATCTCATTTCAATGCATATATAGGTAAAAAGGATTATGTGATATTATAATTATAAAAGTATAATAATATCATTAATATTTCACTCACACACATATATATTATTTAAATCAATAATTTATATCAATCCATGAGAGTCGGTGATGGGTGACCAATAACATTAGTTCATGAGGCGGTAGTCCTTCATACACGGAGATGATGATTTCATTTCATATAAGATTGAGGTGGAGATAAATATATTTCATTTAATTAACATCATTACATCATAGTATATTTAGGATGTTTTTTAATTTTTCTTATAAATTTTTAAAATATTTTAATGGGGAGGAATAAGTTTTAAAATAATGGTTCATGGTTCATAACAATACCTCTTCTTCAAGAAACCTCTTGATGTTTATTCCAAATACTTTTATATGATGGTTTTATTTAAATCAAATGGAACTTGATAAATATTAGTGTTTCATGAAATGTATTTGGGTTCTTATTTTATGAAATTTAAGTATTTGTAATTGTAATTAAGATAGAACCACATGTTCTCTTTTATAATATAGGTAAGTGGTACAATTATAATTTTACAATGTCTCACAAGAATTCGATGTCACTTTATCGAAAAAATAAATAAAAAATGGACCATTGTCGAACCTCATCTGATTTATGTTCTATATATATCTATTAAATATATAGTAGATAAGTTTTATTTTATTTTAACCATATCTCTTTATTCTAACCCCATAGTAAATAAATTTTAAATTTAACCATGGTTATTTATTTTAATTGTTTATATTATTATTTATAAAAAAACTTATTTGAACTTGTTATCTATTTTTAATTATTTTTATGTCAAATATGGAATTAATTTTACCCAATTATATTCCATGAATTTTAAAATTATAATTTAATATTAATTTCATTGATGCGATGAAGAAGGGGTATTCAAAAGAAATTTTTTCTTATGAATGAAAATTGTTTATAGAAAAATTTACCATGAGATTGATAAAAATGACCTAAATTGGATTAAAAATATGATAACGGAACTAAATTTACTTTTCAAAAATTTTAAAAAAATGAAACTTTTTAAATACAATAAATGAAAAGAAAAATTTCAATAAAAATCCACATTTTTTACTTTTCATTGAAAAGTAAATTTTTTAAAAAAATTCAAAAAAATTAACACTAAGATATTAGTCACAAGTTTAATTCAATACTTAATTTTATTTTCTTCATATAAATGTTTTAAATTTCTAAATAATTAATTTTAAAATAAGTATGTAAAATGAGTCGAATCCTTTTGGTTGAAAAATATTTTTTTAGGTATAAAACTAGATTTATTCATATCTCTGGCTTTAAAAGAATATTTTAACAATGAAAATAATTTGATTGAATATATAGTATAAAAATTTCAATAAAATAATTAAAAAATGGTGATTAATTTAATTTATTATTTTAGAAACATTGAATGCACAAAAATATAGTATTTTTGAAAAATGATTCTTTCAAATTTAAATGATTTTTTTATTTTAATTTAAATTAAATCAATAAAAATGAATTATTTTATTAACTTTTAAACCTTATAATTTTTATAGTTTAGTTATTTCTATTTATACCCAATAATTTAATGGGTATCTAATAATAGTATATGTTATTATGATTCGTTAAAACATGATATGTAATTTAAAGAAAGATATCAAAGAAAGTAAATTTATTTTATGAAAAGAATATAATCCTGGGGTGCTACAAAAAAGGGACAATAGGAATTAAGAGGATTGATCATGAGGAATGAAATGATATTCCAAATTTAAAAAATAAAATAAAAAATACTCCATAATTGGTTTTTCAAAATTCCATTTTGATGTGACATGAAAGAATGATGGAAATCTATTATGAAATCCAATTATCATAATTATATCAGAAATACTATATTCAGTAAATCCTTTAAATATTTGTTATATCTTGAGGCACTATGAGGTTTGAACACAAAATCCTCCATTTCTAACAAGTAGTGGGGATTTCATTCTTGGATATACATTTTAGGTTCTTGAGTTGGTGTACCTATCTATATATCATGATTCAAATGACTATCTCATGGAATAATGGTTGGAGATGGGATTGAGGGATGATATTTTGTCATGATTCATTATAATAAGATAACAATATTATTCAGAGGTTGGGGGAAAAGATTTTATGTTTGGGGAATATATTATAAGGAATGAAGGTCTATTTAGGGTAATATTAATTATATGATGTTTCTAGATTTTATTTTATGAAAATAAAATAATTATTATTGAGAATCACTAACGTAGTGGTTGGGGAGTGCAACAGATGTAATGTAAATTTTAGGTGGTCTATTACCAGTGTAGGATAAATGTGTTAGATTAGATTACACCAAATATACTCAAGAGTGGGGTGAACTGTGTCTTTTCAAAAATCTTTATGAGATTGTGTAATGCCTTTTAAATTTGATCAGATAAAATGATGTAGTGGAAATTTAAATGGCAGAAACACAAGATGTATAGTGTTTAGGGGAATAGAAGGCCCCTAGTCCACTCCACCAATGGTATGCTCGATGAGCTTGGTGATTTTCAATATATGGTCCTCGTTTCAACAGACCTGTTCACAACTATGTACAAGCAATTGATACCTTTACAATTCAAGGCAAAACAAAGCCTTCTGGTTCACGTACAAAACCTACACAGCTTACACTACCACAAAAACAGTTTTTCCCAACACCCCCCTTTATCAACATTAACGAAAAAGGACTGATAAATGTGGGTAACATTATCAGCGCTTTTTTAGGGCTGATAAAGGCCCCGCCCCTTTATAGGCGCCTTTTAGCGCTGATAATAGGACCCCCTTTATCAGCGCTTGTTTAGTAGTGATGATATAGGGTGGCATTCAGAAAAAAAATTAAAAAAATTAATTTATAAATATATAAATATAGTCATATTGATATAACTATAATATATAATTTTTAAATATATTTTATATACGTATAAATTTACATTTACACTTAATATACATAATATATAAGATATTTATTGCAAATGGCTTCTTAAAAAATTGAAAAAATATTTTTAATTAATAATTTTATAATTATTGGGGAGTAATAGTAATTTAATAACAATTAAAAGACCTAAAAAATAAAATTAAATTAAAAAAAATATCCAAAATATGTTGAAAACGCAACTCAAACTTCCAACGACCATAAATTTTGATCCGGGTGTCCATTTGAGCTCTACCACATATCAAATCGAAGCCTGCGATGAGCTCTATGTCGCTGTGACTCGGGAGGACTCCAATAAATGGTTTTTCAAGGCCAAAAAATGCCTAGAAGGCCACCAAAACTGAGTTTTTAGTCGGGGTAACCCGATTTTTTAACATTTTGTGGATTTTCAGCCTCGATTAAGGGGGTATAATTGGCGTTTTTTGGTGGGGACTAAATTTATTCCAAGTTATTACATTCATATTGATATAATGTCTTTGAAATTTTATCATTTTTTAAATTCACTACTATTTAAAATCAAATATACAACAATATATACATATTGTTTATATATTTATACATAAACATTAATTATAAATATAAATAATAACATATATTTACATATAAAATATATTCGCTTTATCAAAATAATAACTAATATCCATTTTATTTAAAACACAAATATATGAATATTTATATAACTATATATTAATCTAACTAAATATATAGATTAATCTATATATATATATATATTAATATAACTACATATATATTAATATTAATATAAATATATATATTAATATCACTATAAATATATATATTAATATCACTATAAATATATATATTCATATAACTATAAATATATATATATTACTATAAATATATATTACTATACGATTAAATATAACTATATATATATAAAAATAGAGACATATATTAATATAACTATATATATTAATATAACTATAACTATATATTAATATAAATATATATTACTATACAAATAAATATAACTATATATATATATAAACAGATAAATATATATTAATATAACTATATATATATTAATATAACTATATATATATATTAATATAAATATATATTACTATACAAATAAATAAATAAATAAATATATATATATATATCATGAAATGGTATACAAATCAAAATAGAGTACTTGTAAGGGCTTAGGCGCACATGGGGGAGGTCTCGAGTACAAAACATGATGGAGGCAGAGGCACGCGCATGGGGGTGGATGTGGGGGGATAACACTGATAATGGGTGGATGGGGTGCGTGGAGGGCGTTGGAGGGGGTGGAAAGCGCTATTAAAAGTAGGGCTCAAGCTCTATAAA
This sequence comes from Viscum album, assembly GCA_963277665.1. Taxonomy (NCBI): domain Eukaryota; kingdom Viridiplantae; phylum Streptophyta; class Magnoliopsida; order Santalales; family Viscaceae; genus Viscum; species Viscum album. The sequence continues at coordinate 169,147,235 of OY728142.1, read as the reverse complement.
ATCCCCCTGGCTTGGCATGATTCTTTAAAATTTTTTGTAATTTTTTGTAATTTGTTTAAATTTTTTTAAAATTTTTAACTTTTATCAGCACTTTTTTAAAAGAGATAATTAAAGGTTCCTTTATCAGTGCTAAAATGAAATCACTGATAATGGAAACGCTGATATATGACCCCTTTATCAGCACTTAAAAAAGCGATGATAATGGGGTACTTTTATCAGCGATTTTTTGAGCACTGATAAAGGGGAACCCCCCTTTATCTTCGTCGATTTTAACATTGTTTTTCTAGCACTGTTAAAGGCCATTTTTAGTGCTGATAACAAGCGTATTTGTAGTAGTGATAGTATGAGATGATGATCACTCAAGAATAGAAAGAAAATAATTTCGAATTTTGAAAATACATTCCAGATGTTCTTCACTATTACAATAGCATGCAATTGAAAGTGGGTAGATCGTTGCCTTCAGAAATAATAATCTTCAAATAAGAAATGTTCTGAGTCGATCCCGTTGCAGTAGATATAGAAATATAATTCAGAACTTTAGTAGTAGAAAATTCACAGTAGATCTTCGTTGTAGAACAAGTGAATCTTCTATCACATGCCTTCCTCTTTTAACAAACAGAGCTTTGACGCTGCTTTTGAACCCGCAGATCGGTGTGTTTCAGTAGTCTATGTTTTACGTTTTTTTCTTCTTCAAAATAATCAAAAGACCACACGCGATCAATAATAAATCGATGCAGTTCCAAAAGCCCATAAAATAATGATAAGAACTTATCCTATAAAATATGATCCACAAAAGTCGCCTTTTTTCCTCGCGATATTCAACCATTTGAATTTACAGAGTATTAGTAACTTCCATGAAGACTCGTCATAAAATGATACTTTTAATTTGATTATAAAATCATTGATGAAATGGTTTTGAATCGGTCAAAATTTTACTTTAAAATCATCTTTAAATCTAGATTGAAATCTGCCTAATAATCAGCATATTGACCGTTGCATAAAAATATCGACTTTAAATTCTCTTATGCCAAATGTAAGGTTAAGTTGAACTGTATGTGTCCTATGAATGTAAGGTTGATGACGGAGTCTTCAAACTTAAGGATCACAATGTAAGGTTGAAAATGTATGTAAGTTTCATTCCAAACGTAGGGTTAGTCATCCATACTTAAACTTGATCCATACTTTTCCAAGAACGTACGGTTGTTTAAAAAAGTAAGGTTTATGAACCATACTTTTGAGAAACAAATGTAACGTTTAATATTTATGTACGGTTCTTCTTCCATAGTTTTCTGATATCCCAAACATAAGGTTCCTTCCTAATGTAGTGTTCTTCTTCCATACTTTTTTGATAACGTATGGTTGTTTAACCATAATTTTTCCTTATCCCAAAAAATTATACACAGTTTTTATCCTTATGCTACGTTTATCCATGTACGATATGAAAAGAGTTTCTAGAACACACTCAAGTAGATTCAGAATAAGTAGTGAATGAACAGTGTTTCCACAACACGCTAAATACGAATACTTTAATAATAAATTCCCGTAATTTCAAGAGTAAAATAAAATAATAAATTCCTGTAAAATGCTAACATGAAAATCATTAGAAAATAATTAATGGAATTTGTGACCATAAAAATTATCATAAAGATATTGAGTATTAATATAAACTACCCCTTTAGATAACCATATTATGTATTGTTGAAAACAACACTTTCTCAACAATCTCCCCCTTTGTGACGATAAAAAAATACCTAAAATAAGAAGAAAAATTAAATGAAATTATCTTTTAAAATTATTTACATATTGTTTTAGAATTTTGATAGGATAAAACAATATTTAATTTTAACAAAATCATTTCAATAAAGAGAAATTTCTCCCCCTTCATGAAAATAAATAAAATTTTATATTTATCTAAATTTCTCCCTCGATATAAGTATAAAACATTATAAATCCAAAACATTTTAAATATACAGGAAATCATCTGAACAAGGTTTTAAAAACATAAAATAATATGTTGTGTGTATCCAAATTTCTCCCCCTTTTGTGATATCAAAAATAATGATAAATCATGGATTTTAACACATTTAATGTTGCACTGAATTGTAGGTAAATTCAATTATTAACTGTTTATCAACAATAAAATCTGGAGTACTGGAATATCAAAATAATGACTGTAAAACAAATAGAAAGAAATAAATAGATTTTCATTAATAATAAAAAACATATATAATGATGATTAACACAGGAATCATGGTTTTTTTGTAGGGAACATGCAGTGTTTATCTTCTCTCGACTATAAACTAGATTTCTGCTAACTGATCTCTCAACCATTTCATAAATCCATCTCCATGATTAATAATAAGATCTATAGAATCTTGAGTGATATGAATATGTTCAATGATATTGACTCTGAAAAACTCGTGAATCCTTTCTTCTTTATCCATAAAAAAAGACATCTTCTCTGTGAATTTTTCTAAGACAGAGCGGATCCCTGGCTCACTTGATGTTAACTGATCAACTAAGAATTTCTGATTATCTAAGAGAACAGATAATGGAGCATTGTTTCACTGAAGATCTTGCAACCTGTCATTCATATTGCTCATTGCAGCTATGATAGCTTGAAATCCTCTGATTAAATCAGGTGAAGTGCCTGGTCTACTAACAACACTATTTCCAACTAATGCAAAATGTGTCTCCAGAAACAACTATAGATCTGAGAAATCTGACTACATAACCATTTCAATTTTCAATTTTTCAATAGCATTTATCATATCCTCGTTAAAAATTTCAACTTCTTGTCTTGAAACAACACTCTCTTTAAGCATTTTAATTATCAACTGTTCAGATGCTAAGATGCTTCTTTGAGAAAAATTATCACATTGCAGTTGAGATAACTTTTTTTATAACTCTTCACCTTCCCTATTCCTTGAATCAGAAGCAACCAATGCTTGATTAGCATTCTCATGTTCTATGTGAGTTAGTAGTACTAAAGGTAATGTTTCAAAAACAGATTTTTCTTTCTCCTTGTCTTGAGTTGGTTGGTCCACAGATTATTCCTCAGAGTCCTTTCCAGACTCTTCCATAGAAAAATCCTCTTGAAGAAATTTTCTGTGAGATTCAAAAGAATTATCATCACAAATATCTACAATTTGTTCGTCTAATGAAATATCTAAAATGATATTTTCTGGAGTTTCCTGAGGTATGGCCATTTCCTCACCAGGAAATGCCTCCTTTTCTTCTTGAAGTACAACGACATCATCAGAAACAACCTGTTGTTCTGATATTTTAACTACAATTCTTTCATGATCAGGATATTTAACAGTGACATTCTGTTCTTGAGGTTGTTCAAGAACCTTTTCTCTGAAAAATCAATAAGAGAGAAAATATCTGGTTGTTATGTCAGGAGAAATATGTTACATAGTCGCATGTCTTTTCCTTTGAGTTTGAAGTCCCTCCTGATTTTTTTCTTCCTCAGTTTCTACCACATCAAATCTGATCCTCCTTGCCACAGTGCTGAGTCTCGATTCATCTTGTCCCTCCTTGAACATTGCAGATTGAGCTTGAGAACTCTCTGATTCGTCATCTTCTCCTACTGGGAAAATATTTTCTTTGATAGTTATCCAGAAATAGCCAATATTCCATAATTTCCCAACATTAAACACGTTATTGTGATGACAATATACTCTGGAATCCACCAGTCTCACCATGTCCTTCTTAAGCATCAGCTTGGAAATGAATCGACCAAAAGGATAAAAGTTCATTTGGGAATCAATCTGACAACAATATCTTAGAAATCTAACCATATACATAGGAAAATTGAGTTTGACATCACTAAGAAAAAGATACATTATATACATATCGGGATATAATATATTTTCAATCTCAGAAATCCTCGATGCAATCCTTATTGGCACAAATTTGACCAAAATTTTCTTATCAGGATCCAAATCCTTGATAAACATTTTCATTAAAGAGTTAATACCAAAGAGAAATGACATTATTTCTTCTGATTTAAGAAAAAAATATCCAATATTTTTCAAATTGAAATAAAAAACTCCCTCATGAGGGTAGTTGAGAATCTGACCAATTTCTATTGATGAGATTGAGAAATCCCTATCCTCTATCTTAGCTATCATACTATCCTCCATATCTCCCAGTCAAAACTGTATAGATTTTAAAAAGTATCTATGTTCAACCTGATAAAGAAATTCTGTATTTTCATTGTTGAACGTATGTTCAAGGTTCTGAAATAACAGTGCTAGTTTCAACAGAAGATTTGTCTGAAAAAACCAGTCAAGATAGATTACTTTTCCCTGTAAATGTTTTATTCCTTCGGAGCGTTGTCTCTTTACATTGCATGTTTCGGATTCACGGGATCTTTTAGTCCTTGCCATATCAAAAAGAATTGCTGATGGATTGAAGGATAGGGTTTCAGATGTTCGATGATTAGGGTTGACGAGCATAGGTGCAGTTTGCGAGTTCATAAGGTTATGATAGAAATGAAACAGTTTAGAATTCAAAAGGGTTTATGACATCCCTGATTCCCATGTTTTTAATTATAAATACATATATTAAAAAAAAATATAATAGATTACATGGGGAAAATAAACTTATCATGTTTGAAAAACAAAATATATTAATTATTTTAAGCAGAATTAAAATAAAGATCTGCTATTGTAAAATAAAATTTTATTTAAAAACAAATAAACCTAGCTCCCCCTTAATAAAATCAAACCATGTAGTGGGAAGTGGTTTAGTTAAAATATCAGCTAATTGAATTTCAGTACATACTAATTCCAAAGATATATCCTTTTTAAGAACATGATCTCTTAGAAAATGATGTATGATATCAATATGCTTAGTTCTAGAATAATTAATAATATTTTTTGAAATATTTATAGCACTAGTATTATCACCTAAAAATAGAGTATTATTAAAATTTATTCCAATGTCCATAAAAATGTTTTTCATCCACAACACGTGTTCACAACAACTGCCACCAGAAACATATTATGCCTCAGCTGTTGACAGGGCAACTGAATGTTGTTTCTTACTTGACCACGACACTAATGATTTTCCTATGTAGTGACATGTTCCTCTAGTGCTTTTCCAATATAATCTTCAACTACCAAATTCTGAATCTGAATATGAAATCAAATGGAAATCAGAAGTTTTGGGATAAAGAAGAGATTGAAAAATAGTTCCGTTTAAATATCTAGTAATTCTTTTACCATCAGTTAGATGAGATTATTTAGGATGTTGTTGAAATATTGCACAAAGACATACTAAATACATTATATCTAGCCTGCAAGCAGTATGATATAATAAACTACCAATCATACCTCTATATAAATTTTTGTCAACTTATTTTCCAGTTTCATCCAGATCTAATTTTATATTATTACAGATAGTTGTTATATATGTCTTGTTGTTTCAAGTCCAAATTTCTTCAAAAAATCAGTAATGTATTTGTTTTGATTCGAAACATTTCCAAAATCTTTTTGATAAATTTGAATTCCTAAAAAGAAATTTAGTTCTCCCATCACACTCATGTCAACTTCTTTTTGCATTATCTTTGAAAACTCATGACAAAGGGTTTTGATAGTTGATCCAAAAATAACATAATCAACATATATTTGAACCAATAAAATATTAGAATTCAGAGTTTTCTTAAACATTGTTGGCTCTGCCATTCCAACAGCAAAATCATTTTTCAGTAGAAAAAAGATTAATCATTCTGACCATGCTCTAGGTGCTATTTTAAGACCATAGAGAGCATTAGTGTGTTTGAAAACAAAATCCTGTTTTTGAGAATTTTCAAAACCAGGAGGTTGCTCAACATAAACTTCCTCCATTAAATAACAATTTAAAAAGGTATACTTAACATCCATCTAAAATAATTTAAAGTTCATATGAGATGCATAGGCTAAAAGGATTCCAATGGCCTCTAGTCTAGTTACAGGTGCAAAGGTCTCATCATAATCTATACCTTCTTCCTAATTATATCCTTTATCTAAAAGTGTAGCTTTATTTCCTGTTATTATTTCTTGGTCATCTTTCTTATTTCTAAAGACCCATTTGTTTCCAATTATTGGATAATTCTGTGGTCTTTCAACTAATTCCCAGACTTCATTTCTATTGAACTGGTTTAATTCTTCTTGCATTCATAGCATCTTACTTTCTTATCATCTTTCATGAACAATTTTTTTAATCCACTTTTCATTCTATTGAATTTTGTGAATCTTTGGTCTTGTTGAGCCAATTCCACATTATAATTAGATAACTCAGAACTCTCTGGCTTCTATTTTTCATTTTTCATCATCTTTCTATTTTTGCTCTGTAATGATGCTTTCAAGGAATCAAATTCTCATTTGATAAGCACTTTTTGTTCATTATCTTCATACTCCATCTCAGATTCATACATCATTAATGTTCCAATCAGTTATATCATGGATAAATCATTGACAGGTGTTGACTATCTGATTGCAGCATGGATTCTATTCCATTTTGTAGGCAGTACTCTCTATACTTCTAATGCTTTATAAAAATTCATAATGCGATCTCCCAAGGAAGTTATGTTATTGACAATATCTGTCAACCTTCCATTCATTTGAGTAATACTATCACCTTAAACCATTCTGAATGTATCAAATTTAAGTTTAGAATTTGCATATCAAATTTCCCTGATATTGTTAGTTCCTTCGTAAGAAACAGTAATAGATTTCCACATTTCATATGCTCTTGGGAATTGAGATACTCTGTTAAACTCATCAGGTCCTAGACCACATATAATTTCATACAATTCCTTTGAATTCATATCATATTCTTCTTCAGTAGCTACACTCCTTGTTTCAGGTTTTTTTGGAATTTCAGATAGAGTTAAAATCTTAGAATAGACTTTGTATACAAGATTTTTCAGATTGATAATCATTCGAGACTTATAGCATCCATAGTTTTATCTATTGAAATACGGTGCTCTGACCATAGACATTCCCTCTCTTGAATCAGACATCTTGCTCTGTGTATAATCACTTTCAGCTTGTTAAATCATTGTCATAAACTTCAACCTCTGATTACAATTTTTTGATTGGATTACACCAAATATACACAAGAGGGGAGTGAATTGTGTCTTTTCAAAAATCTTTACGATATTGTGTTCTAACTTTTAACTTTAATAAGATAAAAGGATGCAGCGGAAATTTAAATGGAAGAAACATAAGATTTATAGTGTTTTGGGGAACAGAAGTCCCCTAGTCAACTCCACCAACGCTCTACTCCACGATTTTGGTGATTTCCACTATCTAGTCCTCGTTTCAATAGACCGGTTCACAACAGAGTACAATCAGTTGAAACCTATACAATCCATGGCAAAACAAAGCCTTCAGGTTCACTTACAGAACCTACACAGCTTAGTAAGAGAAGTTGATCACTCAAGAATAGAAAGAAAATATTTTTTTATTTTGAAAATACTTTCGATATGTTCTTCACAATTTCAACAGCATGCAATTTATATTAGGTGGATTGTTTCCTTTAGAAATAATAATCTTCAGATAAGAAAAATTCTGATTTGATCCCATTGCAATAGATATATAAATATAATTCCCAACTTTAGCAGTAGAAAATTCAAAGTAGATCTTCGTTGTAGAACATGTGATTCTTCTATCTAGTTCCTTCCAATTTTTTTAAAAAAGAGCTTTGATGCTCCTTTTGAACCAGCAGATCAGTGTGTTTTAGTAGTCTCTGTGTTTCCTTTTTTTCTTCAGAATAATCCCAAGACCACACATGATCAATAATAAATCGATGCAGTTCAAAAAGCCCATAAAAGAATGATAAGAACATCTACTGTAAAATTAGATCCACAAAAGAAACCTTTTTACTCACGATATTCACATATTTGAATTTACTGAGTAGTAATAACATCCCTAAAGACTCTGCATAAAAAGCTCATTTTAATTTGACTATCAAATCATTGAGGTAATAGTTTTGAATTAGTCAAAATCTTACTTTAAAATCAGCTTTATATATGGCTTGAAATCTGCCTAATATTCATCGTATTGACCGTTGCATAAAAATATCGACTTTAAATTCTCTAACACCAAAAGTAAGGTTAAGTTGAACTGTATGCGTCCTCTGAACCTAAGGTTGATGACATAGTATTCAAACGTAAGGTTGAAAATAAACGTAAGGTTCATTCCAAACGTAGGGTTGGTCATCCATACATTTCCATGAATGTATGGTTGTTTACAAAATTAAGGTTGATGAACCATACTTTTGAGAAAAAAACACAACGTTTAATATTTAAGTATGGTTCTTCTTCCATAGTTTTCTGATATCCCAAATGTAGGGTTCCTTCCTAACGTAGGTTTCTTCTTCCATACTTAGCTGATAATGTATGGTTGTTTAACCATACTTTTTTCATTATCTCAAAAAAGTATACAAAGTTTTTATCCTTACACTACAGTTATCCACATAGGGTATGCACAATGTATCCAAAACATGCTCATGTAGATTCTGAATAAGTAGTGAATGAACAGTGTTTTAGGAACATGCTAAATATGAATACATTCATAATAAATTTCTGTACTTTCAAGAGTAAAATAAAATAAAAAATTCCTACAAAATTCTTAACAAATAAAATCATTATAAAATAATTAAGGGTATTTGTGAGCATCAAAATTATCATAAAGAGATATAGTATTAATACAAACTCCCTCTTTAAATAATAATATTATGTATTATTGAAAAAATACATGCTCAACAATCTCCCCCTTTTGATGATCACAAAACCCTTAAAATAATAAGACAAATTAAGTGAAATTATCTTTCAAAATTATTTACATAATTTTTTAGAATTTTGAGAGGATAAAACAATATTTAATTTTAACAAAATCATTTCAATAAATAAAAATTTCTCCCCCTTCAAAAAAATAAAATAAATTTTATGTTTATCCAAATTTCTCCCTCTGATAAATCTGTATAAATCCAAAAAAAAATTATACAGGAAATCATTTAAACAAGGTTTTTAAAACCTAAAATAAAATGTTGTGTTTATCCATATCTGTCCCCCTTTTTTTGATATCAAAAATAATGATAAATCATGGATTTTAACACATTTAATGTTGAAATGAACTGTAAGTAAATGCTATTATTAACTGTTTATCAACAATTAAATTTGGAGTATTAGAATAACTACCTAATGTCTGTAAAAAAATAAAACTAAAGAAACAGACTTTCATTAATAGTCAAAAATAGATACAATGATGATAAACACAGTAATCAGGGGTTTTTTGCAGTGAACAACTAGGGTTTATCTTCTCTAGACTATAGAATTGATTTCTACTAACTGTTCTCTCATCCTTTTCATTAATCCATCACCAAGCATAATAATAAGATCTCTGTCCTCTTGAGTCATATGAATATCTTCATTGAGATTGACTCTGAAAAACTTGTGAAGCTTTTCTTCTTTCTCCATAAACAAGGACATCTTCTCTGTGAATTATTCTAAGACAGAGCAGATCTTTGGATAACTAGATGTAAACTGATCAACTAAGAATTTCTTCTTATCTAAGAGAATAGATAAGGGAGCATTATTGCACTAAATATCTTACAACCGGTCATTCATATTGCTCATTGAAGATGTGATAGCTTGAAATATTCTGATTAAATCAGGTGAAGTGCCTGATCCACTAACAGCACCATTTCCAACTGATGAAAATTATGTCTCTAGAAACAACTTAAGATCTAAGAAATTTGACTTCGTAACCATTTTAGATTTCAATTTAGAAACACAATTTAGCATATCCTCTTTAAAAATTTCACCTTCATGTATTGAAACAGTACTCTCTTTATGCTTTTGAAATTTCAACTGTTCGGATGCTAAGATGCTTCGTTGAGAATAATTCTCACATTACAGTTGAGATAGATTTTTGTAAGACTCTTCAGCTTCCCTATTCCTTGAATCAGAAGCACTCGGTGCTTGATTCACATTTTCAGGTTCTGTGTGAGGTAGCAGTACTAAAGTTAATGTTTTATCATTAGGTTTTTCTTTCTCCTTGTCCTGAGAATGTTGTTCCCCATATTTTTCCTCAAAGTCCTTTTCAGACTCTTCCATAGAGAAATCCTCTTGAAGAACCTTTGTGTGAGCTTCAGAAGAATTCTCATCATGATTATCTTCAATTTGTTCAACTAATGAAATATCTAAAATGTTATTCATTGGAGTTTCTTGAGGTCTGGCCACTTCTTCACCATACTCTTCCTCCTTATCTTGTTGAAGTACAACAGCAACATCAGCTATAACCTGTTGTTGTGATCTTCCAACTACAATCCATTCATGATCAGGATCTGTAACAGTGTCATTCTGGTCATGAAGTTTTTCAAAAACCTTTTCTCTAACAAAGCTGTGAGAGATTAAATCTTGTATAGTTATGTCAGGAAAAGTATGTTCCTCAGTCGCATGTCTTTTCCTCTGAGTTTGAATTCCCTCCTGACTTCTTTCTTCCTCTATTTTTACCACCTCAAATATGATCCTCCTTGCCGCAAAGCTGACTCCCAATTCATCTTTTCCCTCATTGGACTTTTAAATATTGAGCTTGATCACTCTCTGATTCATCATCTGATCCTACTCGATAATGTTTTCCTTTGATAGTACTCCAGAAATAGCCAATCTTTATTAATGTTCCAGCATTAAACACATTACTGTGATGATAGTGTGCTCTGGAATCCACCAGCCTCACCATGTCCTAATTAAGCATCATCTTGGAAAAAAATTGTCCAAAAGGATAAAAGTTCATTTGGGAATCAATCTGACAACAATATCTTATGTATCTAACCATATACCTAGGAAAATTGAGTTTGACATCACTGAGAAAAAGATACATTATATAAATATCGGGATATAATATTTTTTCCATCTCAGACATCCTCGGTGGAATCCATGTTTGCACAAATTTACCAAAACATTTCTGATCAGGATCTAAATCCTTGATAAAAATTTTCTTTACAGTCTTAATACCAAAGAGAAACGACATTATGTCTTCTAATTTATGCACATAATCTCCAATATTTTTCAAATCGAAATGAAAAACTCCCTCATGAGGGCAGTTGATAATCTGACCAATTTCAACTATCGAGATTGAGAAATCCCTATCCCTTATCTTAGCCATCATACTATCCTCAGTATCTCCTAAACTAAACTGTACAGATTCAAAGAAGTATCTATGTTCCACATCACCCAGAAATTCTGTATTTTCACAGTTTAACGTCTGTTAAAGGTTTTAAAACAACATTGCTTGTTTAATCAGTAGATCTGTCTGAAATAACCAGTCAAGATTGATTACCATTCTCTATAAGATTTTTCTTCCTTCAGAGTGTTGTCTCTTGGAATTTCTTGTCTCAGATTCACTGCAACTTTTTGTCCATACCATCTCTGTGAGAATCGCTGAAGGGTTGATGGTTAGGGTTTCAGAATTTCGGTGATTAGGGTTGATGAGCATAGGTGCGGTTTGCGGGTTCGAAAGGCTTCTATAGAAATGAAATGGTTTAGAAGTGTAAAGGGTTTCTGACAACATTGATTTCCATGTTTTTAATAATCATTACATATATTTAAAAATAAATAAAATGGATTACGTGGGGAAAAGAAACTTATCCTGTTTGAAAAACAAAATAGATAAATCATTTTAAGCAGAATTATAATAAATAACTGCTATTGTAATATAAATGTTTATTTAAAAACAAATAAACATAGCTCCGCCTTAATAAAATCAAACCTTGCAGTGGGAAGTGGTTTAGTAAAAATATCAACTAGTTGAATTTCAGTACTTAAAAATTCTAATGATATATACTTTTTAAGAACATGATCTCTTATAAAATGATGTCTGATATCAATATGCTAATTTATAGAATGATTAATATGATTTTTTAAAATATTTATAGCACTAGTATTATCACATAAAATAGGAGTATTATTAAAATTTAGTCCAAAGTCCATAAGATTGTTTTTCATCAGCAACACTTGTGCACAACAACATCCAGCAGAAACATATTCTGCCTCAGCTATTGACAGGGCAACTGAATGGTGTTTCTTACTTGACCATGACACTAAAGATTTTCCTAAAAAAGTGACATGTTCCTGAAGTGATCTTCCAATCTAATATACAACTCCCAAAGTCTGAATCTGAATCTGAAATCAAATTGAGATCAGAAGTTTTGGGATAAATAAGATATTGAAAAACAATTCCTTTTAAATATTTAAAAATTCTTTTAACATTAGTTAGATTAGATTCTTTAGGATTTGATTGAAATATTGTACAAAGACATACTAAATACATTATAACTGGCTTGGTAGCAGTAATATATAATAAACTACTAATCATACCTCTATATAACTTGTTGTCAACTGATTTTTCAGTTTCATCCAAATCATGTTTCATATTAGTACACATAGGAGTTGTATATGTCTTGTTGTTTTCAAGTCCAAATTTCTTCAACAAATCAGTAATTTATTTTCTTTTACTCAAAACATTTCCAAAATCTATTTGATAAATTTGAAGTCCTAAAAAGAAATTTAGTTCTCTCATCATACTCATTTCAAATTCTTTTTTCATTAACTTTGAAAACTCATGAAAAGGGGTTTTACTAGTTGATCCAAAAATTACATCATCAATATAGATTTGAACAAATAAAATATTAGAATTCATAGTTTTCTTAAACACTATTGGATCTTCAATTCCTACAGCAAAATCATTTTTCAATAGAATAGAGATTAATCATTCATACAAAGCTATAGGTGCTTGTTTAAGGCCATAGAGAGCTTTAGTATGTTTAAAAATAGAATCCGGTTTTGGATAATTTTCAAAACCATGAGGTTGCTCAACATAAACTTCCTCCATTAAATAACCATTTAAAAAGGCAGACTTAACAACAATCCGAAATAATTTAATGTTCATATAAGATGCATCGGGTAAGAGGATTCTAATGGCTTCGAGTCTAGCTACAGGTCAAAAGGTCTCATCATAATCTATACCTTCTTCTTGATTATATCCATTAGCTACAAGTATAGCTTTATTTATAGTTATTATTCCATGGTCATCCTTCTTATTTCTCAAGACCCATTTGTTTCCTATTACTGGATAATTCTGTGGTCTTTCAACTAATTTCTAGAATTCAATTATTTTGAACTTGTTTAATTACTCTTGAATTCATAGCATCTTACATCCTTATCATCTTTCTTAAAGGATTTTTTGAATTATCTTTTTTTTCTATTGAATTTTGTGAATTTACTGGCTAGCTGAGCCAATTCCACATGAAATTAGATAACTCAGAACAATCTGTCTTCTCTTTTTCATTTTTCTTCGTCTTTCTATTTTTTCACTGTGATGATGCTTTCAAGGAAGTATCTTCTTTTTTTATAACCACATTGTGTTCATTAGCATCATCTTCTATCTCAGATTCATATATCATTAATGTTCCAATTAGTTCTCTCATGGTTAAATCTTTGACAGGTGTCAACTGTCTGATTGCTGCATAGATTCCATTCCATTTTGTAGGCAGTGCTCTCAACACATTTAAAGCTTGATCAGCTTTCTTAATGGGATCTCCAATGTCAGTTATGTTATTGACAATCTCTGTCAATCTACCATTCATTTCAGAAATACTCTCACATTAAACAATTATGAATTTGTCAAATTTAAGCTTAGCAGTTTTATATCTCATTTCCCTGATATTTTTAGTTCCTTTGTAAGCAATAGAAATAGTTTTCCACATTTCATATGTTGTTGGTCAGAGATATACTCTATTAAACTCATCAGGTCCTAGACCACATATAATTGAATTCATTGACATTGAACTCATATCATATTATTCTTCAGTAGCTGCACTCCATGTTTCATGTTTTTATTGTATTTTATATGGATTTAGAATATTAGAATAGACTCTGTATCCAAGATTTTTCAGATAGATAATCATTCGAGACATACAACATCCATTGTTTTCTCTATTAAAGTATGGTTCTCAGACTATAGACATTCCCTCTCATGTATCATTGGTCTTGCTCTGTGTATAATCACATTCATCTTGTTATTGCTTTGTCAGAATGCTCACCCTCTAATACCAATTTTTTGGATCATATTACACCAAATATACACAAGATGGGGGGGGTGAATTGTGACTTTTCAAAAATATTTACCAGATTGTGTTATACCTTTTAAAATTAATCAGATAAAATGATTTAGTGCAAAATTAAATGCTAGAAACACAAGATGTATAGTGGTTCGGGGAACAGAAGGCCCCTAGTCCACTCCACCAATGATCTACTCCACGAACTTGGTGATTTTCACTATCTTGTCCTCGTTTCAATAGACCGGTTCACAAATGAGTACAGACCATTGACACCTTTACAATCCAAGGAAAAACAAATCCTTCTGGTTCACTTACAGAACCTATAAAATTTATTATGAGAAGTCGATCACTCAGGAATAGAAAGAAAATATTTTTTTATTTTCAAAATACTTTCCAGATGTTCTTCACAATTGCAACAGCTTGCAATTGAATGTAGGCAGATCCTTGCCTTCAGAAATTATATTCTTCACATAAGAAACAATTTGATTCGATTCCATTGCAGTAGATATAGAAATATAATTCCCAACATCAGGAGTAGATAATTCACAATATATCTTCATTATAGAATAAGTGAATCTTCTATCTCGTTCCTTCCTCTTTTAACAAACAGCGCTTTGATTCCCCTTTTGAACCAGTAGATCGGTGCATTTTAATAGTCTTTGTATTTCCTTTTTTTTCTTCAGAATAATCAAATGAACACAATCGATCAATAAAAAATCGTTTCTGTTCATAAATCCCCTAAAAGAATGATAAGAACATATCTTTTAAAATTAGATCCACAAAAGTCACCTTTTTATTCGTGATATTCATATATTTGAATTTACAGAGGAGTCATAAATTCCTCGAAGACTCTGCATAAAAATACCATTTTAATTTGATTATCAAATCATTGATGAAACGGTTTTGAATTATTAAAAATCGTACTGTAAAATCAGCTTGAAATCTGGCTTGAAATCCGACTAATTATCAGCGTATAGACCGTTGCAAAAAAATATCGACTTTAAATTCTCTGATGCCAAACGTTAGGTTAAGTTGAACTGTATGTGTCCTCTGAATGTAAGGTTGATGAAGGTGTCTTCAAATGTATGGTTCACAAAGTAAGGTCGACAATGAACGTGAGGTTCAATCCAAACATAGGGTTGGTCATCCAAAATTTTACTTGATCCATACTTTTCCAAGAACTTATGGTTGCTTAAAAAAGTAAGGTTGATGAACCATACATTGGAGAAACAAACGTAACTTTTAATATTTAAGTACATTTCTTCTTGCATAAATTTTTGATATCCCAACTGTAGTGTTCCTTCCTAACATATGGCACTTCTTCCATACTTTTCTAATAACGTATGGTTGTTTAACAATACTTTTTCCTTATCTCAAAAAAGTATAAACGGTTTTTATTCTTATGATACCTTTATCTATGTTGGGTATGAACAGTGTTTCCAGAACACACTCAACTAGATTCCGAATAAGTAGCGCATGAACAGTGTTTCCAGAACACGCTAAATATGAATACTTTAATAATACATTCCTGTAATTTCACGAGTAAAATAAAATGATAAATTCCAGCAAAATTCTTAACTAATAAAATTATTATAAAATAATTAAGGGTATTTGTGAGAATCAAAATTATCATAACGAGATAGAGTATTAATATAAACTCCCCCTTTAAATAACAATATAATGTATTTTTCAAAAACAAAACATGATTAACAATCTCCCACTTTTTGATGATCACAAAACCCTTAAAATAATAAAACTAATTAAATAAAATTAACATTTAAAATCAGTTACATAATGTTTTAGAATTTTGAGTGGTTAAAAAATATTTATTTTTAACAAAATCATTTCAATAAATAGAAATTTCTCCCCCTTCATGAAAAAAAATAATATTTTATGTTTATCCAAATTTCCCCCTCGGTATAAGTATAAATATATATAAATCGAAAACATTTAAAATGTACATGAAATCATTTAAAAAAGTTTTTAAAAATGTAAAATAAAATGTTGTGTTTATCTAAATTTCTTCCACAGTTTTTGATTTAAAAAATTAATGATAAATCATGGATTTTAACACATTAAATGTTTCACTGAACTGTAGGTAAATGCTATTATTAAATGTTTATCAACAAATAAATCTAGAGTACTGAAATATAAAAATAAATACATTAAAACAAATAGAAAGAAAGAAACAAATTTTCTTTAATAGTCAAAAATAGATACAATGATAATAAACACAGGAATCAAGGTTTTTTTCAGTGAATAGGTTGGGTTTTTCTTCTCTAGACTGAAGACTGGATTTCTGCTAACTTTTCTCTCACGATTTTCATTAATCCATCACCATGCTTAATAAAAAGTTCTCTGGACTCTTGAGTCATATGAATATCTTCAATGAGATTGACTCTGAAAAACTCGTGAAGCCTTTCTCCTTTCTCCATAACCAAAGACATCTTCTATGTGAATTTTTCTAAGATAGAGCGGATCCCTGGCTCACTGGATGTTAACTGATAAACTAAGAATTTTAGATTATCAAAGAGAACTGATAATGGAGCACTGTTTCACTGAAGATCTTGCAACCTTCCATTCATATTTCTCATTGCAGCTCTTATAGCTTGAAATCTTCTGATTAAATCATGTGAAGTGCCCCATCCACTAACATCACTACTTCCAACTATTTCAAATTGTGTCTCCAAAAACAACTTCAGATCTGAGAAATTAGACTTCATATCGATTTCAGATATCAATTTCGCAACAACATTTACCATATCCTCTTTAAAACTTTCAACTTTTTGTCTTCAAATAGTACTTTCTTTATGATTTTGAAATTTAAACTGTTTGGATGATAAGATGCTTCTTAGCGAACCATTCACACATTTTAGTTGAGGTAGATTTTTTAAAACTCTTCAGCTTCCCTGTTTATTGAATCAGAAGCACCTGGTGCTTGATTCAAATTTTTAGGTTCTGTGTGAGGTAGTAGTACTAAAGGTAATGTTTCAGCATCATATTTTTCTTTCTCCTTGTCCTGAGTAGGATGGTCCACAGATTTTTCCTCAGAGTCCTTTTCAGACTCTTCTATAGAAAAATCCTATTGAATAACTTCTTTGTGAGATTTAGAAGCATTCTCATCACTAGTATCTGCAAATTTTTCATCTAATGAAATATCTAAAAAGATATTCTCTGGAGTTTCCTGAGGTCTGGCCACTTCCTCACCAGGCTCTGCCTCCTTTTCTTATTGAATTACAACAGCAACATCAGCAACATCATGTTGTTATGATCTTTAAACTATGATCCTTCCATGATCAGGATCTGTAATAGTGACATTATGTTCGTGAGGTTGTTAAACAACCTTTTCACTGAAAAAGATGTAATAGAGTAAATCTCTTATAGTTAGGTTAGGAGAAGTAAGTTCCTCAGTCATAGGTCTTTTCTTCTAAGTTTGAAGTCCCTCCCGACTTCTTTCATCCTCAGTTTCTACCACTTCAAATCTGATCCTCCTTGTCGCAGGGATGACTCTAGATTCAGCTATTCCCTCCTTGGAAGTTGTAGATTGAGCTTGAGCACTCTCTGATTCATCATATTATCCTACTAGAAATAGTTTTCCTTTGATATTACTTCAGAAATAACCAATATTCCTAAAAGTTCCAACATTAAACACATTACTTTGATGACAGTGTACTCTGGCATCCACCAGTCTCACCATGTCCTTCTTAAGCATCAACATGGAAATGAATCGACCAAAAGGATAAAAGTTCATTCAGTCATCGCTCTGACAACAATATCTTAGGTATCTAAATATATACTTAGGAAAATTGAGTTTGAAATCACTGAGAAAAATATTCATTATATACATATCGTGATATAATATCTTTTCCGTCTCAGACACCCTCGGTGCAATCCCTATTGGAAAACATTTGACCAAAATTTTCTGATCAGGCTCCAACTCCTTGATAAACATTTTATTTATACTCTTAATACCAAAGAGAAATAAAATTATGTCTTCTGATTTATGCACAGAATCTCGAATATTTTTCAAATCGAAATTAAAAACTCCCTCTTGAGGGAAGATGAGAATCTGACCAATTTCTACTGATGAGATTGAGAAACACCTATAATTTATCATAACCATCTTACTCTCCTCAGTATCTCCCAGAATAAAATGTACATATTTGAAGAAGTATCTATGTTCAACTTCATACATAAATTCCATTTTTTCACTTTTGAATGTCTGTTCAAGGTTCTGAAATGACATTGCATGTTTCAAAAGTAGATTTTTCTGAAATAACTAGTCGAGATCGATTACCTTTACCTGTAGGATTTTTTTTCCTTCGGAGCGTTGTCTCTTGGCATTGCTTGTCTCAGCTTCACTAGCTCTTTTAGCCCATACCATCTCTGCGAGAATCGCTGATGGTTTGAAGGATAGGATTCAGAAGTTCAATGATTAGGGTTGAAGAGCAGAGGTGGGGTTTGTGGGATCGAAAGGTTTCGATAGAAATGAAGCGGTTAGAAGTAGAAAGGGTTTCTTACAACCTTGAATTCCATGTTTTTAATAATCATTACATATATTTAAAAATAAATAAAATCGATTTCGTGGGGAAAATAAATTTTTCCTATTTGTAAAAAAATACCTAAATTATTTGAAGCATAATTAAAATAAAGAACAACTATCGTAAATTAAAATTTTATTTAAAAACAAATAAACCTAGATCCCCCTTAGTAAAATCAGACCTTGCAGTGGGATGTGTTTTTGTAAAAATATCAGCTAATTTAATTTCAGTACATACAAATTCCGAAGTTATATTCTTTTTAAGAACATGATCTCTTAGAAAATGATGTCTGATATCAATATGCTTAGTTATAGAATGATTAATCGTATTTTTTGAAATATTTAAATCACTAGTATTGTCACATAAAATAAGAGTATTATTAAAATTTAGTCTAAAGTTCATATGAGTGTTTTTCGTCCACAACACCTATGCACAGAAACTGCCAGCAGAAACAGATTCTGCCTCAGCTGTTGACAGGGCAACTGAATGTTGTTACTTACTTGACCATGACACTAAGGATTTACCTAAAAAGTGACAAGTTCCGGATGTTCTTTTCCTACCTAATCTATAACTCCCAAAGTATGCATCTGAATATGAAATCAAAATGAAATCATAAGTTTTGGGATAAAGAATAGATTGAAAAAAAGTTCGTTTTAAATATCTAAATATTCTTTTAACAGCAGTTAGGTGAGAATAATTAGGATTTGATTGAAATATTGCACAAAGACATACTGAATACATTATATCTGGCCTTCTAGTAGTAACATATAATAAACTACCAATCATACCTCTATATAACTTGTTGTCAATTGATATTCCAGTTTCATCCAAATAAAGTTTTATATTAGTACCCATAGGAGTTATATATGCCTTACTGTTTTCAAGTCCAAATTTCTTCAACAAATCAGTAATGTATTTTCATTGATTCAAAAAATATCCAACATATATTTGATAAATTTGAATCACTTAAAAGAAATTTAGTTCTCCCATCATACTCATTTCAAATTTTTTTTGCATTAACTTTGAAAAATCATGACAAAGGGTTTTATTAGTTGATCCAAAAATTACATCACCAAAAAATATTTCAACCAATAAAATATTAGAATTCACAGTTTTCTTAAACAGTGCTGGATCTTCCATTCCAACAACAAAATCATTTGTCAAAAGAAAATAGATTAATCTTTCATACCAAGCTCTAGGTGCTTGTTTAAGGCCATAGAGAGCTATAGTATGTTTAAAAACAGAATCTGGTTTTAGAGAATTTTCAAAACCAGGCGGTTGCTCAACATAAACTTCCTCCATTAAATAACCATTTAAAAAGGAAGACTTAACATCCATCTGAAATAATTTAAAGCTCATATGAGATACATAGGCTAAGAGGATTCTAATGGATTCTAGTCTAGCTAAAGGAGAAAAGGTCTCATCATAATCTACACCTTTTTACTGATTATATCCTTTAGCTACAAGTCTAGCTTTATTTCTAGTTATTATTACATGGTCATCTTGCTTATTTCTAAAGACCCATTTGGTTCCTATTACTGGATAATTCTGTGGCCTTTCAACTAATTCCCAGACTTCATTTCTTTTAAACTGGTTTAATTATTATGGTAGTCATTGCATCTTACTTCCTTATCATCTTTCATAAATGATTTTTTGAAGCCTCTTTTCTTTCTATTTAATTTTTTGAATATTAGGTCTAGCTGAGACAATTCCACATGAGAATTAGATAGCTCAGAACTCTCTGGCTTCTCTTTGTCATTTTTTTTCATCTTTATGTTTTTTCTCTATGATGATTCTTTCAAGGAAGTATCTTCTATTTTGATAAGCACTTTGTGTTAATTAGCTTCATCGTCCTTCTCAGCTTCATACATCATTAATGGTCTAATCGGTTCTCTCATTGTGAAATCTTTGATAGGTGTCGACTTTCTGATTGCTGCAGATATTCCATTCCATTTTGCAGGTAGTACTCTCAACGCTTTTAAAGCATGATCAACTTGATTAATGGGATCTCCCAAGGCAGTTATGTTATTTACAATATCTGTCAATCATCCATTCATTTGAGTAATATTCTCACCTTCAACCATTCTGAATGTATAAAATTTAATCTTAGTAGTTGCATATCTCATATCTCTGATATTGTTAGTTCCTTCGTATGCAACATCAATAGTTTTCCACAATTCATATGTGGTTGGGAATTGATATACTTTGTTAAACTCATCAGGTCCTAGACCACATATAATTGCATTCATTTCCTTTGAATTCATATCAAATTATGCTTCAGTAGATGTACTCCATGTTTCAGGTTTTTCTGGTATTTCATATGGAGTTAGAATATTAGAATAGACTCTGTATCCAACATTTTTTCGAGAGTTAATCATTCGAGACTTCCATAATCCATAGTTTTCTCCAATGAAGTACGGTGTTGTAACCATAGACATTACCTCTCTTATATCATTCATCTTGCTCTGTGTATAATAAAATTCATCTTGTTAAAGCTTTTTCAGAATGCACAACCTGTGATACCAATTGTTGGATTGGATTACACCATATACACACAAGAGGGGGGGTGAATTGTGTCTTTTCAAAAATATTTACAATAATGTGTTCTACCATTTAATTTTTATCAGATAAAATGATGAAGTAGAAATTTAAATGGCAGAAACAGAATATGTATAGTGGTTCAGGGAACAGAAGGCCCCTAGTCCACTCCACCAATGCTCTACACCATGAGCTTTGTGATTTTAACAATCTGGTCCCCATTTTAATAGACCAGTTCACAATTGAGTACAGGAAGTTGACACCTTTACAATCCACGGAAAAACAATTCCTTCTGGTTCACTTACAGAACCAAAATAGTTTAGTTAGAGAAGCCGATCAATCAATAATAAAAAGAAAATATTTTCATATTTTGAAAATACTTTCCAGATGTTCTTCAGAATTGCAACAGCATGCAATTGACAGTAGGTAGATCGTTGCCTTCAAAAATAATTATCTTCACATAAGAAACATTCTGAGTCGATCCCATTGCACTAGATATAGAAATATAATTCACATCTTCAGCAGTAGAAAATTCACAGTAGATCTTCATTGTAGAACAAGTGAATCTTCAATCGCGTTCCTTCCTCTTTTAAGAAATAGAGCTTTGATTCTCCTTTTGAACCAGCAGATCGGTGTGTTTCAGTAGTATCTGTTTTTTATTTTTTTATTGAGAATAATCAAAATACCACACACGATCAATTATAAATATATGCCATTCAAAAATCTCATAAAAGAACGATAAGTGATTCTCTAGTAAAATTAGATAAAAAAGTCTCCTTTTTTACTCACGATATTCAAACATTTGAATTTACCGAGTAGTCGTAAATTCCCTATAGAATAGGCATAAAAAGATCCTTTTAATTTTATTATCAAATCATTGATGAAACGGTTTTGAATTAATCAAAATTGTACTTTAAAATTATCTTTTAAATCTGGCTTGAAATCTCTCTAATAATCTGCGTATTGACCATTGCATAAAAAGATTTACTTTAAATTCTCTGACACCAAACGTAAGGTTAAGTTTAACTGTATGTGTCTGATGAATGTAAGGTTGATGACGTAGTCTTCAAACGTAAGGTTCACAATGTAATGTGGGCAATGAATGTAAGGTTCATTCCAAACGTAGGGTTGGTCATCCATACTTTTACTTGATCCATAAATTTCCATTAACTTATGGTTGATTATAGAAGTAAGGTTAGTGAACTGTACTTTTGAGACACAAATGTAAAGTTTAATATTTACGTATGGTTCTTCTTCCATACTTTTCTGATATCCCAAACGTAAGGTTCCTTCCTAACGTAGGGTTATTCTTCCATACATTGCCGATAATATATGGTTTTTAACCATACTTCTTCCTTATCTCAAAAATGTATACACGGTTTTTATCTTTATGCTACGTTTATCCACATAAGGTATGAACACTGTTTACAGAACACGCTCAAGTAGATTCCAAATAAGTAGCGCATGAATAGTGTTTTTAGAACATGCTAAATACGAATACGTTAATAATAAATTCCCGTAATTTCAAGTGTAAAATAAAATGATAAATTCATAAAAAATGATTAACAAATAAATTCCTTAGAAAATAATTAAGGGTATTTGTGAGCATCAAAATTATCATAAAGAGATAGAGTGTTAATATAAACTCCCCCTTTAAATAAATATATTATGTATTTTTGAAAACAACACTTTGTCAACAAAAGGGTCACCTATAAACTGATTCTAAGGTATCACCCATAGTATGACCTGGGTGTGGGGAATATGGTTATCTTAAGTGTGTCTTTGAGAGAGCATCCCAGGTTAGTAGTGCTAAATATTCCTTCACTAAGGTATATCATTGTATATGTAATGAAGTAAATGGATTGGGATCTCATACTCATAAGAAGGGTTATTCTTGTGTTTTGGAGAATGGGTAGGATGACACTAGATGTCAGTATGCAATATATTATACACCATTTGAGCCAGAAGCAGGGCTGGAAACCATTACAAGTGTAGTTTTTATTTAATAATATATTTTTACAAACTTATTTGATACATGTGATATAAATTAATTTATCTTATCTATGATTATTTATTTCTTAATCAGAGAGTATACCTTTGTGAATCACTATTTCCCCTCCTATGTGAATGAAGATAAAGAATTTTCTGAGATGTCTGGAACTCAATCTGGTAATTAATATCCATGATATCATATATAATTTCTATTTAAAGTATTTGAAATCTATGATCTCATCATTATCATAGATTTTAGTATTTTATATACCTCCTAGGTTGATATTTGTCATCACTGGGTGTTGTTATTTTATTCTAATGGAATCAAAAACATCTTTCATGGTTAGTGGGATCTTGAATATAGGAGATTAGACCTTGTTTTCTTTATAGCTATGAAGATATAAATCCAGTTCTGATATATTTTTCTATTTTTTTTATCCACATATTAGTGCAACTATTCATAGGTTGTTAAGTCAGTATTATTTTTATATGATTTCATAGGGTTTACACTACAAAGAGTAGATGAGTTTTCTATAGTAATTATTTCAAAGATGAGGGCCATTTCATCTGCATTATACAATATAGAACACAATAATTAGATAAAAAAAATGGTCAACATGGCTATATGGAGACTAAGGGTTCTTCCTTGAATTTCTTCAAGGATATCACCTATTATCATTATAAATAAGGTGGATATGAGTCTTAGACATTTATTTGATTATCAAAAACTCATCCAATTAAAAATTAAGATCATATATCCCTTTCCTAAGATCTAGGTACCTTTGATATGTTCAAGGTAGCATAATAATTTTAAGAGAATAATATGGGATTCATGTATCGTCGATTGACATATTGAGAGAAATAGATTTCAAAAATTAATTTTGTAGTGGTTTTAGTCATTATTAAAATCAATTAAATCTTTTTTCATTACTATTAACATTGAAGTGTTTTTAGATTGGATGGATTGAATCTACCATCAGTTCATAAATTATTCTGTTGTTGTTTTTATGATTATATCATTGTTTATCATAAAATAAAATAGGATCATACTGAGTATTTAAATATCATCCATGAAATATTTTAAAGATAATTTTATATATGGGAAGCTATACAAATGTCCTTTTTTTATTTATTAGTTGATATTTTTTGGAAATGTTATTAATAGGAATGGAATCTCAGGGGATCTAAAAATTATTTAGGCGACGACATCTTGGGAGAATCCTATAAATTTATTTATGATCCAGAGTTTCTTACAATTAGATAGTTATTATCAATACTATTTTCCAGAAATATTTTTCATTTCATCTCCTATTATAGATTTAACCCATATGTGAATAAATTATATTTGTAGTGATCAGCGACAATGTTATTTTTGAGGGGTTGACTATTATATAGAGTTAATGTCTAGTCTTAAGTCGTCATAAGTTGGGTTTTGTATAAATGTTTTATGAAGATAACTTATGTATAAGTTTGGGGACTATTCTTATGCACGAGTGACTAGTAGGAGCACGTGTATCTCATATAACACCCTTATGGGATAACAAATCCCATTCGAGATCTTCAGTGGGTGCTGTTGATGAATTATTTTTATAACATTAAACCACCATCTCTTCAATGAGAAATTTATAGTATGTTCATACCATATGAGTTTGAATTATATTTTCACACAAATGGATATTAAAATGATAAAAATTCATTGGTTGAAGTACATTTTGACCATGGAATTTAATAAAGCATTTACACATGAAAAATGAGATGGGTTTATAGATTCTTCAAGAAGAATACTACTTGATTTAGTAGTGAAGGAATTAATTAAATAGTGGTGCTTCATGGTATTTTTTTATAGATATTCTCTTAGAGGATGAGAGATATGAAAAATGAATGCTCTGTGATTTTTTTAGAGGTGTCACAAATGAATGATCAGTTTTCACTTAAATAATCAAAGGACATGGACTTCAAATGCAAATGTACGAATCATTATTATAAGGAAACGTCAACTCGGTGGTCTCATTCGACCAATGATGTGTCATTATTTTTGAGGTAGGAATATTTCTCAGACAAACATGATATGATAATGGATGGATTAATTTTGTCAATCAAATTTTCATATGAAACCATAAGATTCCAAGATGTATCTTATCATAAAAAAATTATTATTAGTGGCTGGGAATAAGAATAAAAATTATAGATTATGTTCCTATAAGACTTATGTGTTAAATAATTAAGGAACAACATCATGTGACTAATATTTTGATTCCACCTTTACCAATTCATACATTGATATGGGATGGGTTATTCATGGATATTTTGATTGTTCTACCTCAAACTTCTATTTAAATTGATTTGATATATATGATTATTTATAGACTCACAAAATTATCATATATTCTACCTATCAAGGAGTCGGTAGAGATAGATATATTGGTCAATTTTATGTTTGGAATATTGTCAAAAATCATGGTGTTACATCTGGTATAATGTTGGATTGGGAAACTCACTGCAAATACTTATTTTAAAGTTGATTATAAGAATCGGTGGGTTCTAGGTTAAAGCTAAGCACATCTTAACAACCATTGATGAAAGGAAAATGTGATTAAGCCATCAATATTCTAGGAGATTTGTATCATGAATTCATGCTTGAAATCAATGGATCTTGAGGTAATGTATTAGATTCTTTGAAGATCACCTCACTGACAATCATCGATTAGAGAATGATTTGTGGTTGGATCAAGTATCCTCTATTAGATGAAAAATATGTTGTAATTAAATAGGATATGTTTTTTGACATCTCAAAGACTCCAAAAATCTTATGCTGATACCAAGTCCTATCCATTGGAGTTTTTGGTTGGTGAATTGTTTTCCATAGATATTCATATCAGTTGGAATATACATTGTTGGGATCATATGGTAAGTCAGTACCTAATTATGTTGACTCATTTTAAATTCTAGTGCGTCTTGTGAATGTGGATTATCGAATATGTTTAGGTGGTAATTTTACTTCCAACGGTCACAAGTTCCATGTTTCCAAACCAAATAAGTATCATGATTAGTTTTCCCACATGTTTGAGTGGGTTGTTAAATAGAATAAACATGACTCTGTATTGATTTAATGGAATTCTTTGATAGCAGGATTACAAGAAAATGTGTTTTCTGGAAATAGGGTCCCATTGGTTCTAGTGAGATAGATGTTTAGCTGGGAAACAATTAGATGTGGGAGTGTGAGGCCTTCATATTGTATAAATTACCTTAACCATTCTCAATTTTTTGGTCCCATTCCTTTTTGGGGACAAAAATACTTTATGGTGGGGGGATATTTCGCTCCCGAACTCATATAATTAAGTATATATCACATTATTTTAAGTCATTATTTTCAAGGTGTTTGTTGGTCAAGATAATGAGTTTGAAATGTTGGTGATATAAATAGGCCATAAGTTATCCAATTTAGTGTGGTAGAATACCTATATGTTTATTGGTTCAACTGATCAGCTGAGGGAAGACATATTTATGTTGTCTCTCTGACTACACTCACTTTTCCAGATGTGTCCCCACATGGAATGTAGTTTAGTGTGGAATAGAATATTATTTTATCCTGAAATTTTAATTAACCCTACAAATTCAGCCGTAACTTGAATTCAAATGATCTAGAGACACCTTGGTTACATTTTTG
Organism: Viscum album; assembly: GCA_963277665.1. Classification (NCBI taxonomy): domain Eukaryota; kingdom Viridiplantae; phylum Streptophyta; class Magnoliopsida; order Santalales; family Viscaceae; genus Viscum; species Viscum album. The sequence goes on along the minus strand of OY728142.1, from coordinate 169,120,382 downwards.
GATCCCTTCCACTTCTCATTGATGTATATTCATGTCGGTTTTAAGATTGGATGTTTATTGATTATAATCCATTGAGATAGACTCATTCCATTATATTTATTCTATTATTGAACATGTTTTTGATGACATATTATAATGTATCACATGATCTATCATATACATTTAGAATTTATTTTCATTAAATAATATTTTGATTCTTTAAAATATGATCTCTATGACTCGCATAACAAATCAAGAATGCAATATGATTTTTATCATGATCAATGTTGGTGAATCTATCCTATGGTTGATCCCATCATATCCCATATGTTCATATAGATTTATTTTTATTTTGATATATGATTGATAAAATTTTGATACACATGTTCTATTTGTAAAAATTCCTAAAAATGCTGTTTTAAGTGGAAATGATATATGAATAATGATAGATATGTGGTATCACATTTGAAATTTATTTATAAAAAAGATTTAAAGAAATGAATTGATGTGTAAAGAAAAATTATTATGAAATGTGAACCGAATGAAGTTTTATAGGATCATTTTAAATACCACATCAAATGGGAAATAACATGACATATGTGATCCTTAATATATTATGCAATTTATAGGGGATGTCAAAATGATTTTATGGTTTCTAGTGGGTATATTTTTTGGGAATTGATGTTCTTGGACATTAGGATTCCCTTATACAGAATATTGGTCATTAATATCTAAGTTGTGTACACCCTGATGTGATGATTTTCCATTAGATTCTTTGAAAACATTATGTCTGTTTTTATTTGATATTATATTTTTCTAATTTATATGGATATGATTGTTAAATCCTTTTTATTTCATCTTGTATTCCGATAGGATAAATGTTTTTTTACATTGTTTATTAAAATTTTATTTTTTTAAAGAAGAAACACACTAGGTATTTTTTTATAGCAACTGATTTCATTTGAAATGTTTTGAAATTTGTCATTTTAAAGAACTAATTCTTGTGAGTGGAATTTTTTTGTAGATTCAATGGTGGTAACATACTTTAAGTTTTTTTCACACACCTTGGTTTTGAGTTTGGGAATTTAAATACTTTGTTTTATAGTATATTGGAAATGGGAAGGGTGTAATATAGGGAATGAAAACAATATTCCATATTTCATTTAGGTGGGTAAGTATGGTGGTGAAATATTTTCATGAGTAGATGGACTCGTGGGATTATTCAACAACCATTTTATTGGTATTACATTTTTTAACTATACATTCTTATCTTGATTATTGCTTATTATAGTACTATTTTCTTGTTTCTGACATATGAAGAATGATGGATATCTTTTTTTTTGTTTCAATGATTTTTTATCCCCTCATATGTTAATTTATGGTAAAATTGTTTCTATATCCCTTATAATGATGAACCTTTGCATGTTACCAACCCGTGGTGATCAATAATAGACTTTAGTCTGAAAGGATAACCAATTCAGATGATAGTATTGGTTGAATTGGGATGGAATGTCACTATTTTAGATATTGTTTTCATACACATTAATATGTATTTCAATTATTTAATTACTCAAAATTAATCATTTTAAGATTATTTTTATTATTATGTTTTTTTTGTTTTTGGGACTAAAAAGTGAAAAAAATTATAATGGAATTTTCAAATTTTTTTATATTTTTTTATTTCATGTATTCAATTTAGAATATTGGTCAAATTGGAGTGATTATATTTTTTGTATTTACTATTGTGTTGGATTGAATAAATTTTTCCTGATCCAAAGAAATTTTGAACATTCATATGACCAAAAAAATAAATCATGTTGAAAAATCATTCCTCTTGACAGAATGGACCACACATTAGCAAATGAGGTTTAATTGGGGAAAAATAACTCTAATTGTGGTGATTCAAAATAAATATGAAATGGGAATTGATTATGCTTATATCCATTATATTACATTTATTTATTCTATTATTAATGAAGTTGTAGAACTCTTGAAATTCGAGGAAGATTTATGGAATCCTCACATATATTATATGAGACTCATTAATTATACCATAAATTCTTGAATATGTTCCCATAGTCTTTGAAATTTAAAGGGTTGATATACAATATAATTTTTAACTATATAAAAGATGGACCCTTGGAGTGTTTTATATATATAGTGGTCATTACGAGATAGATATTTTGATGGATAGATTGTGGGGGATAATTATTTTTCTTTTCATTTTATTTTATTCTGTTTAGATTTCTATTTATTATAAAATCCTTGTTATTTTCATTTATAAAAAAACATTAATTATTTCCATGTTTACAATAATCAATTATTTTCCATATTCTTCTCATTCTTCTAACGTTATTAATGTTATTTTGTTTTATTCTTCACTCACTCCCTTTTACGTCTTTTAATTTTTATGATTTCTTGTGTGTGTTAAATTATTATTCCCTCCCCCTTTTATTTTAAATTTTTTTATTTATTCTTATTATTCATTATATTTCTAATATTACCACCATGTCATGTTGCCCTAAAAATGAGGGGTCAACCCAACGCATGGACTGGGGGAGTAAAGTGGTGTTTATATTCATTCTTAACCAAAAATTCTAATGTTTTATTCAGGTTTATGGGGGTAGGGGGGATGTACATTGGTGTAAGTCTTTTCCACCATGAAGATGAACTCAATCACAGTTATATGTAATTATTAAATATTTTACCTCTATTCTACATGATAAAATATCTTCATATTATGGGGTTGATCTAATCATTGGATGAAATGACATATCATGCGGTGAGGTAACAGAAGGTATCACACCCTCGATTGAGGTGTTCAACCAACCTTGATTAGTTTGAATCAAAATTGGTTAACGAGTTCAATATTTCAAACCCCTAATAAAAATAATTATCTTTGAAGATAGATATTTCATGATTAAATACTCTAACTCAATTTAAAATTCAACAAGGAGAATAATGGAAACCATAAAACAAATCACATCGGACAATATACTTATTATTCAATTAATAAAAAACATAAATAACTTATTTTGGTGAATGAAATTAATTATGTGAAAAATTAGAAATATCCAAAGGTGAGAGAACACTAGTAATCTTATGTGATGTGTTTGGAAAATAAATTTTCATATTCAATTCCCTATACCAGACATTAATCAAAATTTGCACCATTTTACGAGATCCAATTATTGTTTGATTATCCATTTATAATTTCACATTGCAAATACTTTTTCATTTAATTTATTTTAAAAACATAGAAATAATATTTATCCGGGATGTTTTCAAATGATTCTTTTCTTAATTCATGGAAAAATTAATCACTCATGCAAGAACAACAAATAGAATCTATTAGGAGGCCCTCCAATAAAGGTAAGATTCTCTTATGATAATGAACATATAAAAGAAAAAAATTATAGTGATAGGAATATCACCTCGATACGATATGGGAATGATAGTGGAACTCTGAATTAACATGAATATACTTGATTATAGAAGGAAGATCCATTTATTTTTCTTTATTTTTCTTAAGAAATCAATCATGATGGGGGCCAAATAAATTATTACAAACCTCCCAACAATTTTAATACATATATAGAAGATATATATTAATATATATATAGTGAATATAAAGACTCAAATGTTGATATTAATATGGGAAAATATTCATATCAGTATTGAAATAAATGGGTAGAAGATGAAACGAAATAAGATCTTATCATCCACAAGATTGAAGAATCAAACCATGATTACCTATTTTAATTAATGTAAGAAGAATAAAATACCTATGTTGTGGAATTTGAAGAATGTATGGAGGATCCTAGCAACCTACATCTATCCACTGAGACTCACTTTCATGAGTTACTTATCACTGAAGATGTTATTGAAATAGAACAAACTAAATGATATTTTATAATTTTGAATTGATTAATATTTTTGTTCAATATTATTCAATTATGACTCATTAATTTTTTTAATTTTAGTATTTGGTTAAAAATTTAATTTCCTTATAGGATTATGAAAGAATTGAATGTGTAGAATCATAGAAACACCAGAAGCCCACAACATTCATTGAACAATAATTCGAGGAATCCTATAATGATATACAAGTAGTTGAGTATTTGTAAACTATGATAGAGGAACTCAATTAGAATGTTTGAATTTTGATTTAAATTCATCATGATTAAGATATGTTTATTTAAAAATACATTCCAATCCTACTTTGTAAATATCAATTAATACCGTTCACATTATGATAAAACTAGAAGATGAATTTGATATTGTACAACTACATACCGTAGGAGATTAATAAGAATAATTTATCCTATAAATTCCATGAAATAGGTACTTATTTGTGATTTGGGATTGGTTGTACTCTATCCATGTATTAATCCTCACCAATAAATTGGTATTTCATGATAGGAAAAGCCACATTTCGTGGTTCATGTGAAAGAGGATCCACCCACCATCCGATTATGAACAATGGGGCATACTTCCCTATAAAGTTAGAAAAAAATGCAAGGCCTATATGGGTGATCATACTAATACATATACCTTTACCATATTCCTTCTACATTAAATTTCATTCATTGGATTATTTTAGAATTAACCCCTCACCCCCTACCATTTTGAGAATAAATTACAAGATCCTTGTGATTAATTGATTTAGTTACCTTTTTAGGACTGTAATGGATTATAGAATCTCCCCAAAAATTGAGAAATATAACTAATGGTTCACATTAAAGGGATATAAATTATAATTTTTATGTTTAAAACTCGAAATTTTTTCCCCAATAACATGTTTTGAGATTTAAATTGAAAATTTAATTTCATGATTAAATTTATGCTTTACATGACTAATCTATAATTCATGATTTTTTATGATTATTATTATGAATACATGTTTTATCTTTAAATTTTATTAATATTGAATGATTAATATTGATAATTAGATGAATAATGCGGACAATGGATATTAAAATGAGGACAAGTGATTTGAAGGAATTTTTTGATTCATGTAATAGAAATTTCCCAATGATTTTTTATGTTGTTAATTTATGAAATTTATTTAAATTGAATTATTATTTTTATTAATTCCATAAGTTATTTTCATAAATTAGATTCCCTATCCAAGAGAGGTTTTCTAGATCAATTACTTCTTATTTTATTTTGATCATTTTCTTGAGTGTTGTTGGGACAATCCTCCTATTAGAAGAGGAAATTGAACTTATTGAATATATGACTATGAAAATCCATAATTTAAAATATTATGGATTATTTTTAAAATCCATTATCCTTAAAATTTCACCTTTACGTATATATTATTTTAAACAATAGAACCCTTGAATGGCCTTGTTTGGAATAATCCATGTTTTGATCCATTTTTACACGTTCCTAACCTATAATTAGTAATTTCACAATATTTTAAATTGGATGTGTGGTGGTGGTGGGAGTTTAAATGAAAGGGATGAAATTTATTGTTTTTTAAATGTGTTGGTGTGACACTTTGAGTAATGAAAAAGGTTATTTTATTCATTCTGTTTAATATAAAATTTTTCTTTCTTGAAAAAAATTAAAAAATCAGACTATGTTATGACTTAGAAGAATAAAAAATCATCATTAATGAACCAAATGATTTTTATAAAATGTGGTTTGGTGGTTAATTTGAGGTTTATTATAAAAATAAATTTCAAAAACAAAATTAAAATGTTCATTGAAAAATAAAATATTATAAAAGAAGTGAAAAAAATAAAAAAGGATCAAAAATCCTTTGTTATGAAATATTTTGATCAGGACCTGGACGATTAGTTTTTTTGAAAGTTTGAGTCTTTATTTTCAATGTTGATATTTTCATTAAACATTTAATTATGATTTAATGCTTTAAAATTTATGATATATACCCCCAATATGATCCTTAATTATTGAAACATCAATTCTGATCAACCTTATGCCTTACAGTCATTTTAAAATATAATATAACTCCTCATGATTTTCTTGGGACTTTTTTCTTTAAATGTTTGGGAAAATAGTTAATTTATAGGCTTATTGGTAAAGAATATGTTGTCGTTAAATAGTTATAACACTACATAAATTTTATAATGATTGATGAGAGTAAAGAATCCATTGTGAGGTAGATTATGATTTGGAATGTTTTATAATAATTAATTGAGGAACATAAATGAATGAAAGGATGAGTTACATGATTTTTAAATGTGGAATTTATAAATTCATTAATTGATTATGTATATTAAAATAGTAAAATTAAATAAATTTTCTATTTTTATTTTTTAATATTTTATTTTAAATTGAATATTGGTTGATTATATTTCTATGTAATTTCAATATTGGTAACATTGGTTCACTCTAAATTCCTGGTTGAGATTTTATGCTTGAGGATAAAAAATCATTAAATGTGATGTAAATTATTGAGATAATACTGTAATAATTTTTCATATTTATTTCAGTGATTTTATCCATCCAAATTTATCAATTTGATCCTATTATTATAATTTTCTATTTTTGGTGTGTTTTGTGCTAAAACGTGAAAATTACATAATTCTGAAATTTTAAATAATTTTAATAAGATTAGAATTTAGTGCATAAATTTTAAAATATTCCTCCAATTGGAGTGACTATTTTTCATGATTTTTTTATTTATTTTTAATTAACATTATATTCTAGATGTTAAATCTTTTTGAACGTCCATTGACCAATAAAATAAATCAAGTTGAAAAGATTTTTTGGATGATAAAATGGATCCCACCGTAGTAAAGGATGTATAGATCGGGATGAAGATCAATTATTTGGGTTTTAACAAATGTATTTAAAATATAACCCTATTACTCATTTGTATAATAAATTAAATGGACATATAATCTCATTAATACATATATTTAACTCTAAAGTGTGGATAATGATTTAGGGAGTCTTCAGCTAGAAAATTTATGACTAAGGAATTATAACATAACATATTTTATATCTTTTCGAGGACATTGAAATTTAAAGGGTTGATAGAAAAATAAAATTATCACAAAATATAAAATGGTTCTTTATAGGGTCTCAACTATTTAATTGGAAGTATATAAGCAATATACCAGTGGATAGATTCTAGAGAATGTTGTTTTACTTTAATTTTCAATTTATTTCCATTTGTTTAGTTTTTTTAGTAATTATGAAATTTAAATTAATTTATTTTATTAATTTTATTCAATTATTTTTTCCATGTGTTCCACAATAAATAATTCTCTATTTTCTTCTCTTTCTTAAAATTTTTTTATGTTATATTTTTAAATTTTCACTATCTGCCTTTTTCTTCAGTTTCTATTTTTATAATTTCACGTTTTTTTTTCTTCTTATTATTTCATCCATTTTATATTGATTTTATTTATTTATTCTTATTATTATCACTATTTATCATCATAAAACTAATACCAGTTTCCTTAAAAAATGAGGTCCTCAAACAAGGTTTGGTAGATGGGATGTAAGTGGTGTTTCTATTCATTCTACACATAAAATTAGAAAGTTTTATTAGTGTTTGTGGTGATAAATGTTGATGTTCACAGGTGTCAAAATTTTACACCATGAACCTAAAAAAATATTAATGTCTTAAATATTTTTCATAGCATCAACAAGATACAAGATCTTCATATGATAGAGTTGACCCATTCAGTGGAAGAAATGACATATGGTGGAACCAGGTCCTGGAATTTGTCGCACTCTGGATTGAGGTGTTCCACCATAATTGATTATAGGAAGACTATGAATTATATTTTCTAAATGAAATCAATATTTCATGAAACTAAAGATAATAATGACATTTTATGAGTGATATTTCATGATTAAACATTAAAACACAATTAAAACACCATAATGACAAAACACATAAACCAAACCACAAATTCTAAGTTTATTTTTAATAATCACATTCTATAATTCCCTTTTAGTTTAGTTTTAATAATTTCAATTACTTTCCCTAATATCATGGTTTTAAATGAATTATTAAAAACAACAAAAAATAATTAGTTTATGTGAATTTTTTTATGTAGTTGTATAATTGTGAAGTCTGCTCAAGTGAGATGACCTCAGTAATCCTATATGCTATTTAATGAAAAATAAATTATATTTTTCCTTGATCTATAACATGTGTCTATGATTTATATAAATATTTACTATAACAAATTTTTTTCTTCTAGTGGAAATAAATTCAGATCATGTTCTTCAAGAGAGGGAACATTTTCATCAATAGTTTTAGTTCAAATATGAATCAGCAACCAGAGAATTATATAATCCTTGAGAGTTTACCTAAAATATCAAACAGTCCTCAAAAAACTCATTTAATATAATAATGAAATCATCCACCTATTTTATTCAAATTTTTAAATATCTATCATTTGAGAATACAAAATGATTTGTTTTTCATCTTTCCTATTAACATTAAATTTTGGATTATTCCATGATTCATCCCATATTCCGCTCACTATCTGGATCCCCATAATCTCTATGGATTATTTTTTTGAAAGTATGGATAATACAATGTTCCATGAATAATTATATTCACATAAATAATTTCTATAATCTTTATTAGTCAAAGGACCATTAGTAACCCTATTAAAACAATCATTTATAATTTTATAAACATCATGTGAAATGATATTAAATATTAATTAATTATCTTTCTAAAAACATAACAATTTTTGCAAAAAATGGATGGTATAATGTCGAGCTTATTTAAATTAATATGTTTTGTGTTGGTTATATAAAATTAATATGCAACTAGTACTATTCCATGACTTTTACACATATCATTACATGATTTTAAGCATAACATATCATCATATTACCAGACATGGTTCATAATGTCTAGTGTCTTGGAAGACTAGGTACATAAATCTGAAATCATGGGACTAAATATAAAATTACATTATTAAATCTTCATAAAGAGATCCTAACTTAAATATTTATTTGAATTATTCATAGGATAACATGGTGATAACATTAATATAAGGATGAGCTAAAAATCCTAGTAAGAGTATAAACATAAGATTAATGATATAGAACATGGGTCAGACAACATAGAATTGTGACATAAATAGAAATGGAACATATAAAATCATAACATATTAATATAGTACCATATAAAAATTGAGTCATAGTAATTCTTCAGAAACATTAAACATGACATTATCATGAGTCATGGCTCGTTTAACATAGAATACCACAAGTAGAGGTTAACCACTAAGGTTGTTGCAAATGATAGAAAGAGTCAAGGCTAAGTGCCATGTCTGGTACACATAACATATCTTGAGACTCAACATTAACCAATGAAATAGAGAACTATCTAGGTGCACATATCATAACATGTTCTTGAATATGTTTTCCAAATAATGAATCATACATAAATAGTCATAAATAAACATAAGGGTACCCATAGTAATAAATGGGTATCATAATTATACCATATAGCATAATGACTAGGTGTATCATACATGTTTCAATGAAAGAAAAGAATTAAAATATACATGGACATTCATAAGGTAAAATAAAAATATATTAATCAATGTGATGTCAAATAGGAGTCACAACATATAAGAAGTGTATTTAAGAATCTTTTGCATTAAAACATTTTAGTGTGGTTTTACCGAAAATACTAAACAGTATTTAAAATAGAAACGAGAATAATCGTTTATATAAAACCAGAATTTAATAACAATGTATTTCATAATAAATTTATTGGATTTATAAAAATAATGGTGGGTTTAAAATATATTTTAGTGTACTTGAAAATGGGTAAGAATTCAGAAAGTTCCCCTAAACGGGTTTTCTTATCGAGAAATATTTTAGAGTGAAACCCTTAAAAACTAATGTATCCCCTAAATATAATGATGAATGGACATTTATTAATGAGTTAAAATCATATAAAAAATTTTATAATGAACATAAGAAGAACATATAACGTTATATGGGTTAAAATAATGATAGAACAACACAATGGAATAATGGATGTTTGGGTAGAATCCCTTACATTAAGTCTGATGGTGTTCTTCACTTGATATTAATATCCTTGATAACAAAATTAAATTCATTAACAAATAGTTTTTGGATCATATTCATCTTTTAATTGATATATTATAACCTTATACTATTTATTCATGACCTTTTTTATGGGTTTAGAGGTTCAATTTCATTTTTTGGGAGCATTTATTTATTTGATTTTCATGATTGGTTTACTTATATAAATGTAAAGAAAAACAAATTAAGATGATAATGGTATTACAAATTGATGTTTTATTATTAGTTAATATACATATTTTTAAATGGTTAGAAAATTCATTTTTTATTTACAATGATGATGAATCATTGTTTAAATATTTAATGTTAACCATTTTGGTCAATTAGAGATTTTATATCACATTAAACATATTTTTCATTATAAAATAATAATGTCTGTAAAAAGTATTGAAGAACCTTAAATTACAAATAATACATATATTATATTCAGGTTCAACTATGAAAATGGTTTCCTAATAAGAATTAAAGACAATAATAGAAATTGAAAACCTATCGTACAAAAATGTGATAAATTATCACATCTGAGATGGTGTATTCATTTATAGTATAAAATTATTAGAAGTAAGATATTATGATAAATAATTCTATTATAATACGAAAATTATATTATGTGTATATTACTATAGTTATGATAACATTTAGATGAAAGGAGGTAAGGAAGGAAAATGACTGAAAGGAACTTGAAATAAAATAATAGAACTAAAAAGATAAATTTACATATTGAATATGTCTTCCTCAAGAACCAATTTAAGGGATAATGTTTTGTATTATTAATGGAAAAATTGATTCTATACGTTTGATAAGGGCTTAAAAATGGAGTTGATAATAATTTGGACTACACATAAGGCTTGAAATGTGTGAGGAGAGGAGGTAAAGATGGGTGGTATTTATAGTGGTGGAGAAGAGGGGTTTCCCATTATTTTAATCAAGGAATTAATATTTTTTTCAAGATTACAAATATTAATGATTACTATGACTAAAAATATTAAATATAGCATGTGATTTTGAACCATTTTCCCTTTACATTATCCATGGCTCAAGCAGGATGCACAAATTCATTTGTTTATCATATTTCGTAACCTATTGTATTTTACTCTTCAAAAAAATCATGTATTTTGAAACATATAATAATTCACCCAAAACAATTTTTGATGTTTTCAATTCATAAATGAACATTATTTTATAAATTTTTTTCTTAATATAAGAAAATTAATTTTTAATTAAAATCATAATTTATTGAAAAATAAAAAATCTATAATTTATAATTTCATTCTTGTAACTTTGAATAATTAATTAAGTTTTCATAAAATTATATTATAATCATAAGAAATAAAAATACCATTTTAAGAATAATCTTAATGAAAATATTTTTATTTATTTATTAAATTAATCACAATATTTTAATAATGTATACATGTCTTAAAAAATACAAACACATAATTTATAAATGTTTAAAATATTAATTTTCTTATACAATGATATAATTATATAATATTGACAATTATAAGATGAATAAATTTTATTTATAATTTTATAGGTTAGGTTATAGTTACATTAGCCAATTTACTATTCATAAGGTCCATATTACTATCCCAATGGTCAAGTTACTGTTTCATCTGTATATGTTCCTTAACTTCTAGAGATACCTTTTATTTTACACTTTATATAATTATAAATATTTCATTATGTTCTATATGTAATATTATGATTTTATAATATACATAATTATAATAAGGGAATTCCATAGATAAAATAATAGGTCCATACATTCTACCCCCCTTATGAAATTTCTCCCTCAAAATTTTATTTTACACTATATGATGAAAACAGGTGTGGGTACTTCACTTTCATTGCTTCCTCAAATTATCATGTTGCCTCTTCATACTTATGGTCATGTAATTTTTTGTTGACCTAGTGTGTATTATTATAATTTAAAAATTTTTCTATATGGGCTAGGATATTAAATGGATTCTCATAGTATAAAAGATCATTAGCCAAATATACCACATCTGAAGAGAGTTCATGTGAAGGGACTGGAGTGTACTTCTTTAATAGGGATACATGAAAGACATCTTGTATTTTAGACATGATAGGGTGAAGTTCTAGTTGATAAGATACAGTTCTAACACGATCAAGAATCTTGAAGGGGCCAATGTACATGGGACTTATCTTTCCTTTCTTCCTGATGTGGCTCTAAAAACACATGTTTTGCAACATATTTTTAATAATTTTTTTATCAATTTAATTATTTATTTTATCACATATTATTATGTATTCATACTTTGTAATTTTTATAAATAAATTTGTTAAATAATAATTTTTTATATTTAATTGTGGGATGATAGTGTTTAAATTAATTAATTAATGACTTTCATTAATTTATACGTGTTTTATAAATTATCATTTAGTTTATAAGTATAATAGCTTTATTAAAAATTGACTTTCTTATTATATAATAAAATAACATATATTTTGAATTTAAATAATTAATTCATTACATCAATTTTTTAACTTTGATCTTTTTATGTTTAATATTTAATAACCTAATTAATTAATTTCAAAAACTCTTCTTAAATTTAGTATTTCAAATTCAATTTGCTAATGAATAATTAATTTCAATTTATAATTGTTTATTTTAAATTCTGTTTCTATATTTATTATTCTTAATGTTTTTTATTCTTAGTGTCTATTTAGTTTTAATTTAATTTTTAGAATTTTTTGTACTTATTAATTATTTTATATTTTATTTGTTTTATAAATTTATTTAACTTTATTAGTTTCTTAGTTTTCAAATATTTTAGTTAACTCATACTTTAAAATAAATTATTTTGTGTAGTCTTAATTTAAGATTAATTATATTTTTAATTTTTCATTGTTTATGGTGTACCGTTGGAACAACTAATTACTCACACCGTTTCATTCATGGTGCCACTGTGACACCCCTTCTCCTGTCCCACCCGTTTCAGCATCACAGGTTCTCCATTCACAGTCTCATTAGTTCCTTCATTCACAGGGCCACCGTGAATTCAACATCACTATCTCACCTTATTTTCACACAATTTCTTCTTATAATGACATTTACCAACAAAATGAGGGCACCAGTTCATCCTTTACAGCCATGGTAACATTCTGTAACTCCTCCTCATGGTTTCACCAAATTTAGTGACACAGTTTGGTACTACTGTAAAACAGTTTTTCAACCAAAAATTACCACTATACAACCCAAATACCGTAGTATGACACATCCTCCTATCACTTCATCTAGTCTTATTTCTAGATCTAAAGAAAACTCTTGTCGCCGCTGAAGTCTGATGTTTTACCTGTTGAGATCTACAACCCTTGATTCACTAGGAGTGGAGACCTGTGGACCATCGATCTTACGAAGCCACTGAAGAACCCATCACCCTTGTGAAATGAAGAAGGCTCACTCTCTATGACATGTCATGAGCTAATGGAGGGATCCACCATCATTTTGAGTCGAGGTAATGTCGTTGTCCGTTGATGAACCACCGCACTGGAGCTGAGAAAACAAGCCAGGATGATGCACAACCTGCAGAAGAGTCATGATGCTGTTTGAAGGAGAAGTGGGAGGAGAAATCCATTTGAGGGATGAGTCATGGATAAGCTTCCTATAGTTGGAACAGAAGACCCCCCACCATATGCACACTAAGAATGGGGGGAGAAATAAATGAAAATAATCAATAAAGAAAAGATAATGTTAACAATTAAAATTAATAATTAATAAATTTAGCAAATTTATGTAATATTATATATAATTATTTTAATTTATAACTATTATAATATTATTAAATAAATAATTCATTAAATATAATATAAGATAAACTAATAATACTTAATAATGACATGATAATAATCTATAAATAAAATTATTTATTAATATTAATTTATATATTTAAATTAACGCATTAATTATAATTTAAATTCAACAGAATAAATATTATTATTAAATTAATAAGGTAATTTATATTAATCTAATTCAAAATATTAGTGATGTTATATTATCTTATTATTAATATTGAATACCCTAATTTAATAATTTAATTAATAATAATAAAGTAATAACATAATAATTCTATTAAAGAGTTATTAATTATATATATTTATATATGTATTTATTTCATGTTTTTAACAGTTCTGAATGTTTTAAATCATACAGGTTCAGGAAGGAGCTAGGAACACTTCTACGTGTTACTAACTAACTCACTGGGAGTTAGTAACAAGGTCAAAAGTATAACAACTTGTCAGTCATGAAAAATGAACGTGTGCGGTGCACACATATAGGGCACTTAAAGTCGGTGGAAAATAGTTGGTGACATGGAAAAGATAATGTAGTGTACAAAAGTAGAGAAACATGAATTTTTAATGGAGATACTCAATCATTCTATGAGGGATCCTTTAGAGGGATGCTTCTGAGACTCATTCTTCTTCCACGATTACACCATTTTGAGAGAAAAGACACCTAGGAGAAGGACTTGAGCAGAGTATGAGAAAAAGGATTCATAGAGAAGGGTAGAGCTAGGAGAGTTTTTCGTCCCACTGTCCTTAGATTTAGTACTATTTTTTCCTGTGATATTAGTGTTGAAATCAAAATGATCATAAGTTGAAATTTCCTCAGCTTGGGAATTTGAAACTAATAGAATTTATTTTTTATTTCATCACATTCTTTGCAATATTTTTGAATCAAAATCAATAGTTGAGATTGATTTATGATTCTATGTTTAATTGTTCACTCCTAAATTTCAATTTTTCTAATTAATTAATACAAGATCAACTAGTGAAGTAGATTTTTATTATATTTATCAATTCTTTTACTGTCAATAACATTGGAAATTTACGGTGTGTTTATGTTTGATTATAATACTTTTTCAACTATCATGAAGTTCAATTATGTTTTGATGTTGCGAAATCCAATGCTTAATTATCTTCCTGTTGAATTTCTTGGAATGGAAATTGTTTTAGTCTTCCATAATATGTGATTCAATTGTTACTGTGGAGAGATAAATTATTTTTACATGTAGTTAGAAATCTTGTGTACTTCATGTGATTTGGTATCTTTGTCTTGTTGTTATGCGTTATTTACCTATTTTTCCTTAGTTCATCATTAATTAGATTTATATTTACTTTCTTAGTATAAATCGTGTTTTTATCTCACTGTCTTTTTTACAAAATATTAAAAAAAATTAAATGTTTAAAAAGATAATAAATCTATAAATATGCTTCCCCCATTGCTGAAAACATTGAGGTTTATAATTTTTAAACCATATAATTCAATCACCTGCCTTATCTGTGGATCTACCTTACACCACAGTGCTAGTGTAGGTTAATAAATGTAATTTTGAGGGTCATGATGACCTTAAGATACGTCAAAATTTTATATCCTTGCCAGGGAGGTCATGCACTAAGAGTCTAGAGTTTTACTAAAAAAATAAAAAATATCACATAAATAAAAAAATGTTTTAAAAAAACTATGAACATGAATCTACTACTTTGGTAGAATATTAAAAATCTTTTTTACTATTAAATGGTGTGTGTTGAATCTAATTATGTAAAATCAATGGATGTCCATAAGAATTAGAATCAATAGGGGATTCATTGTGTTTTTTGTGCCTGTTATGGGCACACTTCAAGGTAGTGTGTCTCTAGCCAACCACACCCGATTTATTACGTAGAAGAAAATGAATATTTTTTCCCAGTCCCAACACTCTCTAAAATTAACATAATTGATTAAAAATTGGATGTTAGGGGTTGAACTATTGAACACTTGGTTAACTCAAACCCATGAAATTCAACATAGATATTCTCAAGAGCAATTTATTAAATAAAAATATTGGAAAACATTCTATTGGAATTAAAAAATAGGTTAAAGAACCAGATGAATTTGAATAAAATGAAAAAGAAAATATTTATAAAATATTTGAACAAAAAAATGAAGAGAAAAGTGATAGTAAAATAGGGCAAAAAATAATTTACATTGAAGAATATGAAATTTGTGAACCAAATATTTAAATTATCAACTCCTTAAACAAAGAACATGACACTGAAAATATAATTAATTTCATTAATGAAGATGAGTTAGGAAATTCTGAATATGAATTATAACACATTGAAAAATATTCCCCAGTTCTTTCCATCATTCATGCATTCTAGAAAAATCACAGTTTTAGGAGTTTTTATTAGGAAGTCACTCTGATAGAAGAGATATTTGATAATGAAAATTTGAATTTTAAAAACACTTCACCCAAAATTTCTTATATTGTGAACAATGAGTCTGAACATTATATTGAGAACACTTTGGAAGAGAACTATAAGCTAGAAGTTAAAGAATCTGATGTGTTTGAACCATAATTGAACACTTCTCTTCCATTTTTTGAACTAGTAATCCCAAGAACTTCTATAATATTGTTCAATGATGAGGATATGGGAATGATATTTAAAGAAATACAAACTGATGAATTTTCATTTCTCGAATCTCATAGTAATAACTTTTATAAAACTTTATGTACTGAAATGGAAAGTAGTGTTCTCATTCCTAGGGACAAATATTTGAATATGAAAAATATAAAAATTGATTTTATTGATGCTTAATTAATCATTACTCCCCCTAATTTGAAATTTTTATAATTCACTACAGAAATTTTTGTAAAGAGTGATCCTTTTAACATGAACTTGAAGTAGAGGTTGAACATACATTGAATTAGGTAGAATTGATTTTTTAGAAGTAGTAGATGATGAGTGTTTATTCACTGATGAGGAACATTTGGAAGATATTTAAAACATTTTTGAAGCTGAATCTGCAGTTGGTCAAATAAAATATCATCCTTTTCTATCACATCAATCCTCAATAGTGTTGGGTGAAAAAGAACATCATGATGCTGCTAGTTGTTTAGAAGGGTATTTATGCTTGAGTTCAATTATAAAAGATTATGTAAAGCACTCTACTGAATACCTTCACGAATATATTAATCAAAAGTCACCCATTAACACCCTTGAATTTGAATATGTTAATGTTGGGGTTAAGATATATATCATTGAGTTCAATGCCACACCCTCAGAAGCACCTACTTTGTAGTCCCTTACTAAAAAAGTTAAATGTGTCAAATATGAAAAAAATATGGAAGTGGACAACACAATTCTCAAAACATTTAAAGGGTGTTTAATAAGTATTTTTAAAATCTATTGGAGTTTTGTTGTGTTTCTCTTGGGAGCCCACAATTTTCATTTTTTGGTTAAAAATATTTGGGCTAAAAACAAGTGGTGGTTCCTGTTAAGTAAACCACATCCACCTAGTAACTTCAATTAGTTCTTGGTGAGTCTGGATGGGGATATAAATATAATGTTTCATGGTAGGAAACCCATGTTTTTTTGTGTTAATAAATAAAAATTGTGATTAAATAATGTTTAACTGAAGACGTTAAACTCAATGATTCTTGAGATCCAACCTATGATCTTTAATTGTTTTCATTATTGTACTAATTTTTGTTGAATAGAGTGGTGCTTTACTAACTTCTGTATGATCTATCTTTGTTGGGTATTTGATATTGGTTTACATGATCTGTGTTTTTTGGATGTTGTTGCATCAATAAGGGAGTGGAATTCCCAAGCTATGGATTAATGACCAAACTATTCAAGGGAGTTTCTTAATTTCTATATAATTTTTTATGCTCTTATTAATTTTATTAAAAAATTTATTGCTAAGTTGTAGTTACTAATTTTGGTGAGTTAGTGACTATTACATTGTAAATATTGGATTTTGGTTTTGAAGATTAATCTTGTATTAGAAAATTATGCTACATGGGTACTGAAATATCTGTTGCATGTCGTGAACTATATAAAATTTTTCTTGTGTTGGAAAGAATGTTTTTTTATGTCACTGTGTAAATAATAATTCTGGATGTACTTCACGGTTGAAAATTAAATTTCATTTCTATTAAAAACATCTCACTGTATGGAACTATTTTTTTTGGGGGGGCATGCAGGAGGATTTGTTTTTATTGAATCTGCTTTATGATTGGGTGATTTAGAATTAATTTTTATTTTTTATTGAACATCCTATTGAACTCAATTTGTTAAAATGCTTGCACCCAGTACATAGTGTACTTACACATCACATGTAACTTTTGAGCTATATTGAAAATTATTCACTAGACTTAGATGTTAGTGCATGTAATTTCTAATGAACCTACTGTAATGTTATTATTTGTGAAAAACTGTATTTTTTTAACTTCTACGATATCCCTTAATATATGTCATAAATCAACTAAATTGTAAATATTTTTGGAACCTTAATTGTTTAATTGTTCTTCTCCACTTTAGATGTCATCTTTGGGGACAAAGTTTGGTTTTATGTGTGGGGGAGGGGATCAATTCTTGATTATTATTCATTATTCTTAATTTTAAGCCCATAAATTCTCATTGCAAGTTTAATCATTTTGTAAAAAAAGGTTAAAAGTTATCAAAATTCATTCGTAATTTTTGTTAGTACATTGTTTCTCAAATTGTCATGTCCTTATGATGATACATTATGGGTATTTAAGAACTACATTGAATTTAAACTTAATGAGAATAGATGATTTTTGGGTGATATTGTTTAGTAATTTAATGTAAATTTGATTTAGGAACAATTTTGGATTGTGATATTGGTAACATGTTAGAGGAATTATGATCATAGACATTGTAACTGAAAGATTGAATTGATCCAAGGGGACACAAATGTTTTATTATTTATTCAATGTAATTAACTTAATGAGCTAATGTAAATGATTTTTATATAAATATTTTGAAACTAGAGTTGTTTTGGCATCTTGGGTCCCACAATGAAACTCTGAGACCCTAGATTCTAGGTGTGTTTCTAGTTACATTAATCCCTCTGTACACCTTGAATAAGTGAATTTCACAGTGCTTAGCATGTGATGCAAGGATTGGGAAAAATTAAATAAAGTGTCTTGGTAAAAAAGTTTATTTTGGTTAGGGGAATGATAAATTCTAGATAAAGAATGGGTCAATAGGTTTTTTTGGATGTCAATCAGGATGTATCATTACGTTGATTCACACAAAAAAATATTTTTATTATTGGAATTTAGCTAATGAGTCTGAGTAAAAGGTTCGTTAGTTATGTTTTTAATTCCACTAATATTTTACCACTTGTCACTCTTTGAATTAGAACATGAGCATGGATTGAAATGAGTCATTATGTTTTCTCACATAGGAGGCATGCCACTTTTTTTATTAATGAATCTTTGTAATATTGAATAACCTTTGAGTATTTTTTCTAGGCAGGACTAAATTTGGATAATTCACATTTCAAAAGCCTTTTTATAGTTTCATGCCCTTGGTTTTTAATGTACTGGACATGTTATAGTTTGTATTGATTCGTAAAACATTTTTCTGTTTCTCAATGATAGTAAAACATGTGATTTTGTTAGGAAAAACAATTATGATGTGAGTTTGAATTTTATATGGCCTTAAAAAAAATTTCCCCATCTTTTTAATTAATTTTTTACCAATTTAATTATTTATTTTTATACTTTTTATTAAATAATAATACCTTTTAATTTATATTTATAAATTTTTTATATAATCATTTTTTCTAATTAACTGTGTGATTTTAGAGTTAAATGTAATTTATTAATGACTTTATTTAATTTATATGTATTTTATAAATTATTATTAAGTTTAGTGGTATAACTACTTTATTAAAAGTTAACATTATTTTTATTTAATAAATTAATATAATTTTATGCATTTAAATAATTAATACATTACTTCAATTTCTTATTTTTTACATTTTATATTTAACATGTAATAACTATATAAATGGATTTCAATAACTCTTCTTAAATTTAATACTTCTAATTCAATTTATTAAAGACTAATTAATTTCAATTTATAATTGTTTATTTTAAATTCTCTTTAGATATATATAATCCTTAATTTTTTAATCTTAGTATCTATTTAGTTTTAATTTATGTTTTATAATTTGATGTTCTGATTAATTATTTTATGTTTCATTTGTTTTATAAATTTATTTAAGTAAATTATTTTCTTAGTAATCAATTATTTTAGTTAATAATTACTTTATAATAAATTATTTTTTTAGACTTAATTTAAAAGTAATTCTATTTATAATTTTTCTATGTTAGCAATGTACCAGTCGAACAACTAATTCCTTACACCGTTTCAATCATGGTGCCACTATGAAAACCCTTCTGTTTTCCCATCGGTATCCACATCACGGTTTCTCCATTCACAGTCTCACCAGTTCTTTCATTCATAGTGGCACCATGAATTCAATATTACAATCTCACCTTTTTTCTCGTTGTATACTCCTATCACACTATTTCCCTATAAAATAGTGGCACATGTTCATCCTTTACAGCCACCTTAACCATATATAATATCTCCTCACGGTTTCAACAAACTGGTTCCACAGTTTGGTACTAATGAGCAACAATTTTTCAACCAAAAATCATCACCATAATTCCCAATTACTATAATAAAACCCATCTACCCTTCATATCAAGTGGTATTATTTAAATATCTAAAAAAATCCCATCGTCGCTGAATCTAGTTATTTCACCTGTTTAGATCTGCGACCCTTCATTCTCCAGAAGTGGAGACCCATGGACCATCAATCTCACATAACCAATAAAGAACACCTCACACTAGTTAAACAAAGAAGAATCACTCACTATGATATGCAACAATCTGAATGAGTGATCCGCCATCGGTTTGAGCCGAGGTCATGTCATCGTTTATTGAAGAATCGTCACACTTTAGCTGAGGAAAGCAGTCGGGACTCCGCACCACCTGTTGAAGAGTCATGCCACTGTTTGAAGGAGAAGTGGGAGGAGGGATCCATACAAGGGTTGAGCTATGGATCTTCTTCCTGGAGAAGGAACCGAAGACCCCCCCCCCCTCTATGTGCGGAGATTGGTGGGTGAGAAGTAAATGAAAAAATAAATAAAGATAAGATAAAGATTAAATTTAAAATTAATAATTAATAAAATAAAAATTTTAATATATATTAATTTTGATTCATAAATATTATAATATTATTAAATAAATATTTTATTAAAAAAAATTATGATGAAGTAATAAGACTTATAAAAAATATGAAAATAATCTACAAATAAAATTATTTATTAAAATTAATTATATATATAAATTAATACTTTAATTATAATTTAATTTAAAGAGAATAAATATAATATTTAAATTAATAATGTAATTAATATTAATTTAATTTAAGAATTTAATTAGATTATACTAACTAATTATTAGTTATACTTTCACTAATTAAATTATTTAATTAATAATAATAAATTAAAAACTTACTAAATCTATTAAAGACTTTATTTAATTGTAAATATTTATTTTGTTCATTTCCTTCATGTTTTTAACTATTTTGTATGATTGAAATTGTATAGGTCCATGAAAGAGATAAAAAAACATCCAACTTCTTCTAACTAACTCATTGGGAGTTAGTTACAAGGGAAAAACTAGTGCAATGTGTCAGTCCCGAAAAAATTGCACATGTGCAATGCACACATGAAGGGAACTTAAAGTCGGTGGAAAATATGTGGTGACATACAACAGATGATGGAGGATACAAAAGCAGAGAAGCATGAATTTTTTAGGGACATTCTCATTCATTCCACGAAGAAACCTTTAGAGAGCAGATTTAGAGGCTCATTCTCCTTCCACGATCACACCATATTGAAAGTTATGACTCTCGGGTGAAGAACATGAGCAGGGTAGGAGACGAAATAGTTAGAGGAAAAATTAGCACTAGGAGAGTTTTTCTTCCCTATATCCTTATATTTTGTGCTTTGTATTCATTTTTTTAGTGTCGAAATCAAAATGATCATAAGATGATATGTTCTCAGCTCTGGAATTAGATTCTACTAGATTTTCTTTTTGATTTCTTCTCATTATTTTCAATATTTTAGAATCATAATAAATCTGTGAAATTTACTTATTATTCTATGTTTAATTGATCATAACTTAATTTTTTTTTTCAAAATCATTAATTCAAAATATTTTGGTGATGTAGATTTTGAAAACATTTATCAATGATGTTATTGTTCACAATATTGGAAATTTAAGGAGAGTTTATTTCTGATTGTTGTCCTATTTCAAATTTCAAGAATCTCAATTATGTTTTGTTGTGGTAAACTCCATTTCATAATCCACTGCCTGTGGAATTTCCTGGTGAGGGAAATTTTCCGTCTTCCATGAGGTGTGATTCGATTGTTACTGTAGAGAGATCATCCATTTTTACTAGTAGTTATAATTCCAGAGTACTTAATTTGATATGTTCTCCTTGACTTTCTTGTCACATACATGTCTTATTTTAATGTTATATTTCATTTAATTTCTATTAATGATTTTTTTTTGGGTTTTCCAATGCTTTTTTGGAGGACCGTGTGTGGATTCATGAATTGTGCCAAACCGTAATCCCAAATCCAGATTTTAAAATAAATTTTGATTCCTTTATAACTCCTTCATTTTTCAAAAAATTTCATCCATTCCAATTTTTTATTTTCATCGCCTAACCTATGATCTCCAAAAAATTAATTTCAAACTTTTATTACTCTATAATCATGGGGGATTTTAGTTTTTAATTATGTGATTGGGGCTGCCCGAAAGCCCATTTACTACATTAAAAATAATTCTTAATTATTTAATAATTCATTCCATTTTTTATTTTTTTTGGTGATTCCAACTCCCACATGAGACCAATTACGTAAGGCATGCCCCCATTCTCTCCTCCCCCAATTTGGAGCTCAATAGTATCACAAAATTGGGAAAAACATATCTGGATTCCAAAATCTCCCATATTTGAAGAGGTAAATTGATACTTTCCTAACGCATTTTATTTTTCCACTTTTAACCCCATTATAGTTCTTAAATGACCTAATAATTTTTTTTTAAAACTCTCTTATATTTGTATCTGTTTTAATATTCATATTCTGGTGTATTTTGGTTCTTTTTGTAGAAGATTGTTTTTGGTGAGTGTTTCTCCCTTCAATTCCTTCCTTCTCATTAAGGTTTCCTCCCTCTTTAATAAATTTATTGATTTTCCAGAATTTAGGGTCCATACCTAGGGTTTGATTTGGGGTATTTTTGTTGAAATCATATGGTTTAGGGTTCGTTTTTACTTTCTTGTTGTGCGGAGGAGGTGCGGTTGAGGTTTCACACCAAGATTCAAGGGTTTTGACTCAAAAGGTAGGTGGTTCCTTGTGTAAACAATTATTGATGAGTTAGTTTACAGTATTTACTCATTATTAATATTCATAATATATTCAGTATGGCGCAAAAACTATTTATGATTGAGTTGGTTAATTTTTAAATTTTGTAGCTTCCTTTTAACTTGAAATTGGGTGTTTTCATGTGTAACTCATGGGGTATTATTTTGGTGTATTTTATAACTTACAAAATTGATTGACTAAATCTTTTTTGGCCTTAAAAATCTGGTTTGGTAATGTATAAGTGTCATGCGGTCCTAAAAGGAATGTTTTTAATAGGTTTTATGTGTAAAACATTGTTATACTTCTTGAGATCATTTTTTGAAAATATGTGTTTTCATTTGTATCTTTTTTGGTATTATTCATAGTTATTTTATAACACTAGAATGTGGTTTTATAAATGTTTCTAGGGATACCAGTTCTTTTTTGGATTTAAATTGGTATGGTTTTTGTCCTAAATGGTTATTTTGAAATTGGTTTTGCGTGCAAGACATGGTTACACCCATTGAGTTTATTTAATGAAAACTGCGAATGTTTTGTTTGGTTAAGAAAAGTGGGTAAAAGGGTTTATATGTACTTTTTTAGGGATGTTTTCACATAATATGGATTTTTTAAAAGGTAAGGTGGATATTTTATACTTAAAAAAAGTAGAAAGTTTTATCAAGTGATGAAATGTTTTACAAAATGGAAAGAGAGCTGCAGACATGGTTGTGGGCTGTTTTGTGTGAGTGTGTTTTGAAAAATGAATTTTGTTGATGAAAGAGGTATTATATTCTATTTGAGTGTGCTATTATGTGTGTTATTATGTCTTTTAATGGTTTATAAAAATTATTTAATGGATTTGTGAAAGTGTTAAAGAAATGTGAAAAGTGTTGTGGGCTATTTTGTTGTGAGTCATATTTCAAAATCAATTTGAATGAAAAGTGGTATTTTGTGACTTATGTGGTATACATACGGGGTTTTTGATGAATTTGTGATATGGAAATAATATTTTCATTGGAAAAATATATTTCTTGACTTGTTGAACTTTTTTGAGATCAAATGGAAAACTCGGGTATCTTGGTTGGTGGACGTGTACTAGTATGCTGAAAAATCTGTGGGGTTTGGCCTCAGTTTGACTTAGCAAGACTGTTGCTAAAAACTCTAAATAAAATATGATGATGATGATTGGGTACCACTAGGTTATGTTTATGTTCCCTACTATTGGCTCATTCTTGAGAATTGATATTTGTAATGGTTACTCTCACTAAGATACGAGGTATCTGGGACCCACTACAAACTACTTCCTAGGGTTATTTTCTATTGTTTGTTATCATTAGATTCATTATACATACCATCAGAATATGGTTTATTTGGATGGAAAATTCAGTATATTTGGCATTTATTTTATATGTGTTGATTCTTTCAATTAACACACTTGAAAACTGATTTTTTTTTCAAGTTGCATCTTTTAGAAATTTTAATTAGAAATTACATGTTTTTGAAAAATTCCATGCTTTTCATCAGTAAATTTTTATTACATGGAATCTATTAGTTGGGGTATCCAACTGGGCATTAGATGACTCCCTACTTACACCTTTGGAAGTAAGTAGACATGGTTATTTTTGTTGTCATAGGTTGAGTACAATTTTTTAGTTACAGTGATTCGGGTTTCTAGCAGGTCCTTAGTGGTGAAGACTTGTGGAGATGTCTTGAGCCTAGTGCCCCTTCCTATGAGGGTTCTTAGTATGTCTCCTTTTGGTTTTGTACCCTTGTTATAGTCTTATTGAGTTGTTTTAAAATATGTAATTCAGTTATGAATTTTTCTAAAAATATTGTTTGGTTTGAAAAATCCATATTAGTTTTATTGGATTATTTTGTTGTTTCATGTTTATAAACTCGAGTAAATCATTCTAAATTCTCTTTAATGATACCTAGAAACTTGTGCCAGTTCATGGGGATTAGGAACGCCCTTCTGGCCTTGTCACATGCTTGGTTTAGTGCCTGTTTTGGTGATGACTAGATTCAGTTCGTGGAAAAATGGTTTCAAAAGAGGTTCGCTCTCTTTGGGTCATATTATTTGGGGAACAGTCGGGATAGTCTGGAGTTAGGATTTTTGGGACATGGAATTCTGGTCAGGATTAGTGTGGCAGATCACCACACCAAATGATGTGATTCAAGTCACCATGGGAAGTCAAGAGGTTTCTAATTCCTTTGGTTTTCTTGGTTTGATGATGATTAGTGGAAATGAAAAGAGAGTTGGGTTAATGGTCTCTATGAGTTATCAGGGTCTAGGAATCCATGTGGAGCCAGGGATATTTTCCTAGAACACTCTTTGTGATGGTGAAGTGATTAGAATATCTTCGTCAACCATATGTCTGAGTCACCCACTGAAACTAGTTTCCTCTCGCATTGTCTTGTGTTATTTAGTTTTGAAATCATGGAACTTTGGTTTTAAACTGAATTGGTTTTAAGAAGCGTAATGTTTTTCTGAAATAATTCTTTAATAAAAAGGGAATGATTACATTTTTTAAAATGGAGAGATGAATTTTAACAATTGTATTGGAATGGAAAATGCTGTGTTTTCACCAATTTTGAAAGCATGAACTATGTCAAGGTTTTTTATGAAAAAGTGTTACCATTCAAGTTTTATAAACATTTGAAAGGTGTTTTAATAGGAAGAGATGTTTCTAAATTGATGTGAATAACATGAGAGTGAGTTTTCATCTGAATGATTGTGGCTTTCTGAAAAAAAATTTATGCAGTAATTTTGGTTTGATTTTGTGGTTAGCGGTCTTGAGAAAAAGGTATTATTGGTTGTTTTTTTTGAAAAGTGGAATGTGTTTTTATATTAACCTTTAGAATTTTTGTGAGAGACCATAGGAATGGGGTTATATGGGATGATGGATGGTTAATGATATGACTAGATGAGTTTCTGGATGGTTATGAGGAGGGTGCCCGATGTGGCATAGAAACATGCATGTGTGAGGCCCATGGGGTACCATTGGTGGATACGCTAACCACTGAACCAGTTATTTTAAGAAATATGATTTTAAAGGAAAAATTTGATGTCTTGATGACTATTTTGGGATGGTGTGTATTATATGTTTTTAAAAATGTTGAGGTTGTGGTATATTTTGAGTCCAAGAACCCCTCCTGTTTGAACTGTGTTTTGGGTCTGTGTTTGGTTAGTAATCTGTGTGGAAGGGATGGTTAGTGGTATCTTCTAATAAATGTTTTGAGACACCTTTACAGGGGTTCACTTAATGTGTTTGGATCTGGTTTGTGTTATATCTTTACCAATGAACCATATTGGTCGGGTTCTTGGGTTCAATCATTGGATAAGTTACTCTCCATTAAGGGTTACTGCACAACTAAAGTGATACACATATATTTTCTCCATTTAAATACCCCCCAGTTGATCAATATAAGGAATATTTTTATTTATATTTTTAGATTGAGCCTACACCCTTTCCTTTCTTGGTTTGGTGTATTTTATTGTAGCGGGAGAGTAATCATGGAAGGTTGAACGAGACCTTAGCTTCTTAAGTGTCTTGATTGGCCGAAGGTGGATGTGGTCTGGTGTTGTTATCATGGATGAGTATGTAGAATTTGTCAAACAGGTCCGCTCAGTCCTTCATTGTCTCTTAGAAGAAGGAGTTTACGTTAATCTACCAGTGTGGTAAATCTGGTCATGAGATGATATTGTGGCCACTTTCTATAATTGTGTGTTGTTCAGGGATGTTGTATAAGGTCCCTCTCCATGAATTGTTTATATCATTTGAAATGTTCTTCTTTGGTGACACCTTGTGATGTCATGTGCTCGATTTACCCGAAAGGTGAAAGTCATGCAATCATCTGAGAGTCTCTGTTATGTTGGCAGAATGTATCCCTTGTAAAAACATAAAAATATTCCATTTTAGAGGAAGGTGAGTATAGGTTTTCTTTACTTCTATTGTATCTCAAACGAACAAACAAGGTGTGATGTGTGTGCATCTTCCTAGCCCTTGTCTCAGTGAAATATCAAGTTTGGGTAAACTTAGTTTGGAATGAGTTAAGTATTGGAAAACATATCAGGGATTGAGGTGTAGTTTTTGGTTTCACCGAAGGAAGAATTCCGATTCAGGGGGTTTCCAAATCCAACCTTTTAGGCCAATGATGCTTTATTCTTTGATCTCTATCCATAGGTCTCGGAGAGAAGTTGGATCGTAGTTAGGGGAAATCCTTGGGTCGTTGAAACCCTTGTACAGAGTCCTATACTTAGTATGAAATATGGATATAGTTCAATCCTCTAGTATCTTCATGGTTTAGCACATAGTTTGTGCATGATTAGTAGTGGTCATGTTCTAGGAATCCATTCAGAAACAATGATCTTCATAGTTAGTGCACATTTTCCCAAACCGTGTGGACTAACCCTACGCCCTTCCAAAATCATTAATTTTTTTGGGTCTTTCGATGTCGGCCCATGCAGGTTGGTGAAGATGGTTGGTTATTTTTGTGGGGGGGACCCACTATGATTGTCATGTACATTACATCGAAAAATTTTAATGGAATTCCACCCTTTTTAATATGGTTCCCATTGAATCCTCCCCCTGTTAGTGACTTGATATTGTCTTGGAAAAACATAAGTTGTCTATTATAGTGGGGTGCATATTTGTGTTCCCCCATACCAATAGCTTATATTTATCAATTCTCTTGGATTGGAAGTAGGTATTCTAATTTAGAACTATCTATCTAGGAAAAAATTCCTTGAGTAAATTTTGGGATTGGAGAGCAGCCAATTGTTTAGTTAATGTAAGGTAAGTGTACCCTTGTTTGAAGGTGATGTTTGTTTGGGTGAATTTCATGAGTCTTGTTCAGATAGTGTATGAGAAGTTTTCTTTTTGGATAAGGTAAGAATGTGATTGATCATTTCAGGAATCTGGTTTATGTTTTGGTTGTGAGATTAATCCTTCATTAATTGATCACTGGAGTTTTTAGGCCCTTGGGGGCAAAGCTTGTCAAAGATGTACATCTTGGTTTATCGATTGGGTTTGGTTTTAGTATCTAGCCTTTCCATGGCTTTTTTGGGGAAAAACAATTTTCATGGGGGGATAATTGTCACATATATGAATTATTTTAATGTTTAACTTCTTTTAATTTCGATTCATGCTTTGTTTTGGGGGTTTCCAAAGCTTTTATGGAGGACTAGGTGAGTTTTCATGAATTGGGTCAAACTGTTAGCCTAATTCCAGATTTAAAAATAAATTTTTATTCCTTTATAACTCCTTAATTTTTCAAAATTTATCATACCTTCCAATTCATAATGGTCATCCCCTGACCTATGAGCTCCAAAAAATTAATTTTGATACTTTAGAAATCTATAATCATGGTGGATTTTAGTTTTTTTTAAGGGATTAGGCCTGCCCGAAAGACCATTTCATGAATTAAAAATAATTTTTAATTCTTTAGTAATTAATTCTATTTTTAATTTTTTTTCAGTTATTCCAACTCCCACCTGAGACCACGTAATTAAGGCGCGCCCCCTTTTTCTCCTCCCCAAATTTGGAGCTCAATAGTATCGCTAAATTGGAAAAACTTATCTGTAATCCACAATTCTTCCAGATTTGAAGAGGTAAATAGGTACTTTCATAACTCCTTGGATTTTTACTCTTTTCCTCCATTATAGTTCCTATAGTACCTAATCATCTTTTTTTCGAAACTCCCTTAAATTTTTTTCTATTTTAAAATACAGATTCTGGTATATTTTGGATCGTATTGTTCATTATTTTTTTGGGTGAGTGTTTCTCTCTTCAATTCTTTCCGTCTCCTAAGGGTTTCCTCCCTCATTAATAAATTAATAGAGTTTCCAGAATTTATGGTTCATAAATAGGGTTTTTTTGGGGTATTTTTGGTGAAATTTTATGGATTAGGGTTCATTTTTACTTCATTGTGGTGCAGCGGAGGTGCGGTTGAGGGTTCACACCAATATTCAAGGGTTTTGACTCAAAAAGTAGGTGGTTCCAAGTGTAAAAAATTATTTATGAGTTAGATTGATGTATTTACACTTTTTCATATTCATAATATATTGGGTTTGGTGCAAAAATTGTATACTATTGATTTGGTTGTGTGTTAAATTTTATAGTTGCTTTTTAACTTGAAATTGTGTGTTTTCATGTGTAACTCATAGAGTATTATTTGGTTGTATTTTAAATCTTATGGAATTGGATTAATAAATCTTGTTTGGCCTTCCAATTCTTGTATGGTAATGTATAAGTGTATTGTGGTCCTAAAAAGAAGGTTTTTGAATAGGTTTGATCTTTAAAACATGGTTATACTTCTTGAGTTCATTTTATGAAAATGTGTGTTTTCATTTGTATCTTTTGTGGTATTATTCAAGGTTATTATATAACACTTTAATATGGTTTTATAAATGTTTCTAGGGCTACCAATTATGTTTTGTATAGGAATTGGTATGGGGTTGATCTGAAATAGGGATT
The DNA here is from genome assembly GCA_963277665.1 of Viscum album. Classification (NCBI taxonomy): domain Eukaryota; kingdom Viridiplantae; phylum Streptophyta; class Magnoliopsida; order Santalales; family Viscaceae; genus Viscum; species Viscum album. The sequence continues at coordinate 169,090,609 of OY728142.1, read as the reverse complement.
TTTAAATGGGCTTTGTGTGCAAGACATAGTTACACCCCTTGAGTTTGTTTTACGAAAATTGTGAACGTATTATTTGGTTAATCAAATTGGGTAAAATGATGTATATGTACTATTTTAGGGGTCTGTTCACCTAATATGAGTTTTTTAAATGTATGGTGGTTATTTAAGATGTCAAAAAAATTTGGAATGTTTTATAAAGTGCATAAATGTTTTATAAAATAGAAATAGAGCTGCAAACATAGTTGTAGGCTATTTTGGGTGAGAGTGTTTTAAAAAATCAAATTTATTGATGAAAGAGGTATTATATGAAATTTGAGTGGGTTTTTATGTGATTTATAATATCTTGTAAGGGTTTATAAAAATCATTTAAAGGATTTGTGAAAGTGTTAAAAAAATGTGAAAAGTTATGTGGGCTATTTTGATGTGAGTCGTATTTCTACATCAATTTGAATGAAAAGTGTAATTTTGTGAATTCGGTAGTATACATGTGGTATTGTTGGTGAATTTGTGGCATGGAAATGATATTTTCATTTGATAATTATATTTCTTGACTTTTTTAACTTGTTTGAGCTCAATGGGAAAACCCGGGTATCTAGGTGGGTGGATGTGTACTAGTATGCTAGCGAATCCGTGGGGTTTGGCCTTAGTTTCACATAGAAATATTGATGCTAAAAACTCTAACTAAACAATGATGATTATTATTGAAGACCACTATATTATGGTTATGTTCCCTACTAGTTTCTCATGCAAGATAATTGATAATTGTGATAGTTACTCTCACCAAGATACAAGGTACTGGGGACCCACAACAGACTAGTTACAAGGGGTTATTTCCTACTGTTTATGATCATTAGATTCGTTATACATACTGTCGGCATATGGTGTATTTGGCTGGAAAATTCAGTATATTTGGAATTTATTTTAATTTTTTTATTCTTTAAATTAGCCCACCTGAAAAATGATTTTTTTTTCAAGTTGCATCTTTAAGTAACTGTAACTAGAAATAACGTGTTTTTGAAAAATTGAATTCTTTTTGTATTTGATTGTTTATTACATGGAATATATTAATGGCGGTATGCTATTGGGGATTGGATCTCACCCTACTTACAACTTTGGGTGTATGTAGACTTAGTTATTTTTTTGTCGTAGGTTGGGTATAATTGTTTAGTTTCAGTGGTTCGGGTTTCTAGAAGGTACGTGGTGGTGAAGTCTTGTGGAGATGGCATGAGAGTGGTGTCCCTTTCCATGAGGGTTCTTTAGATGTTTCCTTTTGGTTTTGTACCATTTTTATAGTCTTATTGAGTTGTTTTAAAATATTTAATTCATTTCTAAATTTTTATAAAAGTTTGTTTGGTTTTAAAAATCCAGATTCGTTTTATTGGATTATTTTGTTGTTTTATGTTTATAAACATGGGTAAATCGTTCCCAATTCTCATTTTATGAAAACTAGGATCTTGTGACATCTCGTGGGGATTTCCAACACCCTTCAAGACATGTCATGGGCTGGGTTTGGTGCCGGTTTTTGTGGCGACTAGATTTGGATCGTGACATTACTACTATGAATTATTTCACTATATTTCCTTAGTTCATCATTACATAGTTTAGTATTTTTTTTCTTAGTTGAAATATCAATTTAATCATCAATTTCATTAAAAAAGTATAGAAATTTAAAAAGTTAAAAAGCTAAAAAAATTATAAAGTTGTTTACTTCATTGCTGACAACAATGAGGTTTCTAATTTTTAAACCATATAATTCACTAACATGTCTTATCTATGGATCGAACCTACACCATTATGCTAGTGTAGGTTAATAAATTTAATTTTGAAGTCAGTGACGACCTCTGGTGTCATCACTTCCAAACCTCACCACCTTCTTCCATAGTGATATGAAGATGAATATAAATTCTCTAACTTAAAGCTAAAGGTGAGGTTGACAATTATATTCATAACTATTCTATCAACTTTGGGATTACTTGATATGTTGTGGAGTAGTTTTAATCTTCTACATCATTTCATTAACCATTTATGGTCCTATAAGCTTAATCTTGTCGACATAATCCCAACACGTTGGTGTTATTCACCTTTTCGCATAAATGGCTTCATATGGTTCCATTCAGATACTCGAGTGTAAACTATTATTGTAAGATAATTTGACTAGTGGAAGAGGGTGGTCCCATCCATCACTGAAGTTTATAGAATAAATTATTAACATATCTTCTAGTCTTTGAATATTTAACTCTGATTAAGAAAATTTTTGACGATGATAGGCTATAATGAAATTCAATTCAATTCTTAGACCATGCTAGAGACTTTCAAAAAATTGAAGTTGAATCTCAAATCTCTGATAGATACAATAGATTGTAGTACTCCATTAATACTTACCACCTATAGGATATATATCCATGAAATTTGATCTAATGAGAATTCATCTCCAATTGTGATAAAGTGATCTATCTTTGTAAAAGGATCCACAAATAACTATGTAGCATTGATTCCTCTGGATGTCCCTCGTTATCAAATGAAAAATTCCACTGTGATTATACCCTACTTCCATGATGTTATGGGTATAGGTTCTATTATCCCCTTAGAAATTTTCCTTTAATCATCTACTTATACTTAAAAATCACCTTCTTCAAATTTTCCCACCAATAATTCCATTAGAGATCTCGATACATCTTTCTACTCCCTAAGTGAATAGATAAGGTTGATCTATGCATGTCATTTAGAAGATACTTTATTATCTATGGATTAAATGATACACATCTTCATGACCTGAATCTTATGAATCCATCATTGTCCATATTGAACTTAAAGGAGTTCCCATTATTAAAATCACATACCCTTTTCAGAATGTCCACATATTTTTTAGCATCCATTATTTTCTCCATGTCAGATGGTTGAGAAAAAATTTATGAATGGATTGATGATTTAATTACCTTAATTATTCCCATTTACATTCATGGAAAATCTAAGATGATTATATCCTTTTCAATTCTCATCAATTATAAAGACACAAGATCCTTTTTAATTAGATCATCTTCCACCTTATTTTCCATACCGGGATGGTAGTGGATTGAGTTGTCATAAAAATTACTGAGCTCTAAACATATTCACATGAAAATATTATTCTCTTTTCTCTATGATTATATATTTGAGACTCTTGTAATCATTATATATCTCACAGTTTTCCCCATAGAGATAATTCCACTATATTTTCAATGCAAAGATCAGTGAAGCAAACTCCGGATCATGTTTGGGATAGTTTTGATAATGGATTTTCAGTTACCTATATGTGTAGGATATCAATTTTTCATTTTTAAGCAGTATATAACCTAATCCCATATTTTAAGGATAATTATACACCACAAAAACTTCTCCACTTATTCGGATGTTGAGTGCTGGGGCAGTTATTAGCCTCTTTTTCATCTCCTTAAATATTTCATCGCATTCTTGAGTCTAGAATAACTTTTCTCCAATTTTGTTAGCTTGGTCATATGGTTTGAAAGTCATGAGACGTTCCTTAAAAATAGTTGATAATACCTATCTAGATCTAGAAAGTCGTAGATATCGATAAAAGATGTTCTCATGGGTTACTCTCCAATTTTCTTTGTCTTGGAAGGGTCCACATATATTCCATTTCCACTGATAACATGACCCAAGAATGATACTTTATTCATCTTGAACTCTTATTTATTTTACTTTGAATAAATTTTATCCCATTTTCAAGTCATCATCATAGTATTCAAATGCACTACATGTCCCCCTTCCTCATAGATTATATTCGAATATCATCGATAAGGACTATCAGAAAAATTTCAAGGTAAAAACTAAATAATCTTCGCATTAAATATATGTATTTTGATAGTGAAATAGTGTGTCTAAAGGTCCTCACTAGGAACTCAATGTCTTCATACATTGCTTGAAAGATAGTTTTGGGAATATCTACCTTTCTCTCCTTTAATTGATAATATCCCAACTGAAGGTCCACCATAGAGAAATATTTTCCCCCAAGTAACTAATCGAACAAGTCATCTATCCGAGGTAGGGAATAGTTCATATTTATCATGATTTTATTGAGGTCATGGTAATAAATGTAGATGATAAATTATCTGTCCATCTTCATAACAAAGAGGACTGGTGCACCCCATGGTGAAGCACTAGGGCCTATTAAACCCTTCTTTGGAATCTCTAGTAACTCCTTCATCTGATATTCCAGCTCAACAATGGACATTATATATGGTTTCTTTGATATAGGTAGGTTTATAGGAATAAATTTAACTGAGAACTCAACCACTCAATCTGGAGGAAGAGTGGAATTTTTTTGGGGAATACATCAGTTTAATCCCTCACGGTGGGCCTCTCTTCAATCGTGGTTCTCTATTTTATCTCATTGATTTGATCTAGACATACTTTCTCTAATGGCAGTAATATCCAAACATGATAAAATGATTTTAAAGAAGATTCATCTTCCTCCTTATAGTGGTAACTAATTGGAAGATGCTTCGGGATTTGAAGAGTGATCTCATTTTCTACACAATTGATGCTGTATTTTTATAAAGGCATCCAATCCATTCCCAAGATAACTTCTAACTCCACTAAATAAAGTATGGATTTTTTTGGTAGGTTTATTCAACAAACATTAACCTGGAATGAGTTATATACTTTATATGCAATAATTGAACCAAATTTGTTCTCACAAATAACTCAAACTCCAAATTTTACAGAGGTGTTTGTGTAGTTATAATAAAATTGTCTGATTTGAAAGAATTCATAGAACTAGAATCAAATAGTATGTTCAATATTCATGAATGAATAACTATCATACATGTAACCACATAGTTTTATAGCTCCACCTTAATAGTAAGGATAACATAATCCCTTCCTTGTTTCATTGGCAGGGGTTGTTGTTGATTTCCCTAAACAACCCTTGGATTAAGGAAATTGTTTGCATAATGCCCATATTACTTATAGTTATAACACTGCACTATAGGATAAGTGTTAATCAGAGACTTCCTTTATTCTTCCATGTTATTAGGATTTTTTATATATCTACGGTAGTTCTTATCCAGATGTCTCATTCTTCTATATTTCAAATATTTCCTAGTTCTATTTAGACAGTTCCCATGACACTTCTCCCCACAATTTTGACATGTGGGATGTTTGATATTCTTTCCATTATGGGATTTATTTTCCAAACCACACATATTAGAATCCATTTTACTGATTATTTTTATAAGGCCTATGTGTACATTGACATTCTCCAATCTCTATTTCAACCTTATGAGAACAACAAGAAATATCTTCATAACTATTCAATTCTAAAATCTCCATAACTTTTCATAGACATGGATTTATTCTACTAATGAATAGATCCACCTTACATTCGGTGTTTATAAAAAATTTGGATGCATATCTTGTATACCTTATGATGCTTTCATCATATGCCCCAATAGAATGATCTTCCTTCTTTTTAAGTCAGCGAAACTCTCTTTCCTTCATACGATGGAGGGTTCATGGAAAATATTTTTTGAATAACATTTTCATGAATTCCTCCCAATCCATGGAATAAATTTCCACCTCATACATCATATTCTTGATCAGTGTCCACAACTGCTCAGCTTCTCCACCAAAATGATATATCTCCAACATGGCGTTCTCTTCTTCTGATCACTGGAAGACAGAGAATAATATTTCAATAGAGTTAATCCATTATTCATTAAGGTTATTAAATGATCTACTAAAAATGTGATGCCTTTTCCTAATTAAGGATTCAATGGAAACATTATCATTCATTGGATGAGGGAGAAGTTCCACATGATTCATGTTATTATTTATAACATCAGCTAGAATAGAAAGTACTTTCATAAATATTTCAGCACCTATTTCCATCATGTTATTCATATCATAAAGAAAATCTTCACATTTCCTATCACATTGAATATTTGAATGTGTTCTTCTATTTCTTAATATTAACTATGAAAAAGAACTTATAATTAGTGGGCATGAATAGTTAGATAATAAGCATATAAAAGGAGAATTTAAACATAAAGGGAAAAAATAATAAAGGAACAGTATATCCTAATATGTGATTTCCTAGGATTTAGCCTACGTTATCCTTGATCTTCTTCCTAACATATATTATTATGGGATTTTTTATTCCTTTAATAATTGTTCATACTATTCTTATGAATTTATCAATGAATATCCAATGGGAGTATAAAACTAGTAGTGTAGCAATGCCCGTTTTCATGCTGTTGTTTCCATTCAAATCTAGTTCAAAGTTGTTTTCTTGGTTTTTACACCAAGATACATCTATTTCAGAGCCACATCAACATATTCATATCTAGATAGTGATTTATTTTATTGATAAACCAATTACACTATAGTTACCAAAATTTAGGGATGTTTTCTTATAATTTTTTCCATCACTAAGGTTCTTAAAAATGTACACTATTCGTAATCTCCGAAAATAAATAGAACATCCTCCAATACAAACTATAGTGACCCTACACTTTTACACATACCATTACATGATTTTATGAATAACAAAGCATCATATTATAAAGAATGGTTAGTAATGTATAATTTCTTAGAAGACTAGGAACCTAAAACTAAAAACACAGGATAAGTAAATAATTTCTTTATTAAATAATTATACATATCACCTATATTTCATCATGTTAATTCATCTTCATAGGATAACCTTGAGATAACATGAAAATATGGATGAGCTAAAAATCACAGTAAGGGAAGAAACATAATAATAATGCTTTATTACATGGCTTAGAAGGCATGACATAATGATATATACAATGCGTGGACCAAATGATATCATAACTTATAAACATGAGATCGTATAAAAATGGAGTCATAGTAATGTTCGTGCATCTAATAACATTACTTTAGCACGATTAAAGGCTCATTGAATATAGAGGGGCACATGTCATGGTTAATCAGGAGGACTGGTTCACATGGTAGAATGAGTCAACTGTAACTGCCAAGTCTGTTACACATATGTCTCATTAGAATAAACATTACCCAATGCATTGGAGTTATATATGGTAACAACATTACAATATATTTATGAATATGTTTTCCACGTAATTTTTCATACATAATAATTCATACATAAACAAAAGTTTGCAAATGGAATGAAATGGGTATCATAATCATGAGATAAACATAATGAATTGGTGTATCATACAAGTTTCTATATAAAGCATGTATTCAAAAACTACGTGGAAATTTATAATGAAAAATTGGAAAGTATCACGATATGTGATATCCTACAGAAGTGAAAACACGTAAGAGAGTTATTTAAGAATTTTTGGCATTAAAACATATTAGTGTTGTTTTAAAGAAAATGCTAAAGAAAATTAAAAATAGAAATGGGAATAATTTTTATATAATACCAGAAGTGAACGTAGTAGGATTAATAATAAAAAATAGTGGTTTTATAACAATAACGGTGGCATAAAAACACATTATACCGTGTAATTTAAAATGGGTATGAATTCGGAATGTTTCCGTAAACGGGTTTTCTTATCAAGAAGTATTGTGGAGGAAACCACTTAAAACATGTATATCCCTTAAATAGAATGATGAATGGACCTTGATAAATATGTTATCAATATAAGAAAATTATTTATAATTTGTAAATAAATATAATAGATATCTTCCTTTTGGTTAAAATAATGATCGAACAACCAAAATGAATATTGGATGTTCGGGTAGAATCCCTTACCTTAAGTCCAGTGGTGTCCTTCACTTGATCTTAATGTCATGTACAACCAAATTATATTAATTAAATATTACATAAATAACATATTATTCATTTAATCTATTTATTATAACCATATTAAATTTATTAATTACCTTTTTTGTTTAATAGGTTTAATTTCATTGATTGGGATATTTTGTATCCTTGGTTTCCATGATTAGAGTACTTATATGCATGTAAGGTTAAACATGTAAGATGAGAATGGTTGTCGAAAATTGAAGTTTTATATTATTAGTGAACATATATATTAATACATTTCTATAAAATTTATTTTGTTATTTTTTGTGATGATGAATCATTATATAAAACATTAACGATTACTGTTTTGGTTAATTGGTAGTTTTTGGAAACATCAAACATATTTTTATTTATAAAATAATATCTTGTCTAAAAAAGTTTCTATAACCTTAAATTATAAATAAAATATATATTATAGTGATTTTTTCCATTAAAATGGTTTCATTACTTGAATTAAATATTGTAAAAGAAATTGAATACCCGTCATTCTTAAATATGACAAATTAACACATCTCAGAAAATGATTTCAATTATAGTATAAAAGGAGGGAAAATAGAGATGATATGGAATTATCGAATTATCATAAAAAAATTTAGTACATCTATGGTATTATATTTATCATAACATTTGATTAAATGAGGTGAAGAAAGAAAACGAATAAAAGATACAAGAAAAAAATAATAGAAATGAAAAGAGAAATTTTCCTCTTGAATAAAAATTCCTTGAGAACATAATTAGGTGAGAGAATTTGGTATTTTGATGAGATAAAGGTCTAATTGACATAGTATAGGTTCGTAGGGAGTGATTTTGGAAGAATTATGGCAATGAAAAAGGCTTTAGAGGTGCGAGGAGATGCTGTAAAGAGGGTGGTATTTATATAGGAGGAGAAGAGGGGTTTCTCATTATTTTAATCATTTGATTAATATTTTTTTCAACACTAGAAATATTCTATATAATAATAACCAAAAAAGTAAATAGATCATGTGATTTCTAAACAATTTTAATTTATATCACCCACGACTCAAGCATGATGCAGAAATTCACTTATTTAGTATTTATCATCAAATATCTTATTTTACTATTTACCAAAAATTCATGAGTTTTAGAAAAATACCAATAATCAAAACCTACCATTTTTTGATATTTAGACTAAAAAATGAAATCTATTTTATTATAATAATATACTAAATATGAGAAATTTTATTTTTAATCAAAAGTATAATTTACTTGAAAAACATATTTACATTTAAACCACATTTCTAACTCATTAAAAAATTAAACATCCTCTCTGAAAATTATATTATAGTAATAAATCAGAAAAAATTAACATTATTAATACATTTTATTAAAATAATATTTATTTAAACATTTTAAATTAATGACAACATAGTAATTTAATACACATGTATTACAAAAATACAAACAGTAATTTATAATTTTTAAAAATATTTATTTACTTTTAATATTATATGGTTATATAAAATTAAGAGTTATATGATGGAAAAATCTAATTTATACTTTAATTACCGATGTTTATATTTCATTTTCTATTTTACTATTCATAAGGGTAACATTATTATTCCAAATATTATGTTAATATTTTATTGGAATTCGTTATTTCACTTCGAGAGATACCTTTTAATTTAAACATTCTTCATTTATAAAGATTTAATTTTTTATATATATAATCTTATGTGATTATACAATAATACATTTATATAATAAGGTAATTCCATTAATAAAACTTAGGTTCGTCACATAACTATAGGAACAACAAAAAAAACATTTGACCCATTCAACTTGAAACATAATGGGAATCTTCAAAGTATAACATGAACAACATTATGATACCAATTACAGAATCACTAACATCAATTGTGGTGACGTAACATAATAATACATTGAGAGGGTATGAATTAGTAAATGGATATATGTTACTATTACTCTAAAGAAAATAATTTTCCTTTAGGATATTAAATTTTAATCACGTTATCTTCCAAAAAATTCTTATTCAATGTAAAATTTATTTAATTTAATATAAATAGTTAAATTTCTGATCTTAAAAATCCACATAAACATAATATAATAAATAATGTATAAATTTTATCATTAAAAATGAATGTAAATATACTTTGACTGGCATGTTAGTATTTGTCTCTATATAATCTTCTAGTTTAAATAGTAGTCAAAATGAGTATGATTTATACTTAAAATCACAAGAATATAAAATTATCCAAAACAATAATGAATTTCTACAATAATAATAAATGATATTTATTCAACAGGTATATAATATTTATTATTCAACATCCTTTATAAATCTTTTTCTTGCTATTAAATAATTACCAATTTTTTCCCACCATTAATAATTGAAAATTTTATATTTAGTTAACGGACACCCCTTCTTGATCACCATAAAACATTTTCAAATATCAACTGAGATACATTTATGTGTATATGGGTGTTGTATTGTCATATAATTGGGTGGAACATAATAAAAAATCATATAAAGAATACATTCCATGTCCATTTATGTAAAACATTAATCCTCACTTTTATTATGACTCATTCATTTAAAGTCATACCAAAAATAAAATCAATAAATAATCTACTCATTTTTGGAATTATTCTCAATCTCCAATTCCACCTTTTAATTCCATTTCCCTCAAAAATCATTATAACGTTATATAATATTCTATCTCAACATGTACCTCTTTGAATGTTCAATTTATTTATTTGTAAATTTTTTTCTGAAGTTCTATCAACTTTTTATCTGAATTTTTACATTATATTAATAATAACATTAATATAACCTAATATACGATTTATTAACATTGAGTGTTATGTTAAAGTGTCTTGTATGGGAGTTATAAAAATGCATCATCAAATAATGTAAAATATATCAATTTCCATAAGTTATAATTTAATGGTAATCCATACAAAATAATAGACATAGTTATGAATAATGAAACTAAAACATCATTGAAACTCATACACCATTCAAACTCATTACACAAAAAATTTATTATTACCATTTTAATCCTTCTCTAAAATGATTGTGACTTCACATTCATGGATCAATATTCCTTAGATAATGATTAGTGATAATGTACTTTCTTTACACCCTTATAAAAAAACTTAATTATAATCTATAATTCACATAAACATTAAATTCAATAAGTTATTTATTCAACTTTTAAAATTATATAAACTATAATGACACAATCAATATCTATCCTAGTGATGTAGTTACTTCCCTTAAGCAATCTGACACTATAGTTTTTATTTCTAGAATAGAAATAAATATATTTTTCACCAAATGTTTATAATTTTCTATAATTTAAATATGATAATGTCATTGTTATATCCCTAAAGAAATAGTATTTTCTCATTATAATGATAATGTAGAAATACTATAATCATATTATTAAAAACAATTAAACGATCTAGATTCATAATTCTAATGGGACATGGATGATAACCAATAATTTTGTGATCACAGATTATGGTACACATACACTTATTCTCATAAAATACAAACTCATTGATCTTTAATAACGGATATCATGAATACTAATCATCCTATTTGAATTATATAGGTATCATATATAATTAGAAATTACTATATGAACATGAGTTTTGTGACCTTTAGACTATATATTAGTATTAATTTATATTAAGAGTCATCTACATTGAAGAATAAATGTAAAATATGAAGACTTTTACTCAAGGTAATGTAACATATGTTTTGTGAATCATAAGAGAGATGAAATTAAATGAATAAGTCAATAATTTATGTTTTCCATTATATATTAATGAAAAAGTATACCTCTAGACTTTTTATTGAAAATTAATTATCAGAAAATATACATGGTTGTCGTATCTTTAAAGATGATGTCATTTTTAATTTCAAGGAATGATAAATAATACATATTGGGTGATGACATAAGTATGAATCATTTTCAAAGAGATATCGTGTCAAAGGGATTACATAAAATAGTATAGTTCATTGGAAGGTTGATGTAGCTTCCACATTAAAATCTATATCTTTGGGCTCATTTAAAAGTACTAGAAAATATCCTTTGAATTCAGTTATGTTCAAATAATGACATTGAGAACAGGGCATAGAGGGTCACATACTATGTCTATCCTGGATCTCATTATATTCTAGTAAATTTGAAATGAATAAAATAATGTTAGTTATTATTATATACTAATAAATATTCATGTAATGTTGAATTCATAAATTCAATCATGAAATATTCAACTTTATAATACACGAGTTCACATTTTCTTATTATATAATTATTAATAAGGTAATACATAAATATATATTTATTCATGTGATTATTGAACATGATATAATGAATATAAATCTATGTTACATGAATATTAATATAATATTCATTCTCAAGTTTAGTTGATATAAAATTTATATATATATCAATTTAATAATATTTATTTAAATAAGTTAATATTTTTTAATTCATTGATCATTAAATTCCATGGGAGGATAAATTATCTAATTTATTGGTTCAACAGAAATGATATATATATTTCATATCATTTGTGTAAATAAAAATTTATTTATGAAATTATGTGACATTTAAATAAAAACTAGTCTTAAAAATACTGGTACTACTATTATTATATTAAATCTATTTTTACATATATTAAATATCTAGATAAGGGAAATTTGGAAATTATAAAATGTTTAACCCTAAGAATAAATTAAAAATTATATCCTTTTTTGGAGTGTGAGTTTTTCACAACATAAAACCATTCTCTATAATTTTCTAAATCCCAAGAGAGACACTTCATTATACCCCCCCCCTCCCTTTAGAAAATTAGAAGAACATGGGACCTATTATTGTGGTAAACAATTAACAACATAACAAACTGCATTTTTACACTCTTACACCTAGATATTTATGAATTATTTTTAGAAAATATGTATGCATGTGTAGAAATTTAATTATAAATCCTCATTTAGATACACTACCATAATGAATAGAGGGATTAGAGAAACAAAGAAACACTGATCTAGATGAATTTCAATTTCACATTATATGCTATTAATTAAATTTTAAAATAAAATTTCATGACTTTCTTCAGATGAATATAAGGTGTTTCAGTAAATTAATTTTGGATTAACCAATTGATATCAAAGAAATAATAAAAATTGGCACCCATATGTTTTCTCCCCATCTCCCAATAATGATCAAGTAGTTTTAGGGTGTTTATATTCTATGTTATAACTATCAATATTTTATTCGATCAGTTTCATGCATTGATCTTTTATTTTTTATATTCATCTCTTTGTTCTCATGATAATGGTTAAGGAATATCCTTAATAATATTTTGTATAGATGTGAAATAGGAAAAAAAATTAATAAAACTCAATGAAACGGAGTTTAGGTACAATGGTCAAATGTTACATGAAATAATAACATGACATGTATCACCATATTACTTTTTTTGCAACTGTGTTCACCCAAAAAAATAGTATGCTGTATAAATTTAGGTGTGTAATGTAGGAAGGTACACTACATAATTTCACACTTTATATTAACTATATTAATGGTACATCATTTCAATGACATTAGGTAACATGTAGTTGGAATGTACATATAATATAACCCCACACGATTCCCATGCCATGTGCTTTTTAATGATTCATAGAGTTTAGATCAAGAAACAATTAATTATATCATATAAATTATAGAATAATAAATTTTTGACGCATTAAAAACATGACATATAGGAAGAATGTACACACTGGGTAACACATGTAAACAATTCAAGATACATTCCATGATTTTTAAATCGTCATGGGGCCCCAAAAATAGTGTTTTAAATTACATTTAAAATGTAAAAAAACATGATATATAGTGTTTAGTGTACATATCATGTATATCATTCAAAATATCAGTGGTACCTAATGTACATATTACAAAATATTGAGTGATCATACATTTCATGAAGAGTATGTGGATTTAACCATAGAACTAAACACCATGAATATCCTGATATGACAGGTGGTTATACAAGACATTTGAGTCTATAGTACATGAAGTTTTTTATATACATTGTATGTCACCTGAAATTTTTAGTAACAATATTCATCATGTATGTATTAAATTCCATAAATCCAATTTTATTATTATTTAAATATGTATACATGATGTGGCTACCCAAGAACATTACATATACTTAAATATTTTTTAATTTATTTAATTATATTGAATTTTCATTTCTGTACATTGGATGGGGTATTTATTATGTACCTATATTTAGGAAAAAATATTATTATAAATAATTAATTAGTTGTTAGTCCAATAACACATTAATTCAATAATTTTTTAACTCAATTTGTATAAATGAATACTATTTATAGTAGTTCTAAATAATATTTTCATTTAATGATATGATTGATCCTGGAAAATTCCAATGAATATATGTTTTTGTTTTATTAATTAATATTAAATATTTATAAAACATTTTTATATGAATAATACTAAATAATTTAACTATCATGGTTTTTGTTTCATCCCACACTCCTTTTTCAGGTATGACCCTCCTTTTCAATGGATTACATATTGTAACCCTAAACCCCTTGTATACATATCCTATGTGTGATTAAACATTTGTAATGTATTTATTTCAGTCCAAGAGATTATAGTTAAGGAGTTGGATAAAAAAAATTAAAGTAAATTATATACACTGGACAATTGAAAAATTCTATATCTTGAGATAATTGTAGGCTTCATAATTCATTTACCTTAGATTCATGGTTGGTTTATCAAAACTTGGAAAATCAACCATTAGGTAAAATATAATGATTATAGAACACATTATTTTACATTCTCTATTCATCATTTTTTTTATTTTTTGAATCAACTATTTTTTTAAATTTATAGTTTAACATGATAACAAAAAAAATTAGAAAAAATAGTAAAATTATCTAAAATTAAATGTATGGAATATATTTTTTCTTGTATTGTTAATTTAGTTTTTGAAATCTCATATTTTATAATTAAATATTACACAAACATAAAATAAGACATCTTCTATTAGTTTGAGAAAGATTTTTTTTTCAAAAATGGTTAATTTGTAAATGATGATAAACATCAAAATAATCATCATGATAATAATAAAATTAAAGATATTTATGTATAATAGAAACCCTAAATACATAAACTAAAATATTTGGTTCTTCAAGACACTTTTCACCCATTCAATTCGAATATAATCGTAGATCCATGTTATTATCAGGCCACCATCAGTGTACTTTAAATTATCATTGGGTTCTAATGAAAATATTAGTTTGACCTAAAAGATATATCATAGGGGATTTAATGACATTTCAAGACTATATGTGTCTCTGAGAAAATTATATAGAACATTTTAGTTTAGTATTTTAGGATTAGGTTGGTAATCAAATAACAAAGGAGTTATGAGTAAATGTATAAGGGAAATAATCCAACAGAAATACCATAGAAAAGTTTATAAGGCCCACATATTTGTTATTTTAACAAAAATTTCAACCCTTCACACTTGAATATTAATATGACTAGATATTACAAATAAAATTGTTTCGGATGTTGTAATTGAAGTAAAACAATGTGGGATAAAATAAATTCATAAATTAGATGATGATTAATAATCAACATTATGTAATAAAATAGATTATAATTTTTTTATAAAATCCAAAAAAATGAACCAGATCACATTCCTTGTAATACATTTAAGAGTATTATAATTTCCTAATTAATTATAACTATTATGCGTTGTATAGTTTATTGGTTATTATACTATTCCAGGTCTGAAAAATTTATGTACTGGACTCTCTTATCCATGATGATCCCTCTATAGGGGCAATTGATATAGAAAAAAATGTCTTTTTGAAACTAATTAATTATGATTTTGGTGAAAAATGCCTTCAGTAATCATCCATGAAAAATGATATCTAGTAGATTTTGGAATACATATCTAAAGAGAATGTATGAAAATAGAGGTATAAAATTTTTAAGGAACTGTTTACTAGAAATCTAGGATAAATAGTTCAAACTAGAACACATGTATTCATAATGATAGTCAATATTTTCAATTTTGAAATTGTTGGATTGATGATTATCAATGAACAAAAAACATATCCCATGCTCTATTCCCTTTATTCATGTTACTCATTTTTTATTCTTTTGAAATTCAATATAAAAAAAATAGATAGGTCTCATACATATCTTCTATCTTTTATTACCTATGTTATTTAATAAATTGATTATAATATTCCCGAACCCTCACTCCTACATTCGATGCGAAAGACCACAACATTACATTTTCAACAATGATACTTATAATTGTGACCCAATTTTTTTCCATCAAAATCATACAAAATAAAATATTAAAATATAGATCACAACCTTAAAAAGGTCATTTAAGGTTAATATTTTAATATAATTAGGAACAAAACTGACAGAAACAATACGTGTGTTTCTAAATGTTAATTTCTCCCAATTAACATTGTTTTTTTATTTCACATTAGGGAATCACCATCATCCATTTTAAATCATTCTAAATAAATTTAATTCAATATCATTCATGATAAATTGGGATTAAGGAAAAATAATATGGGTGACCTCAAATTATTAGAATGTGTAAACATTATAATTATTAATTTAACTTCATCTATGATAATAATATGTTCATAAGGGAATGAGGACATAATAAGAATTTATTATAAAATCATAAAACAAATTGTACCATAAATACATGAATCCATAATCATTAAAGAAGTTATAAGGATATATCAATGTATATTGACATAAAAATTAATAATCATGTTTCATGTGATATCAATATTTCTCAAATGAATCACTATAAAACCATAGTAAGAATAGATAAAACATGTTGGAATCTTTTGAAATATTCTTCGTATGACTCATACAATACCCTTACAAAACCCTTATGATTGGAATAAAAATAAAACAAGATTTTTGATATAATTCTCTAATAGAACATAATAATCACCCAATTCATTGGAGCTGTATATGGGATCACAAAAATTATAATCTATAATGGGCTCACTTAGAACTATTTAGGTGAACCCATAATATGACAATTGCCAACAAACATAAATAAAGTTTAAATAGCATTACTGTCATCATAACACTCATATAAACAATCTTCATTCCTTTTATAACTTGATTAATTCATGGAAATAAAATAATTTCCATTTCAATTCCTATGAAACACTATTTTGACATGAAAAAATATCATATTTTATAAAAATATCTTTGAAATGTGATTGACCTATGGAAATAAAGGTGTTCCATAAAAATATCTCTGAAACATGATTAACCCATTTAAAAGTAATTGGTTCTATTCTAATATCATTGAAACAAGACTAAATCATGCAAGAGAGACTGGTTTTATTAGCCTATTTTCATGATAAACCACTAAGAGAAAGAATAATAACGGTATCCCTTATTCAAATACCAAGAAAAGAATAAGTTACATGAAGGGACATCATCTTTGATATAGAAGGATTTTTAAATATCACTTGGAATATATCTAAATTTAAATAAACGTTCTTTAAAAAACAATTTTGAGACATAAATGTTTTTCAAAATGAATTAATTTAAAATAAATTTTAAAACTTATTAAATAAGTGTTAAATTTAATTTAATACATTTCATGACAAAAATATACATTCCCGTTTTAAAAAAACATTTAAAAAATAACACATTTGTAAAACATTTTTATTTTATAATAACCTTGAAATATAAAAATTTAATATTCCAACAAAATAAATTTCACAATGGCCATGAAATTCTATTCATTTTATACACACAAAAAAATTTACTTTTCACATTTTTTCTAAATGGGAAATATTTTTTTAATTGACACTAAGATTCGTTTTAAAAAGTTATGTAAAAAAGTAAAACATGGGTCAAATTTCATATAATAAATAATTTTAAAAGTAATCAAAAAATATTTCAAAACTTATCTAGAAAACATGTTTTTGGAGGAAATCATATTTCAAACTGAAGAGAAAAATGAAATCAGATTTTTTTAAAATATATTCCCAACTATATTAGGTACCAATGGGTGGGAAAATTGTATAATTACATCATCATATATTTAATAACCATAAGATAACCAAATTTTTTGATATTCTTTTTTGGTAGATCACAATATATTTGCATTATTAATCTAATCATAAATAATCTCAACAAACAATGTGATTGTAACCTCAAATATTTACAACATTAGTAACATTGAAATGTTAGACTAATAAATTAATATGATTAAAATAAAATATAAATATCTTGAATATAAATAAATTATTTATATTTGATTTAAATGGGGTTTTATATACACCTTTAAAAGTAGATATGATCATAACAAAACTATATATCCCAATGAAGGAAAATTGATAAAAAAATCCATTTCCACTTTAGAAACATTGAAATCTTATAATAAATGAAATTGAAATCTTTTAAGATATATTAAAATCTCAATAAATTTATCGATAAGAAACAAAAAATAAAATCATTTTAATTATATACACCACACAACAAATATAAGTAATCAATCTGATATATATCTCATAGAAATAAAAGGGAGATGAGAGAACGCTTACCTCACACTTCCTTTTGGTTGATCATTTTTTATCCTCATGTATAGTGGTTTTAAACATTTCATTAAATTATTAAAACCAATATTAATATTTACAATATCTTATCAGAATATTTTATAAGATCATATCACATTTTTGTAAATAATCATTCATTATTTTCATTTTTTTGTGTGTTAATTTTATTATTTTCTCATTCCATGTGTATTATGAATGTTCCTGTTTATATGCACATTATATATTTCCAAAATCTATAGAATAAAAATAATTAAATAATTATCAAATTTATAGTACAATTATACTTTAAAAAAACCATGAAAGAGGATTTTATTGAAGAAGTACATTACAATCATAGATATATAGGTGGTACAGACACAAGAATGACATTTCAATTTTTCAATTATCATTATGGAAAGGTGGTATGTAATATTACTTATATAAATAGTGGTAATAATATATTAAATATATTTATATATATACAATATTAATTATTCATATATACTTATATATATTATCCTAATGGTGTGGTGAAGGATATAAAGTCAAGTTGCTTCATGAAGGTGGTATTCCACACGTACAAGAACGATGTTATCAACTTTTCTGGGTAAAAAATTCATAAGAAATATTATATTTATAGAATAATAAATTTTTCATGAATATAAAAATAATATAAAAAACTAATCATAAATTATTATTTTTACCCTTCTTACCATCCATGCAATGCGTTAGCAAATAACTAATCACATCACATCCCGAGGCTATAGTTCACTGTACACACAAGCGGCAATATCATAACCCCTATAGAATAGAATATAAAATTTTTATATGAAATAACAATTCCATATGTATACTTTTTTAATAATTTTAATATATATACAATATTCATCATTATACCCAACCATGATAGTTTTTAATTGAAAAATGAATTACATTGGTTCGTTAGGCGGTTGTCTGCAATACACATGGATGATGATTTCATAACCCATTTGATGGAAGTAGATATGGTTTTTCATCAGGAAGAAATAATAAAAACATCTGATTATTTGTATTATTGTATGTATTATTATGATCATGGATTAATAAAAAATTATTTAGGTGGAGGAATAAATAAAATAAAAAACTCTCATTTAAGAACATTACTTCTTCATCAGGTATCCTCCTTAGGTTTTCACCAAATTCAATCCTAGGTTATATTATAATATAAGTATTTTTTCTTGGATAAGGATATTAAAGTTTGGATGTGATTTGATAATATATTTTCTAAACTAATGAAGTTTGAAGCTAGGAAGAAGAGAGGAGAGTGGGTGGTATTTTATATTTGAGGTGAGCAGCTCAATTGTAATTTTTTTCAAATATTCCATCATATAAATTTTTTTAAAATGAACAATGCCTAAAGAGTAGTTCATTATCAATACTATAAGGGTTAATGTCATAATATGGCCCGAAAATGGGTGTTGTACATGATAGAAGATCATTTTTAACCCTTATCTTCTTAGTCCAGCCTTAGTAAATCCATTATTACCTAAACCGTGGTAATTAATTTTCAATATTTTTATAATTAATTTTGGAGAAAAACTAGGTTGACTTCATTAGAAATTATAAATTATTCCAATTGAAAACATGGAATCAATTTTCTGAAATTAAATTCCTAGTAGTGGAAACATTTAAATTTAAAACGAAACCCACAAATACCCACCAACAATCCCCACCCAGCTGATGTAAAATAATTTTCCCAAAAGAGATCCACCAACAAAGCTACTTAAGAAAAATTCCAATTCATGAATACATGTTACTGGTATGGATGAAAAAGAAATAACCACTCAATCATCAAAATCTAAGAGAATTTCTAAAAGTTTCGCCTTTCTATGACCTCTTCTAAGACAGCACCTCGGTATCTGGACTTAATCATTTTTGCATTCAAACCAATCCATCAAATCATTAAGTACCTTATAGTTCCTGATTCCTCCACCATGGGGTTGTCCCAATAACCCACCACATTCTTCTTTACCCAATATGGGATTGAAACACTATAACCACAACCCAATATAAGTATCAAAATGATAGCATGTTCCTAACTGTGTCACCCTCTCATCATTAAGGTAACCGAACATACAACCCACGATATTGCACTGCTGAAGAGTTCCTCCTACTTGGTCGACACAACCATGATCCTCATTGGGGATGCCTATTTCACCTATAAATATAGGGGACCTAGTGACCTTTTTTATTGACCTTTCCATGTGTCACCTCAAACCTGCATAATTGTCTACTAAAAAGGATGATCTGCTAAAATTCCCCATGACTCTTGAACAATGCATGGTTCACATATATTCCAAAATTTGAGGCATCTATTGGATTATAGAAAATTGGTTCAAGATTTTTGGGTACCCTTTCTCACTACCCATCATACTGGGGCCCGTGTAGTGGCTCCCCAAGCCTGCATCCAATAGTGCAGGGGCTGATTACTAATAGGGAGTAGGCATATGAATAACATTGGATGCCTTTTTATGTACCTTCACACGAACACATCTCCAACCCCACAAATGCTAGAATGATATACCGACTAAATAAAAAATGCATGCATACAACTAAACCAAAACAACAGAGTATTATGGATGTAAAGTGCAGATTGTAAATTGGGATAGAATATAAGCCCACAAAAAACAACAGACTTAAAACTACAATGTCCATCCTATAAGTAATAAGAGTTACTGGGGCTGATACTTGTATCCATAGGAACCCATCAGATAGTAAGGAAGTCATAAAGCATTGTCTGATCTTGGTCCACCTTGGACTCCATCAAAAGGTCTCTCATATGCACTAGACACAATACATGCGGGAATAACCCATGTAGGGGTTCGTATAGCAATACATAGTAGTGGACCCTTAAAACAAAAAACAATACACAAAGTAAAGGTAAAGTCACCTATACACATTAGAGCTCTACAAGAAAATATAGAAAGAGAAACACCTGAAGAGATACTCGAATCCCAGACCCATAGTATTCAACGACTTCATACCCATGCTAGGGATTTAGTTCAAAGATTTAACAAAGAACTCACCCTAGAGAACTCACTCCATGAGTCTGATAACTCTGATGACATCTATCCGAGATATATTGTTAGTCTACAAAATCATGAAGGTATAGATGCACTGATAGATCTGATGAGAGAATAGATACACTCATTCAGGGATAACAGACTCTTCAGTGAGAAATGATCATGATACATAGAGGAGGATCACTTCAACAGTTCTAGATGATACTACAAATCATCTGAATTCCAACTTCTAATTATAGGATTGATGTCTTATTGGATTAGTCACATCAATTCCCTACTCTACCTAGGTCCAGGAAAGGATAAAGGATCTCTCTATAGGCCACTTGAAGATATACCTTACTCTATCTGGGAATATCCTACATAAGGGATCATACTCTTAAGGATGGAAATGATAAATGACCCTTAGCGGAACGAACATAGGATAACTAACCCGAATGGAACATGTCCATGAAACAGTGGATAAGAAGATAAATCCATTTACTGAGAATTACATGGTTTGTAGAATGGTCAAACATTGTGTCCTTTAACCCAGAGTACTGTCGTGTATAATGTCTCATGACTTGAGGTTAGTCATGCGGATGAAGCTATACATGGAGTGTAAGGGACTGACCTGTCATGTTCTTCTATCTGATGTGGACTCTGTGTACGTTATCCAAGTTCCCATACATGACTTCAACCCGTGTGTCCCTGATCGTGTACATTGACATGGGGTAGTCCACGTATCCAACCGTGCCTGGACATGTGGTGGAGTGCATGTTCGGTTCTCCACCCCATGGCTGCATATATTCGGAGTCACTGCATATCCACATAAGGACCCACACATTGTGTGACGATGGTAACATGTCGTGTCTACGCTTTCTATCACATAGAAATCTAGCTGCTGCAGGGCAGTGCCCACACGTCTTGTCTTCCCTAGAGCACATTGTGTTCATAAACATTTCCAATGTGGAAATCCTTACTGCCTCCATGCTGGTCCCACATGGCATGTTCAGTGAATAACATGCCATGTTCTTCAGGTTTTTCTATAATACCATGTCCTTCATCATTTATCCTCCGTCAATACTATTATGTTCATTCTAACTATCAATTTAACATGAAACTCAATATCGAAGGCCCCCCTTACATGCCATCGACGTTTAGTGGTGTTTCAGGTCTCCTATAGGCCCTAGAAACTCATTACAATACTCCTAAATGAAGAAGGACGAAGAAAGATCCTCCTCTATCAAAGACAATTCGTTGTCTACCATCACCGCCACACCTCCACTTGGTTGTCGCAAAGTTCAATCTCTGATTTGGGATTGTTTCGTTGTGAAATTGATTCACAACTATTTGTTTCTTGTCTCCCCATGAAGAATGAGAAGAATTCATAGTGGAGGTTAAAGAAATTAAATAAACCAAGTATTAATGAACCTCATATGTCATTCTTCACAGTGTCGGTCTGCTCCCATTAGTAAAATTAAAAATATAATCAAACGATAATCCAACAATTATAATAAAGAGATAAAAACCAAAATCAAAACCCCAATGAATTGGAAAAGAAACACCAACTCACATGAATAGATGATTCGTAGATCAACCTATTAGTGGGTTGATCCATGTTCGGTGTTCAATCAATGAATAAGGAATGAAATAATTGAATAAACTGTAATTAGATTTGGTTGAATAATTATCACCATGTCACATTCATTGTCAAGGTCTATCGAATCTGAGATGTATAAATCATTAGCACCATCTTCGTCGGCCAATGGGTTCTTATCCAAAGCTCTAATGTCAATCCTCAATTTGTAGGGTTATGATGCTAACCCTTTGAACCTACAATAATCATGTTTTAATAGGGGAGCATTAGGTTGCTGCATTTATGAAAACACATAAAATAAAATAAATTATTAATTTATTTAATATTCTTTAAAATTTCCAAAAGCTTATTTTTGTTGTCAACCCACACCGGCTGATGTTATTCCCCACCTAAGGTTATGTTTCTATTATTAATGGAATAATTCCCATGGAATTATGATTCGGGAACTCATTTAAATGTTATTTAACTTTTTCAGGAAAACCCTTTAGGGGTTCTATTTAGAGTATTAATTTTATTCAATCTTTAATTCCGGGAAGCCCAGGCTTTGGAATCGAACACCATTTCAAATCTAGGTCTCAAATTAATTCAATATAATATTTAAAATTAATACAAAAGAAAATCTAAGTCATTACATTATCCCACCTTAGGGATTAACATCGTGGAAATCCAATTAAAATGAATACTCAAACAAATGTGGGTACTGCACATGAATCTGATCCTCCCAATCACACATTCCCTCCTAAAGATTCCCATACTTCCACATGACACACACTAGAGGAATCACATTCTCATAAAAAAACCTATTTTATCTATCCTCAATTTCCACTATTTATTCTCTGAAATTTTCTCAATCCTCAATGTCCAGCCCACACTGGTCAATGATGTGTGATTTTTCATTCACCTACCTCGAAAGATGCGACATGTGGAATACAACATGTACCCAGTTCAACATTGGTAGTAGGGAAAGGTAGTACGCCACCTCCCGAAATCAACATAGTATCAGATAAGGGCCAATAAACAACTGAGACAATTTTTCACCCTATCATATTATTTGTAACCCTCAACGAGGAGAGACTCGAAGGAAGATTTGGTCTCCCTCATCGAAATCCAGAGGTCTATATTTTCTATAAGCATAGGACTTCTTCCATATCTATGTAGTCTTCATACACTCCTATATGATTTTCACCTTCTCATTGGGAGCTCATTCCAACTCCGGACCCATGAGTACTGACTCTTCGAGGTTGGTCAAACAAAGCGGTTACCCGAAGGGTCTCCCCTATAAGGCCTCAAACTGTGACATGCCAATGGTACCATGGTAGATATTATTGTACTCATAATCCACATGTGGTAGGTTTCCCTCCCAAATGTTACCAAACTCCATGATATTGGCCCGCAACATAACCTCCAGAACCTGAATGGACCTCTCCGTCTGACCATCAGTCTGGGTATGGAACACCATTCTCAAGCGTAGTTGAGTCCCAAAATCCTCTTTCAATCCCTTCCAAAATTAAGAGGTGAAGCACGCGTCTTGATCAGAGTCTATTGTCAAATGGAAACCATGAAGCCAAAATATCTCATGCACATAGAGTTGTCCCATGCTCTCTATGGAACACTACTCCTTGAGAGTTAGGAATTGAGATTACTTGGTCAGTCGGTAAATGATCACCCATATTGAATCATTTCCCTTGGATTTTTGTGTAATGAACTTCATGATCTCCATTGATACTCCATCCCACTACCACTCTGGAACAACCAGGGGTGAGCTAACCCTATTGAAACCTGGTACTCAACCTTCACCTGTTTGCATGTCAGGCATCAAGAAACGAACTCTCCCACTTCCTTATTCATACATGTCCACATGAACTGAAGTATGAGATCCTTGTACATTTTCACCACTCCATGATATAACGTCAATGGGGATGTATTCAACTCCCTTATGACATCCTCATACAATGACACTTTCACAACTATGCATCCTCTAAAAAAGTCTATGTGCTCCCCACCTTGAAAATATCATTAGGAGCGTGTCCTGTGGAAATCTGATCATGTAATGTCTCATAGATGACATCCCCTAGATGTTCCACCCATACTCACTGTATAAGTGGAGGGGGAAAACCATCGACTGGAGATAGGTTTCATAATCTCCATCCTTGAAGGATAATTATAGCATGGTCAAATGCTCTAACACCTCGCTCTGCAGCTACAAAATCGATCTCATTCTAAGAGCATCTGAAACAATTCTACACTTCCCAATAGTATGGATGTTCTCAAATTCATAACACTAGAGGATCTCTTTCCATAACCTCTTCCTCTGATTCAGATCCTTCTATTAGAATATGTAACACCCCAAGATTCTACGGTACGCTTCTCATTGAATAATGTGATAGCGTGTGTTGTACGCAACACCGAGTTCTAACACACCATAACCAATCAAAGTAGCCGTTATGAATAGTAATACCTACCTTTTGAAATTATATATATTTTATATTTCATAATGGACATCATTTTTGGATTCGGAATATTGAATTTAGCCTAAGGTGAAATTTTGGTACTTTTCGGATAACTTTAATATTTTGATAAATAGTGAAAATTACTAAATTTTAATTAAAAACAACTTTTTTAATAAAAATAATTAATAGTGATAAATTATGAATTTGAGTGGTTTTAAAGTATATTCAGAATATATTTTTACCATTTAATTCAATGATGGTCATTGGACATAATTTTACAGTTAAACCGGACATAAACTAGTGTCAATCATTTGATAGTTATTATCTCTTAAAAACACGCTTTATGTTTTAACAAAGGGAATTAATTTTAAATTAATTTCTACCACTTCTGTGTGTTGAATTTGGAAAAATGGTTTCCAAATTTGTAATCATGATGTTCAATTTGTGTAAATAGATAACTTTTATTTTTAGACATTTTGAATAATTACTTCGGTAAATATTTTATTTACCATGGTTAAAGGGTAAATCCGGTAATTAAGGGTTAAAAAATAATATTATAATAATACTAAATTACCCTAAAACGTGTCCTAGCCTCATTGGTGATACATTTTCGACCATATGCATCATTGTGTCGATTTTGGGACCCGATGGAGCCACTTGTAGGTGATAGGGACACTTAATTATGATTAAGTTAAAATAAGTACAAAAATGACATAAGCATATATCTTTTAGCAAAACAATTTTTACATAGGGTTATATATATTTTATTTTCGACTATAAATATTAGTTAGAAAGCTAAAAATTGTTCCTACATAATAATATTTTATTTATAATTTTTAGATATTATATAATTTAATTTATTTA
Source organism: Viscum album (assembly GCA_963277665.1). Lineage (NCBI taxonomy): Eukaryota > Viridiplantae > Streptophyta > Magnoliopsida > Santalales > Viscaceae > Viscum > Viscum album. The sequence continues at coordinate 169,064,223 of OY728142.1, read as the reverse complement.
TGACACAATGATGATGCAGTAATTACCATAATAGTGAATATTTAAAATAATTGATATTATAAATAACCAAATAAATATAATTTGAGACTTTTAATGAATTAAAATAATTTTATAGGATAATATGACATATTAATATTGATTTAAGTAACTTTTTTCTAAGTAATCATTCTGTTATGAGTTTTACAAAAATCAGCTATTGAATAGTGTCAAAATTGACATAAAAGAGTTTTTAAAACAAATATTATATTATTAATTGATATTAAATTCCTAAAAAATCTAAGGTTCGGCCAAGAGACTTATATCATGATAGTTATATCATTAATGGACCACTTGGAGGTCTCTTGGATGTATATAGTACGTTTATTAACCATTTAATATACAAATACAAAGAGACAATGTAAAAGTGAAACTAATTAACTTAGCGTTAATACTTAAAGATAAGGTTAATATAAGTACCCAAACCTGTCTAACTTCTATTGGTTGAGTTGTTTTCGACCCATACCCACCTTAAAATTTAAATAATCCACTTTGGAGCCTTTAGAAACCGAATATGAATTTATTATAAATTAATATTCCTAGCTTTTCTAAAGATGCCCCTCACCCCTCTTATAAAAGGGCACTCCTCCTTATCATTTATTCACACCTTCAAAGCTTTTTGGTTCAGAAAAACTCTGCCCAAATACCCTCACAACATCCCTCACTACAAACTAGAGGCCTTATTTGGATCATAAAGCCAACCTAAAGATCCCTTTTTATCAAATCAAAAGGAAGAACTCGAAGAAGAGGTAATGATTTCACCACCCTTTTCCAAGTTCCTTTCTTCTTCCACTTCTTCTTCCTTTGTTGTTACCATTATAAAATAATAACTCCAGTATCATATATATAATGTGATGTTATTATAAATATGGTACAACGATATTCATTATTCTATCCACCCTTTGTAAATAACATGTCACTATAAATGCGTACGTACGACTTACCGTCTCCACGTCGTGGTGTAATTGTTATTCAATATATTATTATTTGGATGGGTATAATAATGATGTGTAACTCATGTAAATAATAAATATAACATGTTAATGAATCGTTATAAATGACATAACATCCATTTATATATTATTTTAATATCAAATGAATGATATTGTTTCTCGTGCGTACGTACAGACTACCGTCTCCACGAACGCGATGAGATTCATTATCCATCGTATCCATTCAAGTATAATTATAATTTGATGATTTAAAAATGATGTTTAAAGAATTTATATCATTCTTTATATTAATAATATACAACCTATCCATGAAAAACATGGATTATGTAACAAAACATATAAAAGAAAACGAGTAAGTTAACACCCGAAACGACGATAATACTAAGATATTTTTAACAAAGCAATGTTAAAAGATCATATATGATATCATATGAATGTATATGATTCTTTTATAATTCAATAACAATTATTTCACCATTATACAGGAGGTTAACCTACCCCAACCAAGGAAAAGTACAAGGTAAGGGTTATTTCACAATCTCTTCATTATCTGAGGTTGTATATACATAATAATCTACTGGGATCTCTTTATCATCCACATCCATGTTTATTAAAAATGTATTTCAAAACATTTTTTCTATTTAAAAGAATATGGTTTAAAGTCATTTATACCCTTGTTTGAATTTTTATAAGAGTTTTATAAAGGAATCATTCCTTCGTTTTCCAAATAAGGTGCTTTTAACCTTTTCGACAGAATTAAGGTAAGAATGTTTTTTTAACTTATACGGCAGGTGTGGTTATTTTCTGCCATTATAAAATCATCGAAGCTTCCCTCACAAGCTTATAAGAATATTTTCAAAGAAATTGTTTTATTTTATAAATATACGACTCTTAAATTATTTAAAAAATTGAAAGAGATATTTCTCTAAAAAGAGTTTTGATTTCATCTATGTCAACATCCTTTGATGTATTTTACGCTTATTTTAAGTTGATTTACTATGATACAAAACTTCTATACTATATTAAAGTTTTTGTGATATGTTTGACTGTTGATGTGCTATTTTTATACCATTCATGGTTTATGGTGAAAGTATTGACATTTCGTATGCTAGTTTTAATACAAATGTTTATGTTATGTTTAAACCTTTTCATATGGGAATGCATTGGACTTAATATGTGATGGGTGGAGCCCGCTATAGCTCTTCGATGCATCAGTAGGTCTCATGAGACAAACTACTGTCTTCGCACAAGGCCTTGACAAAATCTTATTTGTAGTCTTGGCACGAGGCCTTGTCTATGTGGTTATGATAGTCTGTAATTTTGCATTCCATCATTATGAAAGTGGTTATTGATATTGCATGTGATTATTCGATTAGTAGAATATCCATGTGAATAAGTAAATGGCATTATTTCATTTTACTTTTGCCATACTGTGTTGAAGTTCAAGTTTAAAAGGCTTTTGTTTTAGTTATACATTGCCTTATATATTTATTCTTATTTATGAAAGGTTCCGCTATATTGTTATCCTTACTGGGCATTTGAGCTCACCGCTTTTCTATGTTTTATTTTTCCCAGGAAGTGAAGAAGTAAATTATGAATGAACTGCAGGGATATTATGTGGGGATATGAATGTGGAATATGGAGACAATATGTTGTTGTAGTAGTTTTTCACTTTATTATATAATGTAAAACTTTATGAATATATCTAGTGTTTCCAAGGATACTAAACCAAATGGTCTTTCGAGATTTGATCTTTCATGTGATCATGCCAATGTTATGTAATAATGCACCGACTCTAGGTAACTGGGGTCGGGGCGTTACAGTTGGTATCAGAGGTAGTTTAGTACAAACCTTGTAAGCTATATTTAGATAAACTCTGATTAGAGCACGTAGACCTAAGATGAACATTGAGGATTAGTATAGAATATCTTCCTTGAATTTTGGTATTGTAGAGATTTTGTGAGTTTTCTGAATAATACATCCCTGTCTAGATACGAGCAGGTAGAGGCGGCTTTAGCACAGATGTACCTAAGGGTAAAATCTGAAAACACCGCTTTTAGCTAGACTCGAACGGGAACTAGAGAACGACAACGGGCCTTGCTGCACTCTTGGTTACAACACTCCTGGGGGGTATGCTTAGGATAACTCTCATTTTCTTTACAAATTATTATGAAGGGTTTATGAGTATATACTTCCTCAAAGAAAACATTCTTATGATTATGGATTATATCCATAAATAGTTCAATTTATGTTAAGTGTTTTATAAGTATGGGATTATATATTTTGATTCACAAACTGATCTAGTTTATGCCATTGTTTAGAAATGGAACCAAGTAGAAGAAATTGAAACCTTATCAATGCACGCACTCTGTGTAGGGATTTCCCTCCTTCTCAAGATAATTATAGTGGAGCTGGTGATGCAACTGGTGCCGATCAGCTAATCACCATACTGGGACAACTCACTCAGGTTATGAATAATAACCTTACCCGTATGGAGCACCCTAATCCACAGCGTGGAGGATCAATGTTAGATCGATTCATGAGGCAACAACCACCAACGTTCAATGGGAGTACAAATCCCTTAGTAGCTGAGCAATGGATATTTTCCCTAGAGAAAATATTTCAGGCTTTGGGGAGTAGTGAAAGGGAAAAAGTTATCATGGCAGTTTACCGCCTCACTGGAGGTGCTGATCAATGGTGTTCATTGATTCAAAATACGAAGGAAGATGATGAAGTATCAAATATGGAATGGAGGGAGTTCAAAGATCTATTTTTTGAAAAATACTTTCCTCACGACCATCGAGGAGATATGGAAAGGCAGTTTCTGAGTCTGAGACAAATGGAGGATGAGAATGTCACAAAGTACGAGGCTAACTTTACAAGGTTAGCAAGGTAAGCTGGAGATTATATACGTAACCCAAGAAGTAAGATTGATTGTTTCTTTTATGGGTTAAAACCATTTCTCTGTAGAGCATTAGTCTCACAATCCTTTTAATCGTACGAAGACATTGTCTTATGTGCTATCAAGACCGAAAAGGAATTCTCTAAGTCTTATGACTTTAAAGCAAAGCAAGAGAAGAAGAGACCTACTGATCAATCAGGGAATGGAAATAAGGGGAAGAAGGGAAAGGTGGAATATCCATCATGTGGTAAATGTGGGAAGAAACACCCCAGTACTTTCTTGAAGGGAATGTGAGTCTATTACAAGTGTGGTGAAAAAGGCCACCAAGCTTGTGATTGCAAGGGGAAGAAGGAAGCTACCAATTTTCAGTGCAACAATTGCAGGTAGATGGGGAATTATGCAAATGAATGTCCTAAGAGTCAGGAGAACTTACCTTAGAAAAGGCCAAGGGGTCAAGGCCAAGCTTATGCTATCAATTTTTCTGAGGTAAAAGCTCTGAAAGACGTGGTGGCAGGTAATTTAATGGTTTCCTCAAGATTAGAAAATGAATTATTTGATTCGGGATCATCACATTATTTCATATCTTCCCAGTTTTCTAAGAAAATTAGATATTTCCAATTTGATTTATCAAGGGAGTTGTCAGTTAAAACTCCTAAGGGAAGTATCATTGCAACAAAGTTTTGTGAATCAGTCCCCATTAGAGAACATAAATGTTCTTTATCTACTGATCTCATCGTCATACCTATGATTTAGTTTGATATAATCCTCAGTATGGACTTGCTTTCAGACTATGATGCAAATATTTATTTTAAGAAGAAAGAGGTTACGATTCTTGATGATGATGATAAGGAACACCTTATCTTTAGAGCAGAATCGTCACCACCTAATTCTTATTTAGATCCACCTCCATTAGCTCAACTAAATTCAATTATTGGGGAGGAAGAGAATGAAATAAATGTGGGTGAGGAAAGGAATGTTCAAATAGAGGAAGTACCTATTGTGAAATAATTTGTAGGTTTATTTCCAGAAGATTTACCTGGACATCCTCCAGAACGAGAAGTTGAGTTTTCCATTGATTTAATTCCTGGATCAACGCCTATATCAAAGACCTCTTAAAGAATGGCCACTGTATAATTAGTTGAAATAAAGAAACAACTAGAGGAATTGAGTAATAAGGGATTTATTCGCCCTATTGTTTCTCCATGGGGATCCCCTGTTCGTTTTGTTAAAAAGAAAGACGGATCTATGAGGTTATGTATCGACTACAGGGATATCAATGCTATAAGAATAAAGAACAAGTATCCCCTAACATGCATTGATGATTTATTTGACCAATTGCATGGAGCTCAATACTTTTCAGAGATGGACCTTCGATCTAGATACCATCAATTGTGTGTGAAGAAGGAAGACATTCAAAAGACAGCATTTTGAACCAGGTATGGGCATTACGAGTTTACTATAATGCCTTTTGGATTGACAAATGCACCCTCTATATTCATGGATCTGATAAATAGAGTTTTCAAGGAGTATCTCGATGAATTTGTGGTGGTATTTATTGATGATATCTTGGTATACTCCAAAAGCTACGAAGATCATGAAAATCACTTGCGCATTATCCTAAAGACTCTGAGAAGACATGGATTATAGGGAAAGTTTAGCAACTGTGAATTTTGGCTTCATGAGATCTCTTTTCTTGGCCATATTGTCTCTAAAGATGGAATATCTATTGATCCTTCTAAGACCAAGGCAATCCAAGAATGGCCAGCACCTACGAATATAACTGAGGTATGTAGTTTTATTGGTTTGGCAGATTATTATGGACGTTTCGTCCAGAATTTTGCCCGATTGGCGAACCCATTAACGAATCTCACACGTAAAGGGGTTAAATTTGTTTGGACAAAAGAGTGTGAAGAATGTTTCGAAGAACTGAAGAGAAGATTAGTCAATGATCCTATATTGACTCTAACATCGGGGAATGATGGGTTCGTTATTTATAGTGATGCATCGAAGAAAGGAATTGGTTGTGTCCTTATGCAGAATGATAGAGTTATTTCCTATGCATCACGACAGTTGAAAATTCATGAACAAAACTATCCTACTCATGATCTCGAGTTAGCAGTTGTGATCTTTGCTTTGAAGATATGGAGGCACTACCTCTATGGTGAAAATGTGAGATTTATACTGATCACAACAGTTTGAAGTATATTTTCTCACAAAAAGAACTCAACATGAGGAAAAGGAGATGGCTTTAATTGCTCAAGGATTATGATTGTACGATACACTACCACTCGGGGAAGGTAAACAAGGTGGAAAATGCTTTGATAAGAAAAGATCATGGAGTTTTGAACAATATGAGAATTGAAAGGGATCCAATTTTCATGGATATAGTGAAGATGGACATGGAAATAACCAGGGAAGGAGAAACATCAATGATTTTTCAAATGGTTGCCAAACAATCTTTACTAGAAAGGATTAAGAGTTCGCAGACAGATGATGAAGAATTTAAAAAGAAGATTAAAGCTGTGAATGATGGGAGACTGAGAGACTTTGTGTATAAAGATAGATTTTTGAAATTCGGGAAGAGACTTTGTGTTCCTTATATACCTGATCTAAAAAGGGAATTACTAGATGATTCTCATAGTTATAATTTCTCTATACACCCTAGGAGCACCAAAATGTATAGAGATTTGAAGGAAAATTTTTGGTGGGACAATATGAAGAGGGAGATTGCTGATTTTGTGTCAAGATGTATGGTTTTTCAACAAGTGAAAGCTGGAAGGCAGTACCCTAGAGGAGTCATGCAACCTCTTCCCATACCGGAGTGGAAATGGGACAATATTACGATGGACTTTGTCATGGGGCTACCAAAGACTCCTAGAAGGAATGATGCAATATGGATTATTATTGATCGTCTTACCAAGTCAGCACATTTTCTTTCTATAATAGAAGATCTACCACTGGAACATCTATCAAGACTATATATTAATGAAGTTGTGAGACTTCATGGAGTACCTCTATCGATTGTTTCTGATCGTGATCCCCATTTTACTTCAAGATTCTGGAAGAGTCTTCAGAAATCCCTGGATACTGATCTTTATTTGAGCACTGCCTACCACCCTCAGATAGACGGACAATCAGAACAGACTATTCAAACCTTATAAGACATGTTGATATCCTGCTCACTTGACTTTCAGGGTATGTGAGATCAGTATTTACCTCTGGTAGAATTTTCCTATAACAATAGCTTCCATTCGAGTATTCAGATGGCACCATATGAAGCGTTATATGGAAAGAGATGTCGCACACCAACCTTTTGGGATGATTTTGGTGAAAGAAAACATGTAGGTCTAGAACTGGTGGAGGAAATGATGGAAAAGGTGAAGGTAATCCAAAATCACATCAAAGCAGCTCAAAGTAGGCAGAAGAGCTATGCCGATAATCGAAGGAAGGATTTTGAATTTCAAGTCAGTGATCATGTTTTCCTGAAGGTATCTCCATGGAAAAGAATCATACGTTTTGGTAAGAAAGGTAAATTGAGTCACAGGTACATCGGACCTTTCGAAATTCTAGAACGAATTGGGGCTGTAGCTTACCGATTGGAAATGCCGCCAAGTCTCTCCAAAGTTCACGATGTGTTCCACATATCTCTGTTGAAGAAATATATGCCTGACCCAATACATGTACTCACCTATGAGGAGTTAGAACTGGAACTCGATCTATCTTATTGTGAAGTGCCCGTCAGGATTCTTGATACGAGAGAACAAGTACTGAGAAACCGGGCGACGCGTCGGGTAAAAGTTTTGTGGAGAAACCATAAGATGGAAGAGGCAACGTGGGAACTTGAGGAACTTATGATGAAGAAACACTCGAGTATTTTCATGTGATAAGTATTCTAGATATTTCGAGGATGAAATTATTTTAAGGAGGGGAGAATGTAACACCCCAAACTTCTACGGTACACTTCTCTTTGAATAATGTGATAGCGTGTATTGTACGCAACACTGAGTTCTAACACACCATAACCAATCAAACTAGCCGTTATGAATAGTAATACCTACCTTTTGAAATTATATATATTTTATATTTCAAAATTTAATTCATTTTTGGATTCGGAATATCGAATTTAGCCTAAGGTGAAATTTTGGTACTTTTCGGATAACTTTAATATTTTGATGATTAGTGAAAATTACTAAATTTTAATTAGAAACAAATTTTTTAATCAAAATAATTAATAGTGATAAATTATTAATTTGAGTGGTTTTAAAGTATTTTCAGAATATATTTTTACCATTTAATTCAATGTTGGTCATTGGACTAAATTTTACAATTAAACCGGACATAAACAATTGTCAATCTTTTGATAGTTATTATCTCTTAAAAACACGCCTTTTGTTTTAACAACGGGAATTAATTTGAAATTAATTTCTTCCACTTCTGTGTGTTGAATTTGGAAAAATTAATTCCATATTTGGAATCAGGATGTTCAAATTTTGTAAATAGGTAACTTTTATTTTTAGAAATTTTGAATAATTACGTCGGTAAATATTTTATTTACCATGGTTAATGGGTAAATCCGGTAAATAAGGGTTAAAAAATAATATTATAATAATACTAAATTACCCTAAAATGTGTCCTAGCCTAATTGGTTGATACATGTTCGACCATAGGCATCTTTGGGTCGATTTTGGGACCCCATGGAGCCACTTGTAGGTGATTGGGACACTTAATTTTAATTAAGTTAAAATAAGTACAAAAATGACATAAGCATATATCTTCTAGAAAAACAATTTTTACATAGGGTTATATATATTGGATTTTCGACTATAAATGTCAGTTAGAAATCCAAAACGATTTACTACATAATGATATTTTATTTATAATTTTTAGAGATTACATTGTTTAATTTATGTATGACACAATGATGATGCAGTAATTACCATAATAGTGAAAATTTAAAATAACTGATATTATAAATACCCAAATAAATATAATTTGAGATTTTTAATGAATTAAAATTATTTTATACGATATTATGACATATTATTATTGATTTGATTAACTTTTTTCGAAGTAATCATTCTGTTATGAGTTTCACAAAAATCAACTATTGAATAGTGTCAAAATTGACAAAAAAGATTTTTTAAAACAAATATTATATTATTAATTCATATTAAATTTCTAAAAATATAAGTTTCGGCCAAGAGACTTATATTATGATAGTTATATCATTAATGGAGCACTTGGGGGTCTCTTGTATGTATATAATATGTTTATTAACCAAAAACATAAAAATACAAAGAGACATTGTAAAGGTGAAACTAATTAACTTAGAGTTAATACTTAAAGATAAGGTTAATATAAGTACCCAAACCTGTCTAAATTATATTGGTTGAGTGTTTTTCAACCCATACCCACATTAAAATTTAAATAATCCACTTTGGAGCCTTTAGAAACCGAATATGAATTTATTATAAATTAATATTTCTAGCTTTTCCAAAGGAGCCCCTCACCCCTCTTATAAAAGGGAACTCCTCCTTCTCATTTATTCACACCTTCAAAGCCATTTGGTTCGGCCAAACTCTACCCAAATAATCTCCCTACATCCCTCACTACATCCTAGATTCCTTAGTTTGATCCTAAATCCAACCTAAGTAGCCCTTTTGATCAAATCAAAAGGAAGAACCCGAAGAAGAGGTAATGATTTCACCACCCTTTTCCAAGTTCCTTCCTTCTTCCACTTCTTCTTCCTTTGTTGTTACCATGCTAAAATAATAACTCCAGTATCATATATATAATGTGATGTTATTATAAATATGGTACAACCATATTCATTATTCTATCCACCCTTTCAATAACATGCCACCATACGTGCGTACGTACAGCTTACCGTCTCCATGTCGTGGTGTAATTGTTATTCAATATATTATTAATTGGATGGTTATAATAATGATGTGTAACTCATGTAAATAATAAGTATAACATGTTAATGATTCTTTATATATGATATAACATCCATTTATATATTATTTTAATATCAAAATAATGATATTGTCACTCGTGCGTATGTACGGACAACCGTCTCCACGAACGCGATGAGATTCATTATCCATAGTATCCATTCAAGTATAACTATCATTTGATGATTTAAAAATGATGTTTAAAGACATGATATAATTCTGTATATGAATAATATACAACCTATCCATGACAAATAGGGCTTATGAAACAAAACATATAAAAGAAAACGAGTAAGTTAATACCCGAAACGACGATAATACTAAGATATTATTAACAAAGAAATGTTAAAAGATCATATATGATATCATATGAATGTATATGATTCTTGTATAATTTAATAATAATTATTTTACCATTATACAGGAGGTTAACCTACCCCAACCAAGGAAAATTACAAGGTAAGGGGTATTTCACAATCTCTTCATTATCCAAGGTTGTATATACGTAATAATATACTGGGATCTCTTTATCATCCACATCCATGTTTATTAAAAATGTATTTCAAAACATTTTTAATATTTACAATAATATGGGTTAAAGTCATTTATACCCTTGTTTGAATTTTTATAAGAGTTTTATAAAGGAATCTTTCCGTCGTTTTCCAAACAAGGTGCTTTTAACCTTTTCGACAGAATTACGGTAAGAATGTTTTTTTTAACTTATACGGCGGGTGCGGTTATTTTCCGCTGTTATAAAATCGTCGAAGCTTCCCTAACAAGCTTATAAGAATATTTTCGAATAAAATGTTTTATTTTATAAATATACGACTCTTAAATGATTTCAATAATAGAAAGAGATATTTATCTAAAAAGAGTTTTGATTTCATCTATGTCAACATCCATTGATGAATTTTACTCTTATTCGAAGTTTATTTACTATGATACAAAACTTCTATATTGTATTGAATTTTTTGTGATATGCTTGATTGTGGATGTGCTATTTTTATACCATTCATGGTTTATGGTGAAAGTATTGACATTTCGTATACTAGTTTTAATACGAATGTTTATGTTATGATTAAACCTTTTCATATGGGAATGCATTGGACTTAATATGTGACGGGTGGAGCCCGCTATAGCTCCTCGATGCATTGGTAGGTCTCATGAGACAAACTACTGTCTTCGTACAAGGCCTTGACAAAATCTTATTTGTAGTCTTGTCACGAGACCTTGGCTATGTGGTTATGATAGTCTGGCATTATGCATTCCATTATTATGAAAGTGGTTATTGATATTGCATGTGATTATTCGATTAGTAGAATATCCATGTGAATAAGTAAATGGCATTATTTCATATTACTTTTTCCATACTATGTTGAAGTTCATGTTTAAAAAGATTTTTTTTAGTTATACATTGCCTTAAAAATTTATTCTTATTTATGAAAGTTTCTGCTATATTGTTATCCTTACTGGGCATTTGATCTCACCCCTTTTCTATGTTTTATTTTTCCCAGGAAGTGAAGAAGTAAATTATGAATGACCTGCAGGGATATTATGTGGGGATATGAATGTGGAATATAGAGACAATATGTTGTTGTAGTAGTTTTTCACTTTATGAGGTAATGTAAAACTTTATGAATATATCTAGTGTTTCCAAGGCTCCTAAACCAATCGATCTTTCGAGATTTGATCTTTCTTGTGAACATGCCAATGTTATGTAATAATGCACCGACTCTAGGTAACTAGGGTCGGGGAGTTACAGAAGAGGTACATGAGGCTCTTATGGTCAGAGTAGACGATAAACTATTCACCCATCAGGGAGTGTCGCCACATATTCAATGTGAATACTAACACTTCCAAATCAATATAATGGGTCATGTAGTTCTACTCATGTGGCCTTATCTAGTTTGAGTCATTAGAAATCACCTTCTGTCTCTGCATTTGTAGACAACCATACCCGGTCCATGATGCGTTGTAGAAAACTCCAAATTCAACACTCTCTTCTGAAAAATCTCATGATTGGTGCACTCATCAAAATCTTCCTCCACTACTAGAAATACATCTGGCACTTATCTATCCATATTAATGGATGTCCCTTTCTCATCAAGGATTTCAACAGTTCTGATATCCTGTAGAAATTAGTGATAAATATCAAGTATAATCCTTCCATCCCAATGAATCTATAAACATCTATCACACTCTTAGGTGGGTCCAATACTAACACCACCTCAACCATGGTTGGGTCCACTACAACACCATATACTTGATAACATGTCCCAAAAAGTGGCCCTCTAGTCTCTAGAACTGGCACTTTAAGGGATTCCCATAAGGTAGGTGTTCTCAGAGTATGTCTTAAACCATCCACAGGTGTCTCACATTCTCCTCCTTTGATGACAAGCACACATTGATTTTTTCAATGAAGGCCACAATAAACCAATATAATTAATGCTAGATATTCTAGTTCATAAGTCCTATGAACACTATGGGGGCGTTTTTCACACTGAAATGTATCACCATGTACTTGTGGTGACCGTACAAGAATTTGAAAGTAATCTTTCACACATCCTCATCTCATATATGAAGCTGGTGATAACCCGACCTGAGGTCAACATTTGAGAAACAATGTGATCCAATCAGTTGATCGAAGAGGTTGTTGATCCTCATAAATATATACATTTTCTTTTCCATCACCTGAATCTGTGGATGATAATCCATGAAAAACCTCAAACTCCCATCTACCTTATCCATAAACAAAAATTGGGCTTCCCATGGTGAAACACTTGGTCTTACGAAGCCCATACTCTCTAAATATTTTATCTTCACCCCAGCTTGCGAAACTCGGCAGGAGCCATCTGATATGCTGGTGAGGATATCAGTGTTGTCTAGGGGAGTAAGTTGATGTATAATTCGAACTCTTGATGGGGAGGTAATCATAAAACATCTTCAAGAATGATATCCTCATACTCTGCCACAACTACTGGGAACTGAAAACTCACAACATCTACTTCTCCAAGGGTATGGTTGTCCAACTCATGAGTGAATGGTTGCACCCTTCTATGCATGAGCCCATATTTTGATACCCGGGTCTCCTATTCATCAGGAAAGAAAAACCTCATCACATCATTGTGAAAAAACCACACTATTCTCCAAAATCAGTCAATAATGTAATGAAACAATGATAAACAATCCATAACGAGAATGGCGTCATAAGCCCTGGACATTGTCACCATGTTGTTCCAACCAAAACTCTTGTCTCTAAGAATAAGATCACACTGTCGGAAAATATGTGTAATCATCGATTATCCTCATGTAGGTGTCACTATGTGAAATTATTGAGTCAATGGCTCCACAAAAATCTTATGGATTCTCAGAAGACATGTGGATCAAATTGAATTAATGGATCTAATTCCAATAAGTACAACAGCAAATGTAGAAAATTCACATATCCTGCCTCAAATAATTCATGGAGTCCCTTGGTCATACACATTGAACACATGCAGATGTCCTCTCCTCAATCCCCGAAATCCTCAAGCATTATGTGGACCTCCTAGTGGTTGTGGTGGAAGTAGATCAAAGCATCTTCCACAACCTACAAAACTCCCTACTTCTCTTCCACATCCCATGCCTGTCAGGTTTTCCTTCTCCACTCTCTGCATCTACATCGGTGGTTCATCCACCACCTCTTTATCAGCAACTCTATGGGTTGGACAGTTTCCAATGAGATGTCATCTACTATCACAATAGTATCATTGCCTCTCCATAGGCTAACCAGATCCATCCTAAGATCCATGTACCTTCGATCCCCTATCTTGATTCCTCCTATGATGTCTCCTATTTCCTGAACCCTATGCCCAATGTCAGTTCCCCATTGTCGAGTACTCCATTCCTATCTGCCTGGTAGTGACTTCCACTGACTATCATTGCACTATGAAGAAGCTATTGATCACCAAGTACAACTCATTCACTCAAATATAAGTCGAAATTCATAGATTCATGACACTAGATTAGATGTCCATTACTAGAACTCACTCGAATGTCAGATCTCTGAAGTATAGATTCCTGACCATATCCATCGAGTACCCGGCGACGTTGGTGAACCTTGAGGAATATCCAGCCACCATCAAACTGCCATACTATAGCTAAATAATTTCTAGGATATGCATTGAGCTCAGTGTTACCAGAGAGATCTCCTCCATAGAGTGTGTCTCAAACTCCATCCATGAAAGAGACTCCTAGTCGTGAGCCTTCATGGTAAAACTCCCCCATAATCCTGTAGAAACCTAAATATGCCTCTCTATAAGGAACACTATATGTTTTTCTGGTTTCTGCACTATACAAAAAAGTATAGTCATTGCCTGAAGCTAGTCCTCAACCTCTGTAGGGTCGAGCCCACATCAGAACTAAAGGGGTCTCTCTCTCTAAAACACATGGAGCACACTCAACATTCTACCCTCCTATTTTGGCACTATAGGTACCATGTTTTGCTCCACCGATGGTGTAATAGTAGGTGCACCACTTGGAGGCAACACTTGGGTAACTATCCCCAGTATCGAGACCACATCACTTACATGGTTATCCTTGTGATCGAGCTGCTGAATCATTTCTTGTACACATCGTAGAGGCATCCTGTAAGGAAACAAGATAAACCATTCGTGATGACTATATCTGGATAGCTAACCCAAAGGATGTGAAAAAACACCACTCATTACTAAATGATTCATATACCATTATTTTATTTCCTTGCAACTAGTGTTTTCATGTACCAATTCCAAAAACATCTTATTAGAGTCCGGGTGTATGGATACCTCAGCCGCCCACACCAACACTGGATTCCATGGCCTGAAAGCTGATCTCAAAACACATAACACAGCTTCCACCAACCAATCTCATAGACTCATGGTTCTAAGGTATAATTGACCACCTCTGATACCACTCTGTCATGGCCTGTCCCAGTGGGGCCCCTACTACGACTCCCCAATCCCGCCTCTAATAGGCTAGAGGACGATGACTTGCACCTAGTAGGTATATCACTAAAATTGGAGGTATTGTCTATGTACCTATACACACATACTCATCTTCATGCCCTAAAATTATATAACGTAAAAACCACTAATGTATAAATTCATGCATATAATAAAACCAACAAATATAGTATAGTAAAAGTAAATTTAGAAATGTAAAATGTGCCAGAATACAAGCCCACCAAAAAAGTTCCATATGAACACCTCGTCCTGTATAATAAAAGTAAAATGTGTAATATAAACACCTCTTCCTGTATGAAATTTAGAAATATTGGTATGGTCCTAGTCCCCCTTCGACTCTATCTAAATGTCACTCATCTCCACTAGAAAAGACCCATTCGGGCGAAGCCCATGAAGGGGTGTGTATAACAATACTCTTCAGGGGACCCTGAAAACCACAAAGTAACGGTACAATCAGCTCTACACTTTATATGCCTACTAAACATAATGAAAGTTAAAGCCACCCATATATACATGAAACCAAGACCCGTAGTCTACAATGACCACATAACCATGCTAGGGATTTGGTTCGAAGATTCCACAAAGCAATCTCCCAGGAGAACCCACTCCACGAGTCTAATATCTCTAATGACATCCGAATTAGAAGTATTATTTGTTGGGAAAATTAATGAGAGTGATAGATGCACTAATAGATCTAAAGAGTGAATAAATACACTCATTCTTTGAGAAAACACTCCTGAGTGAGAAAAGATCATGATACACAAATGAGGTTCACTTCCTAGTTATAGGTGGATATCGTTGAACAGGAAAATTCCACCAACAATGTAGAGTATCATTATCCCATTGGATTAGTCGTTTCGATACCTAACTCTATCTAGGGTCAATAATTGATAAGAAGATATTTCTCTAGACCTCTTTGAAGGGATACCTGACTCTATCTCGTAATTTCCTTCTGAAAGGATCACACTTCTATGGATGGAAATGATACCTGAACATCAGGAGAATGAGAAAAGGGGAACTAACCCAAATGAATCATGTCCAATGAATGGTGGATAAGAAGATCAAGCAATGTAATGAGAAGTACATGACGTTTAGAAGGGTCACACAATGTGTATTATGACCCTGAGTATTTCTTGTGTACTACGGCCCATTTTGTAAGTCTTGTCATGTGGATGAAAGTATACACTACTTGTAAGAGAGTTTCATGCCCTGTTACGTTATCTGGGGATATCTCTTTATAGGATGGACATATGCTCATAAACAGCATCAACCCATGTGTCCCAAACCATGTACCAATACATGGGTAGTCCGTATATCACACCATGTCTGGTTGTGGGGTGGAGTACATACCATGTACTTCACCACGTGTATGTGTGTCTTCTGAGATACACACCATGTCCGCATAAGGACCCACACGCCATGTGATGATGGTAACAAACTGTGTCAACACTTAATATTTCCTGGAACTCCAACCGCAATTGGCTAAGGCCCACATGTCATGTCTTCCTGGGAGAATGTCATGTTCTTCGTCGTGTGAAATGTGAGAACCTGAGTTTCTACCATACCGACCCCATATGGAATGTTCTGCTAAGAACACACTGTGTTCCTTGATTTTTTCTTAAACACCACATTCTTCCCCGTTGCACCATTTTCTATCCTCTTATGATAATTACAGCGATCAACTTTCAATAAAACTCAATATCCAAGTCTACCCACCATTCCATCAACGTTTCAGGAGGTTTCAGGAATTTGATTAGCCTTGAAACCTCATTTCGAACCGCTTTCAAGAAATTCGACCAAAGAACGATCCTCCTATATCTTATCTAATTAGTTATCTACAATTTCAACCACACCTATGTTATTTTTTAGTGATTCTCTATCTTCGATTTGGGATCATTGCATTACGAAACAGATTCACAATGATCTGTTGTTTGTTTCCCAACGAATAAAGCGAAGAACACGAGGTGTAGGAGGATGAAATTAAATTAAAAAAGGAGGAACACACCTCCATAGTAATTTGTTATAGAGTTTATCTTCTCTTGTTAATATGTATATCAAGATAATAAAATCATAATCAAACCGTTTTCATAAAGAGACCGAAATCCAATACAAAACACCAAATAAATGGAAAAACAACACCCTCTTACAAGATCGAACGATATTTAGATAAATTATTTGTGGTTTGGTGTAAATTAATTATATAATTAATGAACATAGAATAAATAAATTTAAATTAAAACATCTACCTATATTTACTTGAAAAATGATTGTCGTGTCATTTTTTTGGCGATGTCCGTCTAATCTGAAATGCGTCAATCGGTCACACTTTCGTCGTCCTCCAATGGGTTCTCCTCCAAAGATCCAAGGAAAATCATAAATCCATATGGTTATGTGTCTATCCCGGTAAACATTAAATAAAAATGTATTAAATAGTGGAGGATTAGGTCACTATGTTTAATAAAAAACTTACAAGAAAATAGATTATTAGTCATTTTATTTCTTTTAAAACGTCCAAAAACTAACTTTTGTAGTTTACCCATGTCGGTCGATGTTACGTCCCACCTAAGTTAAAGTGGTAGTTTTGAATGTAATGGAGCC
Organism: Viscum album; assembly: GCA_963277665.1. NCBI lineage: Eukaryota > Viridiplantae > Streptophyta > Magnoliopsida > Santalales > Viscaceae > Viscum > Viscum album. Next base: position 169,046,795 of record OY728142.1, on the reverse strand, counting down.
TTTAGATTTCTAATATGGGCACTCTTTAAATTTGAATTCATATTTTTTTGGAAAACCGCTCACGCACGCTATTTAGAGTTTTACTTTATTTAAAACATTTATTCTAGGCACCCTAGACCTCGGAATCGCATGTCATCTTAATGCCGGGTCACAAAATAATTACATATAATATTTAATATTAATAAACAGAAAATCAAAGACATTACACCCTTTACCACTAAGACAATACACCAAAATATAGAAAAATGGTTTTCTAAGAAGTGTTTATTGAAGCTCAAGAGGATTTTATATTAAATCTATATCCAATAATAATGATGTTATGAATATCAATTAAAATTTAATTATATATGTTTTATAATTTTCATTTAAAATATACCTATTTATTTATTATTTCAGTTAATCAAAAATGTGAAACAATATGCATTTCTAAAACATTTTTAGAAAACCTTGTTTCAATACAAAAAATCATACTCTAATTGAAATACAATATATATATGATTTAAAAGAAATTATGTATAATAAATATTAACAAATAATTCATATATAACTTTAAAACATATTTAAAATATATTGATAAATTCAAATAACTTAATTTATTTAAAATAAAATACTTTAAAAAAACCATATTTTCATGATTCACAAAAAAGTCAATATTTTCTCAGAAATCCAAAAATTTCACGCAATGTAAATTTTAAAAAATTTGATTCCAAATATGAACTCAATTATATAAAATTCATTTTCCAAAATTTCTATGAAAATTAATATAATATTTTTTACATGAAAATCAATTAATTCATTTTCAAATATATGTTATCATTAAAGAATAAAATCAATTTATAAAAAATTATTGAGTATTTACTCTAAATTTATAAATAATTTTTTTTGAGTAAAGAACTAATAATCATATATTCACTTCTTTCATAAGGTTGTTAATATTGTTTATTCCCTCTAATTTAATTGTTATATAATAAGGGATATATATATCTGGGGTAGTTTAATCTCATTGATATGTGTTGAATATACTATTGAACATAAAAATAATTGGGTTGTGTATACTAAGGGATGTAAAAAATATTAATTTTTTTAAAAATAAATATAAAATAATGTTTCTGGGTGTTACTTTATTTTATAAGACAAGTTTTTCATGTCATTTACTCTATCGAATATATTTTTCTTCTATGAAGATCACGATGTCTGACATGGAGTGAGAAAGAAAATCCTTTTGGAAAAGAAAACTAATGGAAATGGTAAATTTTAATGATGTTTCAAATCCCATGGCACATACAAAATTCTCTCTGAATAAGTGAAAAATTTATATTGATGCTAAATAGTTTTAATTTTTTAGTTTTTTTTACGGTGATAAGGTGAAAAAAGTTGTAATTCAACCTAAATGGAAATTAAATGATGATATTTTTGAAATTTTTTTTGGGTGAAATATTTGTATCTCTATAAATTGATTATTTTGTATAGATTAAGGCTATATTCATTGAATAAAAATATAGAAAGCACATAAATTTTCTGTGATTACCAAATATAAGGCGGATAATTAAGCTAAGAATGGGGATGTACTTTCTATACTAGAAATATAATATTATAATCTCACATTGCAGGTGGATCGAATTTTTTAGAAATTGTTACAATCTACCAAGTGTAATTGAACAAAAAATTTGTCTTTCTAGACTAAACATATAAGGTATAATATTATTTTTCATATAATAATACACCCACATTTAATACATATTATATTTTACGGTATAATAATAGTATTTCTATATGAAAATTCAGAAATCCATCTAACGAAATTAATAATGAATCATGATAACATGATTTATACAACACCCGCATGTAAAATCATCAAGTTGTTCTTGTAATCTAGAAGTGTTTTTTAAAAATTATAGAAAGAAGGATATTTTGTTTCTTTTTAGCTAAACACATAGATATATTTTTTGAAAATTTATTGAAATGAATGACTTATTCTCTATTAATTATAAAATAATAATTTTTTATGGGTACCGTGAAAAAAGTCAAAAAAATATAAAAATTTGGGAACCGAATGAAACTAAATCTAATGTGGCCTAATGTATTGCAACCCAAGATAATCATCTTTTATGGGAATCACAGCTTCTAGATTCATGGGGTTCATACAATGGAAATATATAACCCTATCACTATGGACCATTTTTGACCTAAGGAAATAGGTAACCATTTTCCCTCTCTATAGGTGAGATAAAGGCACATTCTACTACCCATCAAGCAATGAAACCATCTACTAATATATGAAATCATCCAAAGATTGGTTCTTAACCCGTGAACAATCTTCAATATTGTCCTTGAGTCCATTGAAGCTCCCGCTAAAGGGATGTTTTCCTTCGTTCACAAATAAATCATTGGGTGCATCACATACTGTAATTTCAGAAGAGGGTGTAATCATCCCAAGGAATCAATGAACACAATATTGAAACCACCCTAGGAGTCGTTCACCACACCACCTACCCTCATAGAACCAAAGTACATGATCCATATTTATAGAGTTTCGACCTAGAACTAATGTGTCTACAGAAAAACCAATTTCCATAGTTAAGACTCCCAATATATTGAACATGGGATATTATCATAGTGAGAAGTTTTGTAGTTAAATCATAAGCCTAGTTTCTATTGATATGGGACAGGTCAACCTAGAGGTTCCTAGTATTAATGACAAGAGCTCTTCCTATTTAATAAATACCTTCAATGAGAGCCTTATTTCCCGCATACTTGCTACACTAGGAGCCAGCACCAAGAACAATATCTCTAGAATTTGGTTCCAACATTCCCAAACCCACTCTCTAGAACCATAGTTGAAGGAATGAAGACAGTCGTTGGTCATGGGAGGTATGTTTAAAAAATTATCCGAACTCCCTCTATACATATCGATCACAAACCCTTTGAAAAAACAAGTTCCTAGAGCTCTACACCCAACATTCCTAACAAATTGGGCATTTAGAAACAATTAAATCCCCAATTATTTAATTTTATTACATATATGGGAAACAATTAGTTTATTATCATCCACATGAAGTTGTTGAATTTTGGAGAAAGTTATTTACACCACAACCCCACACTCCAAGCATATGCAGAGGCTTAGGATGACATCAGTCATCCAAAGTCTAATATAGAGAACTCCCCAGAATAATGCCCCACGAAAATAAACCAGTATGAATTTGTATTGATATTGATAATGTGAAAAATATCATTCTATTATCAGTTAAATATGGAATTAATTAATTTCACATACATGTTTGCACTTTTTAAGGTTAATTCTGGAACATGGATCCTTGGTAATCCATTTTTGGTACTATCCAAATTTTGATGCATGAAGGAGAAATTTCTTATCCCCCACTCTCCATCGAGAATTTCTTTTAATAGGAAAATTATGTGGGATGATGAATGAAGAAAAGGATGATGAGAATTATCTTCCCAATGAACCAAACCCACTACATTTATTTTCCATGAATCTACCCACAAGGAGTTTATTCTTCTTCAATATACCATGCAAATTTCACATGAATACTATGATGTGTGTCCAAAGTATTTCTGATGTTGATGAATCCCTCCCTAACTAGTATGGAAAACCATTCCCATGAATCATCATTATTCTTTACCTCACGATGATCATCCTAAATGAATAAATCTAGAAAATTTTAAATGTGTGAGATGACCACCATACGATATTTGGTAACTATGATATCAGGAATCAGAATGGATGATATGACACTATTCACCAAAGTTATTCTTCCACTGATGGATATGTAAATGTTTTTCCATTATTGAATTATTCTTATGATCCTCCCCAGTATATTATAAAAATGATGTATTTGAGTACTATTGGCCGAGATGGGATCACCCATTTAGTTCATGTGGAGGGATACACGTTTCATGTCAAAATAATTAAACAACATGTTTTACCATCTATCTAAACACTTGAATGAATTATATACATTTCTTTTTGATTTTTTAATAACCACTCAACTAAATTTGGAATAGTCATCATGATGATAATTGATGGTTCCTACCAATATCTTATTGTAATTTTCAAATATAATGGTATCAATTGGGAACATTAGATAAGAGATGTAACATGAGAAAGATCTACACTGTTATAGAAACACTCATCCGCTAAAAATATTCATGTTAATAAGTCAGTTGAGAAAATATTGAGAAATAATGAAAAGGTAATGGGATAATAGATTACCTTGTCTCATTCCCAAGACCATCTTGAAGAACAATGATTTTTCCCAAATAATTAGATTGATAGAAAAGAAGAAATTTTGAATCAAAACAAGATATCAAAATCCCAGCAAGAAATACCCATTCATGCAAGCACCTTGATGAAAATGTTCTGTTCAACTTGCTCGTAATATTTATTCATATCCAGCTTAATTGATAATTTTGAACGAGGATCGTTCGGAATTATATAGTTTATCAATTGCTAAGCCATGTTATGATCTCTGGAGAGTATTTCCCATAAAAACACTAATTACATAATTTGATATCTAATTAGGATTGAGGGTGAATAGATGTCTATTAGTTAAACTATCTAACACCTTGTATGGATAATTTAACATGCTAATCAAAAGTTAGGGGTTGATGGACATAAAATTCTTGATCATGAGAATAATCAGGAATGTTGTTGTAAATTCCACTCAAGGGAGTCCACCACCATGATGTAAATATTACACTGCATGAACTAGATATACTATGATGTTTCCCCATGTGCCTTAGTAGAAAAAAGTTGAATAACCAACGGGTACTTGCACTCTTTTCAGATTCATGTTGCTCTTGGAATCATAGACCCTTTTATTCTTGTGTATGGTTCTTAATAATCAGTGATAAGAACATGAGATCACATGCTAAACAACATCAATAAGGTGATAACCACTTTTCAAATATCCACCCTACATTCATGGATTTGGTGAGGAAAATGGATTTCAAATTGGATTCAGGCATACCTATAACCACATCCCTATCCTCCAAGACGGTTCCATCCTCCAGCCTAATAATGGGTTTAACGAGCATCTGTTTTTCTTTAATTCATGCATGGAAGAACATAAATTTATTATCACCTTCATAGGGCCATTTAATATGATATTTTCCATGCAGCATTATCTCTTATCTCAGAATCATATAAGTAACTATGTCTATCATATGAAAAATATATAAAACATAGTATCCTTCCAATAATTACGAAGTATAAATTATATTTTTTCAAAATCATATATATCCACCTCAATGTCATTATCACAAGGTGGTATCCTAAAAATCTAATATATTATATCAACTCAGAGCCTTTATTGCTTATTATGAGGCTCATACCCTGAAAACCCAGGAACGAGTTTTTTCCATGAACTATACCACACATAATGGTACTGCATGGTGTTATTCCAGAGTTTTGAGTATGAAAAATTCAATATTATATCCTACATGGGTGAAAAACCTCCTAAAATGAAGAATGGTAAGAAAAAATTTGGATGAGGTGTGTTACCTTAACATCAAGATAGGCATAAATGGGTTGGATGTTGGTGAGACACTTATCCAAGAGAAACCATGTGCCCATAGCCATTTTATGATTATTTAACTATGTGAAACAGTCTCCTTCATATCACATTTCAAGCATCACACGTCGCTCTACGGATGATACAAAATCACGAATTCCCTTCCTATGGAGGAATCCTCATAAAATTCTCACTTAGATCAAAAATAATGTTAATGTATACTCCCAAAAACCATAGAGAGTCTCTAGGATCAATGGATCTGATCCCATCCCACAAAATTTTTTTGTTTTAGGTATCATATATCCTGCAAAAAAATGAGAAAAAGAGGCTTTCAGAACTAGTCGTGGTTTCAGTTGTAACAAATTGGTTTGAGGATTAAATCAAATCTATTATGATTCTATCATTACAAAAGATCCATATATGTTGATTATGGGGCTAGGTATGAATGAATCCCCTCATTCTATCATTATGGTAAAATTAAATAATTTTTAATGTGATTTTCTTTGGTTTGAAAACTGAAACTAGGGAGGGCTTTCTTGGATGGAGTTCGTTAGAGACTAATTCGGTCTTTTTCCAAGCACAAAGGCCCTTTCGATTTCAAATTAAGAAGGATTTCATTACAATGATCATAGAATTATTTTATAAAAATACCAAATGAAAAAATAATCTTGTAACCATGAATGAGACTTGAGATACATTGAGTGAGAGCAGGTACACACCCCCATAGAAACTAGTGATCCAAATAGAACTATAGGAACTATCGGTCTCGTTTTGTGACCTTAGGATTTCTATTGAACCGTTAATTTTCATTTGGATGGGGATTTGGATAAATCATTCTTTGGGGGAATATAATTTTATATCACCTATAGTAATGAGCACAGAGTCCATCAAATTTTACCCCTCTACATGTGAATTCTAAGAGGATGACCACTAATGGATATCCTATTGCTAATCAAAAAGTGACAATGTACTATTCCATGAATCCCCGAGAGACATTATATTATCATAGGTATCTAGATCACACAGGAAAGGTAATGGAATGGAATATATATACCCTTTACCTTATCTGGTACACCATAGAGAACATCCCTGCACTTAGGAGGACCAACTAAAAAAGAGGAATATATCATTGATTCATTGAGCACCAGATCCAAGTATGATAGATCTTATGAGAATGGAGGGTTTATGAAATGTTGATCAGCCATCATTGGAAGAAGTTCATCCCAGAAGAAATTATTTTCTTCTCAGGGCACTAGGTCCCTAACCGCCAGATTGGAACCTGGTAGTGACGACATGGTTTCCTTGGTTCTATGCCGAGAATGAACACTATTTATTTGAGATCAAAGATGATTTTTCCATAGGATGAAAAGGAATAATATCATACACAATGTTAAACATTGACTTGTAGCTGAAAAAACAATAATACATTGGGGTGATAGATGAAAAAGATCATTTGGCCAGTTGATGTAGCCCAAAACTTGAAGATTCAACTGATCCATGTGATGTATTGAGATGTCAACATTCATATAGATATAAGATACAATGAACTCCTTAAATATACGGTGTGGTCCCCTGCACAAATAAGTCCTCCTACAAAATCACTGATGGAACACAACATTGAAATATTCTATAATGGAAGAGGGAGACAAGGGATATTTATACAGAACACCATATGGGGGAGTCTGTACCCTGATTTCAGTCCATCAACCAGTGGAGGATACTAAAATTGCATTGAACAATGAATCTAGGAAGCTTTCACCATGCCTACATATTATACTCTTTAGAAGATAGAATGAAATAAAATGAACTTTTTAAAGATCAAAACCTGATCCGAGATAGTTAATACCCATGGTAGGATAAAATTTTGAAAACGAAAATGTAGTGTCATGTCTAATCCATACATGTGCACGGACCTCCACTTGGGAAATGGATCTCACTGATACAAACCCTTTTATAAGAATCTCATTGTCTATAGGCATATCACATTTCATAATAATGAATTATTTTCTAAAATATATAGTAGGGGGAAGGTATACATTAAAAAATATAATGATCCAAGTAAATATGAATTGGTATATGAATAAATAGAACTAGATAAAATTGAATAGGGTTTTCTATATACTCATATTGTATAAATGATTAGTGGAGTTGTTTTAGAAAAAAAGATACATGGTTCTATTTTCCATAAAGATGGTGACACATTATGAATTTAAAATAATGGACTGATTCCATATGGATAATTAGTAAACAGCTCAGAATATACAAAATTGACAGAATCCAAAATTCTAAAATGGATTCTTTATACCAAAACAATTTTTTGTTTTAGTGAATGATTTAGTAGATGAAAATCATTATTAGTGTAAATGGTTATTTATAATGAATTAAGAATTGATGGTAATTTAATTATATATAAATATTCATTGGTTTCTAATAGTTTCCAATAACAGAAATGAATATACTATAGAAAAACCATTCAACCTAATTCTGCGTAAAAAATATCTGAGTAAAAAATTCCATTGCATAATACCATGATAATAAAATTTTTAAAATGAATTTCAAAACCACTTTCCTTAATAGAAACATTCAGTACTATTTTTACATGACACAACCAGAATATTTTAGGACACCATATTAGTAAAAAATTATACAATTTTTAGAGAACCATTTGGGGAATAAAATATGCAACCATATCAAAAAATAATCATTTTCATAAATATATAAGAAATTAATTAGTTAATAATGAATGTGATATATGTATCTGTAAGTGTTTTAGTGGGTTGTTATTACATTCCTAGAAATATATGTTAAACATATTTTAATGATGGAATGTTAGATATCAAACATATATTCAGTTATGAAACAGTTGAAAAAATTATTCTCAATGAAATATTTACAGGATGAATCTAACACTATATCAATTAAGATCAATAATGATTGATATTCAAGGCCATTAATACTATATGACAAAACATATATTGATAGAGTATTAAAATGATAAAAAAAATATCTTTCCAATTGAGTATTCTTTCCTATGTGACATGGTATATATCTCTCCCAAAAATTGTTTCCTTAAACATAATAATACATATAATGGATGAGCAATATCACATACACTTATAAGATTGGATTTATCATGTTCGTCATTATATATACTAGACATGATGTTCTGTAGGTATTGATAATGGTATTAAAATATCCTTTAAATCCAAGATAGAAACATTGATTAGTAATGAAGATCATTTCAGAGTACCTACTGTGTAAAAATTATATTTCCATTTTTTATATTGGATATATGGAAATATTTGTGAGGGGAAACCATAATTATAGATTCTATATAGATCATAATGAAATAAAATCTTAGTGGATATAAGTGTATTAAATTAATAGAAAGGTTTTGGGCTATAAAAATTCCATGATTCCTAGAGTCATAGATTGAATAATAATGTTTATAAATATAGGAACTTATGATGTTATAAAATATGGAAATTTCATAAAAAACATCAACTTTTAGTATAGACTTATACCTATAAATATTTATTTTATCTCTTTTTATTGTGATTAAACAATAGAAATGGTTCTATCCAAGGATCTCATGTCACATAAAAAGGTGAATAATTGAATTTAATTTTTAAAAAATTTATAGATTTTAAAAAAATTTGGGAATTCCATGTTATAACATTAAACATAATTGAAAATGTGATGGATCCCTAAACCAAAGACATACCTCAACAGAATCCTTAAAACATATGAAATCTTATAGGTTAAAAGATGTTTTTTATTGGATATAGTGAATATGAGAGTCTATTAGAGTTGGTTCCCATTATCGGAATTGATTTTTATGTTTTATTACTAGAAGAGAAGTAAATATTTTATCTTTAAATGATTTTTCTTCTCTGTAACATTAGTTAAGCACTGTCCTTTAGATTTTCATCTAATCTTATGGTTATAGTTTTTTCCCTATATAATTATAACCAAGATATTAAATTATAATATTCTAAAATATAATCCTATAGTCTTAATATATAAATAAGATTATTCTTAACTGATGTAATAATATGAGGAGATTATGGTTTTTCATAAATTGATACTACTTCTAACGATATACACAAATAATGATTTTTATTAAGGTATATCTTGTGTTAAACCCCCAAATCAGAATTACATGTTTTTTAGATTTCAATTGATATTCGTATCAAAAACCTTGTGTATTGGACATTTGACATGATATTATTATTATTATATGTAATGAACCACATACAATGTTTTATGTAATAAAACTATGTTGGATTCTACTAATGCTGAGCTGTGGAATGTCAAGTGTGTCATATGTTATATGTAATTAATTGTATTGGGAAAAAAATTATTTTTCAATTTTGTGATATAGGAAGATGATAAATTTGGCCTTTGATTGAAAATGAACTATCTAAAATCCTCTCAGTCAATGGTAGTTTATATACATGATAATGAAATATAAATCAAGAATATATTGTGATGAAACAAGTGTGCTTCATGTTTGATGCGAAATATATGAAAAGTGGTTATATTTACTAGTAGTGTTTATAGAATGTTTAATATATTTTAAACATTATCTCCTTTCTCAACGGGTTCCTTTTTTGATTTCCAATACAATGATCTTGTATATTATGTCTATTTACCTAATTCTATTGAGAACTATTCCTAGAATGTTGCACACTATGTGTATCACAGATCTTATTGAAATTTATTGAATTTAATATTAAGATAATAAATTATAATATTTTATTAATATAATAAATATTTTTAAAAAATTATCAAATATATTCAATAATGGTATATTCGATATTAGAATATGGGTGCTAGTTATTTTTGTTTTATTTAATTAATCACAAGTTAGTAAATATATATTTATTAAATGTTGAGATTAGTGAATTTAATATGATAAATATTTATTATGGGGTTATAACTATTAAAGTAAAAAATAATTAAAATGTTGAGTATGTATAATATTTATTTATTTTTTTAATGACTAATGTTTGTTAAAATAAAAAATAAATTATTAAAATTTTATTAAATTACATTAGAGGTAAATTAGATTACATAATGGTATAATGGAAAAGAAATATATATTTAATATGATTTAAATAAATATTATTTTATTTTACTTCCTAATATATTTTTAAATAATAACATTTCAAATAAAAATATTATTAATATTTGAAATGTGTTTTATAATGTTTGAATATTTAGATTATAAAACATGTTAAATTTTCAAATATTTTACCATATGTATAAATTCTAAATTATAGAATTTTTGTGTTTGGGTACTAAATAATAGTTATACATCATTTATAACTTAATGAATCCCTAAATATTTTTTGTCAGCCATTTTCTCTCTTAATAACCATTAGATAATAAGACACCTCCTGTTTTGATCAAAGATGAAATAAGTGAATGACAAGATACCACCATAACGGCACCAAGAGGTTCAAGAATGGTGATATGTGATTCATGCAGAGAATATAAATACATCAAGTGGAATATTTTTATGGTTTATTTCCCTTAATAAACTGCACAATAATAGTTTAGAAATAAAATTTTTCATGTGTATTGTCCTGTTAATTTTAATTCTAAATTTAATTAATTATAAATAATTTTGAAATAAACCACTATATAATAATGCAGTTCTTGTATATTAGTTTTTTGAGGTATTAATTATTTTTATTGATAAAAATAAATTTTTTTCACTAATATGATGCTTATGTTTTTCCCAGAACTATTACTCACCCAAAAACATCCTCACAATAAAAAATAATTCTCACGTGTAAATCCGAAGCACATTAAATATGGTGATATACACATAAAATAAAGAAATTATAAATAATATTATAATCATTAAATTTTATCATAATGAAATATGTATTTATTATGGTGTTAATTTTAAATAAAGCATTATCTAAAAAACCCATAAAAAATTTATAATGTAATTGAAAATATTGTGGAAATATTTCATCTATAGAGGAAAAATATTTGACAAAATTCATCAAAATTTCAAAAATATTCTAACATCAATATGTTTTATAATCTCGTTTAATTACTAGAATTTATTTTTTTCAATATATATTTTATATGATTTATTAATTAAAAATTAAAAATAATTCCTAGAATTATATCACCTCAAGAAAAAACAGCATCTTCGATCCATCCCATCCCTTTAAATAACAACCAACCCTAAAAAAATTTAACATTATGTATTACAACAAACTCCTCAGGAAAATTTTTAAACTAAAAATTGTTATAGATTTTGGCTCAATTCTACATTGTGCATAAATTTTTAATATTTGGTCCTGGTGTTTTGTTCTCTAGTAAAATATTTTTATATCTTACACAGAAAATGGGTGGTATAATGATGTTTTAAAAAACCTAACTGGATTTAATTTTGGTTTATTTCTTCATATATTGTTTGATTTATTCATGTTTTGTTTGGAGTAATAGGGAAAATAAATTTCCCTACTATTATGGATGAGATCATAGACATATTTCCAATAGATGTTTCATGGTTAACTCTATAGAGGTTGGTATAGTTTTAAATTAAACTTATTTTTCCATGTATTAACTTTATAGATTATAAGGATTATTTTCCAAGTTATGTTCTACGAAAACATGAGATGTTAAGGCCCTGTCAGCCAAAAATTATTTTTTGATGTATATAAAATATATTAAAAATAATGAGTGTTTATATTTCCTAAAAATGTGAAATAACTCCTAAATACGAATCATAATGAAATCATGGGGCCTTTGTTGACTTTAGAGTGTGGTTTTTACACTATGAGAGACTAAAATTTGGGGCGCTTCAAACATTTGGATTACCTGTAGTGGTTGTAGAATGTTCCAATATATAATTTGATTAGAAAATTTATTAAAATCAATTACCATGAAGTGAATTTTTATATAAATATATAGATATAACAAAATATTTGGTTAATCTCTATAACGCTTGTGTTTTTTTGATAGTTCATTGGGGGATTATTCCTGGGAAAACAATACGAAAATCATTGATCAATGATCAGTGTGAAATAGATTTATACAATATCACCAATAATAATGATGAATAATCAAACTTCATTAGTGATCGATTCATATCAAGGTATGATGTTTAATTCATTTTTATTAATCTCTAAATTATTATTATATGATTAATGTGAATCAATCAACCAATAGATTGATTAACAAGTCAATCTTATTGTGGGTACAAGATTATTTGTAGATAATTTGGTAGATAATGTTTATTATATAGGGATATTCATTATTCATTCTAATGAAATGAATCATGGACTACCGAAACACATAATAGGTTTTTTATATGTTGATTTTCTTGGTTTTCTACCACTATTCTTATTCTATTCAACGATGGTGGTCATTATGTTTGGTTGTTTGAAATATACTGAATATTAAATCAATGCACATTAGTCTCTTCGAATAATGGAATGAAATCACATATTTGGTTTTGGTTTTAAGAAAATATCATGTGATTAAGGAATCAAAAATGTATTAGTGTAGTTTTGGGATATTTGGGTTGTAGTTTTAGCTAGTGGGGTAGAATGACTCAGTGATGGAGGATCCCAAAATTCATTTTATGGCAGGGGATTTGGCCTCAAGTTTTGATCCTGTGTGTTTGACTTAGATCCTTGATTTTTTTTGAGAATCATGGAACAAACATGTGGGCTATGATTTTACCTAAGTATGTATGTGGATAAAAACATGGCTATACATAGATGAAAATAATCATCAGAATATGGACATTGTTGAAAATACATGAGGTTAGTCATGTCGTGTACTAAGACATTGTCATAAGAACTGGCCATGATAGATAGGCAGAACATAGTGCCAAATGGACACACCAAGTAATTCAATTACACAACATGTATTCCATCAAGGATGTCATGGATCCCTTATCATCTTCAACTTGGAAATGTTTTGTTAGGGCGTGTTCTGATGATTTATTCCCTGATGGTTTTCATGGATTCACGTCATTTGAATTGGATGGTGTTCCCATCTAACAAAATTCTATTTTGGATAGAGTTGTGGTAATCCCTCTATGAGTCCATGAGTGAGATCCTATATTATAATTATTCCCCTGGGATGGTTAATTAGTATCCTCATTACCAACACTACATGAGTGTTATTCCCCAACATAGTGGGTAAGTCTTGGATGAATTTTTGGCATACACATGGACTTGGATAAGATCCCCATTTATGTATCTTTCTAGTAAAATATCTGTAATATACATCTTAAAAAGAATCTCTAAAATCATGACATATCAGATCGAATCAATCTCTGATATTTGTCTCATGGAGTTTTTCCTCCCATACAAGACTTATATATGACCTTCGAGTATGAATCCTTGGATTTCTTTATGGTTGTAACCTTAACTTTAGGCTATGTGTATACTATGAGTGGATATGAAATTCATTATTATATATTTTATTGACATGTACCTATTATGTTCTTACCATTATTTCTCATTCTACATGCTTAGTGACTTTACGGTGTAATATTGGTTATTGTTATAGTCACCCTTGGATGGGATATTTTCGTATGTGAAATATCTTATGCTGACTACTACACTATTGACCGAGTCCTATAGGGTCTAGGACCAGGAATAACATAGTGATAAAGACAGACTTATGTGTGTTCTGGTGGTTACATAGGTAGTTATAAAATCATACTTCACAAATTGTACTTGTTTCTAGTTACATTATATTTGGATTGTATTTGGTTCTGTCTTCTCCAGAATTTTCTCATTGTACTATTATGGATGGATTTTATATTTATGCAGGAATGTTTATTCTTTATTTTACTTCTCAGCATTGTATGGGATTGGATATGTGTTCATGTGTAAAAATACATTATTAAAAGGTGTCTTATGTTTATGATATGCCCACTAGGCATATTTTGGAAGTTCTTATCATATTATAGGTGGTATTGGGGTAGTTACAGTTCAGGCTATATTGGGATAGGTCATGACATAATTCACCATGTATTCCATATAGCATGAGGATCTAGAATCTATTCTACCATTTCATTTGGATCCAATGAATCTAATGTAAATATTATCTAGATTGGAAACTAAGTAGAAAATTGATAATTAGGAAATGTTTATAATTTTTGTGTCAATTTTCTTATTTTACAAAATTTTAGTATAATAAATAAGGTTATTTATAGACTTTTTGGTGTTAAATATTGTGATGCTGAAGAAAATATATCCACTTTCCTGGATAGAAGATATATTTGATCATCTGGGTAGAAAACATTAATTTTCTATCCTTGTTATGACATTCAAGTATCATCATTTCAGGCTGTGAGTTGATGGATTTTTTTTTTGAATTTTAAGAGAATGTATGGGTTATATTACTTCCAAATGATTTTGATACAATGGTTGTTGTTTTGGTAATTTTTATGGACATGAGGAATATAATATTCAACTAGAATATGGATCCATTTTTGGTTTTTCATATTGAGGACATTTTGGTATACTGTGAATCTTAAGAGAAAATTAAAAAAAAGGTAGCAATGTTGGCAAATTGTTGAGTTCATCAGTTATAAGAAAATAAATCAGAATATCACTTTTTTTATACAGGAAAATAATTCTTCTCATGTATGTTGTGATTTCGGTGGTTGACATAGTGATTCTTTATAATATAGAGGTAGTGATTTATTTGATGACTATAATGAATATGTTTAAGAAACAAATGTGGGAAACATAGGGTATTATAGGAAGTTTATATGATATTTCTCTAAGATATATGAATTTATGACTAAAAAAATAATAAAGGATCCATAATTTATTGAATGACTAGTGTGATATATATTTTCAATAATTAATGGCTATCCATATAATATATCATTATATTATGATACCTATGATAGTTAATACATATGTTTTATATGGTGACTCTATGAGTGGAGGCATGGATTTTGAGTTGATAAATGCTTATCCTATGTAAACATATAAGACTCTGTAAATGAGGTTTCATTAGTGAAATGATTTCGTATGTGATATCAACACAGTAATGATGGTATATGAACTAAATTTTTAACACAACTATCAAATTGGTGATAACAATTTTTTAAACATCGAACACATGAAAATTAAGGTGTAACTTATCATGGAGATATTTAAATCTATGAAAATATTGTTGGGTCATGTGTCTATAATCATTCATCGTAATGGAATCATATACATTCGGTATAGGTAACATTGTTTTCATTCTTTACACTTGTAAAACATTATTAATATTAAAAATGTTTTTTAATGTTTCATACATTACATTTTATGGATATTTAAGTCATGTTGATGTATTAAATATATTTTACCATAAATTTTGAAAACATAGTAATAAAATATTTTAAATTATTATAAAAGAATACATAACACCCTACTGATTTGTTTTGGTGAATTAACAACCAAAGACATAGTTACATATGATAAAATACTTTTTTCACAACTATCAAATTAAATTAATTAATGTCCTTTCAAAGATACAATGATAATAATCTTCATATATGAATAAATATGCTAGAAAATATAAAATTACAAAAAAATAATTTCTGATAAATAATTTAAAATTATGAGGGTAAATTTAGTAGATCTAAAATTTCAAATAAAATTCTTCATCATTATCAAAATCAATTCCATAATATATTCCTCTAACAAAACCACATTTATCATCAAAATTAAAATTCTATTACATTTTGAATTTGTGATTGTTGAATGGATGATGAAATATCATTTTTAAGAAACTTTCATATGTGTTATCAAATTGAAGATAGAGGGATAATTATATGTTTGAGATTTATATTGTTGAATGTGTATAAAATCAGTTATATTTTATGGTAGGAATACTAAATATGTTAGTGTATACTATAAAATGTAAAATATACATGTTTGTTGAGAAATTATTTTAAAAGGGAATGTTAAATTCAGTTGTTGTGATCGAGAAAAAAATCAAATTTTTAAGTTAGAATTATATTTTTAAAACATTTAATTTTAATATTACAAACTAAATATACTTTCACACATATTTTTACAATCTCTTTTTTAAATAACCACTATTAAAAATACCTTGATTTCATGTTTTAAACATTGGTTAATTAAAGAATATATTTAAAAATTGTTTTTGAAATTATTTTCATCACATATTCTGGAAAATAATGTTCATTGAAAATATTTTTAAAGTATTATATATTAAAAACAAATGCTAAAAATATTCTTGAAATTATTTAAATCTTTCATAAAAAAAACAGATGTTAAAAACAGTTTTAAAAATACTTTATAAATAACTAATCATTTAATATCAGTGTAACAAATACCTATTCTCCTAGTGTTGGATTACAAGGATCAAATGTGTTTGGTTCAGTTGTCAAAGGAGGAGTGGTAGTTGATATAAGTGTTGACTATTATGCATTTGGATTTAAGTTGTGTGCTATTGGTGGATGTCATAGGACAACTATGTTGTTGGAAGGGGGTTATGTGTTCACATTAACCAAGAATCTCTTTCCACTAGATGAATTTAATATATTAGTTTTGTATACTAATTTTTTTTTGCAAATTCCTCCCCTTTACTGTGTCTACATGATGATTAAAACTATATACACCATACCCACAGCGTATGTCAAACCTCACACGAACATTTTGAAAAATATACTGAATATATGTAGAAATAATAACAAATATAATTGCATAAAATAATTGTATAATAAAATAATTTTATGTGGTTTAAACATGGTGTCCAACATCACATATAGAAACATTACTGCTTTCATTATCAGGATAGGAAAATGAAATACACTTTGAACAGGCCAATATGTTGGTAAAAATTAATTATAAAAGTTATACTACTATAATTCATTATATTAATTTTTTATAATTTACAATATTGAATATAGATCCCTAATATAATACTTAATACACTATAAATGAGTTCCTCACATAATTTTATTTGCATTCTCATTGAATCATTTTTGTTTTAAGGATGTTAAACATTTATAGAGATACATCTATCTAGAAAGGAAACTGATGAAATTTTATTGTAATGATGACTTGACTGCAAATATTGGTGACGCATTCTTATAACATCTTTCCAAAAACATAGAAGGTATGTCCTCTCAACCCCTCTTCGTGTAATTTACCTCATAAAATGTGGGGAATTTCATGGAACTATTTGTTCTTTGAGAGATTCAAATACGACCATATAGTTATTAAACCTATAAAAATTCTTGTGATCAACATTCAGTGAACCAAATCATGAGAATTAAAATAATCCTCACATCCTAAAAATAAAAACTTGCAGACTATACTGAGTGAAGTATTTAAAACCCACAAAAATTTATCAACAAATAAATAAACATCCTTTCTAGTTCATAACATTAATTGTTTTCTATCCACCTTATATTCACCCACTTCCCAGTGTGGATTGATTTTTCCTCATACAATCTTCAAATTACACTTTTGTGAACACTTCCATTAAATTCTAACTTCTTTCTATCTTATAGATATCAAACTCTATGTCCACCAACTTATTAAGAATGGTGTATTACAGTAGAAAAAAAATGATTCCTATTCATGGATAGGGTATTCCAAGAAAAATGGACCACACTTTGATTGTCAAAGAATAAGACTCCACCATATGAAGATCCCTCTATCTCATTAAGATTGTGCATCAATGAAATCATCATATTTTTTGTTTATGATTCCACTTGATTCTCTACTTATGTTGCATATAGAGTCACTATTAACTATATCTGTGGAATCTAATTAATCTGTATTCATATATAAGTGTACACAATCACAATCATTATCATTTAGAAATACGACTCTCTTGTTATTTCCACATCAATAAAACAATGAATCAAATCTTATTCCCCAACACATAAAAAATCATCTAAATTTTTCATATATATTATAATCCCCTTAAAAGATTTTTTGTAATCTCTTATTAGATTTTACATAATTTAACTAGAAACACCCACTATAAAATTAATGTCTAGTCTATTATGGATCATTACATACATCAATATTCATATAATTGATTATATTAAATAATTATTTATGATTTTAAAGATATTTTGTTTATAGTGCCTATGTCTTGGTAAAATTGAAGTGTTTGGAAGGATATGTTGAAGTAGGTTTATCTCAAAATTTTCAATGATCATTAAGATGTTGTCAGTCATGGATAACACAAATGTTTTAGTTTTCATATGACACTCAATCCCCATCCTAATATTTTACATTAATTAAAAATGTCATTAATTACATATATTCTCGAAAAATAACTATTCAAATTTAAAATTATGATATCATTTGGTCCATATAAAAATATTCCATCTATGGTCTAAATATTTTTGATTAATGTCACATCATCCCACTCATCTTAGTAAAAGAAATGGTTTATGTTTTAGATTATCAAAACTTCTTCTAGCACGAATGTGTAAATCTTTTGGTTTCATTTCCTCGGTTCTTTATATTGTTCATAAATACCTTTATTTCGTTTTCAGACCAAATTTATGATTTTTTTCATATATGATATTATTTATTTTTTCTGTGTAATATTCTTCTATAAAATTACCAAAAAGGGAACACATATTTTCATCTATCCATTCCAATTGCAATGCTTCTGATGGCACTGCACATGGAACATTTTGGATATTTCCATGATTAAATAAATGTTATTATATCCTTAATGAACCCAATATTTATTTTTGGTTAAATTCTTTTACCACTATCCATGATATGAGTTTATTTTTTCTATTATCCACTACCTTAATGAAATAAACCCACTTATTCACAAGTTCTCGTTTCATATCCCATAAATCAATGATATCTCAAGTAAGAGTTAATTTAAATAAAGGTATATCATTATTACTTGATTTTATATATTTTTTTATACTCATCGAGTGTCACAATTAATTTATGGTATTTGGGTTCTCTAGAATCCATTAATATTAGAAAACTCAAGTCATCCTCAAACCTCTAAACTAATCATCTAACTATGGACAATTTCTATAACTAAATCATATCCTTTAATCTCGGTGTCTCTACACTATCTTCTAGGGCCTTAATTTATTATAAAATCACTCAAGAATTACTATCCCATGATCCTTATTGAGTATATTACACTTTTTCCTCCATTGGAATTATAGTACTTTCATATGAGTTCTTTATATATTTGATCTTTTTGTATTTTTACACAGATATACTTGCTATTAAATAGATAATTGACCTCCATTAAATTATTTCTCAACCATGTGATAGTAATTGTATATAATCTATTCATTGAAACAAACATCTCAACTCTTGATGAATTATCTGTTTTCATCATCCCATAGTAAAAATCTAGTAAAACAATATCTTCATACCCAATGATAAAACACACATTGTATTTTGTCTCAATACTATATTCATAACAATAATCAATGTTAATATATTTCCATATAATTAAGACATTTGAGTATGAAACTTATGGTCTTCTAATGATCCATATCTCTTCAATATGTTTGTTACCAACCACTGAATCCAAACTCCATCATTCTTATACATTTCAACATTATGACAACCTCTTTCCAATGTAACATAATAATTTCTTAGTCCAATTATATTCTATACTCATTCTATGAAAATGTTTGATTTAATAATTTATCCACCCTATTTTAATGAGGTTTTCTCAATACCATATTTTCATTACTTGTACACTTTTTGAAGAAGAAGTTGTATAATAGATGTTGTGTAAAATGTATTGACCAATGTTTTTGTATAAAGGAATTTCAAATTCTTCCCACATTCCATTTTTTCTATGGATTAAAATTTGTTGGTATCTAAAAAATCCATAAAATTTTACTCCAATCAGAAAGACCAACATATTCCACTATCATCATCATTAAATTTGAAAATTAATGGTGACCCAATATGTGATAGGTTGGGGGTAGGCTCCCTAACATCTAGGTGATCAACAAACATCACAGAAGAGTTAGAATCATATCTATATAAATTTAAATACTCCCATGTTTGTTTCCTTATAAAATAACCTCCCCACATTCCAATATTAATTTTATCATGTTTTATAAGGCATTTATGCTATAGAACTTCTATATGCTTCTCACTGATATGAAATAGTCAATAATATCAATATTCTAAATCATCTGATGATGTTTTTCCAGATTTATGCGATCTAATCTATCAAAGTCATAAATAATAAATTAATCTCATTATTTAAATAATACCCCACATAAAACGATACAAATCCCCATCATTGAAATGATTACTATTTATATTAAAATATTATATTAATACACTTAAATACATAATCACACTCTTATAGACCCTTCAGTGTATATCTCACAAGATATAACCGTATATAAAACAAAGTGAATTGATGTAGAAGTTTCGACCTCTGATTCATTGGAATGTAAAACCAATACTAAAGTTTTTGATCAGAAAGATAAGTGATAACATAATAAAGAATTAAATATGTTAAGATTTATTCATATTATCATATATGAATATCTATCAGCATGAAAAAGTAATATAAGATCATCAAATTACAATTAATTAATAATAAAATATTGTAATGGATCTAAATAAATATCTATTAGATGACTGGTGATCATGACATAAAAGTGTAGAATATATTAAAAATATGGAATAGTACGAAAAAATAGAATATCATAATAAAAAATAAGAATGTGTAACAATCATAAATATAGTATTTTATATGATTTTGAATTTGGCTATCGGTTAACCCTTTCAGTCATAATATTAGTAGGAGAGCTAAACTCAATAACACTCACCCTTCTTAACATAGTTATGTTATAACCCATATAAAATTTTAATAAAATGAGATAAAATCCTTTAAAAATTTAATGGAGGTAGATATAGGTCACACCCATATCATAATCAATACATTTATTTCTCTATGAAACTTATAAATTCATTATCTCATATTAAACCCACGGAAAAATAATGGCTTTCTTAAACCTTTAAAACCCATCATGTACAATTTACATAAGAACTCATAACATATCAACAATCTAATATTCTAGAAGAAATCATATCATAATAACACACACACACATAGAGAGAGATATATATATATATATATGGTGATAAAAAAACATGTCCTAAAAGGTATATTAGAGAGTGTAAATAGATGTGAAAATAAAATATTTTTCCCAAATTATTTCAAAACATTGATGTGAAAATTCATTTACAGAACTATTTGGGAAAATATATGGTTTCAAAAAATATTAATATCAATAGTTATTAGTTAAAACAACCCTAAAATTAAACAAAATTTAGCAAAATGTAGAACTGAATATACATTGAAAACATCTACATTTAAAATAATATTTAATAAAGGGGACCTAAAAAATTATAATTTCTTCTAAAAATGAAATAGAAAGAAATTGAAAAAATTTACATGTAAAACAATCCATAATATTGAAACCCTTAAAAATAAATTAATGTTTTCAAAAAAATATTTACTGGATGATAAATTTATTTATTTTTGAAAATAAGGAATCCGCTTTTGAATATTTTGAAAAAACATCATTGAAACCCAACATCAATAAAATGATGATGAAAGTATTTTTTTTAACTGAATTAATAGGGGATAAAATAAATTTTTTGTAAAATAAATATGATTTCCCTCTATTTATGGGAGAAAAATATTTGGAATTAAAACAAAGGACATGGAAGAAAAAACACCATTATGGTAGATTTGAATTATTCTTGATAGAAAATATTAGTGAAAAGTTTTAATAGTAAAGGAAGAAAACATTAGATTTGAATATTAATTCTATTGAATATTGAGTTTAAATACAACACAACACCATACTTTATTGTAATAGAAACTTTTAATATGAATATAGTTAATGAATTGTGATTATGATCCAATGAAATTATATGATTCAAGAAAACCCAATAAAGCCTTTATAACATTTGAATAGACAATCCTTGAGAGGTATAACCACAAAAAATAAATTTAAAATCATGAAATATAATATTATCATGATGAAAAATATCATTATTGTATTATTTAATCAATAAAAAATGAAAAATTGTGCATACCTTAGAGATTCCTCTCAAGATTCAATTTTGAGACAAAGAACCCTTTATTAATATCACACACATTGATTTGATAGTTTATTCTATAAGAATTTATAAGAATGAACAATAAATATAGATAAATGAGAGTTTATATAATATTTTATAGAATCATAGGAAAAAATATGTGATTTTAGAATAATTTAGTTCAAAAATAATAATTTGAATCCCAGAGAAAAAAACTGAGTTCAAAAATCCCCTTACCTTTTTTCCAGGTTAGTTGGATGCACTCTAAGTTCATGTATAACTAACATAAATAACACAATATTACATTTAAAACCCATATTAATAATTATTACCCCCTTATAATCTATATTATTTTTTAGGAGTTCATTTATTAGTCATAGAATATTATGACCATTGAGTGTAATTAAATATAACATTATTGCACTTGTTTAATAATTTTTTTATCATTTCAAATAATTTTTTTATTAAATTCATTATATACGTATTATGTATAATCATTATATATATACCGTATATGTAATACAATTTGTTTTGGTTTCCTTAGATAAGTATTTCAGTTACACCGCGTGAAAATGGAATAGTTGTGGTCATATTTCAGTGATTTTAGTGAACCAAATTTTTTACCTTAATAATAAGTTATATACATAATATAAAATATCAATAAATGCTTACCAATCATTATTTAATTAAATTATTATAATATTTTTTTATATTTCACATATATACCCCTAAAAGACATGTTTTGCATCATTCATGTTACTGGTTAATCATACCCAATTGTGAACAAACTTTAACTCAGTTGGTAGGTATGGTTAAAGAGTAATTTATTTTGACATTATATTATTATAATTAAATAATATTTAATTTATCTATCATATTAAACCATATTTTTCGATTTTTTATATAATTTATAAAAATATAGGTGAAAAATGAAAAAAAAATGGTTCGTAGAGGTTCTACTCTATATGTACACACGATTAGTGGTCACATTTCTCAATATATGGGAGGGCTGAATATGGATGATAAAATTAAATTTTCTAATAGTAATTATATTATAGATATCATATTTATTCACCCATATTATTCTTCTTATCGAACATGGATGGAGGTGATGAAATGTGGGAGACATCAGTTTGTGGATGTAGTAGTATCCAAAACACAAAAATGATGAAATTTTTCTAAGTGGACAGGTTGGAATAAATAATGGTTATTAAATTATTAAAAAATATCACTTTAATAATTTTAATTATTTTATTTTAAAATTATGTATATAATATATTTGTATGAGTAATATTTAAAATATAAAATTAAAAAGTGGAATATTCTTATGATGGACACTTGGTCCTTCCTTGGAAAATTCCTTAGAATCGAAGTGATTGAGCCTACATGAATAAATTGGGGATTATATTTATTTTATATGATTCTATGTAGATTAAAATGGAATAATTTCTAGAATTATTTCGTAGGATACTTCTATGTTTTAATGGTAGGTATGTGATCCCCTTTCGTAAAAGAGGAAAAGAAACTTCTGAAAACACCCTATCTATTCTAATAATGGAATCAACCTATTCCAATGTCAATGGATCAAAATATTAAAAATATTAAATATTCGGTAGTATTTGGGAATATGAATACTTTCTCAAGGCTTTCCACACATGATTTAATTATGTTAATTGTGTTTTTCAATTTACATATTAAATTTTATGGTTTTACTTTCAAACTAGGTTACTAGTTTTAAAATAAGTGATTTCATTGTTTAGTATGAATATATGTTAACTCATATAAAAATTTATTTTTATCATGAAAATAAATAAAACATCTATCTTATCAATGTTTATTTATAAAAATTATAGAATCAAATTTAAAATAAAAATATAAAATCTGTAGAAAAAATAATTTATTATAAAAACGGTATTTTGACCATTATAGATTTTTAATAAAATTTTATTGATTAACCAGTAAATGAGTGTCAATATAATATTATACATGTTTATAAATAATTTATATTATTTAGTAAATTTATTTAACTTTAATATATTTGATATAATTTCCATCAATATAATAATATTATATTTTAAAAAAAATCACAATTTTTTGGTAATTAGAATTAATCTATACAATCTAATCTCATTAATACAATGGAAATACATCATATTAAATAAAATTTACATTATTTTATCAATAATAATAATCATTTTAACGAAGTATCCATCTACAGGTATGTAAAATTAATTTTTACAAATGCATGGAAAATCCCAATTTCATAAAAAGTATATTTTTGATCAAAATGATTTTATATTAGAATAGGGATATCAATGAAAAGGACCCAAAATAATGTTAAATTACATAAATAATTAAAATAGTATCTACTAAACTTTTATTTAAATAAAATAATTGAATAAAAAATTTATAATTAATTACCTTCATTTAAAAATAGTTTTCATCAAAATGGTATATAAATTTATAAATGTTGAGAAAGAGTTTATAAAGTCAAAATAGTATTTTGAAATGATTAATTATTATTTATAATGTATAATTTTATAGTGAAATATTTCAGAAACTGTTAATTTATTCATATATAATTTCATTAATGGGATGATATTAATAAAATCCAAATTTTTAGTATTCACCTAAAAATTGATTATTTTAGAAAAATCTCAAAAATACACCAAAAGATAATATTATTGTGAAGAATTAAAAAAATTATTTATAAAATTAATTATATATAATTTTTAGATATACAATTTTTAGAATATATATTTAAAATACTGAAAATGTATAGTATTGGGAATAACATTTTCAATACTAACTCATATTCATTATTTTCATTCTAAAGACAATATATTTAAATACATTACAATTTTAGTTTTTTATTATAGATTTATTATTAATTTCTTATTAAAATGTATTATTTTTTAATATTTTGTGTGTCATATTACACTATTTCAGAATTATGTATATATTTTAATGATACCACAATATTAGGTATTTATATTCCACAACCAACCTAAATTAATTTAGACCTCACAATTTAAATATAATTTAATATTATGAAATGATAAATGTGTCTAGAATATTTTCATACCTCAAGATAATATATTTAATCATATAAAATACCTAAAATGAAAATGAGTACTAGAAATAAATAATTTACCCAAACCATTTCGAAGATAAATATCTCATAACCAGGTATTAAGGCGCATCTGAAGGATCAAGTTTTATTCGTAAATAATTTATTGATTAAAACATATTAAAATATGGTCTAAATGGATTATTATTTTTTATCCATATTATATTAATTAATTTTGAGTCATTTTGATTATAAATAATTTATTTTTCAAATTGAGTTCAAGATTTTGTATCGGTGGGAATTAAGATTTTCACCATGTTTATTTTCTTCATTAAAAAACAAAATGTTTTCAAGAATATAAAAATCATTGATGGAATTGAAATAATAATCTTATAAGAAATTATAACTTAAATAAGAATTATAGAACTATAATGTTTCCACTAATTCAAGGATTAGGGGAAATTAATCCTAATTACCACTATCCTCCTCATTAGTAGTCATTTCATAGGTACATCCATTCTCCTTTGGAATATGAGATTGTGGATTCATGCTATCCCGGAAAATACATGGATTAGTGCATTATATTTGATAATATATGGGTTCTCTATTCACAATATATTGAATATTCAGTTGTTCTATTTGATGTGTTCTATAATATTTCATAATATTAACTAAACTCTTCATTTTTCTATTACAGTTTGATGTTTGTTGACCCCCTACTGACGAAATAATGAATCTACCAGTATCCTTAAAGAAAATGATGTAGTTATTCTTCCATGTTTTAAAATATGGGAAATTAAACATTTCTTCCTTATTCTTCTTTTTAAAATAATTTTTCACGAGGATCCATATTTCTCTTTATCAGTTCACTTGGGACATCAATTCTCTTCACATTGGTAATCAGATGTAATTCCATCTTGTTTCACATAATCATAATTTTCTTCATTCTGTATCTAATTTTTAGGGTTTCTATTTAACCTTATATTCACAGTATCTATCATACCCATGGTTGCATATATTTTTAGAAATTAAAAAAATATAATTTTTTACATGTGTAGAAAATAATTAAGAATAAAGAGTAATTATCATTATCAAAAATAAGTAAATAAAACGTAAATCATATAGTTGCTTTGCATATCTAAATTTTCCCATATTTCATTTATTTCTACCCATATAAATATTAGTTTGATATTTAATACTTTAAATTATCTTATCTTATGCTTATCAACCAAATACCTTAACTAAAAATGGAAATAAATCATTCATTGGGGTCATAAAGATCATTTTTTAACCAAATAATTTACATTGAGAGTGTCAAATTAGGTTTATTATAGGTTCCCATTAAGTATTCACTATAATGATAGATGGAATATACTCAACCAATAATTTTCTAGGATATTATTTAAATATTTTTTTCCCAAAAAGACATGTCCAATTGTAGTACCAATATAGAAATTTATTACTATGAAAACATTCTATAAAATACTTCATAGATTTTTCATTATATTATTATATTATTAAACACACAAATGTGGATTTTTCTATGGTTAGCTAACCCTAACACCATATTTAACTAATATAATCTAAAAAACCCTGATCTAATATCTAAATTAATATTGAAAATATTTAAAAAACACTATTTTTATAACTAAAGAAACCCATTATAAAAAATACTTAAATAATACGTTAATCTCAGGATTTAAATAATAAATCAGAAAAATAGTCAAACAACCCAAATATATAAGGGATTAGATTTGTGAATATTTAGCTCCAATAAATTATTAATTTATAAACCTTGGAATTTTTTTTGATAATCGTGCTCCTCTAAACCCTTTCTATATGTATCACAAAATATAACCATCTTTATAACATGAAAAGTATAAATATTACATTATAGTGAGCTCAAATTATGAATAATGGAAAAACAAATATTAATGTTTTAGCTCACAAACAAGATGGAGGACATGAAATAGAAATATATATCAAATAATTAAGTTATAAAACAATATATAGTAACAAAACCAAGATAATGAAATAAAAGATCATAAAAATATTATTAATAATTCATACATGATAGTCCTTGATCAAAAAAAATAACAATAACCAAAAACATTTGAGCATAAAATAGATGTGAAGAACATAATAAAAATATGGTGTAATAATCAAAACTGGAATATAATGAAAAATAATTTGAATATGTGGAGAAATATTAAACATCATTTTTCTAATCATTATGAACATGTCAACTTTCCAAACTATTCACTAGTAAAATTATGAGTTGATCTAACGAATATCACACTCAACCATTTTAAACTAAGATACTTGAAAACTCATTCACATAGTATTCATATCCCATTAGATATAGGTGTTCACCAAATAAATTATTGGAATATATATCTCCTACCTATTTCATAATACAATCATTTTTATGAAACATAAAAAACCAGCATTCATCATCGCATAATAATCCATTGGAAAAAGGACAGGATTCTTAAACCACTCAAAAACATCATATATCCCGAATATATAAAATAAGAAGATGTACTCAATATCATTTAGTTATCATATTATAATAACATATAAATATATATATATGGTGAAAAAAATATCACTTCAGGAAAGATAGGCCTCTGGGTGTATATAGATGTGAAAATGCATGATTTCCTTAAAAAACATTTAAAAGCATTTAGGTGGAAATTACATTTTAAAAAATATAAATGGAATTATAATAAATTTTTGAAACATTTACATATATTTATCTCAAATAAAAAATCTACGAAATTATAAATAAATTTCAAAAAGGATAAGTGATAATACATTTAAAAATTTAACCTTTAAAAGAATACTTATTAATAGACATGTAAAAATGACATAATGTTTTAAAAATGTGGAATTTAAAATAAACCGAAAACAATTACTTTTAATGAATACATAATAACGTATCATAGAAAAGTACATAAGGATTATTAAAAGAAAATGTTTATTGGATGATAGAACCTTATATTTAAAAAATATAGAGAAACCTTCTGAAAAATTTTAAATATAGTTATTGAAATACAAGATTGTTAAAAGAATGAAAACCCCATTTTATTAAAATTATTAAAGGGTATAGAATTTAACTTTGGAGATAAAATCAATATTTGTTTCCACTAGAAAATTTATAACATTAATGAAAGGTAAAAAACAAGTATTTGGAAGAAATAAATCCATTAAATGAAATGGGAAATAACTATAGGAAATCAATTTTAAAAAATAAATATAATTATATAGAAGATAACATTGGTTTGAAACATGAATTCCACATAATATAAATTTAAAATAAATAATAACATAATAATAGTTTAGGATAAAATAATATTTAATGAATATTGTCGATTAGTTATGATTATGATGCATGGAAAATATTTCAATCAGGAAAACCCCATATGTCCATTATAACATGTGAATAAAAACCTAATGATCGGTATTACCATATAAAGTATATTTAATTTCATTAAGTATATGAACTCATGATACAAAATAAAATTAGGTTAGTATTTAAACTATTGAAATGGAAACATGGTCTATATATTTGACTAATCTTAGGGGATTCAAATTTGAGGCAATGAAATCCTTATGAATATAGTAATCATTTAAGTAATGAAACTTTGTAAAGGAGTCCATGAAAAAAAATTATATATAGATAAATTAAAAGGGGATATGAATTTATATACAATAATTGGATAAAATAATTCTTCTTAGTATAATGGGGTTCAATAACAAACATAGGACTCAAAAAAAGGAAAACAAGTTAGGAAAAACTCTAACATTACTTCCCAGATAGGTCAGATACACTATTATATCCTCTAAAAAAACAAAATATCTGAATTAATAACCATAATAATAAATACTACCATTTAAAAATACTTATTTTAATTTTTTATCATGAATATATTTATTAGTTATAAGATATTTTTCTATGAGTCATAGTACCTATAACTCTTTTTCTCATATTTTACAATATTGATATCATTACCCATAATTTAGTATAGATTTAATTATTGATATATAATTTACTATTATATAATATATAAATTATATTGTTTTTACATCTTATTATTTCGTTCCATAATTGTTTTAGTTACAATGCATGAAAACAGATTTTCTGTTGGCATATTTTTGGGATTTTAGTGAATTCAAATGATATATTAACAACATTTTATATATTTCATATAATATATAAAGAAACAAAAACCTATAAATAATTTATTATTTTATTATAATTTTGTTATTATTTTTTTACCATTATAATATATAAAATGGTTTTATAGTATTGTTCTTATTTGTTGCAAAATTGGACAAAATATGAACACATTTTTCCTCAATTTTTGAGTATGATTAAGGAGGTGATTATTTTGAGATAATATAACCATAAAGGTATAATAAATATATTTTATTTACAATGTATTATGGTTAAAAAAAATTAACCTTTAGAAATTACATTAAAATGTATATGAGAAACAAAAATATGATTCATCATGGATGAGGTAGTCCGCAGATATGCTGGAATAGTGGACCCATTTATGTACAAGTGAGAGGGGGTGATGGTGGGTATTAAATAAAAAATTAAGAATAATAATTCATTTATATTTATAATATTTATCTATCCACTATATCATTTTTATCATCCATTAATGGATGTTATAAAAAAGTAAAGATGATGATTTTTAGAAGAAGTTGTCCACACAACACAATAACAACAGTTTTTATTTTTTGAGTGGATCTATACCGGTTTTTACAATAATATAATAAACTATTATTTAAATAATTATAATTATTTCACTATATTATTATGGAAATAATATATTTATAAAATTAATATTACAAAAAACCATTAGAAGGTGACAATACTTACATTGGAGACCAGATCTTTTCATGGAAAATTATATTGAATTAAAGGGCATAGTAAAAAAATGAGAGATTGGGGGATGTTTTTTGTGTGTGATTACATTCAATAGATATTATTCATGAATATTTAAAAGTTGTAATTCCATATATATATTTATGTTTTTTAATGTTTAATGTTACCCCCATTTATAAGACAAGACAATGAAACTTTGGAAAACTCATTTTATATTTCAATAATTCTATAGATCTATTCGATATTCAATAGAAATAAAGATTAAAAATAGGTAATTTTTTATCTTTGGGTCTATAAATAATAAACCAATACATTATAAAAACAATTAATTGGGTTAATGGGTTTCTTCAATTATGTTTTTTATTTTATTATTTTACATTTAAACTATGAATCATATTTTTAAATAAGTGATTTAATTTTTTATTTATAATATATAATAACCAATATTATTAAATTTTTATTTTGAATTTCAAAATTAAACATATACTTAATTATATTAAATTTTTAAGTATTATTTAATTGAATTTTAAATTAAAATAGATAATTTGAATAAAATGTTTTCATAGGAAAATCACAATTTTTTATTTAGGATTTATTAATATTATTTACTACTGACTAACAAGTAAATGTGTGATAATAAAATTATTAATTTTTTCATAAATAATATTGGATTGAATATTTTATTATTTAGTTTAAATTAATATGATATAAATTCGTTGATATTAAAAAACCGATATTATTACAATAATTTTTTCACCACGCTTTTTTGCATTAGATTAATCTAAAAAATAAAATTCCATCGATGAAAATGAAATTGATAAAATTAATTTATATAAATAGTATATTATATAAATTAATAATAAATTTATCAAATAAAATTTCTATGTATTGGGAAATTTAATTTTATCATAAGGAAACCAAAAACCATTTTTTGAAAATGAATTGTAACGAAAAATGATATTTAATAAAGATACATTTATCATTTATATTTAACCAAATTAACATGAAATATTTATAGTCATTTTAATAATATTTAATTAAAAATAATGAAATAATCAACTGACATCATCATTTTGTAAGTAAATAAATTAAATGGAAAAAAATTATTCAAAAAGCTACATAAGTTTTCTAAATGTGGATCATGAGTTTATAAAATATATATATTATTTGATATTAATTTATTATATTTTAGAATATATAATTTTATATAAAATGGTTTTCAAAATCAATGTTTTCATATAATAAATTTTATATATTTTTTGGCGTTAATAAAAACATTGTTTTTTACAATTCTTATAAATATCAATTTATTTGTTTAAATATAAAAAAGAATTTCATAGAAATAAATGTAGTGATGAAATCAAAAATGCATTTTAATTTACCATAATTTCATTCAATTTTTTTAAATATATCTTTATATGAATAATATTTTTCAAATAAATAAAATATATTTTATTCAAAACCAAATTTTTAATATTAATTTTTATAAATTAGTTTTTATATAAATGTAATAAATTTTAATGGTTTACCATTCTAGTGTTTATTATTACAAAATTAATAATGTTTTCTTAAATTTTAGTTGTTTGTTTATATTTTTATATCATGTGAGAAAATAATTTTAACATAATATATATTTTTATGGATCTAAATTATAGGGTTGTTACATAGAAATTATAAACCCATATGTGCTTTCGGTCAAGTAATCACTTACACATTAACCCCTCAAGAAACCACCACAGATCCTTAATTAACATTTCAAACTCCATTTACAATGTTCACTCAATATTGTTGATTATCTGGCTATCCATTAGAAAATATGTTCTCCCATATTCTTGGATGTGACTAAATTCGTTGAACATAGAAATCCCACTATTCTTCTTTTATATATTTACATAACCCTTGAAATGATACCGAATTCATCATAATATTATATTTTAACATTTTCTAAAATTATATATATATATATATTTAACTATGAATCCATGAAATTTCATTTAATAGAATGATTCCCCTAAATTAGAAACACTTGATTCCACTTGAATTTTAACACTGTGTAAGAGGTTGTTTCCTCCTATTGTTCTCAAGAAGTTTGACCTTTCAAAATTTCATACCCTTTTGTAGCTATCCTTATAACTTTTACAAATATTTATTATGTTCAATTTTTTTACAAAAAAATCATCATATAGGACCTGAACTATCCATATAGTTCAAGAAACATTCTTGAGACTTATCTTCATGTTTCCTCATTGAATATCTCTTTTGGGGTGACAACCCTTATCCATCATCACTTAATTTACTACCAAATGATACGTGGACTTCCTTCTATTTATGTTCTTCATTGTGAATCAAATTCTATACACCCTTAAATACTAATTTAGTATTTCCATAGGATTTGTAAACATTAACCACAGTTTGATCCCAAATATCTAGTAATTTATACATTAAACATATCACCCATATATAATTTTTCACGATCACCTCTAAATAATCAAGCTACCCTCAAATCATATTGAAATCATTTATCTGGTCTAATAGAAGGATTCCTTATAATAACAAAATCTTAAATCACCTTCGCATCATGGCATAATTATTATGTGATATAAATTTATAATATATATACTCATGGGAATTCATGTGTGAAATACATATGCTTATATGGGTGTTAGAGTTACTAATGAAACATGAATCTTTATATACTAGGAAATACAATTATTTTTTTGTTATTTATACATTAAATATGAGACATAGAATACCTCTAATTTGAGATCCTGGTTTTTTATAAAAAATATTTTTGAGAAAATTAAATTCATTTGATATATATATATATTTACAATCAAAACTATTTTTTAATGACATTATATATAGTATTAATATTATTAAATAAAACAAGACTATAGTAACCTAGACGTTATACACGGGGGGAATGAATATGAATAACCAATTTTTTTTAATTTGTTTAGTGAAGTAAATATACTGATAAATAAGTATTAAATTTATTAATGTCATTATATTAATTTATAACATATTTAGCCTAAAATATAATTATAATTTAGTTTTTGGAAAAACAATAATTGAAATTTTTTGAATATTTATTGAAAAATTCAACTTTACTTTTTAAATATTCAGGTCAAAAGTACACTTTAGTGATTTCTGGTGAATATTATATAATTATTTTTTTATTATAAATAGTAAAAAATTATGAATATTATTTTAATATTAGGATCAATAACAAATTACATTGTAAATAAAAATGTACAAGTTGCAATAAAAAAAATAAAATAGTATAATTAAATAAACTTAAAGGATAAGAAATAACATTTTTGAAACATGTCTTTTTTATACTATTTAATTGTGTTGACTCAATAAGGTTTCCATGGGACTTTTCCAGTCCTTCATGTATGGGGATATTTTTTAGTCAATAAGGATTCTATATGACATTACCATTCCTTCAGGTTTTGAAAATCACAAACACCTTATCTCAAGGAAAATTTCACTTACCCGTTGTTTTATCTTGATAAGGAAAATTTTCATTCCCCAAGGAAATTTATTATTACCGTGTTTTTCATTGTTAATTTAAATTGATAAGTTTAAAATTCATTTTCTTAAATAAAACCTATTTCTCTTATAAATACTCTGATATAAAGAATTCTATTTTTAGGATCCGAATACAGGTTCCAAATTCTCTGAATTCAAACTCCGGAACATTTTGTGTTCAGACTCTGAGTTCTTAGAATTCAGACTCCAAACATTCTGTGTTCAGGTTCTGAATTCTTCGAATTCATACATTGATTATTCTGAGTTCAGACTCCGAATTCTAATGAATTCTGACTCTGAACTGCCTATGTTCAGTCTACGAATTCTAATGAATTCAGAGTGTGAACTTTCTATGTTCAGACTCCGAATTCTAACGAATTCATACTCCAAACTTTTTAATTCCAGACTCTGAATTCTTATGAATTCAGACTCCAGAATTCTATTGAATTCAGGTTCTGAATTCTTTTGAATGCAGAATCTGAATATTTATGTATTTTTATACACCAAATGTTTTTTTGTTAGACTCTAAACTTTTATTTTTCCCTTACACTCTGAAAAATTAATTTGGTTAGGAAACCATATTTTTTCTTACTCATGTTTTGGTTATAAAATGATGTCGTGCATTCAGTTACTAACCAACTTTTGTTTGAGTTACACGTGTACAGGTCCCTCTAAAATTCGATGTCAAATATGACCGTTGGAGGAGGGAGCTGACTTTTGAAGTTGTGCATAAAAATTGGAGCTCATTTGAAAGATATCATAACAAGTTGATCAATAAAAATATTACATGCTATTGATGTGATTTCTAGAGAGATAGAATTTATTTCTTTGTGTGTAGCAAAAATCTTGATCGTAATTTCTTCATGCGACTCAGATTTTTGTTGAGTACTTTCTAGGGATTTCGTGGATAGAAAGACAGAGGTGATGACTACCTTCATGTCTGAGGGCTTGTAGGGATATAATGATAGAATCTGATCTTCGTATGAAAGGATTATCATGGTGTGGGTAAGACAAACATTCTTGAAAGTATAAATCAAGGAACCTTTATCCATGTTTTTTCGCTACCCTTCTCTTTGGGTTTAAAGAGTTACTACTTGTTACTTGTATTATTTTAGGTTTTCCGTTGTATTTTGGTTGTTGGGGAAAGTATAACTGTCTTATACATTCTTAAAATTTTATAATCTGATTTAGTAAGATTATATATACTTTAGGTAGAATAATTATCTTTGTAAATATTAGTTAATTTTCATTTCCTAAACCAATTTTTCAGAATTAAATTCTTAGAATTACATTTCCGTAATCAAGTTATTGTGTAGAACATATAGGTTTTATGAATTATTCTTGTTTATCTTTGTTAAACATCTCCATATTTAAAGGTTCCAAAAGAAATTTTCAAAGTATACAATTAAACCCCCCTTCTTGAATATTGAGAATCTACATCATCATTTCGATCCTACCGTTGGTATTATATGAGAATATCATACTTCATACCAACCTAACAATTGGAATCCAAGAAGTTCTCTGAAATTCTAATATACACATATATGTTCTATTGCTCAAGTTTTTCAGTGTTCTATATTTTCCATGCTTAAGATATATTTATCTTTGTTTACAAACATTTATTTCTAACAAGTTTGTGTTGAAATATTTTCATTAAGAGGGCAGGAATGAATGTTCGTAACATAGAATACTTAAATCCTACTAGACCACATATTTTTTATGGGAATGATTACAAATATTGGAAAGATAGTATGAAGTCTTTTGTTATCAATACTGGAGTATACAACATTGTTATGCTTACTTGTGATTACAAGATTTCTGATAAGGAAGTCAGAACTTTTACTAATCAAGAGAAATCAGAATATAAACTTAACTATATGGTACACAATACTATTTGTGTTTCATGACAATAAATATATACATCTATATTTCATCTTTTGAAGTAGAAAATTGTATTTGGATAAATTTGAAGTGACACATTTTGGTACTTCCAAAGTTATTGATACTAGACGAGCCATGCATTGAGTTGAGTACCATGGTATTTTCCTTCCTTATGGAGAACCTATATGTAAGGTAAAAAAGAGATTTATGACTATTGTCAACTACTTAAAATCCATGGGTGAAAAAGGTTTGGACTATGAGGCACTTGTAGAAATAATTATAGACATCATGCCTATTGAGTGGGAATCCATGAGAACAGCTATAGATGAGAACAATAATGTCTCACAGATTAATCTTGTTTAACTTTTTGGAACTCTTCATCAAAGAGAGACTAGAATAAGGAGAGATGATGATAATGTTAAGACGAATAATGTGAATTGAAGTTTTTCATTTACAAGTACTTCAAATCATATGAAATCGAAGACCCTTGAGAGAGTTACAAGGTCTAAATCCATGAAGGTTGATATACAATATGAATCTAGTGAATGTGAACATTTTAAGAATGAACTAGCCAATCATGCTTAAAGGATGAACATGATTTTTTGGAAGAGTGATTTTCAGTATAGACACATGAAGAAAGAAAAAAAGGATAAGAAATACTATGAAGTAACTTGTTATGAATGCAAAAGAGATCGACATATAAGGCCTGATTTACCTATTCATAAGAGAAAGGATAGAAAGGAAATGAATTATGGAAGAAATAGAAAGACATACTAGAATGTGAAAGCTATGAATGTTTTGAACACTAATGAAACCTGGAGTGCAACTAGTGGAGACTCTTCTGATGAATCCTCATATTAAAAATGTTTTGGACAGAAGAATCTTGGTATAACAGCCAGACTACAAATTGAAAGTCATTGATTAATAGATAAGGTACACAATGTTGAATCTATGTCCATTATGTCCTGGAATGCCAAATATATTTTTAATAAATATGATGAATCCTTAGATGAAGAATAATCTTCTGATAAAGATAATACTTTACCTAACTATGAATAAGTGTAGAGTTTTTCTAAGCTTCTAGAGAATGAAAATTCTATAATAAAGAAATAGAATGATAAGGAAAACTCTAGGATTTATATTATTTGAAATAAAATATTAGTTCTTTCTAAGGATATTGATAAGAAAACCCTAGATTTTGAAATCATTTCAAAAAAACTTGAAGAAGAAAATTCTGAGAAGGATAAACTTTCTAAGGACATAGAAAAAGTAATTTCTATGAAAAATATTTTTTAGCCTAACACTAGTGCTAAAACTGATGTTTTTGAAGATAAGAACGTAGTTATTTGACAAAAGTCAGAGGTATTTTTCTTGGGGAAGGTTTTTTCAAACATTACCATAGGTAAATAAAAATTTGATAAAATGTATTTTCAAATTTGACCTCTGATGAAAAATTTTGTATTTTGTTATACATGTTCAAAACCAATTTTTAGTAACAATTTTTTTGTTCCTCAAAGTGCTCCATTCTACAATAAGTGTCAGTGTTATGGGAATTGAGCAAAATAAATTTCCCAAAACAAAAATATGTCTTTAATAATTTATAAATATTATTTTGTAAAGAAAATGTGGGAACCTAATATTTTGGGTTCTGAAGTTTCTGGATCCAAGAATGTTTGGGTTCCAAAAGTCTAACATTATTATTTTCTAGAAAATAAAGAATGTACCAAAAATAATACTTGTTATATGGATAGTGGATGTTTCTGGCATATGACTAGTGACAAATACATATTTGAAAATATTATCAAGACAAAAGTTCGAAAAGTAATTTTTGGAGAAAATGATAAGGGAGAAATTATTGGTATATGTAACATTGTTAATCTTGTAAGAACATTGCTTTCAAATGATTTCTTTGTTAAGGGTCTCAAGCACAAACACATTAGAATTATTCAATTATGGGATGAAGGTTACGTTGTGAATTTTAGGAATGAAAAGTTCTTAGTACACAATAACAAGGAAAATATTATTATTTCTTCCAATAGGCATGAGAATTTATACACACTAAAAATATATGACCTTAGGATCCATGATTTACCTTGCCTTAGATCAATGGAAGATCTTTCGAGGTTTTGGCATAGAAGGTTAGGACATTTTAACCTTAGGAACCTTCGCAAACCCTCTATAAAAAGACTAGTTAAGGATCTACCAGAACATAGATTTGATCCTTAAAAAGTTTGTGATATTTATCATTGTGGCATGAAACATAAATCACCGTTTAAATCAGTTGGTGATGTCTCAACTACTGATGCATTATAGTTAGTGCGTATGGATCTTTTTGGTCCAACACAAACTAGAATAAATGGAAGAAAATATTTTGTATTTGTCTTAGTGGATGATAAGACTAGATTAACAGGGGTCTATTGTCTAGAAATGAAATCTGAAAAATTTTCATATTTCAAAACATTTAGAACCCATGTTAAAAATAAGAAAAACCTTTCTTTGATAACTATTCATAGTGATCATGGAAAATAATTTCAAAATTCTGATTTTGAAACATTCTATAGTATAAAAGGCATTACCCAAAACTAATCACCACACAGAACACCTAAAAAAATGGTGTTATTGAAAGAAGAAATAGAATTCTTCAAAAGATAACAAGAACCATGTTGAGTGAATATTCCATATCGAAACATTTTTGGGCTGAAGTTGTAAGTACATCTTATTATACCATAAATCGTGTTTTGATTAGACCTTTACTTAATAAAACACCTTATGAGTTTTTAATGTTAGAAAACCAAGACATTCCTATGTCATGGTTTTTGGTTGCAAGGTATTCATTCTGAATACTAAAGATAATCTACCCAAATTCACACCAAAATATGATGAAGGAGATGTCTTATTCTACTCCACAAATACTACAGATTATAGAGTTTTCAATAATAATACTTATAATGTTGAAGAAACATTACTTGTCGAATTTGAGGAAACTGATCCTTTTGTTTTTAAAAAACATAAAAATACATCTTCAGATGTGTCTTAAGAAACTAATTATCAACATTTTTTAGAAGATCCTTCTGATAAAGAAAATGTTCAAGAAAATATTTCTGAAACATTCACCCCAGAAGACATCCTAATTTATTTTTATGAACATGTTTTACAAAACCAAAATCAGTTTTTTTCTAAAAAATCATCCCAGTGATAGTATCATTGGTGATGTAAATCAACCTGTAAGGACTTGAAGTTCCTTAAAAATGAAGTTTAACATCTAGCATTCCTTTCCAAATTATATCAAAAAATCACTGATGAAGCAATAGGTGGTGATGATTGGATAAAATCTATGTAATATGAGCTAAATGAATTCAAAAGGAATAAATTCTTAACCCTAGTTGAATGCCCTAAGGAAACTTCTGTTATTAGAGTGAAATGGGTATTCAGAAATAAATGTGATGAAAATGGAATCATAGTAAGTAATAAAGAAAAAATTGGTTACTAATGTCTATACTCAACAAGAAGGAATATACTATGAAGAAACCTATGCTTTAATAACTAGACTTGAATCTATTCATATTCTACTTGCCTTGGCAGCATTCTTCAGTTTCAAACCTTTTCAAATAGATGTTAAATGTGCTATCATTAATGGTTTTGTACAAGAGGATTTTTTTTGAACAACCTCCAGGTTTTGAAGATACAAAACGTCCTGAACATGTTTAAAAACTTAAAAAAGCATTGTATCGACTTAAGAAATCCCCTCAAGCATGGAATGATAGACATACAATATTTTGGATTCAAAATATTTATGTTATAGGAAATTATGATCCAACACATTTTATAAATAAATATAAGAATAATGTTTTGAATATTCAAATTTATGTTGATGAAATTATATTTTGTTCAACTCAGGAATCTTTAACTGATTTCTTTTTGGATCTAATGAAATCTGAGTTTGAAATGAGTATGAAGGGTGAGTTATAATTTTTCCTTGGTTTTCACATTTCTCAAAAACCAGAAGGTATCTATATTACCCAACATAAATATATTAAATATCTTCTTAAAAAGTATGTATATGACAACACTAAGAATATAAGTACTCCCATTGGAAACTCAAATTCACTTGACCTAGATGAAGCTGGGAAACCAGTAGATCGAACATCTTTTAGTGGTATGATAGGAAGTCTACATTACATGATAGATAGTTATCCTGAGTTAATGTTTTCAGTGTGCTTATGTGCAAGATATCAATCAAATCCTAAGGAATATCATTTAAAGGCAATGAAAAGGATTTTCACTTCTTAAAGGGAACCACAGATCTAGGACTCTTTTACACTTCTAAAATGATTTTGTTTTAAAATATTTTTTAGATACTGACTTTGGTGATTGTAGAATGGATATAAAAAGTACATCCAAAACATTTAATTTCATATAAGATTCAATAGTTTCTTGGTCTTGAAAAAATCCAAACTCAGTAGCACTTTCCACTGCTGAAGCTGATTATGTAGCAGCTGGAAGTTGTTGTGTTCAAGTGTTATGGATGCAACACACACTCACAAACTATGGTATGAGATTTACCAAAACAAAAATTTTTTGTGATAATACTAGTCTCAATACCTTAAGAAAAAATCCTACACATCACTCGCGTACAGAACACATAGATATTAGGTATCGCTTTCTTAGGGATCAGAAACAATAAGGGGATATCATTCTTCAATTTATGGGAATTCTAGATCATCATACTAATATTTTCACAAAATATTTACTCCCTGATAGATTATAATACATTAAACATAAGTTAGGTGTGATATCTGTAAGGTAATCTTCCATGTCAACAACTTGTTGAAACCAATATCCTTATAATATGGAACTTATTTTTGTAGGGGGAGTACATTTTTTTGTTAGATGTCTAAAATTTTTCATAGTCTAAATGTTTTCGTAGTCTAAAACTTTTCATAGTCTAAAATTTTCTGTCATCTAAAATTTCTTGTATTCTAAATTGTTTTCGTAGTCTACATTTTTTTCATAGTCTAAATTATTTTTACTCTAAATTTTCGTATTGATGATTTTCGTACTGAAAATTCTTTTATTGGAGATTTTTGTTTTCAAATATTTTCGTAATCAAAATTTTTAGAATCTAAATTTCTTAAAGAATAATTTTCATCATTACGAATAATCTTTCTAGCAATCTGAAATGTATGATTCCTTTTATAAATTTTCATCATCATCTTTGAATTGATGGTATTTTCATATGTTTTTAAATTATCATATTCGCTCTTTCTTAAAACCGAATGTTTTTGTTAAAAACATCAAAATAATGGATTCTATATAAATTTCCTTCTGGTTATCATCTAAACCATAAAATAAGATCATAAGGTTTTCCAACTATTGGATTCAGTATGGAAGCTAAACTGTTACATCAAATGCCTATATAAAGGACCCCCAAATAGTTGTCCCAAATCGAGATCCAAGATTTCATGTGCTGAAGCCCTACCCTCCCACATAAGACCATTTCAGATTTTCAAGTTTTCCTCAACTCTGAATGTCTCTCGAAGTATATTTCTAGAAAGTCATGTCAACTGTCAAGCTGATTTCTAAATATCATATTTACAGAGAAATGTTGGTACATTGAAATTTATTTTCTACCTACGATTCTATCATATCAAAGAACATAAAGCTGAATGGATGGGAGAGTATTTTCATATCCAAACTAAGATCTCAAGATCTAGTATATCCGGACTTGTTGGATGAATTCTATGAGTTAGCAAGTTTTTTCAAGGAAAAAGGAAAAGATAAAATCTCTTTCCAGAGCTTTGGGAAGACTTATGCTCTTTCTTACACCATGGAAACCTGTTTAATTAGAGTTCCTTATGAGGGTGAGGCAGAGTTCTGCTGACAGAATCTGCCTAATGTTAAAGGATTTTTTGATAAGGAGAAGGCTATGGATTGCCTCGGTCATTCAGAGGTAAAGACTCCGAAGATTTTTCACATGTCTACAATTTTTGGATTCTTGAATTATGGGTTCAAGGATTTATCATTCTGAGAAAAGGGCACAAGGATACATTGAGATCGAGTGACATGTATATCCTAGATTTCTTGGTGAATCTAAGAAATATAATCCTGGTTAAACATATATTGATTACGACTGAGAACATAAATAATGGAAATAAAAAAGCTCATATTGTTATGTATCTAGCCATTCTCTCAAAGATGATTGTTTGGTGTTTAGAGTCCTTCAAAATACCTTGTAGTTCAACGAAAAGAAATTGAAACATTATGTTGATAATTTATGATACTCTAAAGAGGATGAAAATTGGGTTTTCAAAAGAATATGGAGAATTAATTGACTTTATTGAAGAAGAAGCTGATACTATTTCAAAGAAATATGAGGGAGTTGAACCTTCTAAAAATGTTTGAACGAAGACGAAGCTGAAGGGAGTATCAGAGAATGAAAAATCCCCAGAGGCTAAGGAAACCCGATCATCACTAGCAAATCCAAAAAATAGAAAAGAATATCTAGATGAGGTAGTATAAAAATTGAGGGAATACAAGGAGAAAAATAAATTAGGGGATCCTTGATTTGGATTGGATCATAATGAAGAAAAATCATTAAATAAAATTTTTATTGATGATCTTCAAAATAATGAAAAAGAAAAGAAAATGAGTAAATATATGTCTATATCAGAGATTGTGTAATCTCTTCTGAAGGCTACTGAGAAAGCCTCCGAAAATATTCTAGTAACATAATCCTTTTTAGTAGATTATTTACCAGAGACTCGGGGAAAGGAATTTTTGAATCTGGAAAATGTCCAAGAAAAAGTAGTGGAGGAAGAAGAAGTGGAAGAAGAAGGTAGTGGTGATATCAAATATCTCATTAAGAAAGTAAAATATTTTCATGAGAAGGAATGTCCATCCGAAAAACTTTCAATACGATCTTCTGAATCTGAGTCTTCAAAGTATGCTACCACTAGGAAAGATGAGAAAGGTGG
This sequence comes from Viscum album, assembly GCA_963277665.1. NCBI lineage: Eukaryota > Viridiplantae > Streptophyta > Magnoliopsida > Santalales > Viscaceae > Viscum > Viscum album. Next base: position 169,003,800 of record OY728142.1, on the reverse strand, counting down.
AGGCGAAAATGTTGATGAATAAATGAATATGTTGCCTAAAGATTAATGTTATAATAATGATTTTATTAAACCAAAGGATGTCGAGGCACAAGCTAAGAATGGAAAGGTTGATGTAGACAGAATTGTTCAACTATCTGATAGTAAACAAGAGTCCCCTGATGAGGAAGCTGATCAAAATATTGATAAGGGAAAATAGGTAGTTGTTGATACACCTACCGAGGCTGTTGTAAAGAAGAAGGATGTTGGTGGTTCATCAAAGGGAAAAGATACTGAGTTAGAAAAAGATACATCACAAGAAAAATCTCTGATTCAGAATCGTCCTCTCTTGGAAATGATTTCGTAGTGCAGTCCTTGAAGAAGCTTGTTGGCACAATTCCGATATTTCCAAGAATAGACTCGAGGTTCCAAATGCTTCAACATTCATTGAATCAGATATCTAATTCAGTAACCATGGTGATGGATTAGTGTGTCAAGATTGAATTTGATTTCAAAACCTTTTTTATAAACTAATAATCCCACAAAAGATCTTGCAAGAAAATGACCAGTTGGTCATGAAAAACTATAAAATAAATGAGAATTCTTGATGAGTTTCAAGATAGTTTCTAGGATGTATTTGACACCAAATATGTGAAGATCATGGATCTCACAAATAGTTTTGAGGAGAAGATAACTCTAGAATAGAATTCGCAGATTCAATAAGTAAAATATCTGAATGAGAATTTGTATTCAGTTTCTTAGAGTTGGAATAGAGAATGTGATCTTAGGATTGAGATAGAATAGAATTTGGCAAAGAAAGAAGAATCCTTAAAGGCATAGGATGATATTTTTAAGGCTGAGGATGAAAAAATCAAATCCTTAGAGAAGAAAACTAAGATCAGGATCAGATTCTCAAGTGAGTAGAGGAATATCATAGGGATCTTAAGAAGCTAAAAATTATTTTGAATAAGATGATGGTGAAGGAAATGTAAGGATAATTTTTTTCAATACCAATATTTTTTTGTATTCCTTGTTCTAATTTTTTCAATCATAAGGATATTATGGGTTTCCCTTTATATATTTTCTTGGCTAGTACTAATATTTCAAGTTAAATATTTTCTTTTAGATTTCGTTTAATCTTTTTGAAAAATCACAAAGGGGGAGAAAGGAAAAGGAATACTATGTAAAAGAATAAATTTCCATAAGTAAGGGAGAGTTCATCTAAGGGGGAGTTCTTATCCAAGAAGTGTTTTGTATGTAATAAAATGATATGTCTCATTCGAAAAATCACGAATAATATCATTTATGTTTCCAAAGCCTAAGGGGGAGTTACTCGTATTCATCATTTCTCATTTGTTAAGGGAGATAAGTTTTATTTACATGTCCATAAAATTTCTAAGTCCTTAAATTTTTTCATAAGGATGTTTTTTCGTTCCAAAAAGGGGAATATTATCAAGTCAATAAGGTTTCATTATGAATTTTTATTCCTTCATGTTTGGGGAGATTATTGATTCAATAAAGTTTTTTTATGACATTACAATTCCTTCATGTTTTAAAAATAACAAACACATTATCTCATGGAAAATTTCATTTACCGACAGTTTTATTTTGATAATGAAAATTCTCTTTCCCCAATGAAATTTATCCTTACCACATTTTCAATGTTAATTTTATTAATTTGTGTAAAATTTGGTTTTGTTAGTAAATCCACAGAATATTATAAATACGTAGATATAGAGAATTATTATTTTCATGATCCAAATTCATGTTCTAAATTCTATGAATTCAAACTCTGGAACATTTGGAATTCAGTGTTAGAGTTCTCAGAATTCAGACTCCGAACATTCTGAGTTTAGTTTCCGAATTCTCTGAATTTAGACTCCAAACTTTCTGAGTTCTAAATTAGAATTCAAATGAATTTATACTCTGATATTTTTAAGTTCACACTTCAAATTCTAAAGAATTCAGACTCTAAACATTCTATATTACGACTAAAAATTATAATTAATTTAGACTCCGAACATTCTAAGTTCAGAGTCCAAATTATTATGAATTAAGACTCCATAATTATATAGAATTTATTTTCTGAATTCCTTTGATGACAGAATCCGAATATTTAGGTATTTTAGACACCGAATGGTTTTTTCTTAGACTCCAAAATATTATTTTTCCCTTACAATCCAAAAATGAATTTGGTTAAGCCACCAAATTTTTGCTTACTCATGTTTTGGATATAAAGAGATGTCATGCACTCAGTTACTAACCGACCGTTGTTTGAGTGACATGTGTACTAGTACCTCCGAAATTCAAAGGAAAATATTACTGATGGGGGCAAGAGATGACCATTGAAGTTTTTCCTATAAATAGGAAATCATTTGAAAGAGATCATAATAAGTTGATCCATCTATAGATTACATGCTGCTGAAGTTATTTATAGAGAGAGATACATTATTTCTTTGTGCATATGGAACATATTTTCATTATTGCTTCATGCAACTCTAAATGTTGTTGAGTACCTTCGATGTATTCTGGGGATTTGAAAACAGAGGTGTCAACTACCATGAAGTCTGAGGGCTTACAGGGATAGCAAGACAGACTCCGATCGTCATATCGAGGGCTTACCCTGATGTGGGTAAGACAAACTTTCTTGAAAGTTTAAATCAAGGGACCTTTATCCAAGGTTGTTGGATACTCTTCTCTTTGGGTGAAAATACTTACTACTTGTTAGTTCTATTGTTTTAAGTTTTTCGTTGTATTTTTGGTTTTTGAGGAAAGTATAACTATATTATATTTTCTTATACTAGTATACTGTGATTTAATAAGATTCTATATGCTTTAAGGTAAAATCTTTATCTTTTTAAACTTTTGTTATGTTTCATTTCCGGAACCACTCTTTCGGAATTACATTCTTGGAATCACATTTCTGGAATCAAGAAAATTTGTAGAACTTAGTTGTTTTTTGAATTTACCTTGTTTAACATTGTTAAACATCCCCAATATTAAAAGTTCCAAATGAATTTTTTAAAGTATACAATTAACCCCCCCCCCCTCTTGTGTATCGAGCATCTATATAATCATTTCGATCCTATAATTGGTATAATAGGGGAATATCATACTCCATACCAACCTAACAAAATTGATATACCATAACCTCCCTAAAATCTATTACTTATTAAATTATTGGGAAAATGTTTTGCGAGTGACTTCCCATTATTAGGTAGTAATGTGTATTTAAAAAAGTATTTGTCCTTCAAAAATATAAAATGCCACCTTATTCCCTCACTAATTCACATATCATAAGCTACTTGGTTCAAAACAACTTGTATAAAATATCTCTATGACATCATTATACACAGTAATGAACTTTTAATATTCCCAAAATAATAATCATAGGGTCCTTCATAAGTGATCCATATGATGTTTTTCTATATTATGGTAATTATATTCAATAAACTCTTTCTTTTTTATTTATTTTATAACCAAATTAATTTTTTATTCATAATTTCAATATAATAAAAAATTACCATATACATAAATGTATTTATGTTTTTCAAATATCTTATATCAATCTCATCTTACATCAAATGGGAAACATAATGGTTGATCATGTGTAAGGAGAACTACCTCCTAATGAACAGATGTAATTAATTTTCCTTCACCACCTCTAATGAAAATATATGATAATGGATTTTAATTATATATTCATTTTATTCATAAAATAAAAGTTCTTATTTAATTATAATATCACATATACCTTCTTACATTCCATTCCCTTGGAATATTATGATTTTACGCATGTGTACAAGTTATTACTGCCTCGTGAAGAGTCATTGTCCATTTTTTTACATAATATTTAAATGAAAATTAATAAAAATCAATTTAATTAAAATATTTGATATATATGACATAAAATGATTCTATAAAGGTAATATAATATTTACCTTTATTTCATTTTATCCATCATGAAAATGGAAATATGGTTTATGCACACATACGAACTACCATGTCCATAAAAAATGTAATTCTTTTTTTATATATATCCATAATGGATTAAAATAAATAAATTTGTAAGAAAAAAACATCATTTTTATAGCATGGTTAACATTCTAGAGATTATGAACTCATGATCAATTTATAAGTACTGAATATAAAAAACAAAAAACATTTTTATAAAATAAATAAGTTACTACTTGAAACTTGATTTTAACAAAGAATTGTTAAAAAATGAGTAATAAAATGTCATAAGTAGATAATATATTTTATGATATATTTATTTATTTTTATTTAATACATATTTAATAATACTTTTATATATTATATATGTGGCTCAAATGTGTATAAACGAAGTGAGTACATAAGGTTTGAGATTTATGGTCTCTCTATTATTTCTGGGTTACATATTCCATATTCACCAATGTTTATTTTATATAGATAATATACTTCCCATGAAGGTATTTTATGACCCTTATGATGATAATTATTTTATGTAAATATCCATATAATGTTATTTATTTTCTTTTACATACTATAAGAAATATACCATTGTTATAATAGTTTAATGTTATGATTTAATTGATTATCATGATTTTTTTAATATGCTACAAATACTAAAATATTATAATCTACCTTCCAAGAGACACATTAATTTCATTATACACAAGAAATTTTTTGAAAATCACATTTTTAATTAAATTTTCCACTATTTAGGTACTCAATAATCACAAAATATTTTTTTATGGGGAAACCGGTGTAATTTCTCACTTTATTGAAAACCTCATTTGTTCAATGTCCTCATATTTTAAAAATGATTTAAATAATGGTTCACTACTTTATAATGAATATTTTAATAAATTTATAACCATTTTTCATTTTATAATATATTTTAAAGGAATATTTTATTTATTTTCTAAAATTGGTAAATTTCAATTTAATCCAAATTTTCACTTTTATTGTTATATTATTCTCATTTTTTTAATGTGAATCGTTTAAATGTAATTTTTTCATCATCATGAAAACTCATTTTTTTGTAGCTTCATTTACAAATTTTGAACTTTATTTTCAAAGAAAACCTTTTAATTAATATTTTGTGAATTATTTTGAAAAAATAAGTGATTTCAAATAAAAATGATATTATCTTCAAGGGGTTTATAATGCTATTTTATAGATTTTATATCCATTAATTACAACAAACATTGGTTATGATTTTGTTTTACTAGGGATATGGTCCAATCTTTCTATCCCTAATCTTACATTAGATGATTTATATTTTTTTATTGTTGTAAATATATTATTATTATGCTCACTCCTCTTCTATGTGTTTTTCTATGATGAATTGGTGATTTTAATATAAAACCCATTTCCTTTATATTGGATATTCAATGATAAAATGTTTATAAAATCCTTTTCAATTTGTGTTTTTTCATGTGATAAATGTTAAATGATCTTGTGGAATACAAATGCATTATTTTTATTATGTTACTTGTGGTACCTATATCACCCTCCAATTAATTTTGTAATGTTTTATATATCATGATATAATGATCGGAAACAATCTCATGAGCTTAATATGCTATGGTAAATTGGTTTTTTTTCTTGATCTAATATGGGAAGAAGTTGATTATTCATGCCATATTATGAAATTATAAACTGGTTATTATTATTAACTTCTTATGATTTTATGGTCTTGGATATTAATAATAACATATGTAATAGAATATATACTAATAATGGTTCCACAATTTCATGATATGAAATTATGATTCGTAGATATTTTGTGATGATTACTCACTCTTATGGTTCATTTATTTGAAATGAGATTTTTTTCTTCCATATCTCAAATTTATATTATGTTATAGATTGGGTATGATCATTTAATTTTTTATTCATAATCTGATTCCATTATACTTATCTTATCCATTTATATGATCCCTGAATATTATCTTCTGTGTTTTTCCTTACTCATCATTTGAGATAACCCTATCTTATGTTTATTTTTGCATGTTAATGGACATTGTAGGGTAGTTAAATTTATATTACTAAATGGGTTGTTCTTTTTGGAATTTATTGACCAATTTCATGAAATAAGAAGATTTTGTGGCTAGTATCCAAAGTCAATAACCCATTATGATCATTGAGTGTGTACTTCTGAAATGGATTGAATAGTCTTCTTAAAATTTGTAACATTTATTTATGAATATCATTGGTATCTATATATAGATTATTATTTTTCATTAATGTAGGCTCAATAGTTATCTCAGGGTGGGCCTTGTAGGATCCTCTAGAGAGGTCGACTGGCTACTTCTCTCCACATGAGTTTAATAAACAAATTCTTCCTTATTTCTACTCAATTAGTTCACATGGAAAGGGATCAATTCCCCCCATATCACTCCTTCACCTATTGGTTTTTTGTTCCCCTATAAATTGTTTCTTTAATTTTTTTTTCATTCTTTACTCCTCAAACCATTGTTTGTCTCATCACTTTTACTTTTTCTATTTTTTCTTCTAATAAGGTATGTGACTCTTATTCCACTAGGGAATGGTGTAATGAACCTATTATCAAGGACCATTTATTATATTTGATATAAGAGGTAATATTATAAAGTATTGTCACCATAAAATAACATTTTTATCAGTAAAATCCATAATCATAGTTTTTTTGGGTTTTTTATTATATTTTAGATGCAATGACTATTGAATATGGGTCACCCATTGGGTCTATTTCTATTTAGTTATATTGGAAAACCCAAGATGTTGTTAACCTATGGTTTCTAGTCATTCCATAGATGTATGTATCTATTTTGTATTTTCAAAAAAATCTAACTATTTAATTAAATTATTTATGGATTTGTGTTCATATACAATGGATTTTTTCAGAACATGTTTGGTAGCATTCCTTTGGTCGTTAGAGAGGGTTTAAATGTGGTTCTGGTGAAAATAGGTCGACTAGTGATCTTGTAGAAATTTTTCCTATTTATTTTAAAATATAATTCATTTTAAATTATTCTTATTTAATTTTATATTTATAATATGATTATGAATAATTTATTTTATATATTTATTTTGAGATGGGGTGTAACACACTATGATTTTCAAAAGAAAACAATGTTTGATAATATATATCATAACGACCCAAAGTTTCATTAATGGAAAATCCCTCTTGATCCAGTTTATTGTCTCTTTATAAAAAAATGTTTTTATAAGATTTCAACTTCTTTGGTTTTATGTTAATAGTTGTGACCGTTACTTTTATAGTCGTTGAACAGTGATCGCATGATTAGTATAAATATAAGGCTTTAACGAACCCAATTTTACTCAGACAAAGGAAGCGATGACCTCATCCAGTAGAATTTCCCCATACGAAGCCCATTAATCGGAGCTCGGAAAAGAGGTGGCATCCTTGGGCTTCGCCCTTGACGAAGCCCAAGCTGAGCTTCATTTTGTCAAGCTCGAATGTGGCTGTCTACTGGAAAAGTGGAAGTTGATAGAGATTACCACTCGGGTGATGTTATCTGTGCCGCCCCAAGAGTCTGTCACCATCACACACCTTACCCTTAGGTCTTATACGGCTTTTTTAGGGGTTATGTAACAAATAAGTTGTACTATGTTCATGTACATTATATTTTTGTATATAATAATCAATATAATTTCAAGACATTTTTGATACATTGTAAATAGTTTCTAAAGTAAAAATGGTGTTTTTAGTTATTATTTAATTAAGAATTCAATTTTATTAAATTATGGGATTTTTGAATTAAATACTATTTTAATAAAATATTAATATAAATATTAAATTAATTTTTTTTAAATATAAATTATCTTAAAATTTTATTAATGCAAATAAAATTTTTGTTAAGGTTTTAAGGCCATTTCTGTCAAAACCCATGAATTTTTTATAAATGTTGGTTTTTATTTTAAAAGTGAATGTTAAAATATTTAGAAATTTTTTTAGATAAAATAAATGTCATTTCTGGAATCAGGAAGTCGAAATTATCCAACAGTGAATTTTTCATAATTTTCTGAGACAGTCAAATTTTTGGCTAAAAAATAAATACTGTTTAATTATATAATGTGTTTTATGACATAATTATGACCCAATAGTGATATAATAAAATACTATAATCCTAATTTTCGGCCAATATATTATTTACCATTAAAATAAAGTGATTTTGGGTTTGTTTGACTTAATTTTCAAAGCATTAATGAACCCCACAAGACTTATTCAACACTTTGCCTTTTTAAATTAATTTCCAGGGGAGTGTGAGTCACCTCCACATAAGCAAAATTATTATTTTAATAAGTTCTAACCTTGTCCTGGTAAAATATTGTTTTCATATTTCTTTTTCCAGAAACCATGGGCAAAAACCATGTGATTGTTTGTGGTTTGGATTAATTTAATATAAGGTGTCCCAAACCTAAATAATAAAGTATTTTCTCACCTTTCCTATATAAACCCACCCAAGATCCCACTTCCTCCTCACTAAAATAATTTGGAGTTCGTACAACCTCTGTCCTAATCTCTCTAAAATCCTCCCACGGTGCCCCAAGCTCCCAAGAAGCCTCTCACAAGCCTCTCTCATGCCTTTGGAAGCACACTTCCAAGTAAGGGTTTTTTCTTCCTTTCTCATTTTTTGTCTATTTTCATTAAGTTGTATTTCCATTTTAATTTCAATTATGAATGTTGGGGTAGGGTTTCACACCTCCCCCATACTACACTCTTATTGTTTGAATGATGGGAGACCCCTTTCTCTCTCATTTAATGCCTCCCATGTACACCCGTTACTACGCCAAAATTCCAAAAGGAACTTCACTCTCTGCTTTTACATTCAAGCAATACTTTTGTATCATGAATTTAAATTCCATTTCAATTGATGAGACATGTATCTATATAACCTCCTTACTGTCCATTACATGTAAATATGATTAGGAACCCCTTTCTCTCTCATAAACCTTTTTTATGAATTCTTATGTCACGCCGTTACGCTGCTAAAATCACACTGATTTTCTAAGCCAATGTCATTGTGTGGTGAATACCATGCCCATTTCTCCATAAAGGGTATTCACCTTTATGCACATTTACTTATTGATTGTAAAGTTTCATGTATGAATTCCACATTCCTTTATCGTGGAATAAATGATTATGTTTTATGAATCCATGTTTTATGATCCATGTGGCACACTTATGCATGAAATCGAATGTTTAAGAAGGGTGCCCCCTTACAGCGCTCCAATGCATTGGGTAAAGTATAATATCATGATACGTCATGTGCAATGAGTTTTGAATCATTCTAATTCAAGTGAAATAAGTGTTTACTCATGCTTCATTTTCAATGAGTGTTTACACATGCTCCATTTACAATGATCCTTGGCTCATGCTAATTCCATGTTAAGTGTTGTTGCCACATTTCCATGTTATAATTATCATGCATTATCATGCCTTTATGTTCATGTTTCTTTTATTCTCTATTGATTTTCATATTGTCTAACATGTATTGTACTCCTCATGTTATTCCATATGTAACCCCTTACTGGGCTTTATAGCTCACCCTTTTCTTATGCATGTCCTCTGGTTATCCCATGCAATGATATGTACGTGGGAATGTAGTGGTCATATAAAGGAAGTTTTCAATAAAAATGTTGAATTTCATGTTTTATGTTTTTATGTAATGATCCTAAGACCCAAAGACACTAAACCTATTGATCTTATTTGTTGAATCATGTGATGTTTTATGTAATAAAGCATGTTTATGTTGTAATAGAAAGAAGGGTTGTCATATATATGACACAAAACAGTTGGCCTAAAATAACAATAAAATATTATTTTTTAATTATGATCATTATAAACTAGATGTTAGATTAGTTTCTATTAATAAAATTAAATACTTTAAGAAATATATATAAAGTTCCTAATAAATATAATTTTTATGATATATCCTTAGAAATTAATTACTAAATTTTTCATAGTCCTTTTATGCATCCAAAATATGTTTTCTTTAGAAATAAATTTTTTCTTGTTTTGAGAAAATATTATAATTAATTTTTACAAATTTTATAATTTTTTTTTGATAAAATGGATATCGTAATTGAATAAAATAATATCAAAATGTTTCTATGGTGAAATTCTAGGAATATTCTATAATTATTTATTTTAGTTAATAATGATTTTTTAAAAAACAATAATTTTTCTCATTGAAAATTAACTATAATATATCACAATTATATATCTGAATTATTTTTTTAAATTAATATAATATTTTTGATATTTTGCATTTTATGTGACACTAAATATATCTTTTTTTATATGAAATCACTATGTGTGGATTTTATTATATACATCGTAAATTCAATATTTCACTACACGAAACTCTTAGATTAGCATGTTTTATAAAAATCACTATGTTTGGATTGTATTAAACACAATAATTATTCCCTTTTAAATATTTTTTTTTACACACAAGGTCATGTTTTACCAAACTACATCATACTATTATTATTATTATTAAAATAATATTATAGCTACCACATAGCTGTTGAAATTGATATTATGAATAATATTAACTAAATTATGAATATATGATTTACACATATATAAAAAATTAATCCTTTGGTTAACAGTTAGTAGAAGTGAATACCAAAACTATTAAGAAATAATTAAATTTCTTTTCTAAGAAATTTATTTTTCTATGTAGAAAAACAATATTATCTCAACAAATTAATCAAATCACTTTTGAATAATGTTTTGAATAAAATTTATACATTAAATATACAATCAATGTTTTTTATACTCATCCAATATATTTTATTGTTATAATATAAAAAAATAAAATTTTATTAAAAAAAAGATAAATTTTCTAAAAGGAAATTTTATATCCTTTTAATGGATATCCCATTTTAAATAATATTTTAGACACATATAATATTTATTTTTCAAAATAGAATTAATTTTTGAATGATATATATAAATATTATATTACATTAATTTTTTGGTAATAATGTATCCTTTATAATGAATAGTTATAAAACTAGAATTTTTTTCAAAAAATATTTTATCAAATTTATTTTGGTGGAGAAATTATATATTATTTTAATTTTAATTTTTAGTTACATAAATTATAAATCAATTAATTAAATTTATAAAATTAGAATCAATTTTAGTTTGAAATTATATATAAAAACATTTCCAAATTTCAAACATTTTTACATTAATACCATGATTTGTTTTCCCATCTTGGGGAATATATTTAAATTAAATTCTACCAATTCTGTATTTCTAATTTTGGAAAATAGATTCTCTATTTTCAATATATATAATATTATTAACCAAAATTACCAAGACACATATCCAAAAAAAATTCCTATTTATTTTAGACCATATACTATCTTTTCCAAAAATTTTACTCTTATATAATTCTCCATTAGATGGAAAAGGGGGGTGGAATTCCCTTCTAATAAATTAACAATAAATCTTCTCCTCATACAATATAAAAAATAACTCACACACCTATATATTCACACCTTTCAAGCCCTATGGATTACCGAAAATCAACTAATATAATCTTCCAAAATCCCTCTCATCATCCTATAATCCACTCTCTTTAAATAAATCCACCCAAGGAATCATTTTTTTTTGAAATACAAGAGGTCTTACAAAAAGAAGTGGTAACATCATTACCTATGTTCCTTTTATTATTTTCAATCTCAACCCCCATAAAATATTCTTATTCAATGATTATATAATAACTTCTGTTCCTTAAATATACTAAGGTTTTTTGATTCTATGGATTCATCCTACACTTACACAAATCCATTTAATGGGTAATAATTATATCATTCTTCTTTATAATGAACTACCTCCTCACGAAATGATGTGGTTCATTTTTTAGTTATCACATATCATGGTTATAAATTATGATGGACTCCCAATTTTTATATAATTTAAGGGAAATTTATGATTTATTTATTATTATTTAATTATTATATAAATCATACATTAATTCATTCAATTTTTTTATATAATATATCTTCATTTGTGGACGTAGGGACTTCCTTCTCCTCAAAGCAATGAGATTCATCACACTTTACATTGAATGTATTAAAGATGGTTTTAGAGAAATTATATAATATTAATGAATTAATAATGATAATATAATAATTTTAAATATATATTAAGACATATATTTTAATTACTTAATTTCATTAAATATGTAAATAAAATAGAAACACCATTCTTGAATACGTACGACATACTGTCTCCATTAATTGGGCATAACATTTCGTAATTCTATATTTTATATATTATTATAAATATTAATATGATAAATATATATATTAAACTTATATCAAGATATAAATTATTTATATATGAAAATCATTATCTATGTAAGATTATCAAGAATACCAAGTAAAAACATATATGAAACACACCACATATATTACCCAAAACACAACTTTAACATGAAATTGATAATAAATGGGTAATATAAAGTCATTATAAAATAATATTGGGTATTATATATATTATTAAGGTTATGTGGTTTATTTATAATAAACATCAATTTATTATATAGTAGTGTTTAATGTTTACAAATAATTTCAAGACATTAGGAAAGTGTTTTCTCATCTAACCGTTTTTAGTGAGACACAACTCATGTTCACCTCTTATTTATTATAGATGTTGTGTATAATATCCATATATGTATTTTATGATTATAATGATTATATTTATAGGTATTTACATGTCCATTTTAATATATATTTTTCATGGGGTTGATTTTTAAAAAGATTCCAAATTAATAATATAATTTTTTCTCAATTTTCCTTTATTGATACAAATTCCAAATTATGCACTTATAGGCTTCTATGAGGTGTACATTCATTTTTTGAGATTTTATATCATCAATATAATTATTTTCATGATATTTTAAGCTTCTTTTAATTTTATTATTTCCATTGTATTATGATTCAATGTTAACAAAGTTCTAATGGTTTATTGCTATAATCTAATATTTTATAAAGATTGTTTATGATTATAAATACATTAATGAAATTTTGTGATACATTTATCAAGAACACTAATTAATTTTATTACCCATTAATTATTCATGTTATATCCATGTAATGATATCAATTACCCCCTTTGTTACTTAAAATAATTAAGAATTTTTTATAAAAATTCGTCTTTATTTATCATTTTGGATGGAAATATAGGTTGATTCAAAACAATTTTTTATAAAAAAAATCAGAATAGTTTAATAAGTAATAAAAAATCAATATTTTTTCATTTATTTTAATTTTTTTCAAGGAAATGTTTTTTCTATATGTTTTGTAGCTTGTTTTATATTCTTTCAGGAAAATTGGTTTTCAGAATCTTTTCAAGATTATTTTATAAGTTTTTTAGGGAAAAGTTTTTCAAAATGTTATTGTTATTATTTATATTCATTCAATGTAATATTCAAGTAACATTTTACTCAAAAAATTTTTTTATAAAATTTCAATGCCTAAAGTTTTTTTTCTTCTGGAAATTATTTTAAAATATATTTAACAAAAAATTTCCAATGAAGATAAAATCCATATGAGGTTCTCATACCTTTATATTGAAATAGTCCAATGTTTCCATTAATATTCTTTCTCTGAAAGTTTTATTTTTTATGGGATGATTTTTATTAAACCAATTTCAATTTTATGGGTTATATGGTTATAAAGTCCACTTATTTTAAAAAATGGTTTTCAAAATGTTTTTAATATTATTTTATATGTTTATTCAGAAAATGTCTATCAAAATGTTTTTATGCATATGTATATTATTTATAGGTTATTTTATAGTTAAATGTTATTCGAAAAAAATTTAGTTTTAATTTTTTTTTCAAAGCATAAATGTTATTTTCTTCAAGAAATGTTTTTCAAACCAATTTCTAAATTTTTTCCACCAATATGACATCTATTGGAGTTTCTCAAGACACTATATTGAATTTGTTTAAAGGATACATTAATATTACTTCTATGAAGGGATTATGTTTTGGTGGAATTATATTAATGAAAAATATTCTCTTTTAGTGGTTATATGATTTTGAAACCCGCTTCATTTAAAGGGTTATGATATGATTAAATAATTATGAAACAAGTCTATATTCCATAGTTTATGATATGATTAAAATTTTTTAATACCCATATAGTTTCATGTGATATGTTATGATCACTAATGATATTGTGTAACAAGTATGTATGATTTAATAATGAGATGGGTGGGATCTATATCTCACTACAATTCATTGGTCAATGATTTACATCTCATTAGATAGATATAGATGGAATGAGAAGATTGATCGGTTCATTAATGAATTTTTCCACTATGATGGAATAGGTAGTGTACCTTGACTACGAATATGGTCATGAATGTGAACCATTAACACTGTGATGGAATGGATAGTGAACCTATAATACCAAGATGGCATGGCCAGCGATTCCTTGACCACAATTGAAATAATTTTATATTCTTATATTACTACCATAATTACATGCCTTATTTTATTATAATTCATTAATGGATTCTGTTATTGATTAACATATGATTCATTTATTATAAAATAAAAATTATTATTACATTTTTAATGCATATAATCTTTGAAATGTATGGTATGATCTTAAAAATTTATGCTAATGTTCACATACCATTACTTTCATGTTATTCTTATGTATCTCCTTTATTCCAGTACTGTGCATTTGAGGTCAACCATTTGTTAAGTCTCATTTCCCTATGTTATGATGAAATGTATTAAGTTGAATTAATAAAGGAGAAGATCTTTGTGGGAATAATTGAAAATATTTTACCATGTATGAAGTTTATGATTCATGTTTCCAATGATACTGAACTATAAAAATACTCATTCATATATATTTGTAATGTAAAAAATAATAATATAAAAGGATGTAAAATTTATGTATTTTAATCCCTAGTTACTATAGTTTTTTTCAACGGAAAGGTTTATTCAACATTAAGAAACTAGAATTAGAAAAAAAATTAGAGATATACATAGAGATATTGCAAATCATATGTCATGGGATGTCTCTATGGATGAGTAAAAGGATGATTTGTGGTTAAAAAAATGTATTAAAATTTTAGTAAATGATTAAGTGATTAGTTTCCTATCAATAAATTGTTATTTTTATACTACTTGTGGGTGTGGATATTAAAAAATGAACATATAGTATTGAGCTAGACTTGATTGGAAATAGATTACCAAAAATGGTCTTTGATACACACTTAGTTTGAATGTATTAATGTATATGTGTTGATAATTCAAAATAATTATATACAGTCATAAAGGATTTCAACCAATAATGAGTGTGAAAAACCTAGGTTAAACATGGGGTGTAACGTATTAATTATGTATATTTTTTTATTTATACATTCAATTTTTTATTTTTTATGATTATGAGAATTTATGCTATCATAAATGTTTCTCACACTTGAAATTTTTTTAGTCAATGGTGGTATACCGAGGGAATTAGATTAACAATAAATGTGATGGAAAATTTTATGATAAAAAGTCAAATGTGATGAAAAATAGAGTGAAGGATGTTGTGATCATGCTTAATCAGTTTTAATGAAAAATAATGAACAATGTATACATCAACTAAATCCCAAAATCACAATGGATGATAAGTAAGGAGTTATCTTGGAGTTCCATTAATGGAGATCACTGAGGAAAGTAGATTTAGTATCTATTATTTAAGGAATTTAGAATAAATCACCTTTGTGGATGTATTAGGGGTATAATAGTATGTCTTGACTAACTAAAAGGACATAAATCAAGTAAAATGAAATGAAATATAAAGAGTTTGGTTAAAAAAAATGGATGGGAATGTTTTAATCCCAAAAACATTGTCCATTGTTAAATTATTTAGTTGTGGAATGAATTAAAAATATGAAAATATATATACCATGTAGAAAGTTCATCAATATAATTAGAAAATTTGGTATGAAAAATGGTCACATTACTGCTGATGATGAGACTATAAATGAAATGTGAAAATAAATATGTATTATTTAATAGAATGAGGTAACATTCTTATAGATTTAAGATAAAGTGGAATAATTTTAGTTTTTATGTATTTGTAATAAAGAATGTTTTTTATATTAATGGTGAAATATATTTTTAATTTCTAGTTTATGTTTTTTCTCTAAGTACATACAAGAATATATATAATGGATCCAATGGTCTAAAAATGTGAATTAATTGCAAGGTGATGATTATAGAAAAAAAATGATTAAGGGAAATAAAAACCATAATATATTCCATATCTTAATATAATGTTGTTTGGATAAAGATATGTTGGATATGAATAAGTTAATTAGATGGTTCTAATTACCATGTAACTAATTTTGTATTTTTTTACTTGTTGTTTATTCAATCATTGATGAGGTTTATAAGATTTTTTATTTAATAAATATTTCTGTTAAACTTTTGAATAGTGAAACACGGATGTTTTCAATAATGAATTATTGTGATTACCATGTTTCAAGAGAATCCATGATAATGATATTCCCATGTTTGTTATTTGAAGAACAAGATCCACATCATGATATTTAAGGGATCAATGCTTTGTTTTTTTTTTGGATAAATTATGTTAACTTAAATCTAATGTTTGGGACTTCTATATTTCAGAAGAGTTATATGGTTTATATTTATGGAATGGGTTATCTTAATTTAATATCTCTCCATATTTGAATTTATGAATATTTTATAACTTATGATATTTTTTTCAATGATTTTAACAAAAGATATTTTGAAGGACTTGTCATTATACCTCATGATATGTTAGTACCTTAGGAATGAAATTTGTATATTTATTTCATACAATAAGAGATGATGTAGAAATTGATCCTAGCACAACAAATGGTGATGTTATGCTAAAACAAAGTAAGTATATATTCTCATAAAAAATATCCAACTTTTAAAAAATGGTCTTTAAATAATAAACGTTTTCCTATTATCATCATTTTTATGATATCAAATTCCATTTACAAGCCTCCTTCGGTTAAAGAGTTTTTATAGTTAACTTTTTTATAATTGTGTTCCCTATCATAATCCATCAGAACTTCATAGTAATATTTCTATTTTACATCTGGGTTTTCACTTCCCACTTATGTTATCCTTTGTGTAAACCTATTTATGTGTTTCTTTGGGGGACATTTATGTTTCAATAATTCATTTTTTAAAGGAAGTATTATTATTAATTTTTAAGATGTTTGTTTTAATAAATGAGACATTAATGTATTAATCTATTCAAAAAATTGATGAATTTGGAGGGAAAACTATTTTTAGGGGGTATTATGTAACACCTTGATATTTTGTTAATTATTTTTATTAACTAACCTACTATTTTGGATTTTTTTTCATTTTTTTTAATTCTTAATGTAGATTTTGTTATGCTAAATCACTTTGTGTTATTTATGTTATACGTAACACCAATTAAATATTTTTCTAGACACAACACATTAAAAAGCTTAATGTACCTGAAATAATATGTCTAGATTGTTTTAAACTACATGGTGAGTCCCTTCTATTTTTTTTGTAAAATTCTAGGTGAAATCTTACCAAACTAAAAGATATTATTAATAGAATTAATAAATTATTCTTATATTTACCATGTAGTTGTAAGAATGCAATTTATGAATAATATTATATAATTAATGAAAATATTTTTTACACATGTATATAAAATTAATCCTTTGGATCGTAATTTTTATAATTTAATTTAAGAACAATTTGAATTTTAAAAAAATTTATTTTCAATGAAAAATATTTTTGTATTTACAAAAAAAAATTATCTCGAATTATTAAACAAAACACTAATAATTAAGGTTTAAAATAAAATTTTTATTTTATATATTATATCAATATTTTTTATACTCATCCAAATATAAAATTGGTATATGGTAAGAATAAATTTAATTTCATGAAAAAAGATGTATATTTTTTAAACGTAATTTTACTACTATTTATTTGGAAACCAATTTTAAATATGATTTTTGATAATTTTAAAATTTTTCCTTAATAAAATAACTTCATTTTTAAATAATCACATAAAAATCATCTTAGGGGGAAATTTATGGCCTTTTTTCAATGAAGTATCATATTTCGATGAATAATGAATAACACTGAATTTTAAATTCAAAAAATCTTTTTTTATTTATAGAGTTTAATTAATTTTATTTTTGTTTTAGAGTTTAACTAGAATAACATTACATAAATTAATCAATTTTATGAAATTTCTGTCAATTTAACATTGATATTAGATAAAAAAGTCAATCATTTTAACAATTGTACATTAAAACCAATTTTTGTCATCCAATCTGCGGGATTAAATTTAAAAAAAAATTCACTTCTATGATTGAAATTTTGAAAAATTGATTCTATATTTAGAATAATAATAATTAATAAAATTAATTTTACTCAACTTATTTATTGGAAAATAATATTCATGAATGTGATTACAATTAATTACTATGTAAGGAGGAAATTCGATTTAATAAAGGACTAACCCATAAACATATTTCCATAAATGATGTAGAAACATTAAAAAAATACATATTATATTCATATTTATACCATATATTTTCATGTCACAAATTGTTTCAATTATTTGATCCACTTTTCCATGAAAAAATGCAGGTGGAATTATTTTTTCCATATGTCACAGAAATGTCACTAATTATCCACTATAAAAATGTTATCACCCCTCCCACTTATTCAGATCTTTAAATCCCATTGTCTAATATAAATTCTTTTAAAAAAACTCCCAAATTTCCTACATTAATTTATGAAACCTCCGTTTTTTATAAATACAACCATGGAATCCTTTTGGTGAAAACCAAGAAGAGTTACCCACAAAGTGCTAACATAATTCTTCAAGTTCCGTTGTTTTATTTTTATTCTACACCCCCAAAAATATTTTTAATATATTATTATATACTAAAATTACTATCCTATTTATATTGAGATGTTTTTATTTTAATGGATCATCCTATAATTACAGACACATCTAAATAATGGTTAATGAAGTTATTGTTCTTGGGTACGATGAACTACCACCACACAAAACAGTGTTGTTCGTTTTTACATTGCCACCTATCATAGTGGATAATTTTTGTCGAAAATATATTTCTAAATGATATATAATATATTTAGGGTTTATTTATTATTGTTTAATTACTATATAATACATACATTCTTTCTTTTCATTTTTTTTAAATACGATTACATCATTTGTGGATGTGGGGACTACTGCAACCTCAAAGCGATTTGATTCATTTACAATTTACAAGTATTTTATTAACAATGGTTTTAGTGAAATTTTATGACATGTATGATATAATAATAACTCTTTAATGCTTATTTATATCCATATATTTCAATTATATTATTTTTTTCAATGAAATAGTAAAATAAAAACAATCTTTATGCATACGCACGACATACTGTCTCCATGAATGGTGTATCCCATTTCATAATTCTATATTTCATATATTATTAAAAATATTAAAATTATGAATTTATATGATACTTATATTATGTTTAAAAATTTTTAAATAAGTAAATAATGATCTATGTAAGAGTATCATGAAATACAAGTCAAAACATATACAAAAAATGTGGATATTAACTGGAATGTAACGTCAGCATGGAATTTTTAACATAAAAGTAAAATAAAGTCATAATAAAATTACATATTTTATTATATATTATAATATGTTTTTTTATTTATAATAAATATATATTTCTTATATAGGTTTTCTTATGTGTATGAAAAATTTCAAGACGTTAAGTAGGGGTTTTGTTGTCTCTCTTTTATTTTCTAGGAGACATAAGACAGTTTCACCTACAATTTCTTACATGTGGTATGAATATCTGCCAAGGATGTATTCTATTGTTATTGAAACTGAATTTATAGGTATTTTTATATCCATTTAATGATTTTTCATTCATAGAGTTTATGTTTCCATGGTACCTAATTCGGTAATATATGTTTGTATAAATATTCCTTCTTTGAGACATCTGTAATGTTAAACACCTATATTGTTTGATTAGGTGTATATATTTACTTTGAAATGTTATAACAGGAATATCCCTCTTTTCATGATATTTTAATGTTCATTTAATTTAATTATTTTTGTTGTATTATGATTCAATGTTACCAAAGTAGTAATGGGTTTTCTACTATCTCATCGTTTATGGAGATTTTTTTGGACTTTGCCTCTATTGATGAAATCTTATGATCCGTATAAAAATAACTCTAAAAAATTTTATTAACCACTATTTATTCATTTTATTTCAATGTAATGGTATATTTTTATCAAAATTTTCCACTTAAGATAATTTAGAAAATGTTTTTATTAAAATACGACTTTATTTCTCCATTCAGTCAAAAAGCTATGTTATTTAAAAACCACATTTTTAAAAAATGTTTTCATGATTATTTTATAATTTTTTACTTAAAATGGTTTTAAAATTTATCTTAATTTTCTTTTATATGTTTGTATGGAATGAATTATTCAAAATATGTTCAATATTGATTTACACGTTTTCAACAAAATAGTTCTCAAAATGTTTTTAATCGTATTTTATACATTTTTAAGGAAAAAGGTATTCAAATTTTTTTAAAGATTATATATATGTTTACATGGTTATTTTATTAGGAAATGTTGTTAAAAAAAATTTATTTCTTAAAAAAATTCAAATCTAAAATGATATTTTTGACATGTTTTTCTATATTTTAGAAAAAATCCATATATGATGGAATCAGTTAGGGATAGTCATTACCTTATTTTGAACTGATCTAATAGTTACATTAAATTTATTTCACTAAATGGTTTATTTTTTAATGGTGTTATTTTTTCATATTTATTTTCTATTTCACATGTTATTTGGTTGTTAATCCCCCTTCTTTACACGGGTTATGTTATGATGAAATGTTTATGAAACATATCTCTTTTCATATGTTATGATATGATTACATATTTATGATTTCCATTTAATTTCATGGGATATTATATTATTGGTTATTATATTGTTGCACATGTATTGATGATTTCATTATGAAATGGGTGAGACATATATCATCCTCCCATGAATTGAGTGAAAATTTATTTCTCATGAGATAGACATAGCTGAAATAGGGAGTGAACTCTATTTTGTGATGGATTTTGTCTCCTATGATAGTATTGTGAGTGAACCTTGACTACTAATTTTCTCATTGGAGTTAACCATGACTACCAAGATGGTATGGGGAGTAAACCCATACTTCCAAGAGGCCGTTATAAGGGATTCCTTAACTACTATTTAAATTGTTTTATATTTTTATGTGTCTTATATAATTCCAGGTCTCTTATCATGGTAAGGTTTCATTGATTATACTCATGATTACCATATAATTCATGTCATTTTAATTGCTATTATTTATTCCATGTATCATGTATGTGATCATCGATATATATGATATGTACTTAAATTGATATTCAATTGTTCACATACCCTTATGGTCATGTTCTGATTATGTATCTCTTTTGTTTACCATTATTCATTATATAATATCAACCGATTTATATGTTTTCATTCACAATGATATGAATAAGATATTAATTATATATAGTAAACATAAGGATCATTATGTGAAACACAGATGATCTTTTACCAAGTATAAATATTTTGTTTTATGTTTCAAAAGATAGTAAACTATTATGGTCATCAGGCATGTATTTTTATAGTGCACTAAATATTGAACTGAAATGATATAATATCCATATATGTCAATCCAGGGTCCCTATACAAACTATTATTAATTTTATCCATAATTAATATAATTCTCATGAAAATTTAAATAATATAATTACATAAATTATTATCAACATTATAATTGATATTTGTATAAAAGTAAATTTATACTTAAAATTGAATTTTTTTCATAAACTATTTTGTGTCTCAATTTGATGGATATTATAAAACAAATTTCATACTCATATAGAGTTTGTGTTTAGTAAAATTTATTTTATATTTTTAATATTAATTTTAAATATTATTTACTAAACTCAAGATAATGTTTTTCCAAATGAATAGTAAATATAGTGAAAATCTATCACCACAGTAAAAGGTTTAATCATGTAAACATAGGTTAAAATTATGTTTTAAAGACATGATTATTATTATTAAATATTATTGGATGAAGTTATTTTTTACCATATCACCTTAGCATTGATACTTATTTTTTTATTTTATACTTATCAATGGAAGTGACCTATGTAATATTTTATATAAAAAAATGAAAAAAAGTAACTCTCTTACATTTAAAAATATCTTAACTATTCACACAGGGTTGGAATTATGTTTTCAGTGAATCACATTTATAAGATTGAGCATAAATAAATAATATTCATGATAATAATTAATTTCAAATTTTTAATAATTAAATAATTTCTTTATATTCTTTTACAACACTCACACTATATTTAAGGAATTCATTGAAATATTAATTAAATTATTTTAAAAAATTATTCAAAGTAATATAAATTTAAAGAATAATTGTGTTTAATAAATTTAATAGATAAATAAAACATTTTATATTGGTTTCCATTGAATATATTCAAATTTAATTGTTTTCATATTTTTATTTCAATGTTAGAGTAAGGGAATTATTCCAAAATTTACATTTATTGTATTTTATAATAAATAATATTTTATTAAATTTTATATGTTTGATAGAGACTTATAGTCTGAAAAGTGATATTTATAAGTTAAAAAATATAATATATGGTACATTAATGGACCAGTTAAACATATATCGAAACAATATTTACCCAGAATGATTTCAAATATCCTTTCTGAGGTAAGTAAAAAATTATTATCATGGGTTAAATCAATACAAAATGGTTGAAAAAATCACATATACCTGTATAAATTTTATTTTATGAGATTATTGGGACGCATAATCATCTCATATTTTTAGCTTATTATGTTTAATCCATTTTTATATAGATATTAATTTATATTATTTGAATACTCTATGAAATTCCAGGGGTAGTTCTACCGTGTCTTATAAAAGGGAACCTTGTATCCTCTTTCTATTACACATAAATGTCCTTTTGACTTATAAAATTCAAACCCCTATCTATTTCAAACATCCCTCCCCAGGACATACACTGCGGGTTGTAATCATAAAAAATATTAGGGTTTTTTATTATGTATACATTAATAAGTTATCTAAAGAAGAGGTATAATACTTAATCAAGTGTTTTTGTTTGACTTCATCAAATAAATCTTTAAAACCTTATTAGAAATGATAAAATAATAAATGTAGTATATTTTGTATACTTATTTATTTTATAGTTTTTGTAAGTAAAAATATCCTTCTCATATTCTATGAAATGGTAAATAAAAACATAATTTGGTTGTACAATGGACTACCTTGTCGCAAATCGATGTAATTTGTTTTTAACCACGCCATCTAAAAACTATTTTAAATAATTTATTTAATGTATATATATGATATTAATTAAATAATTATAAGTTTTTAGAAGTAATATATCATTTTCTATTCATAAATTTTCATTCACTAAAAAATGATAAAATCGTTCCTGCATACGTGTAGCCTACAACCGCAATGAATTGATGTGATTCATTTTTTGTCACCACATCACATAGATGATATATATATATAATTTTATTTAATTAAATAACATGTTATTTTTTATATTATTATCCATATTTAATTATAACATAATATTAACCTTATTTTCCTAATTGTCGTTTAAAAATGGATATGTTACTCATACGTATGTATGACCTACCATCTCTATGGTGATAATATATTTTATTTTTTATAACCTTGTTTCATAATTTTTTTTAAAGTATAATTTATTTTAAAAAACTTAAATTATCTCATAATTTTTATTTTTGGGATATTTTAATAATTTCATCTTTGGCCATAGTCAACACATCGTTTCCATTTTGGACAGATGAGCCAAATATCATCGAAATAGCCAATGTAAACATAATTAATTTAATAATTAATTATAAAATTGAAATAAAATGTTGTTTGAAGCTAAAAATTGATCATTAATATTTAAATAATTAACATAATTTTATAAATTAGAAATATAAAAAACACATGTAATGATTTAGACTTAGGGTGGGAGACTTTGTTTTTTAAATCATCTTTTAAAGTTCCTCTTCCAACTAATTTTCATCCTTGTATATGTTATAAAATGTTTCAATAAAATATTATATATTATTAAATGGATGATAAAGGTAATCGTTTTATAATTTTTACTTTAGTTACTATTTTTAAACAAAATTAATCATTGGATGGTTTTACATATATTACTCTTTAACATAAAACCGCTTTTTAATTGTTTTCAATAATTATTTACTAAGTATTTCTCTCCCATGTCCATATTATTAAAATTATTTTAAGGATATATCCATATATAAATGATTGAATTATAAAATAAATTTTATTTTATTGCTTTACATTGGTTCAAATGTTTTAAAATGCCATCAATTTATTTATTCGAAACTAAATGTTTTTAATTTCTCTATAAATGACTAATGGACTATTCTATTTCAATATATCTCGTGTCAATGGTTTTTACAGGCACCATAACCATTATTTTTATTTGGGATTCCATTAAAAAAAATACCTTTGTTCCTCATAGAAGACCCCAGTTTTTATTTTTTGCTGAAAATATTAGTTTTAATAATTGTTTTTTTACTGGGAAGAGTTATGTAAAGATTTAGAATTGTTTTAATATGATTAAAAATAATATTGTGAAAACTGTTATATTATCTAAGTTATAATTATGTTATAAATTTAGGGAGATGTTTTTTCTGATTTTTGGTTCCATTATAAACCAATTTTGGATGGGTCCTTGAATTACTCCAATGCATTAAGTAAGGTCTATATTTTATGTTTACTATGATCATTATGAAAATTATAACCATGAAGGTTATTCCACTGGTAACTATGATGTTTATTACATTAGTTATAGGGAAGGTTATTCTATATGAAATATTGATATGAAATTTATTCCTCATGTAACCTATGAGATTTATTAATTCTGACTATGGTTTTTATAAATATCTTATGATTTTTAAATATATTATAATGTGATTATTTTTTACTAAAAACAATTTGATACTTCTTATAGGTGGAATTTAAAAAATTGTTAATATATTTCTTGATATTTTAATGATTTAAAATAAACCATTATGGTTTTTATTTTTCTTTGTTGAGTTTATATTAAATTTTTTATGAGAATCTATAGAAATATATTTTTATATAATGGGTAATATAATGCATATTTTAAGAAATAATTTTATTTTAAAAAAGAGAAAATATTTATAAGAATTCATGGATAAACATTTCTTTTTTTTTATCTCACTTTTAGAGAATTATTTTTTCATCTAAAATTTTTAAAAAATCAAAGGGTATTATGGATCTGTATGAAAATATAATAATTTATGATGATATTAGTGAATATATACCTTGGAAATTAAACATGTTTATTTTGAAATATTTATATTATGGGTAAAATTGATGCTCATTTGAAGTATCCACATTATAAAATATGTGTTTTTAGGTATTAGTTAGAAATTAATTATATAAAAATGTAATCCATAAAGTTCTATAGGATTATAATAAAACAATTTGTAGTATAATGTCATAGAAATATATAATGTAAATGGTTTGGTCTTTAAAGCCTCTATCAAATGAATGGTTAGAAAAAAAGGATATTAGGATGTTATTATTTGATATTACCTTATAAATTATTGATACAATAATGGATATAAAATATAATGTTTTATCATATGATAAATTTCTTATACACACCTTTTAAGGATTTCTATAATGGAATATAATCATGATTATTGATATTTTAGGAGGAATTTTTTTTGGGTTTTGGTATATGCAAGACATAGGTTTAAAGTAAAGTATTATCTTAAAATAATTTGGATGCATATTTGGGGATTTATCTTGAATGGTATGGGATAAAATTTTATATTAATTTTTTTATTGTTTATGATATTCTATTTATTTTTTTTGGTTCTGAAGGAAATGTATTATATAATTTGTAGTAGTTATTGATGTTACAATGGTTGATTTTCATTTTAATATGAAATTATTCATTTTATTTTATAATAATGATAGTTTATAAAAATTATTTATAATTTAGGAAAATGATATTAGACAACATTATTATTCCATCTATATGATATTTCATCATTATAATAAAAAAAAGTGTACTGATGATTTTGACTAATTTTTGAACCTACAAATCACCTACAAGAAATTACTTCATCTATCAGACACCTTTTAATTTGTTAGAGATTTTAGTGGATCA
Source organism: Viscum album (assembly GCA_963277665.1). Classification (NCBI taxonomy): domain Eukaryota; kingdom Viridiplantae; phylum Streptophyta; class Magnoliopsida; order Santalales; family Viscaceae; genus Viscum; species Viscum album. Next base: position 168,977,432 of record OY728142.1, on the reverse strand, counting down.
TAGTAATTTTTTTGATTTCAAAAACTCAACTCATCCATTACATTTATAATGGTAAATACCACTAATGATGCAAATTTTTCATTTAGATAGATATTGAATTTTTGGTGAAATGATAAAGGGGTATCAATAACATAAAATAAGTCCCTGATGTCTAGATTGAATGTATGAATTGTTTTATAATGTTCTATGTATAAAACATGATTACATATTTATTGAAAATTCATAAGGAAATATTTTATTTCATTTATTTAAAATAATATTTTAATAAAGAATTTGATTAAAAATAAAGGTTACAGGATTAAGAAAGAGGTAAATTGTAGGATATTTTTATGTATCGACTTTTCAAAATTCGGATATAGTGGTATGTTATGAATGAATTTAAAATATATCCTATATATTATGAGAATCATGAAACACATAAGGATTATTTTATTGTAGTTTTGTATTCATATTCTATAACCATGTGTTAGTTATTATCATTACCTTCATTAAGTTTTATAGTAAAAGGTTAACAATCATTCAACAAACGAAATTAATGACATGTTATAAAATGATAAATAAATATATGGGATAAAATTTCATTATGTTATTGATAAGATAATATACTAAGATTATTTTCTTTTCTTTTATAAATGATATTAATATAGAAAATAAATATTATAAATGTTATTTAATGATTAATTTTATATTTAGGATACATTTCATATGTTATAGAACACATGTTTTATTATAGATATAATAATCGGATTCAAACTTGATTTAGTGATATGGTGATTAATGTATTTATATAATAAATTCATAATATTTGGACCATTTGTGAATAAAGTAGACAAGATACAATATGATATTACTAGGGTATTAATGGTTTAATTACCATTTAAAACCATATATGATTCTAATGTGACATTATTGTTATTCATGTCATTTTTCAGAAAATTACTATAATATCACAGAAATTATATGGCTAGGTAAAACACATTTTAGTATGCAAAATTAAGAGTGATTTATTTTATTTAGATATAAATTTTAAATTTACCTTGGAATAATATGTGATCAAATCATTCTAATCATTTTGTTTCAATATTAGTATATAATATTTATACTAATTTTAGTGATATTTCACTATCAATTGGTCTAACAAGTTATTTGGGTATTATTTTTTTGGATTTAGTGGTTAATTATTTTTATTTATTTTTTTATGAAGTTTTATTCATTTTGGAAATTAGCATAATGTATTTTGACAATTTAAGAATTTTTTAATATGTAAATTTATGTGGAATAGATTTTGATCAATTTTTATAATTATGTGATCAATTATAATTTAATTTTATCACTTCATGTATTAAAAATATTCATCGTGAATATTCATCATTATGAGAAAGTGAATTTTTTATTGTGGAAATAGATTAAAGGAAGACATTATACTAGTAAAGTGATTATATTTTCTTAATATTATTTTTATATATTGAAATAAATTCCCCAAATTGAGGAATATGTACATGAAATTAAAATTTTAACGTATTACCTTCATATTTATAAATCAATAGTATTTCTCAGAATTCAAGGGTCTATGGTTTGAAACCATGCTCATTATATTGATAATTCATGTATCTTCATCATTGATATTTATCACACTCAGTCACTATTTTGTTGTTAAACATTTCTTCCATGTCTGTATTTTCACTTCCCACTAATATGGTCCTATTTAGAATCCTATTTCTGTTTTATTTTATATGAAATTAATATTTTTATTTACCTCTTATCCATATAATAATTTATTAACCTTTTGTATAATGGGGGATTTCAAGAAAATTATTTTCAAATTTTATGAGTTTCATTGCGGCGATTATGATTAAATAGTGAGGGTGCAATTTATTAAATTGGTGATAATGTAAAACCCATATATTTTAAAATGTAAATAATGTTGAATATCATGTACAACACAAAATGTTGAGACTATATAAATCATAAAATATTAATGTTGAATGATGAAAATTTTAATATAGCTATTAAATAGTGGGTATGGATATAAGTCACTATATTATGAAATATTTATAATATTCTTAATAAATATTAATATATTGTGAAATTATCAGTAACCAATCAAGGAAATTTTTATTAAATTCATTTTTTTGAAAAATGAAAGGTCCCAAAATTGGTTCTTATTGGTTATTATGAGAAATTATGTAATAAATTTATATTGTTTCATTACATTTTATTTTATAAAAAGGATTTTATTATTTTATTTATCGTATAAATATAATTTATTGAGAAATATATAGATTTTTCAAATAATATTGACTTTCTAGTGAATAATGGAAATTACTAATCATTATAAAATCTTTATATCATTTCATTAAAAGAACCCTAAAATAATATTCATTTTATACATAATTAATATATATATCATATAATTATAACTATTAAAATTAATTACATAATAATAATCATTTTACGCGATCTTGGTATAAAAATAAAATAATACTAAAAAATGAATCTAATTCTTCAAAACAGCGATTTCCACCATTCAATACAAGATATTTAAAATATAATATTCTATCAATTATAGTTCTTTAAGTTGTTAAATTAGATTCCAAATTTTGAGGTAAAATAATAAATATTATTTAATAATCTCAACATAAGATTTGTTCATAATGAATATAAAAAATAATAATAAATTATTATCATGGTAAAAGGGTATATCATGTTAATTTATTATAGAACTTAGTGAGAAAGCCACCTTTTTCAATTTTTAATATTAATGGATGAAAGTATTTGGAATATTATCACCATTTAAAAAATATTTTTTAATGGCAGAGATGTCTAGGAATGTAACATATATACTATTTAAGGGAAATAAAAAGATAAAATGTCCCTCTATTACTTTTAAAAATATCTCATGATTCTATATAAAAAAAGAGAATATCTAATGAATATCAAATATATTTTTAAAATAATGTAATTATTTTTTTGGTTGTAATTTTATTAATTTTAATTCATTATATAATTATCTTTTTTTCATATAAAATGCAGACTCTTTATTTTTTTTGATAGAATCATAAAATAAAAAATTCTTAAATTTATTAAAAGAAATATAAAATTAATTAAATATTTTTTTACATATATATTTTAATAAAATATAAATTTTTTTACCAGTTTTAGAGGAATTTTTTATAATTTCATTGTTTTCATGTGGTATTCAAATTCAAATTAAATGAATTGTTCCAAATATAATTGTAATGATATTTTTTAATAAATATAATTTCATTAAAAGATTTAAAATTCATGTAATATTTATCATTGGTAATATTATTGTTATATTTTTACAATTATAAAATTGGGTCCATTAATTGAACAATATTCCTTTTATATTAACTTTATTGACCCATAAAAAGTAAAATCATCATTATTAAGGTAATTGTTAGTAAGGGTTAATTGTGTCTACGAAAAATTATAAGAGTTAAAAAATCCTCTGAACTTTTCCAATGATTATTATATATGAATATTTAAACAATGTATCATATTATATTCTAATATTATCATTTTGGATCTATTTGAAATTGAAAATTAATATATATTAATTTAATACATTAATAAATTATAAGAGTTCCCCTTCCATCTCTTATAAAATGTCACCTCCTCCCCTGATTTCAGAAAACATAAAAAGAATTATTTTGTCACATATTCATACCCAAATACTTTACTTACAGACCTCCCGCTATTTTATATTTGGTCTATTGATCATAAAACAATCCTTGGAAGGATTTTATTTGTAAAACATAAGTTGTTGCCTAAAAAATATGTATAATTGTTAATAAAATGGTTTCATATTATTTCTAGCCCTACCCCATTAAAGACATATTAAAATGTCATGAAACAATAGAAATATAATTTCCAATATATTGATATGTTTATTCATTTATGTAATCACATATAATAGTCTCCTCTTCTATTAAATGGTAAATGAAACTCTTATTCGTTTGTATGAATGAAAAACACCTCGAAAACTAATGTAATTAATTATCCATCACCACCTCTTAAGAATGTGGAAATGATTGATTTTATATATAAATATGATATTATTGAAATACTTTTCATTATGGATAAGTAATATATAATCTATTTTAATACTTTTCTGTCATTGAAAAATGGTTTTTCCATTTGTGTGTATGTATTGACAACCACCTCCACAAAACGATGTAATTATTTGTTTATCACCACATCACATAAATTTTATATATGTATATTTATATAAAATAAATAAATTTTTATTAATTATGTGATTATAATTATTGAAATGTAACATATTACTTACATACATTTCAGAATAATCATTGAAAATGATAAAATTACTCATGCATACGTACTACCTTCATCTGCATTATTGTAATGTAGTTCATTTTTCATAGCCACTATTTATGAATGTGTTTAGTAATATAATGGATGAAAAAACTCTATAATTACATAATGAATATTATTCTATTTATGTTGGAATAATTTCCACCTTAACAATTGTCAACTTATATTGGTCATTTTCAACATTTGAGAAAAATATGAAAAAATGGTTGATGTGAAATTAATCGAGTCAGTAACTAATTATAACATTAGAATAAACTAATTAATTAAAATTAAATGGTTTATTACGAATGTAAATAATTAACATAAGTTCATTATTCATAAATATAATTAATGAATGTGATTATTCAGACTGAAGTTAGGGGAATATATTTTAAAATACTATTATAATGTTCCCCTTCCAACTCCTTTTCATTGATGTATATGTTCTTCTAAATGATTCATGAAAATTATTATTTATTATTAAATGAATCATAATGTTCTTCTTTTTGAAAATATACGAAATTATTTAAAATGATTTAAAATGCTATTTTTTTACATAAGGTACACAATATCATAAAACCACATCTAAAAATATTTTCAGATTTTTTTTTCTAAATTAGTCATACCAATACCAATATTATTAAAATTATTTTATTAGTATACCTATATGAAAAAAATTTAATTATAAAGGAAATTTTTGGTAAAATTTAACTAAATTTAAAAAAAAATCCAAAAAATCATTTTAAATAATTAATACATAATATATATTCTTTATTTATAAATGAAAAAAGTAATTTTATATTTTAAATTTTATTGATGAAATAAAATTTGTGACTACTACAACCATTATTTCTCTTTTGGATACATATATATGTTTATATGTGTTCTTCAAAAAAATATATTCCAATTTGTTCAAGGAATTTTAGATTTGGAAATGAGGTTTTAATGTAAATGGATATATCAATATATATAAATGATTACTTATAGATGTGAAAAATATTTTTAAAATTATTTTATTTTTTGTAATATTATTATATAAAATATTTTGTTATTTTTTAATGATGGTGGGTGGTTCAGATATAAACTAATAATTGGTTGGTTTTTGATATCCATCTAAGGCATTTGGTAATATTTTTGTTAGATGTTGACCATAATGGTTGTTCCATATTTAACCTAAACATTTTTTCTATGGTAATCATGAGGTTAATTCCATTTTTTTAATTGAAATACATTCAATATTTAAGTCATATTTGATAATGTAGTCTCAGTTAACCTAAATGATTTTTTATTATTTATATGGTTTTGAAATAAATATTTTGATTCCAAAAGGTAAGCTAATGAACTTTTGGTTAATGAATTTTTTTCTACTTTTTAAGGTTGGAACATATATGTTTATGAAAATTTCTCAAGATATTTTAATGATTTCAAAAAGAACCTTTCTGATTATCAGTTTTATTTTATGATCTATTATTTAATTTTTTATGTGATTATTTTGGTATAGAAGTTGATTTCATGGGCAATGCAATTTTTTGTTTTTAACATAAATTTTTTCCAAATAGGGAAATTTTTTATAAATATAAATGGATTAATGATTAAATTGTTCTTTTTTAATCTCATTACAATGAATTTTTTTCTTATACCATGTTTCAAAATAGTTTTTGTGGTATTAAGGATGGGTACAAGTAAATAATAATTCACATTGAATGCCACAAGGATTTATCTAGAAATTTAAATGGGTTTATTTTAATAAATATTTTAATTTGGGTAAAATACATTCTCATCAGAAGTGTCCAATTTATAAAATATGGGTTTTTATGCATCAGTTATGACCGAATTCAAAAAATCTCAAAACCATAAATAATATCATTTATTAATGAATATGAAATCTAGCATAATGTTATAAGAATATGTAATTTATTTAGTTTTGTACTTATACAGGGCATTAGGTCTTTTAGATAGTGACTTGATGTAATTGGTGAGACGGGATGAGAGATTTCAAGATTCTCTGACAAGGATTTTTTATTTGGATTATAGTATATGGTTTTATTCAAATACCATTTGGTATTTATGAATTTTTTATACACATGTGTTATTTGTGACACAACCACCTTAGGTGGTAGTCCTCTTTAAATTATTTAAAGTTGTTTAATAGAAATATAATCCACTGATAAAACTTTACAAGGTAATAAGAGGCATGATGGACCCTCAAGTACCAGTTTCCCCTTATGGATTCCAATAGTATATGATATATTACTGAATTGTTAATTTATAGTGACCCTACTATCAGATTACTTATTTACCACTAGGCAGTGAGGTGTGACTACTCTAGATGCATGGATGAGGTGTTGTCTATGACATATAATCTAGAGATAATGATCTCATTTAGGGGTCCAAGGGAGGAATGTTATCCCCCGACTATAACCTCATTAATTTGGTTGTTACACACTATAGAAAATTAAAAATAGGTTGGGTGTTTGGACTTCCCGATGATGCCAGGAAACGAGAATAGTCTTATGGTCATATATATAGTGTGACTTTCCTTATTGGAAACAAATTACTCTATGATACCTATGAGACCCTAGTGGGTTGCCTTATGAATTTTGATACTAGTGAGTGTGTTTACTTTGGAATGGGTAAATATGGTAACAGATGTCACCAGATAATCCATATAGATGTTGTAATCATGAAGAATTGTGGATAATGAGGTTTCTATTGCGATTTTTCCCACCCATCATTATTTTACTTTTTTATTGTTTTTTTTTATTAAATTTGATTTCCAAGGATGTATGGGAATAGTTCATTAGACCTGAAAAAAATGTGATTAACAAGGATACTTGAGAATTACTTGATTACATGTTTAATATAATTTTATTCATGGTATATTTTGTATCGAATATCATGGTAGTTGATGTTGGATTCCTATATTGGATGAAATACACTCATAAATTTTATGTATGAGTGGATTCTTAGAGGCGGTACATGGTATCTGACATTAGATCCCAGTTATTGTGTGTATACAGGACTGCTCGAGATTTTAGGGGTTCATTTGACCAGGGACGTCCTTGTGAATGTCTATTAATTGGGTTAATATAATAATACTATAAGAACATTGTGAATGACAATGATAAAAAGGATTGAAATATTTGTATTGTAATGCCATGACCCTAGAATCTAGGAGTCAGATCATTATTTTAATACACTTTTATGATGATAAGGAATCATTTCCCAAAGGACCAATCAGTTCAGTAGTCTTGGAAACAAGATACATACATAAGTTCAACATTTCAACTTGATTAAAAAAACTACACTAAATAATTCTATTAGAAACATCCGAGATTCCTAGATTATTCCTGCAAGCCACTCATAACTAACTTCTTCATATCCTGGGAGAATGAAAAATAAAAAATGGGTGAGCTCAAATTATCAGTAAGAGTAATCAATACAATGGATAATAACATAAACATTAGGCATGGTGAATAATTGAAAACACATTCCTTTACAAATAATTAACATGAACACCTTATGGAAGAAATATGAGCTAAGTAAATAATACCATAATAAAACAAAGTTATGTGTGTTCTACTAGTCGAATAACCACATGAAATATCAATAGATAATCTCATAATTATATAATGCATATTCCTGGACATCCAAACCACATATTCGAGGCCTCGTGCTAAGAATAAAAATATAATTTTATCAAGGCCTTGTGCCGAGACACTACTTTGTCTCATGACCCCTACTGATGCATAGAGGAACTATAGTGGGCTCCACCCAAAACATACTAAGTCAAATACATTCCACATAAGAAAAGGTTGAAACAAATTATAAACATTCGTGTTAAATATATCATATGAAATGTCAATATTTTAACCACAAACCATGAATGGTATAAAAATAGCACATCCACATTCAAACCTAACTCATTCAAAACAATATGAAAGATTGTATTGTAAAAGATTAATGTCAATCAAGAATAATGAATGATATTGACATAGATGAAAATAAAAATCATAACTATTTGAGAGAAATATCCCCTTTTTTCTTGAAAACATTTAAAAGTCACAATTTTTCAGGATGCCATTTAAAATATATTTTTGAATAAATTTTTCCCATAACACATTGAAAATTTTAAAATGAATTATAATTTTAAAACATTAATGTTAATATAATTAAATCCTTAAAACCATGCCAATGAGCCGGTACGCAAGTGGAATGGGTTCCTACTCGGCATCCAAGAGATCGAGGATCAAAACTATTTGGAGGCAAATTTACAGCGTATTGTAGAAGTCCTGTAGAAGTCACTATAGTAGTTACTGCTCGGTACTATAGTAGGCAGAACTATTCACCTGATTGGGGCCTTCAGGCCACCTGTTTGGGCCTAAGGGTCTCATGGGTCTTTGGGTCATTAAAAAGCCTTCAGGCCACATGGCCTCTGGGTCACAGAGACCATGGAGTAGCTCAGTTCACACTAAACATGCCCTAGAAGAGAATCAATGCAGCAAGAGTAGGAGCCGCCAAATGCAGAGCTAACTGGATTGGAAGAATGACAAGGAATGGAAACCGCCATACCAGGCACCATGTTTTTTTATGGGGAAATGCTAGTCGATCATCAATGCAAGGTGGGGAGCTATGGATATCAATGACGCAAGAAGCTGGGGAGGGGCAGTAAAAGTGCGTTGGGCCTACGGGTCATGTATTGGGAATGGTTTTCCTCTGGCCCATCAGGTCATGTATTGCGGGTCAATCGGGCCTTGGTCCTTGGGCCTACGGTTCATGTACGGGTTCCACTTAAACCATTAAAAACGGGATTATTAATAATAAAATAAAAAGAAGGCCATAGAGCCATTTGGGATTAAAACCAATTTTAAAATGTGGATATTAATGATAATTTTTTATAAGAATAAATATTCAAAACATTTAAAATGATATTTTAGTTAGAGTTCCTATCCAAAAGAGAGGCACATTAATACAAATAATTGAGGTAATCAAAACATTATAATATCATGATAATTAATGAATTTATGATATATTATGTCAAAGTACATTATATAGACCATATAAAAGTGAATTGGCGTATAACAACAAAGAAGTCTCAATGGAATGTAAATTAAGAAGAAATCCCATATAAAGACCATATCCATAGGTTAAGAATAAACTAATGACATAATTACGTGTGAAAAATATAAATAAACAAAATATGATTGAATATTTAGTTTAAATCAATCATAGTACATTCCCACATATTCTAGTAAAAACAACACCAATGACTTGATGTTTAACTCAATGAATGGAAATTGGGTGAATATTACTCTTATCATGTTCATAAAAATGATGTAAGAAATTATCAATGGAGTGATTATGTTTATAAAAAGTATATCCACAAAAATGGGAGTGTAAATTACTTCATAAATAATAAATAGTGTTTCCACACATAATCTTGGATTAAAATTAATCAATGAAGCATGTGTAAATCCCAATAAGTTGAAATTGAAATTGGAAATTCCCTTACCAATTTGGTATCCCAAGAAACATACACCCCATGAAAGAATGATCATACAATAAATATGAAAATACAAATAAATTAATTTATATTACACCAAGAATACAATCGTGGTCTGTATATACACCACACAATAGGAAATAGTGGCTAATATAGCATGAATCTCATGTGAATAAAATGTAAGATGAAAACACCTTATCACATTGTAATCAATCGAGTCATATGATCAAATTTTTATAACCACAAAATAAATAACATAATACAATTAATTTAATGATAATAATGATAATATATATCAAATGTTAGTATAAAATACACCACATGCAATAAATAATTGGCGAACAGTCGAAATATCACGGAATTAAAAGTGTTATATGAAACCCCTTACCTCAAGACTGACATGACTTGTATGTTCCTTTTTCTTCCTGAATAATAAAATAAAGTTAATTTATACATGATTAAGAGCATTTTTTATGTTTATTATTCCTTTTATATCACTTATTACCTTTCTATAACAATTAGTTAATTATTTGAGTTCATATTGGATATTTTATTGATGTTCGGAATATAAGTCAAAAATGAACTTGTTATAATTACAATTTTAAATGTGGTAAAAACTAAATTATCTCTAGAATGATATACATGATTTAGATATCATATATATATATTATATATCTATTATATATATGTATTTATAACAGTACATAAAATTTGGAGATAAGAAATGAAATGCATCGTTCATGGAGACAGTAAGTCGCACATATGCATGAACACTGCATTCATTTCTATTTTGAATTTTATTAGAATTAAAACATAATGACACATAGGTATATTATAATTTCAGTATTATATAATATATAATATAATTAACTCAATCCATAATATGTTCCACATAAGGAATTAACGAGTCATATCACTTTGAGGGGGGCGGTTGTCCTCACTTTCTCAAATGAAATTAAGTCTTTTAACCATAATGGAAACCATAAAGGTATTCTATAAATAGAAAATACATAAGAATAAAGAAATCATAAACATAATATATATAATATATAGATATAGTTCCCTCATAATTTCCACCATGAGAGGTGGTAGGAGATAATTAAACGATCATCGTTTCATGAGCCGTTATTTTTCCATCCACAAATTCATTGTCTTCATTACAAATTAGATGGAGGTGTGTGTAAGTGTATTTCAAATCCTTCTCATAAAAATATCCTAGTATATTGAAGATACTATTTCTGTTATAATATAATTGAATAAAAAGTGTTTACTGGTTGGAGAAGTAGAATAAAATAAAAGTAGTTAAGAGAAACCATTACCTTTAATTTGGGTAACTCTCTTTAGATTGAACCAAAAGGACTTATTGCCTTCTACCTATGGTAAGGCATATTGTTGGAAGAGAGTGATATTGAGAGATTATTTGGGTAGGGGTTTTATGAGACAAGGGCTTTGATAATTGTGAGGAATCGGTTAGAAGTGGTGTCCTTTTTAAGAGAGAGGAGGGGCTCTTTAGAAAAGTTTAAAAATGTTATTTTATTATAGACTTATCTTCGATTTAAAAAGGTCCAAAAATCATTAAAGTCAAAGAAAAGATGTCTCATGTATGAAATAAAATCATCCAATAAGAATTGGAAAGGATTATGATATTTTTTTAATATTAATTATCTTATTTATTTAAATCATTTATTAATGTGATAAATATTGCATCATTATCGTTTCATAAATTTTTAAATTTATTTGGTTTCTAAAAATTATAAAAAACCATAATTTAGGAATTATTTTTATAATTAAAATTAATATTTATAGTCGAAAATATGATTTATGTAACCCCATGTAAATATTAATATACTAAGAGATATTTGTTAATGTCATTTTGTCTTTACTTTAAGTTAATTGAAATATTGTGTGATTATAAATATTAAGTGGCTCCATGGGCTCCCAAAATTGACCCAAGGATTCCCATGGTCTTCCATGACTCATCCAATAAGGTTATAACAAATGTTAAGGTAATTTTTCATTATTATAATATATTTTTTATCTTAAATTACCCTATTAACCTTTAACCGCGGTAAATAATAGTCAAAAGTTACTATTCACCAAAAAAAATAATTTAATCTTATTGGACCACATTTTACTTAATAATTAAAACCATTTATGTCAGATTTTCTGAATTCAATTCATAGAAGTGATAAAATCTCATTTAAATGAAAAAAGTCAGTTTTGAACTATTAATAAGTGGTTTTACTATTCATCAAAAATTAAATTTTTTCATAAAAATACAAAAAATTCAGCTGAATCTTTATTTGATATTTCAAATTAAAAAATGATTTCTATTTTACCAAATTCAAATCATATATGTTTCAATAATTAATTTAAAATCAATTCACCTTGTCAATTCAAATAGCGTGTTTTTAAGAAAAATAACTATCAAAAGATTGACACTTGTTTTTGAATAATTTCAGTGTGAAATTATTTCCAATGACCATAATTATATTAAATGGTAAAAATTTAACCTAATTATACTTCCTAAACATTAAAATTTATAACTGAACACAATAAATTAATTTTGTTAAAAAATATTTTTTCAATTAAAATTTAGTATTTTCACTATTCACCCAAATATGAATGTTTTTTGAAAAACACCAAAAAATTATAAAAACTAAATTTGTATATCCCAATTCTAAATAAAAATGTTATTTTAGAAAATTTAATATATAAAAGTGTCAAATATTTTATTTAAAAAGTGTTCTCCATTAAATGACGGTAAAATTGGATTTTTTGGAAAATACTTCCTTTATTTGAAAAAAATAATTTGTTTTTATATAATGTCTTAAAAACACATAATATGGATGTTAAAAGTATGTGTAATATATAAAAATCATCATTTAGTTAGTACTATTCGTAACTACTTTTGAACAGCTAGTTTGGTAATTCGTCGTACTCTCAAACTCGGTGTTGTGTGTGATGCAAGATATTGAATTAATTTAAATAGATAATGTACTATGAAACCTTGGGGTGTTACATTCCCCCCTCCATCAATAAATTTCATCCTCGCAATTTATGCTCAGGATTCAAAAAATGGGTTTTGACATTTCAAAATATCTTAGTTGAAATCACACATTGAAAAGGCTTAATGAGGCCTCTACTTGAAAATAAATAAAGGTTAGTATGATGGTTACTGAAACTAACACATACTAGGGTTTCATGTTGGAAAACATGGGTACAGAAGAGAAAACTAATCATCATGTTCCGAAAAAGTGTGATTGAGAATATTTTTAGGAGAAATCTAACGATCTGAACGCCATAAACTTGTGATGGTTTGAAATGTATTTGATTACCCAGTAGGAAATGTAAACACACAAAAATCTTGTTTTATGTTCTTTTTCATAATTCTGATGAATTTATTTATGATATTGACTAAGATTATAAGGGGATATACTTACATTACAAGTAGTGTTTCATCCATTACTAAATTTCTACATCAAACTCATCTTTTCTAAAAATAATTAGTATTCAAGATGACTTGGTTACACCTGAAGTGCTACAATCAACATATTGAGAATAACATAATCCTAAAAGGATGAACTATATATTTCCCTTGTCCTTAAACATTAACCAATACCCAATTGGTTAGTACATGATCATATGATACCCAAAAAGGACAATCCTATATAGAAAGAGATACTACTCTTAATCTCCAAAATTAAAACAAACAATACCAAAATTTCAACAAATACCCTTCAATGAATAATTGTCCTTAAAATCATTCAAAATAATCCTAACAAATATTGAATACCAAAACTCAGAAGAATTTGAGTACGTAGTCTTCCACGTTAAATTGTATCTCCAAATAACATCAACTACTCTTAAAGTAAAATACTTAAAAGTAATTAACCTAATAACATATTCTCTATGATAGGTTAATAATTTTAATAAATAACTTAACTAGCTATAAATACACAATAAAAATAGTAAAAAATATCTACCATTACTCCCTAAATGAAATACCATAGTATTCTACTTTCATTAGTCATAGAGTGTTCCCAACAGAGTGAACATCTTCCAAAATAACATTTATATCTTAATCACCAAATCATTTTCCTAAACTAAGGAAATTTATTTGATAATACATAATGTACCAAATCAAAATAATAAAATCATTCATCTAAAAAGATTTAGTCACACTGACCAGGGACTTCACATAGTCCAATGGTAGGAAATAAAGCCGAATCGCACTGTGGTTGTGGGTTTGATTCCCACATCTTTGTCCGACGCGACATGTTGTCACACGGTCTATGTGTTGTCCTTTCTTAAAAAATATATTTTATTAAATTATCAAAATGAGATAAATTCCTCAAAATAACCAAAACATAATTCAACCAAAAATGTAATCTCATTCCTCGCATTTTATCCCAAAATTTAATAACTTTTAATTGCCTCAAATTCAAGTATCATATAAAATCAAATGGTTATTTATAACTATATCCACAAGAGAAAATATAATTCTTCCTCAAATATCATTTTCACATGACAAACATCTGTGTTATACATATAAGAGAAATTCGTTCCAAAGTAATCCCATAAAAAAGGTCACAAAAACATTTAATCATTTCTCCAACCATTTATTTCAACAAAGACTCAACTTTGACAAATACGATTTCCAATAGAATAGAGAATTCAGTTGGGTAATGGAATGATCCCCTGAATTTATGACAAATGACTATAAATGGATTCATGGGACCATTTTTATTTTGAACCATAGTACTCTTCAATTTTCCACGATAATTCCATAATTTATTTATTAATTTCACACACATAATGCATTTCTTGGTTCTATTGAGACACATTTTTGGGTGTCTCTTCGAAATTTCCTTCATGATGGAAATTGATTTTTCTTTTCTCAATGGTTTCCACTACTAGATATCTTATCATTCATTTCCTTTCTCTTTTATTTGAGTTGTAGAGTTAGTTATTATATATGTTGTTGATCATATTTTTGGAAAACTGATTCCGCATGAACATGATATCTTTTTAACCTATCAACATACCATTTTGTTCCTCATTTACACTAATGACCCAACCTTGTAAATCATGATCAATTTTACTATGAATTCCTTGGAATCCAGCCATTGACTAAAACCAAAAAACATTGTTTGAGTAATAATAGTCATAAAATCATTTAGAGAATATCCTGACACCATATTTTCATTTTGAAACACCTTTGGATTTACCAAGGTCTTTTATTCTCATCCTATATTAAAATCCTTCAAATCAGATTGTAATGAAAATGTAAATTATCATAAGAATATCCCCCAAGAGTGTCATAACAAAGAGTTTAGAAAGTATCATTGTTATGTACCAGGAAACCTCGGGTTAAGCCCGAAACTCATTTCCAGAGTTTTCACTCATAGGTACATCTGTTCTAGAGCCACCTGTACCGGCTCATATCTATATAGTGATGTATTTCATGGAAAATAAACAAAATATCTACATTAAAAAAATTCTAGGAGGTTCCTCTATACTAATCTACAATGTCTATCTTTGGGTAATGTGCTCTAATCAGAGTTTATCAAAATCTAGTTTCCCCGGTTTGTACTAAACATCCTCTGATACTAGTACACCTTGAACCCAGAATCCTGGAGCTAGTGCATTATTTTAATTCATCAACATGATTACAATGAATCAAGTCCCAATGGACTGATCAGTTTAGTATTATTGTAAAAAATATACATACATAAGTTCAATATTTCAACATGAAAATAAAAACAACACTAAATTATTCCATTAGAAACATCCACACTTCCTAGATTATGTCTGCAAGTCACTCAAAACTAACTTCTTCATATCCTGGGAAAATGAAAAATATGAATGGGGTGAGTTCAAATGTTAATTAAAAGTAATAAATACAGCGCAAGATAACATAAACATTAGGCATGGTGAATAATTGAAAATACATTCCTTTATAAATAATAAACATGAAGACTTTATGGAAAGAATATAAGATATGTAAATAATTCCATAATAAAACATAGTCATGGTTATTCTTCTAGTATAATAAACACATGAATTATCAATTTCTAATCTCGTAATGATGGAATGCATATTCCCAGACATCATAACCACAAAGTCAAGGCTTCGTGCTAAGACTACAAATAAGATTTTTTCAAGGACTGGTTCCAAGACACTAGTTTGTCAAATGAGACCTACCTACGCATCGAAGAGCTATAGTGGGCTCCCCTCATCACATACTAAGTCCAATTCAATTATCAAATGAATATTTTGAAACATATTCTAAACATTCGTATTAAAACTAGCTTATGAAATTTCAATATTTTAACCCCAAACCATGAATGGTATTAAAATATCACATCCACAGTAAATCATAACTCATTCAATACAATATAAAAGATTGTATTATAATAGATTAACCTCAATCATTAATAGTGAAGGATATTGAAATAGATAAAAATCCTCATCAAAACAATTTGAGAGAAATATCCTCATTTTTCTTGAAAACATTGAAAAGTTACTATTTATCATGAAGCCGTTTAAAATAGATTTTTGATTCAAAGTGTATCATACCACATTGACACTTTTAAAAATAATTTTAATTTTAAAAAATTAATTTAATTATAAATAAATACATAAAACCATTTTTAAAACGTGGAAATTAATGAGAAATATTAAGAAGAATAAATATTTAAAACATTTAAAATTATATTTAATTTTGAGTTTCTAACCCAAATAGAGACACCCGAATAAAAATAATTTATCTAATAAAAACATTATAATATCTTTAAAATAAGTGGATTTATGATATAATATGTCAAATTACATTATATACACCATATAAAAGTGAATTGGTATATAACAACAAAGAAGTCTCAATTGAATGTAAATAGAGATGAAATCCCTTATAAAGATTGTATCCTTAGGTTAAGAAAAAATTAATGACATAATTATGTGTGACAAATATAAATAAAAAAATTATGATTGAATATTCATTGTAAATAAATCATAGTACATTCACACATATTTGGGTAAAAACAACACCAATGACTTGGATGTTTAACTCAATGAATGGAAATTGAGTTATGATTACTCTTATCAAGTTTATTTCAATGACTTGAGAAATTATCAATGGGGTGATTATGTTTATCAAAAGTATATCCACACAAAGGGGAGTATAAATTAATTCATAAATAATAAATATTAATTCTAGAAATAATCTTGGACTAAAAATTATCAATGATGCATCTGTAAAGCCCAATAAGTATAAATTGAAATTGGAAATTCCCTTACTGCTTGGGTAACTCATGAAACATTCACCCCAAGATAGAAGGATCATTCAATGAAAAGGTAAATTTTGATAAATTGAATTATATTACACCAAGAATATAATAACAGGTAGTACACAAACCACAGAATATGAAATAGTGTCTAATATAGCATGACTCTCATGGGAATAAAAAGTGAGATGAAAAATCCTTATCACGTTGTAATCGATCGAGTCATATGAACAAAAGTTAATAACCACCAAATGAATAGAAAGATACTTGGAATGTAAAGAGAATCATGATAATATATATCAAATGTCAGTATACAATATACCACATGCAATAAATAAGGGGTGAAAAATTGAAATCTCACTGAATTAAAAGTGAGATAAGAAACCCCTCACCTCAAGTATGGCTTATCTTGTATGTTCCCTATTTTTCCTGAATAATAAAATTATGTTAATTTCTACTTGATGAAGAAAATTTTTTCATCATTATTAGTTCTTTTATATCACTTATTACCTTTCAATAACAATTTTTTAATTATTTGAGTTTATATTGGATAATTTACTGATGTTCAAAACTTTAGTAAAAAATAAACTTGTCATAATTACAAATTTTCCATGTGGTCTAAATTAAATTTTCTCTAGAATGATATAAATTATTTAGATATAATATATATATTATATATCCAGTACATATATGTATTTATAACAGTACATAACATCTGGAGATAAGAAATGAAAAGCACTGTTCATGGAGATGGTAAGCCGTACGTATGCATGAATGCTACATTCATTTCTATTTTGAATTTTGATGGAATTAAAACATAATAATGCATAGGTATATTATAATTCCATTATAATATAATATATAATATAATTAACTCCATCCTTTATATGTCCCACATAAGGCATTAACTAGTCATATCACTTTGAGGGGGGCGGTAGTCCGCACTTCCTCGAATGAAATTATCATGTTTAACTATAATAGAAACAATAAAGGTATGATATAAATGAAAAATACAGAAGCATAAAGAAAAAATAAACATAATATATATTATATAAAAATATAGTGACATCCTAATGGCCACCATGAGAGTCGGTATGAGATAATTGAACAATCATCATTTTGTGAGGCATTAGTTTGACATCTAGAGAAACAATGCGTTCATTACCCATTACATTGAGGTGTGTGTATGTGTAGTTCAATTACATATCATAACAACATCCTAGTATTTTAGTTACACTGTTGTTGTCATAAATAAAAGAAATAAAAATAGTTTAGGGGTTGGAGATGTAAAACAAAAGAAAATAAGTTAAGAGAACCCATTACCATTAATTTGGGTAACTCCCTTTGGTTTGAACAAAAAAAACCTCATGTAATGACTTTTTCCTAAGGTAAGGCTTATTGGTGAAATAGAGGGATCTTGAGATCTTATTTGAGTCGTTTTTGGACATGAAAAATATCTTGAGAGGTGTGATGAATGTGTTAGAAGCGGTGTCCTTTTATATGGGAGAGGAGGGGCTCTTCAAGAATGTTTGAAAATGTTATTTTATTATAAACATACCATCTATTTCAAAAGGTCCAAAACTCATTAAAGTATAAGATAAGATTATTCATGTCAGAAATAAAAACGTCCAATAATAATTGGACAGGTTTTGGATATTAATTTTATATTAATAATCTTATTTTTCTAAATCATTTATCAATGAGGTGAATACTGCATCATTAATGTGCAATAAATAATATAATTTATTTTATGTCAAAAAATTATTAAAAAAACTATAATGTAGGAAATATTTTTTTTCCAATGAATATTTATAGTCTATAGGATAACTTATATAACCCCATGTAAAAATTGATATGCTAAAAGAGATTAGTAAATGACATTTTGGTCTTTACTTTCTGTTAATTATAATAAATTGTCATTATCACTCTTATGTGGATCCATGGGTTCCAAAATAGACCCAAGGATACCCATGGTCGGTCATGACTCATCAAATAAGGTTTCCATAAGTGTTAAAGTAATTTTTATTATTATAATACTTTTTACCTTGAATTACCCTATTTACCTTTAACCGTGGTAAATAAATGTCAATAGTTACTATTCACCAAAAACTATTTTAATTTTATTTAACCAAATATTACATACTAATAACAACCATGTTTATTGGATTTTCAAAATTCAATTAACAGAAGTGGTAAAATTTCATTTAAATGAAAATGTCAGTTTTTTAACAACTACTATGTGGTTTTTCTATTCATCAAAAATTGACATTTTTCAAAAAAATAGAAGACATTCAGCCTAAGATATATTTTATATTACAAATTATAAAATGATGTCTATATTAAAAAATTAAAAACAAATAAGTTCCATTAAGTAATTTAAAATTAATTCTACTTGTCAAAACAAATATCGTGTTTTTAATAAAGAATAACTTTCAAAATATTGACACTTGTTTATGTATAATATCACTGTCAAATTAATTCCAATGACCAAAATTGGATTAAACAGTAATAATATAATCTAATTATACTTCCAAACCATTTAAATGTATAATTTACCACTATAATTTTTTTTTAAAGTCTGTTTTTAAATAATTATTATTATTTTTCATTATTCACCCAAATATGAAAGTTATCAGAAAAAACACAAAGCAATTTATCCGAACTAAATTTTTATGTCCTGATTCTAAATAAGAAGTTTATTTTTTCATATTTAATATATTAATGTGTCCATTATTATATTTGAAAAGGGTTTCCCATTAAAAGACGGTAATATTGAATTTTGTTAAAAATACTTCCTTTATCTAAAAAAAATTAATCTGATCTTATATTATGTCTATGAATCAAATAATATGAATGTTAAAATTATATGGAATATATAAAATTTAAAATTCCATTGATATTATTCATAACTGCTTTAGAACCTCTAGTTTGGTAAGTCATCGTGCATACGAACTCAGTGTTGTGTGAGGTGCAATATATTAAAATACATTAAACATATATTGTACTATGAATCCTTGGGCTGATACATATATGAAGGTTTGATTTGGAATATATCTATTGGCATGGATATTGGACATTGTTATGGAAAATGTTAGACCCCCTCTAATGATGACTAGGATAACCCACATGGATCCGGTGGACTCCCCAACTATGGTTCAGATGAGTAGCCATATGATTTTGGATTCATAAGGTACTGAATGTGGTATCCTCAGAGGAAATTCTTTTTAATTTCGTATGATTCCAAGGAATCAGTCAATCTTGAAAAAATAGGATTCCCTAGGGACTCCCCCTTCTTGGGAAAAATGATGACATGATATCGAGAATTACTAGGAATATCTATGGTGTTCATCCTGATAGACTATGGATGGGGGTATCATAGTGATTATCTAGGGTTTTCTACTCAATGTAATGCAGGTATGAGTATTGGATCCCCAATGAGTGAATATAGGTTAAGATGATTCTATTATTTTGAGACCATGTGTCACTATCTGAAGCTGGAATGATTGATCATGATCAGGGAACTAGGGATCAATGTTGGTTTTGGAAATGGGCCAGGTGGTGGGTGTACACCCATGGGGTTTTGGGATATTGTTATGTGAGGGTAAATATCATATACTCATAGATATTTCATCATTAACATGAATCATTTATAGTAAAAAGTTATTTACTTATTTACCCATAATGCTTATTTATTCATATCAAATGATAATGTTAAATTATCAAACACTACAAATAATGGTAATGTGGGTGATTTTATTAGTGGTTACATATGTATTTTTTAGTCTCACCAAGATCTTAAAGCCATGGAAATTTTTTACCAAACAAAATATCATTTTTACGTGTTCTGGATGATCAAAGGCCCAAGATTGATTTTTTTTCTTCATAGTTGTGATGAGATTCATGATCGAGATAAGGTGTTTCTCAAGGATGTATTAAATCATCTATTACATTAATTTTATTATGTCTTATGTGTATGTGGATATCCCTATAGTATATCATAATTTGTATGGTTTTACTACTTCCAAATTACATTTAATTTTGATTATTCTTTATGTCATTCAGATATTTTTATTACTAATTATTTAATGATTTTTGTTTATTTTGTTATTATTTAAAACTATTATATGATTTCATTTTATCCCCATGGTACAACAATAGAGCCCTAATACATTTCATAATCCTTCATAATGTAGGGAGGTGTGACTAAAGTCCCATGAAAATCCATTTCAATTATAGTCTATATAGTGAGATGGGTCAGGTCATTACATTGTGGTATTATAGCTTGTTTATTTTCATCCTAGGGTTTTAAAATTAAATTGATCAGAGATTTATAATTTTTTCGGATCCTATGATAGACATAAAATGATTTCATTAAGAAAAAAATATCTCATATGAATTAAATGTTACCAGATATATGGAATTTCTATTTTTATGCATAATTCCAATGTTTTTTATGATTTTCAACTCTAGTGGGCCACATAGATGCTAACGGTTCTTAGTATATTATGTGATTTCAAAATCACAGACAATTTATAAAAGGGTAGTGCTTTGATTTTTACTCAAGTCCTATTAAGGACATAGTTATCTCAAGAATCATACCAAGCACATAGATTCCACAATAAATATCATCATTAAATTATAAAATTATACTAATCATTAATCCTCTAAAATTTAAATTTTCCTGAAATACAAATATAGTTTTTTCCCATAAAATTAGTAGATTGAATTCTATTCAAATTGGAAAACTTATTTTTTGTTCTATTTTTATGGAGGATCAGGTGGATCTATAACACAATTAAAATTGATTATAACAATGTTGTCCCATTGTGTAAGTTATGTGTTATGTTCATTGTATGTTTGAGAGACACATGGTACCATAACGTGAAGCCCCTAGTGGGTATTTATTATTCTTGTTTGGTAATTTAGTTTTCCCATGATAGCTTATTTGAACTCTATATAAAATGATTCGTTAATAGTTTACTACTGGATATAGATAATCATAGGAAAACATCGATTGAATGTTGGCTATGGGTTTAATTATTTAAAGATTATAAAACAACCCATTTTAGGTTTTTCTATTTATCAAGGAATTATATTCTATCTATCCAAATATTTTTTTCATGGTACATTGACATGTATTTTGTTTGGGTGATACTAGGATAGAGTTGTGGCTATGTGAAATAAACAAAAGATTAGTTATTTAATGATACCAATAAAAACATATATTTTTTTGACCATATAGCTTATAAAGTAAATTTAATATACCAATCAACAAGTTTATGGTTCCTTGACAATGATCATATAAGAATATGTCCTTTTCTGTATGACCCTTAAGGGTTAGGATTCTTAATAGAGCCTCTCAATGAGTAGATTCTCAGTGAGAATTAATGTCTGGGAGATATATTAGTACTAATGAGGTTTAGTGTCATTTGTATATAGAAAAAAAAATGTTTCTTATGAGTTTTGAACTTCAATTATGTTTTATGCGATATTGTTTTGACAAGGTGGGGATCCTTTAAACCCTTCTGGAATGTGGACCAGTTTCAGGTGAGTTGAAATTTGTTCTTGGTTGAGGTTGAAACTGTTGATGGGTTATCCTCGGATAGTACGTTTCATAGATATTGATTTAATTATATGTGGTTTAGGGATGTGATGGACTCCCCTGACATGATAATGGTAATGTGATATAGACATGGTGATTCCAAGGTGGTTTTGGTGATGAACACCTTCTGTGCTAGTGCCTTGGGTATCATAGGGTGGATTAATTTCTAGGACTATGGTGGTGACTATCTCTTTGTGTTTGGATTCTACTTTTGTGAGGTTTTCAAACTTCAGGTGGATTCTCAGGAATGGAATTACACCTGGAAGCTGCTATGTGTCAGGATGAGAATGATACACCATGTATCAAGGAAGGGAAGCCATAATAAATGAAAAATGATGTTAGGAAGGAAGAAATGTGATGAATCATGGAATATGTAAGGTTATCTATTCAAAATATGATTTCTATGGGAGATCTATGTGTTTTGATACTGCCATGTCATGGCGATTGTTTAGTTGATGGGTGATTTTTGTGTGTATAGTTTTTATAATGTAAAAATTGTGGGGGAAAGAGTCATCAAATGAGATCGGGTGGTAGGACAACATAGACTCGTTGTGTTCATGTTTGATTTGGTACATGAGAATAGAATGTGAGGTTAGACACACATGTAATATGTGAAACCGACTATGGTTGATTTTGGGAATGAGGGTTTTGTCCATGACTGGTCATCATGTTCGGGGTTGGTTAGCATATGGACCCTGGAGTTTTGTTTTTGATCAACTGATGTAATGGTAGGGAGGATCCCGTGGTTGGAGGAAATATGTTATTCATTGTATTGTTACCATCAAATTATTCAGGACATTGGTTAATAGGATTGACCATTTAGAATATTTATATATCATAATTATTGGACATGACTAGTATTGGTTTCCTCAATAAAAAATATATATAAAAACAAGTATGATAATAGGAGGATTTTTAACATTTAAATTATAATTATAATGATACTTAGGTGACTAAATCATAATTGGATTGGGAGAATCAGTTCTGTTTCTTTTCCATCTAAATTTCATTGGATATATTGAAATCCATCCACTAGTCAGTTTGGGGAAACTAATAACCCTACAATTATTATACCACCTATGATAGAGAATCCTAAGGATTGTCAATGTTAATGTTGGGAAAATTTATATTATACTATGTTACTATATTGTAACGATATTTTTTATTATTTTACATAAGGATATGTCAATAATTTCTTATGTTACTATTAGATAACATGAAAATGTATTATATTATTGTAGGTTTATTTTAGTTGAGAATACAATAATGGATATTCATTAAGTGTTTAGTAAGAAATTAAAGGACATGTAGTGATGAAATTTGGATTCCCTTCAGGATAAAGGAAACATAAATGAATATTTGTAACTACACTGAATGTGGAGTTAGATTATCATTGAGAATAATTAACAATGGATGGTACAACCAATATTTTCTTGTGGGATAATTATTGGGTAGATAAAAACGATGTTGACCACATTTTAGGGGAATCAATTGGATATTTTCAAGGACCAATATTATATTTTTATGGAAAATCAATCATAATTTTGTTTTATATATTGTCGATGGTTGTTCAACTAATTCACCTTAAAAATGAGAATTGGGAACATAATTCTAGCTTGTGATTAGGTGCACCCAGAATGGAAAAATAACGGGAATATCAATGCATAGATGGTATAGAGAACCTATAGAAAAAACCAAAAGTGGTAGGTCTAAATTATTTGAATTGTTTATTACAATGTACATTTTAATATGAAGATCTCCATGTTATAGTTAGTGAGTTTCACAATGCTGTTATCATATATCTGGTATATGGATTTAGGTATTGTTTCTCTAAATGTTTTAGGGGTGTTCATATTAATAGGATAGTGTTTTTGTGATTGAAGATCCTTGTGTTCTCATAGCAGTCTGTAAAAATACTAATAAATCATGTATGTAACACCACAATTTTAATGGGAATTAATGACTGAGGTAGGTTGGGATATCTGGTTGGATGTCCAAGGATGAATATAGGAAATGAGATCTAAAAAATGGGTGGTATATTCAACATCATTTCTAAATAAGAATTTTAATATCAAAGGAAACATTTCTATTCATTTAATTTTTGGTTAAATTATTTATTCTGAGATTTATAGACGAATTATTTGTCATGGAATGCCTCAAGGGAGGTGTTTTAGACATGGTTGAAGTCATGTGAGTATTTCTAGTTGTTTTGAGGATTCTAGGAGAGGATGAGTGGTTAATCCATCCAAGGATTTTTTAGAGCCAGTAGTAAGATAGCAGGGGTATTAATGGGTAAAAATGACCTTTATCCCCCCTTTGTGATTAATAGGGGAATCCCCTATTGATTCTCCAATGAGGTTTTATCGAACTAGGGAAGATTACCTCCTTCCATCTATTTCCACCATTGGTTTAGGGTTCCCAATAGAGGTGTTTTCATAGTAATTTGTATGTAGTTATTCCCTAAAAAAATCTAAATTTTTCTTATCCTCAATTTTGAGATACTTTTTGTTTCTCTTAGTTAGGGATTTGATGTCAATTTCACCAGATCATTGTGGAATCAATTGATTATTAAGGGGATTTTGTGTGGCCTGCATTGATGTGATGTCCTGATGATGTATTCCTGCTTCATTGTTA
Organism: Viscum album; assembly: GCA_963277665.1. Classification (NCBI taxonomy): domain Eukaryota; kingdom Viridiplantae; phylum Streptophyta; class Magnoliopsida; order Santalales; family Viscaceae; genus Viscum; species Viscum album. The sequence goes on along the minus strand of OY728142.1, from coordinate 168,952,066 downwards.
ATTTTTATATATGTGATCCTCTTCATTAATTTTCTTAGTTTCTATTCAAATTTTAGTTTAAAATCGTATTTAAATATCATTGAATATTTGGGATTGTACTCTACTTTATTAGGTTATATCCTAAGATGGCATCTTGCAATGGTCGTGTGTAGTTATTTTGAGGTATGTCATTGTTATATATTTTTAAATGTTATTAGTCATAAATTTAATCATATATATAATCTTATTGGGATCATCTAATATATATTTTTCTAAATTTGTCACGACCCGTCCTCGGGGCCCGTGCCGTGACTATCCCAAGCCCGCCTTCCATAGGCCAGGGGCTGGCGACTAGCACCAAGGCGTAAATCCCAACAAAAAGGGAAGGCATTGCCTTTGAAAAGTAAACAAGCACCACAGAGTCAGCAAGCGGAAAGTAACTACAGAGTGCAGAAAAGTAAAGGGGGCCGGAAATACAAGCCCAACTGTAAAGTACAACTGAAAAGTAAAGTACAGCAACTGAAGAAAAGACGGCGGCCTCGTGTCGTCCACTGGCAATCCCACCTGAAGGGTGGGTACAGATAACCTCCAGGCTCCTCGGGTCCCACGTCCGCTCCGAGCACGTCCTGCCCAGTGGTCCACCTCCAGGTACCGTCCTGCTCCACGCCCCAACCGCGATCAGCGCTGTCCGTCGTCTGCAACCAACACCACGAAGTGCGGGCATAGCCCGTGCAGGGGTGAGTATAAGCTACTCAGTAAGGACCCCGAGACCCCCGAAGGTATCCCGAAATCCACAAAGGATATAGCACAAAAGAAAGATGCAATCACGAAGTAACATCTGACTTGACTTAGGTATATGCCCATACATATACCTAAGTCCCCAATTCTAGCTCTGCTCACGAGCTCAAGAACAACTCAATCCACAAAGGAAAGCAAGACTCAAATCCACAAGGAGAGTAAACAGTAAATCCACAAAGGATAGTTCAACACAATCCACAAAGGAGAGTAACATAAGATTCAGCTCAACCAGGATTTTCATTATCGAAACCGTAAATGTTGAAGAGCCCCATCTCTGAAGTGTACAGTGGTCCTGTCACGACTCCGAGGTACTGCTCACTAACCTAAGACTGCTGAAGTACTCCTCCTGTCGAGTACCGCGGGTCTGCTGCCAACTACCGGGCGCTCCGTCCGCTGAGGGTCTGCTGCCAAATACCGGGCGCTCACCCAGATAGCCTACTGAGGTACTCCTCCTGTCGAGTACCGCGGGTTTGCCGCCAACTACCAGGCGCTCCGTCCGCCGTGGGTCTGCTTCCAACTACTGGGCGCTCCGTCCACTGGGCTAGTCGACTCACTCCAAGTCGAGTCGGTCAAGCAGTCGTCAGGTCTCAGTCATCTACACGGTCTCCGTACTTCGCACGCGCGTCTCCACCGTCGCGGGTCTGTCGCTACAACCAAGCGCACACACTCCGTAAAGTATCGCGGGTCCGCCGCTACAACCAAGCGCTCCACCGCCAAGGGTCTGCTGCTGCATCCAAGCGCACCACCACTGTCAAGAACCACGGGTCCGCCGCTACACCCAAGCGCTCCACCGCTCAAGGTGAAAAGAAGATTCAGCTCACACAGGTTCGGTAGCACTGTTCCACGTAGGATCGCTGAGTGCAGTAGTCGACGCAGTCCACTGAGGATCTCTGCACAGTCGTCGCCGCAGTCCACGAAGGATCTCTGCTCTGCCGTCGTCGCAGTCCACGGAGGATTCTCTGCTCTGTCGTCGTCGCAGTCCACGGAGGATCTCTGCTCTGTCGTCGAAGCCACAGCCAGCACTAGGGTTCCCGCACATAGCGAGCTCGTTAGGAGGGTCCGCTCCACGAGTCGAGAGGCTGATACATCAACTGACACGTAGTCCGAAGTTGATGTATCCAAAAGTTCCGTATCGACAACAGGATCTCAACGCAACAGACGGCGCGTCAATCGGACGCCCGGTCTGAGAGTTATTGGCATTTTCGTCCCAGGGGCCCGGTTGGTTTTTAGGGAAAAACCAACCCGACCGTACTCCGCCTGTGTCCGATCCCTGGGCGGAGTATGCCAAAAGTTCCGTCTCACTTAGAGGAAACTACCACAGCTGACGGTACGTCGATCAGACGTCCGTAGCTCAAGTTATGAGCGTTTCCGCTCTGAGGGCCCGGTTGGTTTCGTGTACGAACCAACCCGGCCGAACCCAAAGTCTTCCGAAACCTTGAGTATAATAAACCGAAACGACCGTCTCGATCCAAGGATCGTGTTGCCGCTGACGGCGGGTCGTTTGGAGGCCCGAAGCTCAAGATACGGCCATTTGAACGAAGTCCGTCCGAAGACGGGGGGTCCGGGCCCGGGCCGACCCGGCCCGACCCGGCCCGACCCCCCCTGGTTGGCCCGAACCGGGTCGGGTCCGACTCGGTTGGCCCGGCCCGGCCCGGCCAGGGCCGGTCCGGCTCGGCTCGGCCGAGCGGCCGAGCGGCCGACGCGGGGGAAAGCCGCCGCCCCGCGTGACACCCCCGCGGCACCCGCGGGGTGTCGGCCAGACACCCGCGGGGTGCCGCGTGACAACCCCGCGGCACCCGCGGGGTGTCGCGCTGGACACCCGCGGGGTGCCGCTGGACACCCGCGGGGTGTCGCGCTGGACACCCGCGGGGAGCCGCCGCCTCCGGCCGCCGGCGCCGCCGCGCCAGCGACCCGCGCCACCTCCGGCTTCCGCAGGCCGCCGGAGTCGCTCCGGTGACCCGTTTTCCTTCTCGTCTGCGCCGTTGTTCCTCCCGGGTTCCGTTCTTTACTGCGGGATCAACCAAAGGCCCTTGCGTCGTGCTTTTGCCGTCGCCCGCCAAATCCGCACAAAAAGGAAGATCGGCGGAGGGTTGCCGGGTCTTGTTTGTTAGACCAGCACCCTCCGCGTTAGTCATAAACCACGGGAGAAACAAGAAACGACCAAATCAACAATTTTAAATAAATTTAAAATTGTTCCGTGATCGGTTCCTCATTTTAAAAGAAATAAAATCACGGGAAAGGAAAATATTTCAAATCAACCCTTACCTTGTCGTCGTCGTTGCCGATCGAGGGATCGTCGCGGGATTGCTCGTCGCGGAAGAAGGGGGATCGTCGCGTCGTCGCGGTATCCGGCGTCGCGTCGCCAATCTTAGTTGCCGAACGAGGATCGGCCGCGGAAGAAGAGGCGTCGCCGAAGAACGTCGCGGGATTGCTCGTCGACGTCGCAGATCTCGGTGTGCGTCGTCGAATTCCGGTCGCCAGCGTTCTTCGCGTTCTTCGCGTTCTTCGCGTTCTTCGCGTTCTTCGCGGGGAGCCGAAGAAACAAGATTCTCTCAAATCCTTTCAAAGGATTTTTAGGTTGGTCTTATTTTATAAACATGCCAACAAACGCAAAAGCGTAAGTAACGACCCATCAGTTCGTTGAATTAATTCAACGAGCGAAACAGCCCATTTAATTCACGAAATAAACCGCCCAATTAAATGGTCTGTTAAGAATTAAAGAAAATGCGTCGGTTGACTTTTCAGTTACTTTGACGGGTTTTCGCGGGTGCGTTACTTAGCGAAAGAAACGGCGGGGCTCGTGCGGGCCCTGCCTCACAAATATCCTACCAAGGGGGTAGGATATTTCTGGATAGCATCCTATCCAGTTCAACTCAGTTCAAGCCGCCTTTAAGTGGCTTCAAGTGGCTTCCAAGCAGCTTAAGTGAAATAAAATAAAGTTGTCGCACAAACTTTATTTTATTTCTGACTTAAAGCCGCAAAATTTAAAAACCACGTCTGAGCAAACGCAACTCCGGAAGAGGCGTTTCTAAGCAAATACCGGCGCTGTGATTTCATCGGTGCCCTCAGAATTCGATTCCGGGCACCGGTTCAAAAGTTAGAAAAACCCGCTCGTCCGTTCACTGAACGTACCCGAGCCAAACTTCAGAAAATGATTCCGGGCACACCCGGCCTCGGAATCAGGCACCGTCAGAAACTGCGTTCTTGTAAAATTCCAAAGAAAATTAAGAAAAAAAATTCCTTGAAATTTACGGGTCTTTACATTACTCCCACCACAGGGCTTTACGTCCTCGTAAAGCTTCAACACAAACTAGGGATACAAAAGGCGGTACTGAGCATGCATCTGAGCCTTCCGCTCCATGTGCTCACCTGGACCTTCTCTATCGTGGCCCGGACCACCTCTGGTCCCACTAGAGCTGCTAGATTTCTTCTTTGCCGATAAGAGAAACCTGGTCTCATCCCCTGGATGAACCACATTCTTCGCCTAATACGGTCAATCCCGAGATGGATGATACTAATCCATACCAAGGATGACGTCGTAAGGCCTCGACGCTACTACCAAGAGATCCGACCATTACTCTCGCCTCCAAGGGTTGATTCACACTGTCGGCATCAGTGTGTGGTAACTGGGTCTCCTCCAGTAGATGTCTCACAAGTGAGGGTCAAGTCAACAGTCAAAACTGGAACCTCTTAGTAACAACACAAGAGAGGACAGGGAAGTAAATGCCACAAGAAAGGGTGTCTTTTATTACTGCAGCTCAAGTACAAAGACACAAAGCATCTACAAACATACATCAACAAAACTAGAAGCAACATGAACAAAAGTCTCCAGGTCTGGAGCTAGTTCCTCTCATGTCCATCTGCTCCCAGAGCTCCATTATCGAAGGCCTCGGCTGCCTGAAGCTGAGCTCTCGCATGTTCACCTACTCCCTGTGGTCGGGGCGGACCTCCTGGTGGTGGTGGTGGCAGAGCCTCAAAGCGACTCCCACCTCCTGCTGCGCGGCCAGCTCCTCTGCCTCGTCCGCCTCCTCCCTGCGAACCGCCACGGTCGAACCTCTGCCTCTGCCTGGGAGGTTCTTCACTTAACTGCTGATCATCAGCATGGCGGGTCGGACAATCACGAGCCATGTGACCAATCCCGCCACAGGAGTAACACTTCCCACTCTCGGCACGCCTGGCTCTGACTCCACCCCGGTTCCCTCGCACAACTGAGCCTGAGTCGTGCAGTCGTCCACCGGTAGGTCTGGTCTGCCTGGAACCCTGAGTCATCTGTCGGGTACCTGCTACCGAAGACTCCGCTACGTGCCGCCCTGCGGTGGGTCTCTGTGCTGGTGTAGACTCAGCAAGGAAGCTCTCGATCAGAAGGGCCCGCTCTAGTACTCCTGTCTGAGTCGGTATGTTAAGAGAGATCAGTGATGCCCTGATCTCATGTCTCAATCCCTGCTCGAAGGTCCGGGCCCGAAAGAAGGGGTCTCGTACCATGTCTGTCGAGTACCGAGAAAGGTCGGTGAACCTCGCCGCGTACTGAGCGACCATCAGGCTGCCCTGCCGCAGCTGAAGAAGCTCCTGGATGCGCACCGCACGGAGGGTGGCCGGGACGAACTCTGAGCGGAAGAGGCTCTCGAAGTCCGTCCAGATGAGGGTGGCCTCATCGTGTACCTGGAGCATCAGGCTCCACCAGCGTCCGGCTGCTGCGTGCAGTAGGCTCGCCGCGAGGATCACCATGAGGTCTGCTGGTGTCCTCACTAGCCTGAAAACTCGGACGACCGCCTCCAGCCAGTCCTCGGCTGCCTGGGGGTCCGACTCCCCACGGAACCTGGGTGGTCGCTGGCTCTGAAACTCATGCAAAGCTCCGAGGCATCGTGCGTCGTCAGCTGCCAGTGCTGGAAGCATCGGGGGCTCGGCGGGTAAAGGTATCGCCGGTGCCTCTGCTGTCAACGGGCCCTGTACCGAGGCCTCGTCGCTCGGCGGGCTGTCGTCGCGCCCTGCTCTAGGAACCCTAGCTGGCTGCTGTCGTCGTGCCATCCTTGAAAAAAAACAAGTATGCCACGGTCAGAACAGTATACCTGGTGAGCTGACACAAGTAATCACAAAGAAAACTTGAAACACACATGCAATCAATGTTTTCGGGCATTAAGTCGGAAATCAGAAGTCAGGGTCCTGGTGTATGGATACGTCGGCCGCCGCACCAACACTGGACTCCCTGGACTGATAACCACACTCAACACGCTAAACACTATTGCTTCACATAGAAGGAAGATCAGAGTCTGCGGTAGAACCGACCACCTCTGATACCAATTTGTCACGACCCGTCCTCGGGGCCCGTGCCGTGACTACCCCAAGCCCGCCTTCCATAGGCCAGGGGCTGGCGACTAGCACCAAGGCGTAAATCCCAACAAAAAGGGAAGGCATTGCCTTTGAAAAGTAAACAAGCACCACAGAGTCAGCAAGCGGAAAGTAACTACAGAGTGCAGAAAAGTAAAGGGGTCCGGAAATACAAGCCCAACTGTAAAGTACAACTGAAAAGTAAAGTACAGCAACTGAAGAAAAGACGGCGGCCTCGTGTCGTCCACTGGCAATCCCACCTGAAGGGTGGGTACAGATAGCCTCCAGGCTCCTCGGGTCCCACGTCCGCTCCGAGCACGTCCTGCCCAGTGGTCCACCTCCAGGTACCGTCCTGCTCCACGCCCCAACCGCGATCAGCGCTGTCCGTCGTCTGCAACCAACACCACGAAGTGCGGGCATAGCCCGTGCAGGGGTGAGTATAAGCTACTCAGTAAGGACCCCGAGACCCCCGAAGGTCTCCCGAAATCCACAAAGGATATAGCACAAAAGAAAGATGCAATCACGAAGTAACATCTGACTTGACTTAGGTATATGCCCATACATATACCTAAGTCCCCAATTCTAGCTCTGCTCACGAGCTCAAGAACAACTCAATCCACAAAGGAAAGCAATACTCAAATCCACAAGGAGAGTAAACAGTAAATCCACAAAGGATAGTTCAACACAATCCACAAAGGAGAGTAACATAAGATTCAGCTCAACCAGGATTTTCATTATCGAAACCGTAAATGTTGAAGAGCCCCATCTCTGAAGTGTACAGTGGTCCTGTCACGACTCCGAGGTACTGCTCACTAACCTAAGACTGCTGAAGTACTCCTCCTGTCGAGTACCACGGGTCTGCTGCCAACTACCGGGCGCTCCGTCCGCTGAGGGTCTGCTGCCAAATACCGGGCTGTCACGACCCGCCTTCACCAAAAGGAGGGAAGGGTCAGCAGGTTGCCAGGCCCTTCCTTCTTTGAGTTGAAGGAGAGATAATGACCCCCGAAACCCGCCTTCAATAGGTCCCGGAGTGGCGACTAGCACCAAGGGTATAGGAAGTTCTCGCAAATGGAAGGCATTACCCTTTTTATTTTATAGGATCGAAAGATAAGGAGGAGAAAACCCAACAACACCAAGATAGAAAGAAAAGTAAAGCCAAAAGTAAACCATTCCCACATGCATGTTTAAACAGTTTACAACAAAGTACAAGTACAAAAGAAAAAGAAGCTCTCTAGTACAATACCAAAAGAAAACAAAGGTACGACAACAGTGACAACTCCAACTGTCCGACTAATAGGGTCCCGCGCAGCCCTGGTAGTCCTCCTGGAAACCTGAAAGTAAACGTAGGGTGAGCATACAAGTACACTCAGTAGGGAAAACCAAGACTCTCGTGCACAAGTGGGGGAAACGTACTAAAGTCCCGTGAGAAAGGGTAAACCAAACGCCTAATAAGGCAACTATCCATCCCAAGCCTCACCAAGGTTCGCTCCCCAAATAACGCAAGTCAAGTAATATATATATATATAAGAGCACATCGATGTTTGGGTACCCCGCGCCACTTTCCCACTGGTTATTGAGACATCCTACGCATCGGACCAATCCCGCCATTCTCACCGCAGTCCCACTGCCACACCCGCCCGCACACACCTGGGCCACAACCACACGCAGTCCCACTGCCAAATCCCGCCCGCACACACCTGGGCCACAACCACACGCAGTCCCACTGCCAAATCCCGCCCGCACACACCTGGGCCTCAACTGTCACAAGTAACCATGCCTGCAAACACCTAGGCCAGAACAACCACCGCTACGCCCGAAGACACCTGGGCTAAAGAATTCACTGCCACACCCGAAAACACCTGGGCCTCATCCCGAAGACACTTGGGAAACCACCTGCCGCACACACCTGGCCAACCACCACAACACCCTGCCCGATGGTTCTTGGGCTAATAATGGACTTCAGGCCATCACAGCCTGCCCGAAGGTACTTGGGCTATCCGGGAAAGGGAGCAGAAAAGGAGCTAATAACCAGCCACTAAGTATAGTGTTGGGAAAAACACCCTTCCCCTATAGATGGGGGTGTTCGGCACTAAGTGCTCAACTGGGGTGGGGCGCGAATAAGAAACACAAAGCTACAAGTATAGATATAGGTAACAAACACTCACCCAAAAACTTCGGTTTTCCTAGCCAACCTACAGAACACAATACCACAACGCCCGAGTCACGATTCGCGACCCTTGCCCACAAAACCATTTGTCCCATTCTTGTTTCACGTTCAGTCAAATGTTCAATTAATTTTAAGCACTACTGGGCAACTACCATAAGCATAACCAAGGAAAAACGTCAAGCATAGATCAACCAAAACACCCACACCCGGTTCTGCCAACAGAGGATCTCTCCCCAGTTTGTGATAAAAACCCACAACCACTGAAATCATGCCAACAGGAGATCCCATCCCCCAAATTCACACAGCCGCCGAGAGTATAAAAAGAACGGGGGATCCCATCCCCTCCCACATTTCTAGCAAACGGCCCGAAGGGAAAAACAACCAACAACCACTACCAACACGAGTCAGGGATTTTCAGATTTAAACGACTTAACACACTCCATGATTTCAAAATTCCATGTGTTCTATCCGTTAGTTATCACAGAAGGGTTGATCCTGGTGCTTTCAAATTATTCAGCCGGGTATACGTGATTAACCAATTTCACAGCAGGAGTTCACAATTTCAGCAACCCATTTAAAACATCGCGAGGGGATTCAAGTGCACACACACGACCACCAACGGCCTCAATTTTCAGAAAACATAGACCAGTACAACAAAAAGGATGATCACATGATAAAGCATAAACAACGATCACAACCCCTTCCCCTTCTTTCTTTAGAACTTCGCTTAGTATCTTCATTAGGGTTTGGTTCAACCAATTCCATAGGAACAAAAGTAACGCCCACCCCGCATGATACACAAAAGTGAGAGACGAGAGAAATTCCCTACTTGTTGATGGATGATCGACGTTTAGGCCGGGGGCACGGAACTTTACGGATAACGACGCGGCGGTCCCGATGCACCAGAAGAGTCACGATCGGAGAAGGGGAAAAACCACGGCCTAACCCTTAATTATAAGGGCTGGGGACGGTTGAGATGAAAACACAAAACCACGGAAGACGAGGGAGTCGTGGGTTGACCACGTGGCTTGACTCATCATTAATGGCGCTGGGTGGTTTTAACTGACCCATGAATTAATGAAGCATTTAATTAAGACCTTTGCGCGCGTTTCGGATTTCCAAGATATATTTTTTTTTTAGCAAGGAAGAATAGGGTTTAAAACCCTATTTGCGAAAAAGGAACATTACTGGAACAACTTGGCAGGGCCGGTCTCACCGATCGGTCTCACCGATCGGCCTCACCGATCGGTCTCACCGATCGGTGTCACCGATCGGCCTCACCGATCGGTGTCCCCGATCGGTCTCACCGATCGGTCTCACCGATCGGTGTCACCGGTCGGTCTCACCGATCGGTGTCACCGATCGGTCTCGCCGATCGGTCTCACCGATCGGTACCCCGCAAGGAAACCGGATTTTTGGCAAAGGGACCAAGGGGGGTCTGGGTCTTCACATCAGATACCTCTTAAACGATTCTCGTCCCCGAGAATCAAAACAAACTAGAAGGAAAGAGAGGATCCGAACAACCATCTTCGAAGATACCTCTTAGGAGTGGACCCCCGCTAATTGAAAATACTCCCTGTCAAGAACCAAGCATCATATCACGCCAAACTGCCCGGTCATGTGGGTTTGGGGAGTTCCCCTCCCCCATGTCAAGATATTATCCGCTTTGGGTGGCACTGACTCGCCCGGACGGGTTTAATCGCATCCACCTTAATGCGTCCTGATTAGGGGTCGGGTTTCCCCTTCCCTTCAACCGGGGCTTCCCACACAAAATCAGAGGAAAGGAACCTAGCACATTTCATAGCCAAAAAGGTCAAACGTTCTATCACAACAGGAACCAAGGGTTCAAAGCTCAGAACAACTCGGGGTATTGGGCACGCATCTGTACTTCCCTCTCCCACGTACTCTCTTCGAGGCCGCCATGCCTCCACAACACACGAACCAGGCCGACGGTTCGTCCACGGAGCACTTTCTCCTTGCGATCCTCGATTCTGACTGGCCGTTCCTCGAAGGTCGCGTCTCCTCCCACATCTAGCTCTCCCCAGTTGATGACATGAGAGTCATCATGTAAGTACTGACGAAGCTGGGAGACATGGAAGACGTCATGGACCCTCTCCAACTGAGGTGGTAGGGCCAGCTGATATGCCACCTCGCCAACTCGCCTCAGCACCTCGAAAGGTCCGATGAACCTAGGGGAGAGCTTACTCCCCTTTCCGAACCTCCGCTGCCCCCGTCGAGGGGAAACCTTCAAAAACACATGATCTCCTACCTCGAACTTCAGGGGCCTCCTCTGACGATCAGCATAAGATTTCTGCCGATCCTGAGCTGCTTTCATCCTCTCCCGCACTAGCTGGACTTTCTCCGTGGTGCTCTGCACTACTTCTGGTCCAAGAGTACCAGTCTCACCAACCTCTGCCCAGCATAAGGGTGAACGACATGGTCTTCCATACAAAGCCTCAAAAGGAGCCATGCCGATAGTAGAGTGAAAACTGTTGTTGTAGGCAAACTCTACTAAAGGCAAGTGTCGTACCCATGATCCTCCGAAATCCAGAACACATGCTCGCAGCATGTCCTCCAAAGTCTGGATAGTCCGCTCTGTCTGCCCATCAGTCTGAGGGTGAAAAGCAGTGCTAAGGCGTAGTTGGGTGCCAAAAGCATGCTGTAACCCCTTCCAGACTCGTGAGGTGAATCGAGTGTCCCGATCCGAGACGATCGTTTTCGGAACTCCATGCAAACGCACCACCTCATCCACGTACCTCTGTGCTAAGGTACTCACGGGTCCCGACTCCTTGATAGCCAAGAAGTGAGCAGATTTTGTCAATCGATCCACCACTACCCAGATAGCATCATGCCCGCCCTGAGCTCTGGGTAGTCCCGTGACGAAGTCCATTGAGACGTCGTCCCACTTCCACTCGGGAACATCTAGAGGATGCAACAGACCACCAGGAACACGGTGTTCAGCCTTCACCTGCTGACACACCAGGCATTTAGCCACGAACTCTGCCACTGCCCGTTTCACCCCGGGCCACCAAAACTGTCCCCTCAGGCCTTGGTACATTTTCGAAACACCCGGATGTACCGCCAAGGCTGAGCTATGGAACTCATGAAGGACTTCATCACGCATCACCTCCGGAACAAACAACCTCCGATGAAAGAGCATCCGATGTCGGCTGTCCTCCGACCATCCTTTCGGGGCGTTCCCCTGATCGACACGATCCCGCAACACTTCCACCTCAGGATCTCCCCACTGAGACTCTTCCACTTGCTGCAACAAGGAGGACTGTACCGTCATCTGAAACAAACAACCTCTAGTACCTTCCACCCTTGCATCCAAGTGCAAGGCAGCCAACTCCCCCATTGCCTTCCAAGCATCAGCAGATTCCCGAACCACCTCCTGATGCGGCTTCCTGCTCAGGGCATCAGCCACAACGTTTCCCTTACCTTCAGTGTATGAGATCTCAAAGTCGTAGTCCTGGAGGAACTCGACCCACCTCCGCTGTCGCAAGTTCAAGTCACGCTGGGAGAAGATATAGCGCAAGCTTTTGTGGTCGGTGAAGACCACAAAGCGCTCCCCAAAGAGGTAATGTCGCCACAGCTTTAATGCGAACACCACCGCTGCAAGCTCCAGGTCATGGGTGGCATAGTTCCGCTCATGGGGGCGTAGCTGCCTGGACCCGTAAGAGATCACCCCTTGTCGCTGCATCAATACGCACCCCAGGCCCTGTCCTGAAGCATCACAGAATACCTCATAGGACATCCCTTCTTCTGGCAACCTCAACACTGGGGCACTAACCAGTTTTTCTTTTAGGTAGCTGAAGGACGACTCACATTGCTCGCTCCACATGAAAACTTGGTCCTTCTTGGTCAAAGCCGTCAAAGGGGCTGCTACCCGGGAGAAGTTGGGTACGAATCTCCGGTAGTAGCCTGCCAGTCCAAGGAAACTCCGAACTTCCGCCACATTCTTGGGTGCTGCCCAAGAAACAATTGCCTCAACCTTTGATGGGTCGACTGCTACTCCCTGCTCAGACACTACATGTCCAAGGAAGTGCACTTCTCGCGCCCAGAACTTGCACTTTGACAACTTCCCATAGAGCTGGTGCTGTCGTAGGACCTCCAAAACTGTCCTCAGGTGCTCTGCATGGTCCTCTTCTGACTTTGAATAGATCAGGATATCGTCGATGAACACCACCACAAACCGATCCAGGTACTCCCGAAAGATGGAGTTCATAAGCCCCATGAACACGGCCGGGGCGTTCGTAACACCAAAGGGCATGACCACGAACTCGAAGTGCCCATACCTGCACCTGAACGCCGTCTTCGGGACGTCGCTATCCTTCACCCTCAGCTGGTGGTACCCGGATCGCAGGTCGATCTTCGAGAACCATCCTGCCCCCTTCAGCTGGTCGAAAAGATCATCTATCCTCGGAAGAGGGTAGCGGTTCTTGATTGTTACCTGATTCAGCCTCCTGTAATCAATGCATAACCTGAGGCCACCATCTGCCTTCTTCGCAAACAAGACTGGGGCACCCCATGGTGATGCACTTGGACGAACATAACCCCTCTTCATCAGATCGTCAATCTGTATCCGCAACTCCCGTAGCTCCGAAGGTGCCATCCGGTAAGGAGCCATCGAGATTGGTCGAGAGCCGGGCTGCAGGTCTATCCCGAACTCGATATCACGTCGAGGGGGTAGAGTCGTCACCTCCTCAGGAAAGACGTCCATAAATTCACGAACGATCCCTGGTACTTCCACCATCTCCGCATCTGTTGATTCTATCGTCAGTTCGGTCAACAAGGAGAGGAGAGGTTCCTCCCTCCTGTTTCCCTTCGGACAGCTCCGCTCGCCGGTGAAAGTAACACGCTGGCCGTCCAAACCGGAGAACACCACCCTCCTTTGGAAACAGTCGATGACGGCGCACACAGAAAATAGCCAGTCGATGCCTAGGATGACATTGTACAGCCGAATCTGTAGCAGAAGGAGGTCCTTAACCGACTGATGTGGCCCCAACATCAGTCTACACCCCCGACAAACGAACAGCAAGTCGGTCTGACCTCCAACTGGTGTGCTCAACACCAGGGGCACTGGAAGTCTCTCGACATCTAGACCCAAGGCGCGGGCTAGACTGGGTGCAACAAAGGAGTGCGAAGCTCCGGTATCGAACAAAGCATAAGCAAGAGTGCTAAACACACTGATCGTACCTCGAACAACCTCTGGCCCTGCTGGAACTGTTGCTTCTGCGGCGTGTAACTGTCCACGCCCAGCTCCCCTACCCCTCGGCTGTCGGCCACCTCCCCGACCACGCCCTGGTCGAGGTCCCTGGGGAGCGCCCTGAGGTCGGCCTCCCCCTCCTATGTCTGTCTGCGGAGGAGCGGGAGCTCGCTGTCCCTGCTGCTGCTGCTGGAAGGGTCTGGCTGGGAACTGCTGCTGTGGCGGATGCTGGGGATGACTGCCACTGCTGTACTGCACCCGATCGGGGCACTGACTCCGAAGATGTCCAGGGCTCCCGCAGATGAAGCACCGTGGTCCCGAGCCCGAAGGAAAAGAACGTGGGCCAGGGGATCGAAACTGAAACTGCTGCGGCCTGCTCCCTGCGGGTCGGAACCTGGAGGGTCCCGATGCTGGGGGCCTGGTGCTGACGGCCTTCCCCTTCGATGGTCCCAGCTGGATCCCTTCTCGTGACAGTCCGCCTAGAGTGTGCATCCTTTCCACCACTTCGGCCTTCTTCTGAACCTCTAAGTATGTCGGAAGGGTAAAGGGAGTAACAGCATACTGGAGGGAGGGTCGGAGCGCCTCCTCCAAACGTCTTGCCCGAGACTCCTCATCGGGAAAGAGGTCTGGAGCAAAACGCAGGAGGTCCTTGAACTTGATTCCAAGTTCCCTCACGGACATGCTCCCCTGCTGGAGGGAGAATAGCTCCTGTCTCTTCTCCGCCTTCATTGTCGAGGAGAGAAACTCCGCCTGAAACTCCTTCTCGAATTCCGCCCAAGCAACCTCAGACTCTTCCCTACTCCCCAGGTGAAGCATCCACCACTGACGTGACGCTCCTCGCATCTGGCTAACAGCCAGAGGAACCCAGTACTCTGTCGGGGCCCGAATCAGGCCGAAGGCTATGACTAGCTCCTCCAGCCAGCCTTCCGTCTTCATGTCGGAGGTGCTGCCCTCATATTTCTCGAGGGCCTGTCGCTGAAAGGCTCGAAGAGTCTTCTGCCACCGGTCGTCCTCTTCCTCCCGATCAGCTCTCTGCTGATTGGCCAAGGTAGTCTCAGGAGTCTCGATCGCCTGTACCACACGTGGTCGCCTTCCAGGTGCCATAGCTGCAAGGTAAACAAGGAACACCTAAGCCCAGTAGTGCAAAGAAAACCGTTCTCAAAACTTATTAAGATTTAATTTATTCTTAATTTCCCAAGACATCCCAGAAACACAAGAACACAAGTCATTTATGATGCATGTACCTTTCCTAGGGTCTCTACCCTGCAATCAGTGTGGCTTCACTTGGTCGTTCGGTAGGTCCAGAGTCCTTGCATCGGATCACAGGGGGCCCTAAAATTTCGTGTCCTAGCCGGTCCTCCCTGGCCTATTTCACTCACCAAGGTCACCCAACGCTGTTGCCTTACCATCCCATGAAATCCTTACTGTGCCTAACTCCAGACTCCGTCCTATCTCTCAACCTGCCTTTGATACCATTCTGTCACGACCCGCCTTCACCAAAAGGAGGGAAGGGTCAGCAGGTTGCCAGGCCCTTCCTTCTTTGAGTTGAAGGAGAGATAATGACCCCCGAAACCCGCCTTCAATAGGTCCCGGAGTGGCGACTAGCACCAAGGGTATAGGAAGTTCTCGCAAATGGAAGGCATTACCCTTTTTATTTTATAGGATCGAAAGATAAGGAGGAGAAAACCCAACAACACCAAGATAGAAAGAAAAGTAAAGCCAAAAGTAAACCATTCCCACATGCATGTTTAAACAGTTTACAACAAAGTACAAGTACAAAAGAAAAAGAAGCTCTCTAGTACAATACCAAAAGAAAACAAAGGTACGACAACAGTGACAACTCCAACTGTCCGACTAATAGGGTCCCGCGCAGCCCTGGTAGTCCTCCTGGAAACCTGAAAGTAAACGTAGGGTGAGCATACAAGTACACTCAGTAGGGAAAACCAAGACTCTCGTGCACAAGTGGGGGAAACGTACTAAAGTCCCGTGAGAAAGGGTAAACCAAACGCCTAATAAGGCAACTATCCATCCCAAGCCTCACCAAGGTTCGCTCCCCAAATAACGCAAGTCAAGTAATATATATATATATAAGAGCACATCGATGTTTGGGTACCCCGCGCCACTTTCCCACTGGTTATTGAGACATCCTACGCATCGGACCAATCCCGCCATTCTCACCGCAGTCCCACTGCCACACCCGCCCGCACACACCTGGGCCACAACCACACGCAGTCCCACTGCCAAATCCCGCCCGCACACACCTGGGCCACAACCACACGCAGTCCCACTGCCAAATCCCGCCCGCACACACCTGGGCCTCAACTGTCACAAGTAACCATGCCTGCAAACACCTAGACCAGAACAACCACCGCTACGCCCGAAGACACCTGGGCTAAAGAATTCACTGCCACACCCGAAAACACCTGGGCCTCATCCCGAAGACACTTGGGAAACCACCTGCCGCACACACCTGGCCAACCACCACAACACCCTGCCCGATGGTTCTTGGGCTAATAATGGACTTCAGGCCATCACAGCCTGCCCGAAGGTACTTGGGCTATCCGGGAAAGGGAGCAGAAAAGGAGCTAATAACCAGCCACTAAGTATAGTGTTGGGAAAAACACCCTTCCCCTATAGATGGGGGTGTTCGGCACTAAGTGCTCAACTGGGGTGGGGCGCGAATAAGAAACACAAAGCTACAAGTATAGATATAGGTAACAAACACTCACCCAAAAACTTAGGTTTTCCTAGCCAACCTACAGAACACAATACCACAACGCCCGAGTCACGATTCGCGACCCTTGCCCACAAAACCATTTGTCCCATTCTTGTTTCACGTTCAGTCAAATGTTCAATTAATTTTAAGCACTACTGGGCAACTACCATAAGCATAACCAAGGAAAAACGTCAAGCATAGATCAACCAAAACACCCACACCCGGTTCTGCCAACAGAGGATCTCTCCCCAGTTTGTGATAAAAACCCACAACCACTGAAATCATGCCAACAGGAGATCCCATCCCCCAAATTCACACAGCCGCCGAGAGTATAAAAAGAATGGGGGATCCCATCCCCTCCCACATTTCCAGCAAACGGCCCGAAGGGAAAAACAACCAACAACCACTACCAACACGAGTCAGGGATTTTCAGATTTAAACGACTTAACACACTCCATGATTTCAAAATTCCATGTGTTCTATCCGTTAGTTATCACAGAAGGGTTGATCCTGGTGCTTTCAAATTATTCAGCCGGGTATACGTGATTAACCAATTTCACAGCAGGAGTTCACAATTTCAGCAACCCATTTAAAACATCGCGAGGGGATTCAAGTGCACACACACGACCACCAACGGCCTCAATTTTCAGAAAACATAGACCAGTACAACAAAAAGGATGATCACATGATAAAGCATAAACAACGATCACAACCCCTTCCCCTTCTTTCTTTAGAACTTCGCTTAGTATCTTCATTAGGGTTTGGTTCAACCAATTCCATAGGAACAAAAGTAACGCCCACCCCGCATGATACACAAAAGTGAGAGACGAGAGAAATTCCCTACTTGTTGATGGATGATCGACGTTTAGGCCGGGGGCGCGGAACTTTACGGATAACGACGCGGCGGTCCCGATGCACCAGAAGAGTCACGATCGAAGAAGGGGAAAAACCACGGCCTAACCCTTAATTATAAGGGCTGGGGACGGTTGAGATGAAAACACAAAACCACGGAAGACGAGGGAGTCGTGGGTTGACCACGTGGCTTGACTCATCATTAATGGCGCTGGGTGGTTTTAACTGACCCATGAATTAATGAAGCATTTAATTAAGACCTTTGCGCGCGTTTCGGATTTCCAAGATATATTTTTTTTTTAGCAAGGAAGAATAGGGTTTAAAACCCTATTTGCGAAAAAGGAACATTACTGGAACAACATGGCAGGGCCGGTCTCACCGATCGGTCTCACCGACCGGTCTCACCGATCGGTCTCACCGATCGGTGTCCCCGATCGGTCTCACCGATCGGTCTCACCGATCGGTCTCACCGATATCGGTCTCACCGATCGGTGTCACCGATGGGTCTCACCGATCGGTGTCACCGGTCGGTCTCACCGATCGGTGTCACCGGTCGGTCTCACCGATCGGTACCCCGCAAGGAAACCGGATTTTTGGCAAAGGGACCAAGGGGGGTCTGGGTCTTCACACGGGCGCTCACCCAGATAGCCTACTGAGGTACTCCTCCTGTCGAGTACCGCGGGTTTGCCGCCAACTACCAGGCGCTCCGTCCGCCGTGGGTCTGCTGCCAACTACTGGGCGCTCCGTCCACTGGGCTAGTCGACTCACTCCAAGTCGAGTCGGCCAAGCAGTCGTCAGGTCTCAGTCATCTACACGGTCTCCGTACTCCGCACGCGCGTCTCCACCGTCGCGGGTCTGTCGCTACAACCAAGCGCACACACTCCGTAGAGTATCGCGGGTCCGCCGCTACAACCAAGCGCTCCACCGCCAAGGGTCTGCTGCTGCATCCAAGCGCACCACCACTGTCAAGAACCACGGGTCCGCCGCTACACCCAAGCGCTCCACCGCTCAAGGTGAAAATAAGATTCAGCTCACACAGGTTCGGTAGCACTGTTCCACGTAGGATCGCTGAGTGCAGTAGTCGACACAGTCCACTGAGGATCTCTGCACAGTCGTCGCCGCAGTCCACGAAGGATCTCTGCTCTGCCGTCGTCGCAGTCCACGGAGGATTCTCTGCTCTGTCGTCGTCGCAGTCCACGGAGGATCTCTGCTCTGTCGTCGAAGCCACAGCCAGCACTAGGGTTCCCGCACATAGCGAGCTCGTTAGGAGGGTCCGCTCCACGAGTCGAGAGGCTGATACATCAACTGACACGTAGTCCGAAGTTGATGTATCCAAAAGTTCCGTATCGACAACAGGATCTCAACGCAACAGACGGCGCGTCAATCGGACGCCCGGTCTGAGAGTTATTGGCATTTTCGTCCCAGGGGCCCGGTTGGTTTTTAGGGAAAAACCAACCCGACCGTACTCCGCCTGTGTCCGATCCCCGGGCGGAGTATGCCAAAAGTTCCGTCTCACTTAGAGGAAACTACCACAGCTGACGGTACGTCGATCAGACGTCCGTAGCTCAAGTTATGAGTGTTTCCGCTCCGAGGGCCCGGTTGGGTTCGTGTACGAACCAACCCGGCCGAACCCAAAGTCTTCCGAAACCTTGAGTATAATAAACCGAAACGACCGTCTCGATCCAAGGATCGTGTTGCCGCTGACGGCGGGTCGTTTGGAGGCCCGAAGCTCAAGATACGACCATTTGAACGAAGTCCGTCCGAAGACGGGGGGTCCGGGCCCGGGCCGACCCGGCCCGACCCCCCCTGGTTGGCCCGAACCGGGTCGGGTCCGACTCGGTTGGCCCGGCCCGGCCCGGCCAGGGCCGGTCCGGCTCGGCTCGGCCGAGCGGCCGACGCGGGGGAAAGCCGCCGCCCCGCGTGACACCCCCGCGGCACCCGCGGGGTGTCGGCCAGACACCCGCGGGGTGCCGCGTGACAACCCCGCGGCACCCGCGGGGTGTCGCCCTGGACACCCGTGGGGTGCCGCGTGACCACCCCGCGGCACCCGCGGGGTGTCGCGCTGGACACCCGCGGGGTGCCGCTGGACACCCGCGGGGTGTCGCGCTGGACACCCGCGGGGTGTCGCGCTGGGCACCCGCGGGGTGTCGCGCTGGGCACCCGCGGGGTGCCGCTGGACACCCGCGGGGTGTCGCGCTGGGCACCCGCGGGGTGCCGCTGGACACCCGCGGGGTGTCGCGCTGGACACCCGCGGCACCCGCGGGGTGTCGCGCTGGACACCCGCGGGGTGCCGCCGCCTCCGGCCGCCGGCGCCGCCACGCCAGCGACCCGCGCCACCTCCGGCTTCCGCCGGCCGCCGGAGTCGCTCCGGTGACCCGTTTTCCTTCTCGTCTGCGCCGTTGTTCCTCCCGGGTTCCGTTCTTTACTGCGGGATCAACCAAAGGCCCTTGCGTCGTGCTTTTGCCGTCGCCCGCCAAATCCGCACAAAAAGGAAGATCGGCGGAGTGTTGCCGGGTCTTGTTTGTTAGACCCTCACCCTCCGCGTTAGTCATAAACCACGGGGAAACAAGAAACGACCAAATCAACAATTTTAAATAAATTTAAAATTGTTCCGTGATCGGTTCCTCATTTTAAAAGAAATAAAATCACGGGAAAGGAAAATATTTCAAATCAACCCTTACCTTGTCGTCGTCGTTGCCGATCGAGGGATCGTCGCGGGATTGCTCGTCGCGGAAGAAGGGGGATCGTCGCGTCGTCGCGGTATCCGGCGTCGCGTCGCCAATCTTAGTTGCCGAACGAGGATCGGCCGCGGAAGAAGAGGCGTCGCCGAAGAACGTCGCGGGATTGCTCCTCGACGTCGCAGATCTCGGTGTGCGTCGTCGAATTCCGGTCGCCAGCGTTCTTCGCGTTCTTCGCGTTATTCGCGTTCTTCGCGTTCTTCGCGGGGAGCCGAAGAAACAAGATTCTCTCAAATCCTTTCAAAGGATTTTTAGGTTGGTCTTATTTTATAAACATGCCAACAAACGCAAAAGCGTAAGTAACGACCCATCAGTTCGTTGAATTAATTCAACGAGCGAAACAGCCCATTTAATTCACGAAATAAACCGCCCAATTAAATGGTCTGTTAAGAATTAAAGAAAACGCGTCGGTTGACTTTTCAGTTACTTTGACGGGTTTTCGCGGGTGCGTTACTTAGCGAAAGAAACAGCGGGGCTCGTGCGGGCCCTGCCTCACAAATATCCTACCAAGGGGGTAGGATATTTCTGGATAGCATCCTATCCAGTTCAACTCAGTTCAAGCCGCCTTTAAGTGGCTTCAAGTGGCTTCCAAGCAGCTTAAGTGAAATAAAATAAAGTTGTCGCACAAACTTTATTTTATTTCTGACTTAAAGCCGCAAAATTTAAAAACCACGTCTGAGCAAACGCAACTCCGGAAGAGGCGTTTCTAAGCAAATACTGGCGCTGCGATTTCATCGGTGCCCTCAGAATTCGATTCCGGGCACCGGTTCAAAAGTTAGAAAAACCCGCTCGTCCGTTCACTGAACGTACCCGAGCCAAACGTCAGAAAATGATTTCGGGCACACCGGCCTCGGAATCAGGCACCGTCAGAAACTGCGTTCTTGTAAAATTCCAAAGAAAATTAAGAAAAATAATTCCTTGAAATTTACGGGTCTTTACAAAATTTAGGTTAGGATCATGATATGGGACATCAATGAGCTTATATTCATTGTTATGGTGAGACAAGTTTGATAAAAAGTCATATTGTCATTATTGACAGTAAAATTTAAATAAAAAGATTGATATAATTTATTATAGTAAATAATTTAAATATAATAAAATTATTATTAAATAATTTTTTAGTTTGGTTTGGAGATATTGCCTTGAGACTATTTTTCAAGGCTAGGTTCTGAGACTTTCAGATGTTGCCTTGATGATCCGAGGAAGCCTCAGTAAGAGTTGTTATGTTTCTTTAAAAAGGACATTATATTTGGATTATGGTAGGTGGTCCTTATTCATCATGATTTTAGAATTTATTAATTATATCTATATATATATTGTATGTGTTCCACCTTATCTAGTGGATGATGTTCAATACTTTAATTTTTTTTAGAAAATAAAAAACACTATGATCATGTTGCATATGTTATTGAGGGGACCAATGGACCGTCGAGTAGGGGATGTTAATATTAGTGGATAATGCGTAAAGTTATACTTTTAATGGGTAAGGAAAATTTTCAATATTGGTATGTGACTTAGTGACTCCATGGTATGGTTTGATGAGGAATTATAATGAATGAATGGGGGTTAGAAAAGAGAGATACCATAGAATCATTTGAATAATCAAGAGGACCACATAGAAACCATTACTCTTCCACTTGGTCCAAAGTACATGACTGGATTGACCCCATAGAAAATAAAAAATGGTTAACTACAATAAATATCATAGCACTCCTAGAAAAGATAATATTATTAAAACAATCAAATTGGGATGAATTTCCTAGGATTACAAGAGGAATCGATGAGACCAATGAGTGTCACTCGGTTCACATAAACCTTGTAAACCCATTGAAAGGGTGGAATTAGAACCAAAGAGACGGAAGTTGGTGAAACCCTCAAATCTGTACTAATGATTTGAGCCCAAGGGATTTTGGATTATGATTTTGTTCATGGTTGTTTATCGAACTCATATTATTTTTTGATATGTTATATGATTTCCCAGGATGCCTAATAATTGACAATTGGGACTCCAAATGACATGATTGTTGGAGATTCTTAAGAATCACCTGATGACATGGATAAGAAACTTATCCTCAGTAAATTTGTGATTTGGTATCACAGTATACACGGATAATATTCCTATCTCAATTGGAGTCCAAAAATAATGATGATGTAGGAGAGGGTTCCTAGGTAGTACCTAAGAAATTATTTTAGAGATATATTATTACAAGTGTATAGGTATTATTAGGATGGTATGAGTTCCTCTAACTTGTGATGTAAATATGAGTTCCTAGGAAATGGTATTTAAATGAAGTTACCATTACTGCACTGTGAATAAACATTGTTCCCATGATTCGAATGGTGGTATACGGTTTTAAGTAGGTATATAATACCCTATAGGGATGTTGGATATCTCAACTGTGACAATTAGATCACATTAATTGTTTTCTAGTATACCCCACTATGATCACATGGATACATCATATATGGTTCAGATGAGGGTTAATGAGATATATGACTCCTATTATAGTGATCATGGGATCTATGGTGGGTATTCCATATGATTGTTGGATGTTTCTAGTAATTAGTAACATCTAGACAGATAAGATTTCCTAGGGCCACCCCTTTGGGGAATAAAATGTTAGACTAAAATGAAGAATCCCTATGTAATAACATGTGATAAATCCCAAGGTATTGGGAATGAGGGATTTTGGGTTATGCATCAAGGTGTGATACACATTGTGAGGAAGATGTGATCATGGAATCCCTAGGGATTAGGTTCCCAAGTTGATTTTATTATCTTGTAGAGTCTCTAAAACTATCCAAACATATTATGGTCAATCAATGTCCTAAAACCGAGTGTTGACAATTTTTTATGTGTATGTCCTGGGTGATGGATGTACACCCATGGGGTGGTTGGGATATTGGTTGGCATGATCAATGTGACAAGATCAGAGACATTCCGACATTGAGATGAAGTAGTATTGGGTAATTATATTTTATTTATTCCTAATATTTATTCATTTATAATAGCTAAGAATATAACTTCCAAATACACTTTTGATACTATATAATTATAGTACCACAATGGTGGTGTCCAAAGGATCATTGTTCTCACAACCTAAGCATGTGTCCAAGGCACCTGGGTCCTCGAGAAAAACAAATGATTATAGGTTTAGGTTGGGAAGAGGCATTATATTTATTATTTAAATTGATTTCTATGATATTATTATATATAATTATGGGTAGTGGCTCAAGGATATAATATATATTCTGTTACATATATTTTTTTAACCTCCGATATATGTGATAGACCAAATAGGACATCATCCTTGTATGGTTGCACATACTATGCATTACATTTTATAATGATTGGTGTTTATTTCATTTATTTATTCCAATTACTTATAATTTCATGGTGTTTATTAATTATATTGTTATTATACACTATAATATAGGGGTATATTCCCCCCATGGTACTAACTATGAGTCCCGATACTATTAGAAAGCCTCCTGTGTGTGGGGAGGGAGACCAAAGGTCACCTGAATCACTATAATTTTTATGATTAATAGAGTTAGTTGGATCATGCTGTTAAAATGTGCTTCACCATTTACTTCACATCATGTGTGTTTATGAAATCATTCCATGTCATAGACATAAATACCCAACAATTTTTTCTCATGTATAACCATTTTCATTCTACAGTTCTAATTTTTTCATATGCACATCAGTTAAGGGAATATAGAGGACCTTTTGAATCATATGGTCCCCCATTCTTATTCTTATAACTCAAAAATTCATTCCGCAAAACATTTTAACTCTAATATCACCACAATAGAATTATATAACATTTAATAATAGTAAATTATGCCTAAAAATGGAATTACATCAATTAAATAGTGATAAAAACATGGGATTGAACCATGAATATAGATTGAACACTAAACCATAATATTTGATTCAACAAGTTGGGAGGGGTCTTTGATATCACTAGAATGAGTAATCTAAATCCATTAGAAGATATTACAATGTTAGTTATCTAAAATATGGAAAACCATCTTGAATTTCATCCTATAGACTAAGTGTAAAAAAATATAAAAACTCTTCATGTAAGGTGATCATTGATCTAACGTTATCTTACCAACATGATCACTAACCTTGATAAACAACATCAAATTACATAAATCTTTCTTCTAATGTTGTTTTATGTTACAATGTTCTATAATGGTTTATCCCCAGATTAGGGTTCTTACATTTGTATACATAAATGATTGGTGGTTCAGACTCATAAGAGGAATTAGATTATATGAGATTTTCACTCTTCATGTTACGATGTTCATCCCATTATATCTAATATATACCATGATGTTCAGTAACAAGGTTTACGGTTATAAATGAAAATGAACATTCTAAGTGTCATCTCTGTGTTCCCTATATATTAGTAGGTCAAAATTTTACCTCATAGTCTAGAAAATACAATAATGAAATATATTTTACCTATTCTTAATTGGGATTATGTCATGGAAGCTATTATATTCTAATTGATAATATCTCATACATAAAAGGAAATAGTGTGGTTATTATTTATCGGCTGAAGACTATAGATCAATTTTATCCCATTCGGTTGGGGAAATTTATTTATTATTGTGGGAACTTATATGTGTGAAATCATAGATAGTAAAAAAAATTATTACTGTATAAATATTTTATTAAATGGATTAATTAATAATTAAATAAAAAAACTATTATTTTTGTGACAATTTTTATTTCAAATAATAATAGGATTTAATAATTTTTAATATATTGAATATAAGTGCATTATATAATAATACTAATAATTTATTATACTTATTATTTATAGTTTTAAAATGAATTTTAAATTTATATTCTAGAGACAAATAGTGTATTATAAAATTAATTTCTTTAAAATATTATTTGTTTTTTAATTTGAATAATAAATCATATTTTATCAAAGATTTATTTAATAAAACTATTTAAATAAATAAATTTATAAAGATTATATATTTGATATAAAACTGTATAATTAATATAAATATATAATTTGTTTGTTTTTATAAATTTTTCATTTTTAAAATAAGATAATTAAATTTATTTTAAAATTTTATTGTGTTTTTTAGAAACGATGAAATTATCATTTCTAAAATTTCTTATTTTTAATAAAAAAGAATATGAAAATGTGATAAGAAAACAAAATCATTGTTTTGGTCTTCTTCTCTATGAGGTGTATAGAAGTGAGAGATCGAGATGCCTGAGGGAGAGGCCTTGTTGTACATCTCTGTACATATGGGGATCATCATCGATGGGTTTCATCTAAGCATTATGGGAAAGACCCAGTGATGTGGAGTCGTGCCATACTGATGCAATGAGAGGAAAGGGTATGGCCACTGGTGGGAGTCGTCCTAATGTAAGATCTATTCTTAGTGGTTGACCTGAGTGACGTCAATGTGTTCTGAGTGTCATCCTAAGATTCTAGTTACAATTAGGGTTTCAATCAATGGTGAGGAAGATGTGTTATTTCTAGTATTTATATCTCTTTGAGGTGGAAAATATGTTCGTAGTCATTAGATCTATGATAGGTAGGAGTCTTTTTTCTGATTTTGGGTTTTGAAAAGTAGTGTGGAAATGATTTCCATATTATTTGCATATTTTATTCGTAGATATACTCTCTTCGTTTTTGACATAGTGATCCAATGTATAATACATTTCTATTAGTTTTCTATTTTCTATTAAATAGATTTGAAATATTGTTACTCGCATTTTTAAATGATTGTTTTGTATCGTTTTGACCGGTTCTCCCTATGGTTATTATTTTATATTGAGTCTGTCAACATTGTTGTGATTTTTTGGATGAATATATAAACATATTTTGTATTCATTATTGAAATTAAAAAATTTTAATTGATGTCTACATCTATAAATTCAAGAATTATCACAACTGGTCCCCCGGGGCCCGTGTCGTGACTACCCCAAGCCCTCCTTCCATAGGCTAGGGGCTGGCAACAAGCACCTAAACAATATTACCTAAAACTGGGAAGATATTTCCTTTATAACCTATTACACACACAACCAGGCACACAGCAAGATACGAACTTAGGTAAACTGAATAGTAATCTAAGTGATTACAATAAGTAAAAAGGTTCCAGAATACAGTCCTTGGTGAATAGTACAAGGAAAAATGGAAAGTACAAGATGACTGAAAGTACAAGTAAACTGGAATAGCTCCTGTGAACACCCACCAAGGATCCTACCTAAAGGGTAGGTATAGAACTCGTCCAGTTGTCTCTATGGTACAACTCATCTAAGGTCCACCTCTAAGGTACCTCCAGTCCCTGTACCCTCAGCCTCGATCAGTGATGTCCGTCGTCTGCACTAAACACAACAAGGTGTAGGAATATCTCATGCAGGGGTGAGTATAACGATACTCATTAGGGACCCCGAGACCCTCAAGGTCTCACATAATCATCAAATGAGAAACCAAATAGCATGAAATCAAAATAAAACCCTACTTAGGTATATGCCCATAAATATACATAAGTTATCAAGTATAAATTTCTCAACTACGAGGATTCACAAGGTCCAACCCAAAATCCCAAAGCTCAACTGTTCCACAAAGGAAGGAAAACAACAATGGTAAGTACCACATAGGTACGCCACACTAAAGAAAACCCACAAGGAATTACCTCGAAGGGAATAGCCATATAGGTATGAACTCAGCTCACAAAAGGTATAACTTAAGTACTGTAGTAGAGATGATTAGATGTAACTACTGTATCATCTTACTCTATTAAGAGGCTCTACTACTGACCCACACATGATCACTCAGTGTTGAACCACACAGGATAGCTCGGTGATGACCCACAGAGGAACTCTAGGTGCTGACCCACACAGAATCGCTCGGTGGTGACCCACATATGATCGCTAGGTTCTGACCCACACAGGATCTCTCGGTGCTAACCCACACATGATCGCTCTTCAATATTCGTGTCACATCCAGCTACAGGGTTCCCACACTATCCTCGCTTACTCTGAGAGGGCCTGGTTCACAAGACACTGGTCAATACTCCAAATCCACAACGTCCCATGATGAAGTATCTTAATGGACCGCCACATAATATGGGTCTCAACGCAAAGGACTGTTTATCTATTGGACGCACAGTCTGTAAGTTATTAGCCTTTTAGTTCTGAGTTCCTGGTTGGATTCTTTCTTGATCTTACCTGACATTTTCCCAAAAATATCCAAATATCTAGTGGGTTATACCAATGGTACTGTCTCGCTCCAAGGATTTTTGTGCCATAGAGGGTTCATTAAACGGACGCCCGATGCCAAATATATGGCCAAAAGTGCGTAAATGGGTCGAAGAGGGTCTGGTTCTAGTCATCCCCAGTCCAACCAATCTAGCCCGACCCACACTGGTTCCACCCGACCCACGCTGGGTGGCCCATCTTGGTGGCTCGGTCTGGTGGCAGAGCGGCAGGGGGCCCGGATGGCCTCGGAGCGGCGCGAAGTCGTGAGACGGAGGGGTCGTGAAATGGTGAGGTCGTGGGCAATGCGAGGCCACTGGAAAGTGAGACCATGTGTGGTGGATGCTGCAGGGTGGCGCTGGCCACGAGCGGTGGAGTTCATGGGTGACAAAGGCTGCAGGGCGGCGCTGTGGCAATTTCGCCTTCGTCACGGCCGGCGGTGGTGTTATCCACCATTCTAAGGTTCCACTGGTGCCTAGCCTCGGCACCAGTCACCATTACCATTTATAAAAACACACCAATAATGAAAAATGGTTTAGGGGTCGGGCCATGTTCGTTTAGACCACACCCTCCGCATTATGGTAGTATAAAGTGGCTCAACAAAATCATGAATCAAGAAAGTTAAACTCTACTATTTCATACGAATCGTGGATCAATTCGTTTGGGTTGATCTGAATTTCCCATCCATTCCAAGAATGAGGAATTTAATCGATAAATTTCATGAATTCAATAACAACCCATACCTCGTTTGTTTTATGACATCGATGAGATAAGTTGAATTTGTCGACGTTCGTCTCACCCACCACAATCCTCCGATCCTGAGCTCGTTCGTCAGATAAATGGACTTCGATATAGGTGGTTCTTCATATTTAAAGATATCCCCTGTTGGAGGATGTCCCGAGGAAGAATTTGAATTCATCCATCAGTGTTCTTCATTGGAGGATCATTTTTCGTGGAAGAATTTCTTCCATGGTGAAGGTTAATTATCCAGAAATGTATATCCGTCTCCTTTTCCCAAAAACCTTCCCCCAATCAACCGAAATTCTAATTATCCAGCATTATAAAATATATTGGAATAATTTCAAATTGTTTTAATTAATTAATTGAGTTAGTATAATTTATTAAAGAGGGTGGCACCATTAAAGTGGGGGATCTTAAGTGGCTTACCCACATTTAAGATGGAGTTCAAGGGGTTTTTAGTCTCTAGTGGTCCCCACTACCATAACTTCTCATAGTAGGTTTATTTCTAGTGGTCCCCACCTCCCTAACCTCTCATGGAAAATTCAGTTCTAGTGGTCCCCACCTCTAAATCCTTCCACATGTGAGGTTTCAAGAAAAAGAAACGAAAAGAAAATATTGTTTTATTTTATTTTTTTTCCACAAAAAACAAAAAATTCTATCCTTCACCCTCAACCTACTGCGGTGGAGGTGAAGGTATCCTTAACTGAATATCAGCATAATGAGTTCAATGGTGGAACAAATTTCAATTCCGAAAACCGGTTCAAATGTTAGAAAAACCCACTAGCACGTTCACTGAACGTACCCGCAATAAAGTGGAGAAATATATTTCAGGCACCCTGGGTCTCAAAATCACACACGGTCAATTTTCATAGACTTGTAAAATTCCCTTTGAATTAAAAATATATATGGAATTTCTAGGTCTTTATATGAATGCCCCAAAATATGGATTATATAGATATATACACAATATGTGTAATGGCTATAAAATACATCAAAACTGGAATCTAATTGTACTTTGGGGGGAAACCAATTTCGAGTAATGGGAGTATGAGTCGGATCTAACAAAAGATCTTCTATTTTATCCAGAAATTCATGTATGGGAATTAATATTAAAAAAAATTTCATGGTAAGGGTGTTATTGAATTTATTTATTTTTAACTTGTTCTCAATTTTCAAAAAATGTATGTGGTTTATTCTTATTTTGAATTTTTCAATTTATATAGGTTCTTTACTTTCTATTTTTTTTAAAATTGAGATATTTTTAAATTCTAAGCATCCTAATGAAGATATTATATTTGTTTGTAATGTTTAATTTATTTCATTTTAGGGGAGTTGATTTAATTATTTCAAAATATTATTCTAATAATTGGATTTTTTGGAATTATATTAATATTGTAAGATATTTCATTTATCCAAATTATTATTTATTTTATAACTAATCTTAAATCTATTTCAATTAGATATTTTTATTTTCTAATTTATAATATATTATTTTACAAGGAATTTGTAGTTATCAAATTTATGTTGTAGTTTGAATTGATGTTTTTTCATTAAGTGTTATTTTTATTTTATCTATTATTTATTTATATATGATTTTACTATGCTATTATGTGTTTTATAAATTTCATTGTATATATATATATATATATTGGAAACATCAACTTCTATTATTTAGAATTTATATTCATGGCTATATATATAATTATGAAATGTTTATCACCATGTTTATAACTTTATTATCATTATTATAATATTATTATCATGTTTATAAAACAATTAACATTGAAAATTAATTTTGTAATCTTGTTATATTGATATTAAAGATGTCATATTTACATATTTTCATGGAAATGTGTTATTCAAAAATTGACATAACATGCATTCATAATAAATTTGTGATTTCTGATTAAATTTTAAGGTTCACATTCGAAATTATTATGCATGTGGATATCATCATGCTTAAAACAAATTTCATTAAATTTCTTATTTCATAATTTTATGTGATAAATGTAATTTTTTATTGTTATTATTATTTGAAGAAAAGAAAATAATATATTCCCTTTTAGAATGAATGATCATTTATTTTATTTTGAATTTTATTTATAGATTTTAAATAAGAATGTTTATTACTAATCATATGATTCTCTGAAATTTTTTGCAGAAATTCTCAAGAAATTATTTAGGAAATGTTATAAGAAATGATATTCTCTTTTAAATAAAATAATAATATGTATGTATTATTCAATTTTTTTTTGGATTGAGAATAGAAAGTCCATTAAAGTTTTTTCTGAAAATTGTCACTAGTATAATGAAAATTATGTTATGGGGAGTGAACCCATAATCTTTAAGGGGAATTTATTCAATATTAGTTATGACTAATGTCATTGTAGTATTATTTTGGTATGTGGAGTAACATAAATTACCCATCAAATATCATTATTTTCAATAGATGAATCTGAATGATAATTTCAATTATAATTATTTTGATAAAATAATTTTTTTATGTTTTATTATTTAGGTTCAAATGTTATGAAAATATAATTTTGAATACATATGATTATTTCAATGAAATTATTTAAAATAATGTATTATTTATTTTAATCCTCCATAGTTGGTATATTAAAATCTCACACTATGTATTAAAATTATTTTCCCCAGTCGCATTAATGATTATGTTGTGTGGTTTTTATAAAAGGTAAATGCGGATAGAGTATATTAAATGTGTTTTCACCTTTACTAGTGTAATTATCAAATAAAAATATAGTTTTTTCTATTATCCAAAATCTAGATCAGTAAAGGTCTTCAATTGTTTAAAGTGTTATATATTATTTCAGTTATAATTAATAAACAATACATCATATTTGAATTACTGAATCTAGATTTGTGGTATTGATGACTTATAAATTCTATGAGGGAAACAACCTAGAAAAAATTGGAGTGTATATGTTGTCATCTAAAAAGTGGGATATTGGATTTTACATGTCCTAGTTTTTCTTAATTCTAAAAACATATATTCAAAATTCATTTATGCCTGATGAAATAATTGCAATGGAATAACTATTTTAACGGGGGAAAATGTGACATACCGGAAATAAAAAAATAGTTTTATTATATAAACATTTTATAAAATGGACTAATTTATATATAAAACAAACTAATAGTATTTTTGTTTTGATTTTCCTTAAAAAAATACTAATTGGTATTAATTATTTTAATTTATTTGCTTATAAGTTTATTATATAAAAATACATAAATTTAATTATACATATGGCTTTTATTTTTCAAATTCATTTTAAAATAATATTTTAGAAATAAATAATATATTATAGTATTATTTTTCTTTAAAATAATATTTTATTATCAATAATATGAAAAAAAATAATTTTATCAGAGGGTTATTTAATAAAATATTTTAAATGAATAAATTTATAAATATAAAATATTTCATATAAGTAATGAATAATTAATAAAAATGTATAATTATTTTTTATACATATTTTTTATTTTCAAAATATGATAATTAAATTACATTTTTAAAATTAAATTTTTTATATAAAAATAATGAAATTATGATTTTTAAAATTGTTTTTAATTTATAAAACATAAAATAAAAATGTGATAAAAAAGATGAAAATCAAGTTTTAAGGATTCATCCCCAAGAGGTGTCAGGCAGTTTGGGATTGAGTTTCCTAAGGGAGAGGCCGAAGTAGAGGTCGTTGATCAAGGAAGGTTTATATTTTAGTGGTTTTGAGCCAAGCGATGTGGGTGAGACCCATTGATGTAAAGAAATTCTAAGATGAAGATGTGTAAGGAAGGAGGATGGCTTGTGTTTGGAGTGGTCCTAACATCAAATTTATAATTCATTGATGGTTTGAGCGTCGTCACATGGATATAGTTTTGGTAATTATTTCAATTAATGGTGAGGAAAATGTTTTATTCGTATTTTAATATCTATTTATTGTATGAAGTGTTTTTTTAGTGTTTAGATTTGTGATAGGTAGTTGTCATTTGCTCAGTTTGAATTTTTGAATAAAAGATTTATTATTATTTTCATATTCATTATATATTTTATTCATCCAAATACTATGTTCCTCATTGACATAGTGGTATGATGAATAGTTCTGTGCTTATGGTTTTTTTCCCATTGAAATTATTTTATATCCTGTAAATTTCATTTTCACATTGTAGTTTTGAATAATTCTCACTAGTTTTCCTGATGTTTGTTAATTTATATTGAGTCTGTCATCATTTTTTTTCCATTTTTAGATGAATCATTCAACATTTTAATATTTTGATAGTTTAAATTAAAATATTTTAGTTCATGTATATATCTATAAACTAAAGCTTTCACCTCAATATGGAATCTTTAGCAATATACAAAGTGGTTATTTTGGATATGAAAGCGATTAACCCTGATATTTAATGGTATTTTTGGGGAAAACCGATTTGTTGTCGAGGGAGTTGTTGTCATCTACAATAGAATATCATCTATTCTTTACAAAAAATCAGGTAAGGGAATTAATATTTAAAAAAATATTTATATGTAAGGGTGGTATTGAATTTAATTATGTTCAACTTTCTTTCTATTTTCAAAACTAGTAATAGGATGAGTTTTATTTTTTATTTTATAATTTATATGGGTTATATATATCATAATATTTGATCAGAATTTTGCTATTTTTATTTTTGAATAACCATTAATAAGATTTTAGTTTTGTGTTAAAAATTTATTTTATTTTATTTGATGTTAGTTGATTTTTTATTACCAAATGTAATTCTAATTGTTTGATTTTAGATATTTTATTAATTTTGTAAGTGAATTTTATTAATAAAATTAAATATTTATTTTGGAAATCATTTAATATTTATTTCAATTAGATATTTTTATTTTCTAAATTATGATGTATAATTATGCATTGGATTTGTACATATAATGTTTATGATCTATTTTTTAATTGAATGTGAATAGAAAATTAATAATATCGTCCTTTTATGTTAAAATTAAAGATGTAAAATTTTCATATAGTCATGGTAATGAATTATGCATTGCATCAACATGACATTCCTCAATAATAAATTCATGACTTTAAATTAAATTTTTAGGTTTACTTGGGAAATTATTAAGAACATGGATTTATTCATGCTTTAAACTGATTTATTTGAAACGATTCTTTTATAAAATTGTGTGTGAAACATAATTATTTATTTTTATATTGTTATTATTAGAAAGAAAATTTATAAATTCACTTTTAGAGAAAATGTTTCTTTATTTTAGTATTCATTTTATTTTTGAATTTTAAAAAATAATAGCTATTTTATGTGGGGGATACTCTAAAAAATGTTTTTAGAAATTCTTGTCGAAATGTTAATGGAATGTTATAACAATAGTTATTTTAATTTAAAGTAAAAAATTATATATGGAATTTTGAAATTTTTTGGGTTACGATTCAGAAATGATGGTCAATTAAATGTGATTGTAAAATTATCACTAGTATAATGAATGTTATGTTACGGGAATTGAACCCATAACACTTAAGTAAAATTTATTCCAAATGAGTTATGACTAGTGGACTTATAGTTTAATTATGGTCTCTTGAGTAAAAAATATGACCTATTAAAAATTATTATTTTCAATGAAAGAATCCAAATTTACTTTTAAATTATGATTGTATTTAGAATTTAATGGTTCTTTAAAATATTTATTTAGATTCATTCATTCTGAAAATATAATTTTAATAATTTATGTTATTTTCATGGAAATGTTTTAAAAGATTTTATTATTTTTTTAAATACAATTTACTAGGAATATTAAATTCACACCCTATGTTTCAAAATTATATTCACATGTAACATTGACATTCTTTTTTAGGAATATTTGATAAAGTGTTAATGTGCGGGATATATATTATATGAGTTTTTCTACTTTAATTTTGTAAATCCCTAATAAAAATGAATGGTTTGTTCATTCTCCAAAACATAGAGTTGCATAGGTTCTCTGTTGTTTATGGTGTTGTGTATTGTTTCAGGTATCATTTAGAAAAAATATTTACAAAATATTTTAATCCCCAAATCCAGAAGCATGGGTTTTTGGTTTCATAATATGTATGGAATATAGTAATATGTAAGGGTCTTAAAATGATAATATTAACTATTGAAGATGAATTATTCATCACTTATTATTTATATGGTTGTCATTGAACTTTTTTTACACTAGTAATCATATGTATATATTAAATCCCAGAGACTGTTGGGTTTTCTAAACACAACACAACAGTAGAAAAAGATATTTTTTATGCATATATTCTATATTTTTGTTTTCTATTGAAGGAATATGAGGATAAAATATAATTTTCATATAATAACACTTATTAAAGTCTATTCATATGTAACCATTTATAGCATTCACTTATAGGAACATCATATATATTCTATTTTGGATAGAGGATGGGAAATCATATTTGTTTGAGACAAGATATATATAGAAAACCATTGATGATTTCTTACTATTCATGAATTTCGTAATATGATTAAAATAATGCATATATTATAGTTATATTATAGATTTGATTTCTAAATTTTTTCATCATTGGATATATAATTATATAGGCTTCTTCAATGTTTGGACATTATAGACCAGGAAGGAATTGCGGTGTTAAAAAAATTTGAGAGATTTTTAAAAAAATTAGTTTACCAATGAGGTGTCATGCAATATTTATATTCTTTTATGGTAAAGTTGGATGGATTATGTGTTTCCCATGTAATAATTCAGTGGGTATTAGCCAAAACCTGTTTCGATATCAACAGTGATAAGTGGTTTTTTAATATAAGAAGTGATTTAACCAGGTAAAGATTGTAAATACTACATAAAACTTTGGAATTAAAGGATCATATATTTCTTGAGAGGTATATTCAATTATTAATGTATATGACCCGATGATTTAGAAATTGAGTTGCTGAAACACTTACCATGAATTCCAATTTAGTTGATCCCAATCTATCATCTTGAAAAACAAATTTAACAATCATAATATCCTTTTTTATAACCTTATTCAAATCCATAAAATTTTATAAAATAAATTCATAATTATTATATAGATGAATTTCATTTAGCTATTAATTATTTTCAATATCAGGTTTGAGTAATCCTAAATATTTTAATCATATTTTGTAATAATAGTGTTATTGTTAATTATTATAAAAAATTTCATAATTTTTATAACATAAAATATATTATATTTTTTTCATATATTTTATAAATATATAATTTCTTTCAATGAGATTTTTTGTTGGGTTTTTTTAAATTAAAATTTTGACATTCATGTTTCAGTTATTTTTTCAAATTACCAGTGGTATCTTAATTAATGAGTTTAATAGTAATATTTTTATTCAATAGAAATTTTAAATTAAATATTTTCTTATATATATATCATATACCATATGTAATTAATCATAATTTTGTTCCATGATATTATTGTATCACATCGTTCATGCAGGTGGTTATATTAACAGAAATATGAACAAACCATAATTAATGGAAGAATATGGTTATTAATGTGATTTATGTTTTTATAATATCATTAATATAACATAATAACTATATTTTTATATATTTTTAATTATTTGGTTAATATTTTATTTTATTTTAATAAATATGGATGATATTAGATTAAAATGAGATAGGTTTCTTTTTTAGATTTTAGTCCACCCAAATAAATGATGGTTTATTCTTAATTAAAATGCGATAGGTGGTAAATCATTAATAAATAATAGTAATAAATTGAATAAAAAATTATTTATGATTTAAAATATATCGATGAGATAAATAGTTTCCATATATGTTGAAATGAAAAGTAGTTAGTAAACTATTAGTAACTAGATTGAGAACTAGGGATTTTCCATCAAATAATCCATAGAAATAGAATTCTAAGAAAAATCTATAACTAACCCAAGATAATGTAAAAATAATTTTATTTTTAGGTAAGTAAGAAGGGTGTAATTTCAAGAATAAAATAATTTTTTTGTCCATCCAAAAGAGGTGGTGGAAGGATCCTTTTATAATTGATGTGAACTGAATATTTGTATATATTTTAACTTATTATAAATGATGATCATTTTATACATGTTAAGAGGGATCTAAAATGTAAAACAATATAATGATTGATAAAATAAGGTTGATGATACATCTACTAATGATTTTCACTGAATTGTATTAAAAAAATACCCATCACTCATTGAATTCTTTACATTTAGCATTTTTGATTTCCCCACGGTAAATAAAATTTTCTTAATAAATTTAATTTTAATTCCAAATAAATGAAATTTTAATACTAAATAATTCAAAAATAATGATTTTAAATATGAAATAAAATTTATTATAAAAATTTTAATTTTTTATTAAAAATGAATTTTAACATTAGCTCACATAAAATTTAATTACTATTTTTTTTGAAAAATATTATTTTTTAAGAAAAAACTATCTATGCAATATTAAATTATCAGTGAATTTTATCTTAATGGTGTAAATTTATTTATTATAAACCAAATTATTATTTTTTAATTTTTATTTAATTCAAAAACTTAATGTATAAAAAATATTTATTAATGAGAAAGTCAAAAAACAATTTCGTTTCATAGAAAATACTATTAAAATTCATATAATGTTAGAAAATGGTCTTCTAAATTCATAATGTTATTTAATAATATATATATTTATTTCATTGATGTATATTATATTGTATAAAATAATTTATGGGGTTTTATTTTATTATGACTTATCAATAGTGTTATAAATATTATTGTTTTAGTAAAAAATATGTATTTCACTCTTAAATAAAAATAATTTTTTTTTAAAAAATCATTCTTGGCGAATTTTGATGGAAAAAATCAAGTCACTTTAGTAAATTAAAATGTTATCATTTTTTTACTTTTTTTAATGAATTTTTGATATATTAAGAAAACAATTTTATCAAAAAATAAATTTTTTAAGCTTATATTGTTCTTAATACAATTTTTTATGAATTTATAATTGACTGCTATCTTTTTATGTAATATTGGTTTTGTTATAGTAATAGTTTTCATAAATAATATCTATAAAATCATTTTAGTTCTATAATGCATGTGAAATATACCTATAGGCACTGTATTTATTTATGGAGGTATATTTACCGAAAACGATAGTCATTACAACTACCCCCTTAAAAATATTTTCATCCTCTAACTTTAAATTCATTTAGTAAAACATTTACAAGAAATTGATTCTCATCACGTCATCAGTTTCGCACGTATCCCCATTAAACATATGATTTTCCAATATAAATTTTACTTAAACTGTTTTTCGCATGGAACCTTGTATCTTTGATCTAAGATATCCATAGGTTTCTCATTAAAAGAAAATAGATTTTCCACAGTATAAATTTTTAGGTTAGTACATGTGATGTATCTTGTATATACATCAACAAAAGTGATACATGGAGCACATCATACACTTTAAAGAGGTGTAGAGGTAGTCAAAATAAATAGGATACTATATATAAATGACCAATGATCTTTAAGGGAATAACATATCAAGGACTCCATAACCATTTCCTCAAAAATCTCATAAACTAATTCTATAAAGATATATGATAGAACACATTTTCATAAGCTTCAAATACTATATGAGTTTAATGATTATCTTCAAAAATATTCAATACATTTGGGAAACATATATATTCTAATGACTGGTTTTTACATTTTCTATATATCCTTGGATAGAGTTATGACAAATCAAATTCCCCTCCCTAACTACATCTCACCTAGTGGGAGTCCTACATATCCTCCTACAAAGAGCCTCGAATAGAGCCATATGAATGGTAGAATACAAAATACTGTTAAATAATAAATATATCATGCAATTTATTTACCCTAATGACCATGGAAATAAATTTAAAAATATCTCACCATTTCAACTGGAATTTCATTAGTACTATCAAGAAGAACATCTATTCGATGCTGATAAGAAATGATGGAAATCAACCTCATCACCAATAATTTGGGACCACTTATCCAAAACCATGTGTTAAATCTCAGATATTATTTTTATTTGATATAGGATGGTATGATATACATACTTACAATGTACCTCATGTATATCTTAGTGATATAGTCTATATATAAATCTTCCCTAATGAAAATATAATGTGCTGAGTTTATAAAAAAAATAGACTGCAACCGAAATGGCATTATTTATTTCATATGTCTTGTACAATAATTAAACAAAATCCTTATTAGTTTTTTCTATTTTTTTATGTTGGTAATGTATAAAATATAAAACTATACCTTTTCATCCTTCCCTATCTTTCTATAATTCCATGCATCGATATGCATATTCTTTAATTTCTCTCTTTATCTTGTACCATCGATGGTTATGTTGTCGATCTCTATACATCTTTATACTTCCAAGATTAATAGATAAGGATGATTAATTTGAATCACAAAAATTTTAAAAAATGAATTCATATTTTTGTGGGACTAATATCCAAATTCTAAACTATATATGTAAATTTCTATCAAATTATAACTCTAAAAAACTCAATACTTTTTTCTGTATCTCAACATCAACTTTCTAGGCTTCATTGATCTTCGAATGAATGGAAGGATGAGAATCCAATAGGGGGAAGGGAATATATTTCCTCTCATTATATCTTCAAGGACTATTGTCAAAAAATCCCATAGTATTGGGTCTTTTTCAATACTTATCATGCATATGGTATCACAATCCTACTTAAAAAGGGCATCGTCCAAATTATTTTCCACCTTGATGAGGTAATGTATGGAGTAGTAATAATATTGTATCAATTAAAATAATCTTCTTGGGAACATATTCAATTAATTATATATGAATATATTTTTTTACTGATATTTTGATTACTATATATATATATATCACACTTTTCTCCAATAAGATAATGGGAGAAATTATTAAATGCAAATAAAACTACTAACTTATCTAAATTAATAATCAAGAAAAATTTATCATGTGTATTTACTTGGAATGATGAATATTAAATTACATTATCATTATTAATCAGGTCACAAATAAATTAATTTTTTTTAATAATTAATATATTTTACAAATCATTCCTCATATTAGTGTAATGTATGTATATGAGTTATGAATAACCAATTTTTAAGTTCCCAGAAATGTTCTCCACATTCCTCAATCCAAAAGAATATACTCCCTTAAATGTTAAAACAATAATTATATTTTATTTATATGATAAAATTCTCACAATCCATTGGATATAAATTTATAATCAATATAAACTATGGATATTTGTTCCAGTGGTTGGTCTATTACACTTCTTGATTACTTATTTATTTTATATATCTGCTAATATTTCTTTTATTGTTATTAAGTGGATAAGTAATGATAATTTATACCAATAAAATTCACCCTTTA
The DNA here is from genome assembly GCA_963277665.1 of Viscum album. NCBI lineage: Eukaryota > Viridiplantae > Streptophyta > Magnoliopsida > Santalales > Viscaceae > Viscum > Viscum album. Next base: position 168,912,858 of record OY728142.1, on the reverse strand, counting down.
TAAATTTTTCATAAGGTTTCTTCTTTCTCATGTTCTTAAATTCAGTCAATAAATGATGTTCATTCACTACATTGAATATTGAATATATTACAATATCCTCAATAAAGACAATAATAAATTGATATAGGTGGTCTCTAAATTATATATTAATTAGATATATATAAAACATTGGATTATTTTTAAGTGAAAATGGAATTACTATAGATTGATAATGTCCATACATAGTACGGAATATTTTATGTGAAATATCCTCCATTTTATCCCTTAACTAATGGTTTCCATTTCGAAGGAAAATATTCATGATGTGTGGATCTCCTATGAGTTGATTTAAGTGGTCATAAATATATTTTAGAGGATAGACAATATTTATTATTATTTTGTTAAGATCAGTATAAACAATGGAAGGACACCTTTATAAACACTAAATTTTAAAAAATACGGATGGAATACCTTATAGTGAAGACCTATGGTGTAAAAACCCCTTTCCATATTCTATTAGTGTTTATTCAATAATTCTTCTAAATAAAATTGATCCATTAAATACAAACACATTGAGATAAGAATGGATTTAGATATGGTCCTAATTGAATACACAACTTTACACTCTAGTGGGATACCATATAGTTCATCTAGAAATACAGTAGTTCAATTGTGTACACTCTGAACTCTATCAATTTTGACTTCCTCTTCAACCATTTGATCCAAAAGTACCTCATTTCAAGTAATAAAAACCCATATTACAGAATTTTATTTCATATTGAGTTCATCATCATCGTTGCATTGATACTTGAAAAATGGATGATTTTGAATATCATATTAGACTTCCTTATCATGAATGTTTTATATGGTATCTATAAAGAGAGAACCAATCCATACGTAATATTACATCAAACCCTTCCAAAGAAAGTATAATTATATTTAAATAGAGAATCTTCCATGAAATATTAAATAGTGAAATGTTATATATCAAAGATTAAATCATCTTTCTATATATAATTTTCATGGATACTCCAATTTCAATTATTTAAATGGGTGAATCAATACTATTATCACACTATTATATTATAAAATAATGTCATAACCCAAATCATGTAATTAATAAACAACTTTATAGTGAAGGACATGTGTACCATTAACTAACTCCTTATTTTTATCAATATCCATAGTGATAGTTGTATATTCCCTCACTTATTCCTTTATATTTGGAAGTTTTATACTGTATTGTATTCATTTTTTCTAGGACTAATATAATGAATCATTTAATGACCAAACCCATTCCAATTATACCATTTTTTATTAGATGTTTTATTTGTAGGGGCATTATTTCCCTTTTTTTCAATCAGCCTCTTAGATCTACTTTAATAAAATGATCATGGTTACAAACATTAAAACACATAAAACACTTCATTGGCCCCCTAAAAAAATATCCCAGGTGCTTCCTACCGCATCAATTATAAATATGAAATTTTAACTTCCTCCCATTATGTATGTTATCATTAGAGCTTCTATGACACTCTATATTCCTTTTCATTTCCCAGTATAATAAGAGTTTCCAATTTCAATGTCTAAATTATTATCACAAGTAGTAACCTATTTATAGCTACAAATGTATCTTACAGAAAATCCCCAAAAAATGTTAGGATTTAAGGAAATGAAGAAGTAATCAATTTTACTCTCGGTATCAATGATATAACCAGAGTTTTACCAAATTATCATTGTAAAATATACATAATGATTTATAATTTATTAATAAACATTTTTAATTCAATTATAATATAAATAAATCTAAATTCATGTGGTAATATTCGGAAAAATACTTACTGAAAATATATTAATTATCTTATTCATTATAAATAGGCTAATTCATCTTTTTTATATCATTCTTAAAGAGATTTGTGAACTATTTTCCTCTCCATTAAAAAGATAGATATTAAAAATGAACATCTCATGGTTGTAGAACTAAAAAAAAGAAAATTTTATTTCCATCACATTGAAGAACAACTAAACATAATTTGAATTAGAAGGCCTACTAAAATATGGTGGATATTTCTACTTAGATGACTCCATATCATGTTATTTCTTGGTGAATTTTGGAGATCAACATGATTTAGTTCTTTTTCACTATGTCTACTAGTTTTTTAGCATTTGAACATTCTTTTTTATCCAATCACTAATCCCCTTAGATTTCATGATTGTATAATATACACATTTTCTATCACACCCATTTTAAACTCTTTCTAACAAGGTTTTCACCATTACCTTATCTAAATGAAAATTTTGAATGAATGTACCCAAATTAATGATTTTATATATAAGTAAAATATAAAAAATGAAGGTGGGTTTCATAAATTACATTCATATGTTATCCTATGAATATATATATTTAAATCTAGGATATCCATAGTTATTTTACAATATAAACGTGTTATATAATCAAATTATTAATAATGGTACATAAATATAATTCGAATTAACCAGATCATAAACCTCGAGATTGTCTCACTAGGTGTGAAATCTTATGCTAACTCTTCATGCACTAGAGTGTACATCAAGAAAATGCATAACCGAACTTTTTCTAGGTTGTCAAACCTAGTAGAATATTTTCCTTATCCCCATCCACTTTTTAGTATCCAAGAAGGGGTAAAATTTATATGGGAACCATATAATCTATACTTTTCGAAAAAATGATTTTTTATGCTATACATATAATAACCTCATGGATTTCACGTATGTTGTCTAGTACCATCTCTATAATAATTAAACTAATATCTTAAAATAATAGAACATACTTCTATAATAAATAATTAAACACAATATAAACATTCATTAATAGTATATCAACTTCATTTTTTAAATATTGCCTCTCACAAAAAGTCATACTACTCGAACAGATCAATGTTTAGTGTATTGGATAATAGTAACAAAAAATTGTTATTTTAAGACTGTTTTAAAATACTTTCCACAATCACATTCCCCATTACCTTTTTCAATACATCAAACATGATCAAATAATAATCATAACCTAGGTAATGGGAACAGAAGAAAGGTGTGAGCATAAATTCTTTGTATGAAAAAATATATCACAACATACCATATCATAAACATGTATAAGAACATTATGAGGAGATTAATATCTAAAAAGATCCTTATATTGTATATGATAATAATGAAACATGTTATATAAATTAAAAATAAAAAAATAAGTATGTTATCACCAATTTTATGAAGTTATTCGAAATATATTTCAATAATCATAAAACAGGTGATCATAATATATGAGCATAGAATATCTCATTAATTGGGAATAACAAGAAAACAGAGAAAATCGTAAAAATGATATTAGTCATGGTAATATGGTATCAATTGATAAAATGAAATAGAAATGTGACATAACCATATGTATATGAAACCCTTGGTGAGAAAACTAATTATTCCCATGACCTTTGGAAAAACTTCATTATGTCAACACCTAAAAATGTAAAAAATGCATTATTCATTTTCATGTGTGAACTATATAATTATTTATAAGTGTAACTATATCAAGATATATTTAAATAAACAAATTCAGCATTGGGGGTTATATGCCCACCGTTCATTATCCTAACATATGTTCATCACTTAAAATCAATCATCATCATATCATAAAGAATTAATTGAAGAAAGAATAGTTTTTATACAAGTTTTTAAAAACATGAACATAAAAAACAATAGTATATACCAAATATCATTTTCTAGAAGTAATAATATCGAAATAACATATATATATATATAGTGATTAAAACATAAAATTATAAAAGATAAATATTTAAAAATGTATGTATTCATAATCATTCAAAAAACCTTAAAAATATTATAAAATATGAATGTAATATTATATTAAAAGTTTATAATGGTGAGATTATACTTTTAAAACATAATTACAAAGAGTTAAACATATTTTATCCGTTAAAATATTCCAAAATATCATGATAAAGAAATGGGAGACGTAATAAAAGAAATTAAATTTCATTATTAAGCCCTTTAGAACGTTTTAAAGTAAAAAAAATAAGAATGAATGGATATGAAAATTTAATAATAAAATTGTTAAAGGAATATATAAATAACATAAAAGAGAATAAAATATTTCCATTTCCTTGATGAGAATAATTTTTATAAGAAATTGGGTACATGGAAGAAAAATATCCACTAGTAGCAATTGGAGTAATATTTACCATCGTCATAAATTTATTTCAAAAAAATATTTTATCAATAAGATTTTATTTACTATCAGAAGTAAATTCCCTAAATAAATAATTTCTAATACCATAAAAATATGGTAATTATAACATAAAATATATCATGAAAATGTTTATAATGTAATAATGGATATGACTTAAGGAATTTTAAATTGAGCTCTTGAGACCCTTAACATGAATTATGTATAAATGAATACATTATGGCCTCATGAATGAAAAATTTATATATCATAACCACATATTTCAAAACAATATTCATAACCATTTATTTTTATAAAAATCATTTATAATTATTCATTGCATCAATAATAGAAAATACCTTTTTCATATCTCATATGAGTATTCATGATCGTATTGATTAAGTTTCATAAAAATGGTTTTGTTATTCATTATTCCAAAAAATCATCATTCTAGCATCAGAAAATGTTTTATCAATTATATTTTGGAATTTTTTTTCAAATTTATATTTTAATTATGCTACAGTTTTTTATATGTTTATTGTAAAAAAATAGGAACATAAATATTTTGTATATTTTTCAAAAAATTAATGTTTATATCATAATTGATGAGTTTAATATTAATGTTACAATTATAGAACCAAAAAATAAATATTTACTTATTTAAATGAAATATTAATACTAATTATTTTCTCATTTTCATTTTTGAAAGTATATTATGGTATTGTTAAATTATGTTGTTAGATCATCCTAAATGATAACATATCATAATTAATTAATGAGTATGGTAATGAAAGTCTTTTTTAAAATAATATAATTATTATATAATGATAATTTTATATTATTTTGTGTCATTAAAAATTTTAATTCTACTTTTGTTTTTAAATAAATAATATATATATATATATATATATGAAAAGGAGATAAGTTACTTAGTGGAGATGTTATTAAGTACATGTGTGAGATCAGTTTTTGTTTTACATAATTGATAGGGTGAACGTGTTAATAGTTATTCCTTTGCAATAAAAACATTTATTATAAAAAATACTGATTTTATTTCATTGGAATGAGAAAATTAGATTTTTAATAGTAATATGGATAAGAATATATGTAATGGAATAATAAGGACCCACATTGAGGATAGTGTATTTGTATTAGAATAATCAATATATTTATTGGTATTTAGACAATATATTGTGAAAAATGTCTCAATAGAAAATTGATATTTTTTACATCATAAAAGACTATAAATGTAAAATAATCAAGTGAGGTTTGAGTTAAGGTTAATAATACCAAAAATATTTATTTTCAAAAAATATTGAAAATTGTGTTTAAGCACTTTTTTATTTGATTTTTTTAGTATCACCATTTTTCATTTTAAAGTGGTAAAAAAATTACTTAATTAATTTCATTTAAATGCGAAAAATTAAAATTTTCCATACTGTATAATTTATTCACTATAATTACACATTAGATATAAAATTATCTATATAAAATTGTAATATATAATAAAAATAAAATTTAAAATTAAAAGATCTAACATGTAATAACTTGTTTTTAGATAAAATATTTTTTAAGGAAAAATATAATTTGTAGGATTTAATTAAAAATGTTTCTTATTATATTCATAAAAATTATTTTATATTAAAAAATATCATGTGAACCCAAGAGTAATCAAAAATTTAATTTTCCAATAATAATTTTAATTAAATAAAATTCTAAAAATCATTCATTCCTTTAAAAATATTTACAAAGTTAATAAAATATTTAGAATAAGGTTTTTCAATTAATAATGGTTTTAAAAAATTTATTTTCTTACTCAATTGATGTTTCTTTTATTATTAAAAATACGTAATAATTATTTTCTCCTTCTCTACATCCTAATAGACTTATAAATTCCTTTATATTTGTAAAAACTGTTATTCTTCACAATTCTATAAAAAATCAATTATTTGATAAACATTTAAAAACATAATAAAATGGTATTTTAGAAATCAATAAAAATTATGTTTTTTATCTAATTTATAAAATAAATTTAATAAATTTAATTCAAGAAAATCCAATATTTAATGAAAAATTGTTTATATAGAAAAATGAATTGATTATGCTTTATGTGTTCTTTATCCCATTTCGTTCGAATCCCTATTTGATTGATATTTTTTAACAAAGTTATGTCTAATAATTGTTATATTTTTCTTATACATTATGTTGCAGAACATTTTGGATTATTTTTGTGATTGAAATAAGAATTTAAACACCATATTTATTTAATGAGATAAATTTACAAAAACATAGATCGTTAGCCCTTTAAAATTTGATCCATTGAAGTCAAAATTTCTATGTACAAAAATATCAGTGATCCAATATCAAAATGTTGAGCTTCATCAAAATTATTTTGGCTAACATAATCCATTTTTTAAAATATTTTTATTTACATATTTTTATACTAACTAAAATAAATATTTGTTTATATTCATTTAAGTAGTGATAAAATGGCTACTCTATCACTATTATCTCAATCCATATATCTCCTCTTACTATTTTTAACTTACTATTCAAGTGAATAATTTTGATATTTTGGTTAGAATGATATTTCTAACAACATGGATATGATATTTTTTTAATTCTTCAACTGTTTCTATCTTTGTTCGGAAATTAATCTTCTTAAAGGAATTTGTATTCCATTTTTCATGTTTTCCTCTAAATCATCTATTTTTTGAAGATTAATCTATTTTATTTTAGATATATCCACTCATTGGGACTCATGTAGGTCACCTTCCAACATATCTAGAAATATATTTTGGTTTGTGTGTATGTGTGTGTTTAAATGAAGTTTTGGAATAAGAGCTAGGGTATCAAAAAGGGAATCCTGGGTGTTTTGATATTATTCGATAAATTTACATAACATTCTATGAATGGGATAAAAATTTCGATAGTGTGTGTTTTAAACATGGGGGAGTTAATTTCACATTAATGCAATTAATTATGGATAAAACTGAATGGTTAAAAATAAATTTATAATTGTGGTCAGATATGGGATATAATATAGAAATGTGGTATTTTAATTTCATGTGAGTCTTCTTACAGAAATTATTACATAAATTATTGGTGGTTCTAATTTGATATGAAGACTATGTATCATTACTATTATTTCATAGGAGGTAATCATATGATATATAATAATGGATTATTTTAATGGATTTGTGATTAGTGTCCCATTTAGTCTACAAGCAATTTATTTAGTATGGGCTATAAGACTAGTGTTACTTTTCATTCACAAGGATATTGATGTATTGGGGATAAAAACCTATATTACATAAAGGCTATACAATGGGTTATGTATTTTGGGATAGAGGAAATTTATATGTAGATCATGGGGTTCATTTAGTGTGATATAGAGGTATGTTTATATTATAATTATTTTTCAAAGAAAATAAAATTTATTTTAGAATTAAGGTATAGATTATATAAGTGTCATCATAAAAGAGGAAAAATAAATAACAAGAATTTTAAAATATCATTGTAGATGTGACTTAATAATGTTAACCCATAATTGATATCTAACCCTATAATATTATAATTTTTATTTAATTCTTTGATATATATTATCAAAATTGGATTAGAAACATCCATCTGAGTTGATTCAGTTACCACCACCCATATAAATGCCTTAAAATGCATCCCAATAGAATTTTAATTTAAATCCAGTATTCACCTAATAACAAGATTAGCATATACAATGTTAGAATAGTATTTATTATGTCTACCAAACACTCCCAATAAGATCACATATCCTAATCAACATCAACATAATAATAAAAAAATCATGTTCAATAAGAAACATTATTGTATAACATTATATTACTCCCAGTAGAATGGTGTAGTCAACTTAGAGCACGGTTAAATTAGTTTTTTGACTAATTTTTACCATCTGAAAATTCATTTTAGATGTTTTTACCCAATTTTCATTTCAAACTATATTTACATTTAGTGAAATTGGATATATTATAATTTAGTCCAGCAATCCATCAACCATATACTTGCATGTTAATTAGTGAATAGAGAGAAAATATTTATAGAAGTTTTTGTACAAATATATAATTATCTTTATGTTGGATATGGGCCAAAATTTGGATTCATACCTTTAACAAATCATACATTATAATGGGTTCAGTTTGTACTACACCATTAATTTTATATTTATCAGAGAATGTCCTTTTTCGAAAATAAAACTAGACTTATCTTAACATATTGATGCAATTATCATTGATTCACATGGGGTTCCCTATATATTCAAAAATTTATATAGGCTCTAGGGATTCCTTCAATATATATTCTATTGTTATAATGTGTTACTTCCATATAAGTGGATCTATGGATGTAATATTGATAATAAGAAATCAATTAAGTAGAAATGAATCTTCTCAATATTGGACCTTTAAATTTAAAAATATATTCTTCAGAAATGAATTTTACTCAGTTCCTGAAACAATATTATTCCTACATATATTCATAAACATTTAACATGGTTTCCTTATATCTCCACCCAAATATATATCTTCGATAAGTAAAGGATCTATAGAAATATAATAGAATCGTCTTTTTCATTTTAATTTCATTATAATATATTATATTCATTGTCTTTCTATTTGGGGGATGATATTTAGATCTCATAATATGGCATGAAGCTCCTGATTCTCAAAACACACAAGAAGGAGATGTTGGTTGTTTAAAAAAAAAACTTTTCTTCTTCCCACGTATCTTCACCAACATTTAGAATAATTAAAGTGGATTAAATGATATGAGACTAGAAATAGATGAGTCACAAGCCTTGCTACCAATGGTTTTTAGTGAGCACTTTCCCACTCATTTGTGAGCTATCACCTATTGTGATGATCTTGTATAGGACATGGTTTCTGAGGGTATTTTTCTTGATTCTCAATGAATGTTGTTTTTTTTGCCTCTTCATTATCATATGGGATATAGTATATGTTCATGGGGATAATCTATCATCTTATAACATGAATAATTGGGTTCTGGTAATCTAGAAGTGATTTGGTCTAGAATTGTACAATCTTATGCACCTAAGAGGGTTTCTCATCAACCTCACATTGTTTGGAATTTTGGTAATTGTCTTCTGAATTAGTTTTTGTCAAGTATCTCAACACACTAAGATTAGTTCATGACTACAATGAACATTAAATCTATTCGGTTGTATTTTGAATACACAAATTGACCAGACCTCTTACTAATATTGTTTGGTGGACTATAAAAAAGGAGGTCATGTTAGATTCGAGCTGTATTATTGGTGTGGTTTGGTTGAATCATTTTTATATTAGTCGATTATGTTTTCTTGGTTGAGGAGAATATGTATTTGTGTGTATAAGATTTTTTTCTCATTACATTTGGTTGGTGATGTGGCTTCATGAAGTTATCATCGGGTAAGCAACCTCAAAAGATTGATGTGTGTGTTGAACCCCACCATTAGCCATATTTCATCATCTGTTATTCGATAGATGGTAACCCTTAATGAATTTTCATTTTTTTCATTTCATTGGGTTGGCAGTCATATTAGTTCCTCACAAGAAATGTCAGGTGGGTGGATCAAAATAGGGATAGGTGCACTGACACCTATCATTTAGTCCCACATTCACATGTCTAAGTGGGAATATTTCTATTAAATGTCGAGTTGGATAGTAATAGTGAAATTTCTTGGTAGTGTTTCAATGAATTATAATTGAATATTTTAACTACTGTATTTTATAACATGGGTTAGAAATGAGTTTTTTGTAGATTTTCCTAACTCATGCTTCCAATTGGCCACTCAATCCAATCTTAATATCTCAAGTCCTTGTCTTCCAATGGGTTTTATGCATTTTTTGTGAAATGGGTTTCCTCTTCACCTATTCCAAAAATGTTGGATTTTTTTATGTTCAATAAAGGGGAATTAACACTAACCTTTTAAAAAACAATTATGTGCATTAAATCGATCCCATAAAAATAAAGAAACCTTAAATGGAAATATCATGTGAACATATCAGTACGAGACATAATTCATTATCATTGAATGCGAATTTGAGATTCCCATTATACATCATCACTAAATTTTAAAATCAATGTTTATTATGAAAATACCGTCTTTTAAGGATTATTCCCTAAAAATATATCGTAAAATATCATCAATATTATTTAAAACAGGCATGAATTCTTCCTCTAAAAATATTCCACAAAAATGAACATATAAAATAATCCATCTATATTAATAGTAAATCATAATGAGATATTGTGTGGAAATCATATTTATTTTCTAGATTAATTAAATATGGAATTATTCTTATTTCTCTGGTCATGGAAAAAAATCTAAAACTACAATCTTTGATCCTTATGAACACTCAAACAACCTCCAATCAAACTGATATAGGTTCAGGTAAAAAAGTATCTATAGATTTGATGATTCTTCATCTACATTAAACATGAATACATGATATGTTAGATTTTTATTTAAATAAATTCATGTAGTGTAACTTTGTAAAACATCAATATTTTATGGTATATCTCTTCTAAATCATATTAAATTTCTTTAATATCACACCTTTTATAGAACACCAAGATTAAGAAAATGATTAAATATTATTCTTTACTTGTGATAGTTGTTAGCTGGCCATTTAAATATTAGGGATGAATGAGATTAACTAAATTATAATAATATTGTTTATACATGTTTCTAAAATTAATTTATTGGTTTATAATTAGATTGAAATAAATATGAAATCCAATTGAACAAAAAGGATGTGTTTTTTGTTGGAAAAATTATTTTTATACCCACAATGGCCTTTTTACAATATAAATTTAATTAATTATTAATATTATTAAAAGATATTAATTAAATAATATATTTCTTATATTAATTATATATTTTTAAACTTTCACAACAAGTTTTATAGGGTTAAGATAATAATAAATCCAATTTTAAGAATAAAAATTAGTATTTTATAAAAAATGATTCCTTTTAATGGCTTCAATGTTTTAAATATTAATTTTGACACTATGATATATTTTATTTGTAAATATAAACTTAATTTCACAGATAGTAATATAAAAAATATGTTAGGGTTATTTTTTGATTTTTTCTGATAAGTTTATTTTTTTGAGGGCAAGTTAAAATACTGCATCTTAACTGAAAACTGAATTTTCATATAAATAATTAATAATATTAAAATGCATTTTAGTTGTTTAAAAAATTATAATTAGTTCAATTATACATTAATAAATCCAATTTATTTGATTTTAATCAATTTCTCTTTCTAATTGGATTTAAAATAATTTCAAAATTTGTAACTTTTTCACTTTAAAAAATAAATTTTCTAATGGGTCTGCAAGACTAATTTTAAATATAATATTTCTAACTTTGTGAATTGAATTTATTATAATGGATAAAATATTTTCAATAAAAAATGTATAAATTAGGTTTTAAGGTCATTTAATATTTTTATACATAGAACATTTACCATGGTAAAGACCCAATATTGTCAATAGTATTGGAAAAATAATGAAACTGTTTAAAGTTAACTTTTTTGGCTTATAATATAAAATAATCATTATATAATAACCTAAAACCTCCCTTCCTCAAGTATAAATACCACTCCTCACAACCCTTAGTCTTATAATAGTACATTATTCTTTTAAAATATCTACCAAACCCTCTCTTCCCCACTCACCGTAAATCAAATTCTTATTGTCTAACCAAAGACAAATTCCGAGGTCAATTAGGGATTCTTTAAGGAGGTCATATCTAAAAGGTAATTTTCTCAAAACACCTCTATAAATTACGTTTATTTTTCATCTTTCACCCCACCTAATTCATCCATCAAGGATTTATAACTATATTATAATTTTTAGATTATATTTTTATGTTCATAATAAAACTTATTATATAAAACCTATTTATTACTTAATTTTATTCAAAGGGATTTAAACATTTTCCAAGTTATGGTCATTGACCATCTTTGTCAGTAATTATTTTGTTCGTTTTCCATTACCACATTAATGGTAGGTAAAAAAAATTATGGTTAAAAAATATTTTAATAGTTATATTATAACCTACTCTATATTCTGTAAGTAATATATTCCTGTAATAATAAATAAAAAATCCTAGTTTGTGGTGTTTTGAAATACTGTCTGAATTAACTAAATAATTATTATTAACATTTTATCAAATGAATCATCCTCATACAAGAATAAAAATTGATATTTGGGGCCCATTAAACTTATATTAGTTAAGTAATAATATTTAATTGAATTTTACCAAAACATCTATAATTTAAAAAATGAACTGATCATGAAACGTTGAAATAAATTCCCCCAAAACAACAAAAATAATAAAAATTCATTAATGAACGGTTCATATGATTCTATAAAATAATAATATAAGGCATTAAAATACATATCATTAGGTAATTAGTTTATAAAATTATTTAAACCATTTTAAATGTGTTTAAAGTATGCACCACTAAAGGTAAGAATGAGGTGATTGTTTTTTTGCCTTAGTTTTACATCTGTGAAAAATATGATTTATTCTCCACTTATTTCCTATGATTGGTGAATTTATATTGACTATTGATATATCATATTGTTAAAATCATTATCATTATTTTACTTAATGCCTAATTTGATAATTAATTACATTTATGGGGCATCTATTTTGACTGATTACAAATTGGTAAGGGAATTATTAACCCTATTTGCATTATTTGGGTAAAACTTCTACTTCATTGATTATTTAATTATATAGTTATGTGGAAAATGACTCTTTATTTTCCCATGTTTTATTTATACCATTTTATGTTCATATATACTTAATACCCAAAATCCATTCGTTTTCATAATGATATGATCTTGGTATGGGACATTATCTCAATTTCACTTTACAGAGGAATATTTTAATATTGTGGAGAAAAATTCTTTTCATTGGTGTGTATAATTATGATATTATTTATTTACGATCATCATTACATTAAAATTTTATTAATATTAATTATCATTAATTATTTTATAATAAATATGATTACTTCATAAGCATTATACAAATGTATATGTGGTGGTTAATATTAATTTTATTTCTTAAACTACGGAAATAATGTTAAATATTTATTTTTTGACAAATATTTATTTTTAATAATTAATATTTATTACTAAATTAAATCTATTATTGAATATATTATTAATTAATTGGGCTTGTAGTGATATGTGGGGTCTAAAATTATATATCCCATCGATGCATCAACAATCTCATGAGACAAAATGTTTACAAAAAAAGGATTTTGACTTTTAGATTAAACCGTCTTGTGTAAATAATCTCCTTCTGTGGTTTATGGGATATATACAAGATTACAAATAATTAATCATTTCCTTCTTTCTATATTTATTTATTATCATCCAGAGAATTTTCACTATGAAAAAAATCAATGGATTCAATTCATTATTAGTTTATTAATTAAATGGAATATATAATTGATTATTTACCTAGACATGATAACAATGATCATTTATTAATTATTTCTTATAATATATATAACCATTAGTGAAAATTTAATCACACACAATTATAGTGTTTAATTTTACCTAAGTTTTCATGATGTTTATTAGGATCGATATATAGGTTTATACTAATGAGAATAATGGCGTCGGAAAAGAAAATAGTTTTTTGTAATTTTATATATGTAATGTAATTTTAATTTCAAATATGTTTCTTGTTTCCCATGACTATAAATATATTTGATCATTTTAGATGTTATTTTTTATATATTATTCTAATTTAATAAATTAATGCACTGGATTTGGGATACTTGGGTTTGGTTTATTATAGTTGGTATCAGATCTGGTTTATTAGAATCCTTGGGGAATAGATTTAGAAAATAATAAATTAATAAGAATTAGCCAATGATTTAATTTCAATACAAGTATAGGGGTACATCCTAAAGATACCATTTTTATGATTATGATATTATAAATTCATAAATATTTTACTTTATGTTATGTAGTTCACCAGTATTGGGATTATATATTGTTTTTCATAAAAACATAATCTAATCTAGTGTATTTAATAATTAATAAATTGTGCATATTTTGAAGAATGTGATCATCACCAATATCCATGATCTGAAGTGTAAAAACAATAACACCTTTTATGGGATTAATCCATTCATTGAAGATATTTGTTCTTCTAAACATTTTCACCATATGAGGACATAATATCTTATTCTAACAATATAGAGAAAGAATTACACATGTATATGGATTAAATTGAATGAACTAGAAGGTTATTACAATTGTGAAAACTATGGATAATGGGATGAATAGAAATAAGTATTTTCCCACATGTGATAACTATTAAAGGAAACATCTTTGAATATTGTTAAAATAAAGAGGATTTTTCTTCATTTTTGGGGAAAAATATCACCCTGATCTGGATTTTAAGATAAGGAAAAAAATTTCAAAGGTTCAATGCCTCAACTATAAGTATATGTGGAACTACACAAAATATATCCCCAAATTTCAATTTAATATATCCCAAAAGAAGATAATGGTTCATGGTCAGGCTTATTATACTACTAAATATGAAGAGGAATTATTAATTTACTTAAGTTTGGATTCAAGAATTATGTAAAATGAGTATTTAATCAATTATGTATTTGTTATTTTAATTATGAAATATATACAAATTTTATTACAATATAATTTCATTAAGGATTTGAGATTGTTTGTTGAATAGTACAAATAAAACATATTTAGTGTAATTTTAAAATTATTAGAAAAGATATGATTAAAAGAAATATAAACCATAAAATTTGTTGATATAATTATGTTAGGATTATGTGTTGATTGATATGGATAATGTTGGTTGGATTATATTGAAAACCTTAGATTCAATCAGTGATCTATTTACAACGTTGTTTATATTATCATTGATGGAGTTTAAAACATTTTGGGATTTATGGAATATATCTAATTTATTGAGTTTTACCAAATGAATAATAAGGAATAAATATTTTTTTGGTCATTATAGTTAATAACATAAATGATTAAGTTATTCAAATGTTTGGCATGTGACATTATAGAGTTGCTTTATATTTTTGGAAATTTTAATGATAATTTAATTTTAATAATTTAGGGAAATTCATTAATGTGTTTTGGTTTTTAATATTTTTGAATGTTTATAAGGTTTACCATTTATGAAATAGTTTATGTTAACTTTGGATGAGGTTTCAAACAAAATATTTTATGGATTTAGGATAACTTGTTTTAACAATATTTTTTTGAAAATTGTTTAGATGGAATAAGTGGTTATTTCTTCTTTATAGAACTTACATTCCATTTAATGTGAATTTATAGATTCAGGAATAAAAAAAACATTGGTTGATATTCATTTCATATAGTTAGGGATGACCATAATATGGAAATTTTCACCTATTTAACAAATTCTCCTAGAAATAATTATGCACTATTGGTATGAAAAATTAACCGAATGATTTTTCCTTTGAGGTTGAAAAAAATTATTTAATGCTAAATATTTGAATGTTAATTTTGGAAATGTTCAAAGGATTATATTAATGTAGATTTATAAAAAGCAAGACATTCAAATCTGACTACAACTTGTTGCATCCAAGAATCCATGAGACTATAACCAATAACCAAAGGGCCATATGCGTGCATCAAATACCACTAGCCTACATGATGTCCAGGTTAGTATAACATATATTCATTTATTTAAAAATTATGACAGATAATTAATTTTTTAAAGTTTTTAACCAAATATGATTATGATAAATATATTATTATAAATATCATTGAGTAATAAATGTTGAATTTCCTTTTAGAGAAAAGGATGAGTTTCTAGTTGATATTTTTTAAAAGATGGAACTCTAAATATCAATAATTATGTCTTTTTATTTTCATAATTTAGGATGTAAAATGATTCCTAAAATACTGTAATTTTTTTAGTAAAATGAATTTTAATTTAATGTTCTTATTGAAAAATGGATGGACCCTTTATCATGTGACATACTTCCAATTTTTTATGGTAGACTTTCTGAATAACATGTTCTATATCACTCTCCATCAAAACATGACGGTTACATTTCTCTTCAATTTCAAACATTTTCACTTTTCACTAATGTTAACCTATTCAATATATTAACATTATGGTAACTTTTTAATTTCTCTTTCCCTCATATTAAAATAATGTTTTATTAACCCCATTTACAATGTTAGTTTCCCATAAAATAGTTTTTAAATATCAACCATTGATTTTTTTAAGTGAATTTTAAATTTGTTATGATTTTTTTATGTATGGGATAATTTAACACCCAAATATTTTTTTCTTTTTCTCTCCTTAAATAAAATAAATTTATCTGATTCCATACATTAGACAGATCACAAACCTTAAGGAAATGATTAATAATTATTAATTAATTGGATAGTTATCACATAATTGTGAGAATGGTGGGAATGAATGATACTATAAATATTATTAAATTATAGTTTACAAATGTTTATAAAATAAATCCAATGATTACCAATTAATTAGAAATGTAAATAAAGGATTATTTAATATAAATATATGTTTTTATGAAAACCTTTTTTTATTCTCATGATGGAATATTATTTTAATAAATTAATTAATTAACTATTATTGATATATATTAATTCTATTTTTATAATATATTTTCATTAATTTTGTTTTCAATAAAATTATAATATGTTGGATAATATTAAAATAAAAATAAATCCTTTTTTCATCTTAAAAAGTTATAATTTTTTCAATTAAAATTTTCCTCCTTTTAATGACACAACTTTTTAAAATATTAATGGTAACACTTTGATATATTTTATTTTAAAATATAAGCATAATTTTTAAAAATGGAATATAAAAATTATAGTAGGGTGAATTTTAATTATTTTTTGATAAGTTTCAATTTTTTTGAAAAGTGAATAATACTACACTTTAATAGAAATATGAATTTTCATATATAATGTAAAATTAAATTTTAAATAGGGAGTAAAGTATAAATATTTATTTTATACATCAATAAATGAAATTTATCTCATTTTAATCAATTTGACATTGAAATTAATTACAAATTTGTTTTAAACCTTTGATCATTTTCACTTCAAAAACCAATTTTGATATTTTGTATGTGGGATTAATTTCAAATATAAATTTTTCAATTATGTGAATTGAAATTGATATATTGGATTCTATATTTGGAATAAAAATGGAGAAATTAGTATTCATTTTCATTTTAATTTTGTTCAAAAAATGATACTATGGTGAAAAAATATTTTCAATAGTATAGGTAAAATAATGAAAAGGGTTCAAGTTATAAGTTAAAGGCATAAAATACCTCAAAATTGAAATGTTAATAGGTTTTTTGTGGTTTATATTGAAAAAAACCTGCCATTAATATTTTAATGATCATCTGAATTTTTTTAAATTAATTCCACCTCAATGTGGTTATCCTTAAAATTATTATTTTCATTTTTTAATCACATAAACCAACCTCTCGTCAAGTGTAAGTACCATACATCACAACACTATTTAAAATCACATGCCATGAATCTCCTCATGTATATTTTGAACACTCTCATCATCACTATCATCAGATATAATATCTAATCGTATAACCAACATTCCAAATCCAAGGACCTCAAGGGTCCTCCAAGGAGGTGATATTGTATAGGTGATTTTCTCAAAACATATATCTTAATTTGTATTGTTTTCTATTATAGCATTCATTAAAATAGCCCGAGTTTTTATAAAACTTTTTCATGAATAAATTAATTTTATATCATGTATTTCATTTCAATATACACTAATGTAAACATTATATATACTCTATAACATGTCATGATTTCAATACATGCAACACTGACTTGGCTTACAGTACACACAACAATGAGTTCCTACAAAACAACATTGTATTATTATAATTATTTAAATGGTAAAATTATAACATTTCTATTGAGCCTAGTAATATAAAAAATAATTAATATTTTTCTTAATATTATTTATATTGTTTTATATAAATAAAACATATTTATAATAGGATATACACTTTATATTAAATTCCTAATATGTTTGAAAATATTATTTTTTAAAAGAACAACTATTTATGTTCCTATGTGAACGTTAATAAAATAAACTTTAGTCAATTTTATATATTTAATTTGATAAAAAAACAAAATTATGTCATTTAGAATTTAAAAATTAGTTTAGGGTGTATTTTATTGTTTTATACAAGAAAGTGCATTTTAGATGAATAGTGAAAAAACAATAAATTTCAATTCAAAATATATTTTTCATCTAATTTATTTATTTAAAAATCATATATTAATTTAGTTATATTTGTAAATTATATTAATTTTACATAAGTTAATCTAATTTAGGTCATTGGAATGAATTTCACATTGAAATTATATATCAAAACATTCCAATCGTTTAATCATTTTTTCTTAAAAAACATATTGTCACAATCAGTCTGTGGGATCAAATTTTAATTAATTTTTACCACATCAGTGGTTATAATTTAGAATAATAGAATCTATATTATTAAACCGAAAATTAAAAAATTTGTAACAACATAAATATAGTTTCTGCCCAAAAAAATTATTTAATGTAATTAAAATTAATTAATGTGAATAAGATAAAAATTAGATTAACAAAGGTCTAAACAGTAATCATAAGGCCTGAAATTTCCTTTAAACAACCCAATAATTCATTTTATGTTCATATTCATACCCTATTCACCATTAAATTTGATTTTTACCATTATTGGACCCACATGACATAGTAAAATCACAGATGGAATTCACTTTAAAAATTTACAATATTGTAACTCCTCTTTCACTATAAGAAGGTTCTCAACCATCCCAATTATTAAAACCACTCATGAATTTATTATTATAAAATATATATCTAAATATCCTAAGAAAATACCTACCATAATCCCAGAATCATCATTTTTTTGTATACATCTATTCAAGGATTCCAATTGGTGAAAACCAAATGGAGTTACTTAAGAAAGAGGTAACATTTTTCCTTAAGCTCTTCTGTTATATTTTTATTCCCCACCGCATAAAATCTAATTATTACATGATTATATAATAAATTTTGAATAATTAATATAATTATATATTTTCATTCTAATTTTTTTACCCTAAAATATTAATACATCCATTTATGGATAACGAGCTTACTATTCTTGTGTAAAATAAACTATCGCCCTATAAAACGTTAATGTTCATTTCACCATTACCACCTCTCATTGTTTAAAATTATGAGGGAAACTATATTTTAATATGATATT
This sequence comes from Viscum album, assembly GCA_963277665.1. Lineage (NCBI taxonomy): Eukaryota > Viridiplantae > Streptophyta > Magnoliopsida > Santalales > Viscaceae > Viscum > Viscum album. The sequence continues at coordinate 168,893,301 of OY728142.1, read as the reverse complement.
TATGAAATTTATGGTTTATTTATGGTTATTTAATTATTATATAACTCATAAATTTTTTCTTACTATCTGCAGTAAATACGATAATTTTATTTTGAGGAAGTGTGCACTAATGCCTTTTGAAAGTGATTTGATTCCTTCACACACTATATATAATGTATTAAGGATGGGATTATTAAATTCATATAATATATATAAAATAATAACTCTACTATAATTATTATATATATTTACAAATATTATATTTACTTTCATTTATTCTATAAAATAATTGAAGGGAATCGTCATTCATGTGTACACACGACCTACCGTCTCTGAAAATGGTGTATTCTATTTTGTATTTCTACCATTAATTTATTATTATTATTACATATATACATAATATAAATGATATTTATGTCATTTTTTACATTATATAAATCATGATATAATTATGATATCTAAAATTATAACAAATTAAGACATGTGTGAAAAACATAGCACATATTATCAAAAACATAACTTTAACATAGAAGTGTTAATAACTATTTAATATAAATAAATATAGGATATTAAATATAATAATTTGGTTATATGGTAGATTTATAATAAAATTATATATAAAATATATGTGTTTTGAATGGGTATGATGAGAGTCAATATATATAGTATAGGAATTTGTAGTCCCACCTTTAGTTCATTGAGATTTATACCTTATTCACCTCCTATTTCTTTTATGTTGTGTATATACTAACTATGAATATATTATTTTTATCATTAAATATATGTGTCTTTACCTATCAATTTTATGATCTCTCTTTCATGTTTTTTATGTTTCAAAAGTTACCAAATCGGTAAAGTATTTTTTCTCTATTAACGTAAAACGAGAGAAATGCCAGAAATGTCAAAAACCATATTTTCAAAAAAAATCATAAATTTTTTTCAATATGTATATTAATCTCATTTATAAGGAAAATTTATTTGTAAATTTTTTATGGTTTCCATGATTCATTTATATGTTTTTATATCCATTTTTCCTGAAAATTTTGTTCAAAAATATTGTAAGTATTAAAAATAAGTTATCCATGTAAAAAGTATATTATCCTAAAAATGTTTTAAAAATAACTTCTCAAGTTATTTTCCATATAATCTAACATCTATTGGTGAAAGTCATTCCTTTATGTTTAAATGATCCAAATTATCGATTCAAATTCATTCTATAAATGTTTTATATATTGATAGAATCATTTTTATGAAATTGTTTTATTTTTAATGGGATATATGATCATGAAACCTAATCCTTTTAATGGGATACGATATCTTGATATGACTATGAAATGTATAATTTTTTACATTTTAATATTTCATTTCATTTATGAAACACATTTCACTTCATGGGTTATTATATGACAGTTTAGGATTATTTGGAACATGTGTGTATAATTTATTTATGACTTGGGTGAAACTTATATCTCCCTTAAATACATTGGTTTATTTTTATATCTCATGTGATAGTGATGGGATTCAAGTTGTTCAGCTTGAACCACTATCAAATTCTGGGAATCTTAAACTACATTGGGATGATGGTGAAACCCAATCTACTATGTGAAGATATAGAAACTCAATGCCTTGCAAGGAAAGTTCTATTATTAGAGATAGTTGTGTGTCCATCCCAGTACGTGTTGTTCAGAAGAGGTACCATGTCTAGTTTTGGTAATGTTCCTTGACTTATAGGTAAGGATATTACCTGATTATTTCTTCACCAGAATTTAATTTTGTATTCCTATGTTATGTTTTCATTAATTATTATATAGATTCCCTTATGATTCATGTCTTATGAACATCTAATATTTATTTCATGATACATATTTTTAATCTTTTTTATAAATTTTATTATCCTATAATGTCATTATAACATTCTCATACACTTACCCTTATGTTTATGATTATATATCACCCTTGTTTCCCCTTGCTGAGAATCTGAGTTCACCCAATTGGATGATTCTATCTCTATGGTTATGAAAATATGTATTATGTATTTTGTGTCTAGGAAACATTCTATAGATTATGATCATATTGAGAGATAATGTGTCTCACTTATGTACCAGTGTTTATATTTCCATGTTCCCAAATACAGTAAACTAATTCAGACATTGGGCGTCTATTTTAATAATGTTTTATGTATTCCACAAAAATTATATAATGATAATGTTTGAAAATGGTTTTTTTTATAGTTGGAATTAATGAAATATTTTAGTTAGAATTTTGAAATCAGGATGAGAAAACCATAGTGATAACCCAAAGGACATGTGTAATGATAAGTCTAATTAAAAGGAAAAGTCCCGAAAAATATCCTAGAATTTTGTTAAAGGATAGAGTGAGTGGTTTTATAGTTATTAATCCTTGAATGGATACTACAAGTGGATGTGGCTCTAGAATAGATGTACATAGGAATAACAACTATAATGATGCTATACGAAGCTATACTTAAGAAGAAAAAGGTGTATAACAATGGGCCTTGATGCACACCTGGTTTGACACTATCAGGAGCTTTGTTTTGGGAATTCCCAAACTCTTCCTAAGACATGAAGAATTGGTAAAATATGATTGGGCTATGAATAACCTAGGATAAACCTATGTTGAAATTGAATAAATTATTTTTCATAATTTATACATCCTACATGTCACGGCCTGACCCGTATTAGGGCTCGAGCCGAAACTACCCCAAGACTGCCTCCACAGGCATGGGGCTGGCGACTAGTGCCGAACGCACAATAAACTCAGGGAGGCCTTTTCCTAAGAACCTGTACACACACACACGAAACTTACTCAATGAAAAGGTGCAAAGAAATAAAAAAGACAGAAAGGTTCTACACTACCATAAAAAGGGAACCAAACTAAAATGCATTGACCTCTAATAGTAAAAGTACAAGAAAAGTAATGTTGAAAGGGAAAGGGGAAAAATAAACACCCAACTAGAAATGTGCCACAGTCCGGCAACAGATGAAAATGTAAAACAGCTGGAAGAGTCCCACTCCGGAATCTGATGCTATGACCACCACACACGGTCTAAGAACCCCATATCACGATGCTACTCTAATGTCATGATCATTCTGTCTGTCCTCTGTAAGGACACTCCAAATGCGGAGAAAGCCCAAGTAGGGTTGAGTATAATAATACATAGTAGGATTCCATGAAGTCTCGAGGGAGTAGCAAGATGTGTAATAATGAGGGAAACAGTAAGAGTGAACAAGGTAAAACAAGAGTGAGCAAAAAGAGTACAACTCCACCCAACACTGATATGCTCGCTCAAAGAAACCCAAACGAGAGAGTAATGGGATATTCATATCACATCCCAGACTAGGTATATTCCCATAAATATACCTAGGGAAACCAGATATACTCTTAACTCAGACCTGTCTTCTAGAGACTAGTTACACAACTACATACCCACGTTAGGTATCTGGAATGAATATTCCACAAAGAACTCATCTGGGAGAACACACTCCACGAGTCTGATAGCACAAATAATATCCATTCGGAAAGTATCATCTGTCGGAAATGTCATGAGAGATATATGAACTCATTATTGGAGAGCACACTCCTGAGTGGGGAAATATCATGAGAGATATATTCACTCATTATGGGATACACACTCTTGAGTGGGAATGATCATGATACCAAGATGTTAATAACTTCCAGGGCCATGGCGGATACCATGAATCATCTGGATTCACCAGTTAGGTGGATTAACCATCTAGGTAGAGGATCAATGTCTGGTAGAGTTGTTCATGTCGATTCCTGACTCTACCTAGGGTCTGGAATGGATAAAGGATCTCGCTCTGGGCTTCTCGGTGGGATGTCGACTCTATCACAGAATATTCTGATGAAGGGATCATACTTATATAGAATGAAATGATGCCTGACCTTTATGGGAATTATAAGAATAGTAAATAACCCAAATGAAACATTTCCAAGATATGGTGAATAAGAGGACCATGCCATTTTCAAAAAAGTACACAACATGTAGAAAAGTTACACGCTGTGTTGTCTGACCCCGGGTACTACCCGTGTACAACAGCCTGTGTCGTAAGGAATTTCATGAAAAATGAAACTACACAGCATGTAAAATGATAACATGTTGTTGTATAATTATCTGGGGTCCTCCCCGTGTATGTTGTCTATGTGCCTATACACAGTGTCCACCCATGTACGTGAACCCGTGTAATCAGAAAACAAGGTGACCCATGCAACCGACCTGGTCTGGCCATATGGCGGAGTATATACACCAAAGATAGGAAAACGATCTCAAAGTAAAACGAACACGTACTCATGAGGTGGGGAGTCCCATCACTATCGGATCATTGGATTAAGAAATACCCATGCCTTTATTGGTAAAGGGAGTAGCCATCCTAAATCTTAGTAAAAGAAACGCCCTGGTTCAACTTCTCAGGTTATAGGTCATACCTCAACTGCCCCTAAGTTCCATCAGGAAGTAACCCGAAGGACCATAATGCCATAAATGTTCCTACAAACAGACGGTGCATCAATCGGACGCCCAGTCTATAAGTTATAGTCATTTAGTGTTGAGGGCCTGATTGGATTCATGTTCGATCCAACCCTGCTATACTTCAAACGACACAGGCTAACCAAACCAGTCACACTGTTTCAATCCATACCGAAAAACACACGAGATGGACTAACCATTTGTCCAAAACAGATATCCGGTGAAAAAGATTCATTTCAATGCAATACGTGCGAACCATGCCTCGTGGGGCCCGTGCTTTGACCTCAATGTAAAATATCCAAAATTGGTCTTGAAATATCCGGCTTGATTTCAGGGTTTCAATTTCATAGATGGTTCTCCATTCTATTACCGCATGAGAGAGATATGTCGGATATAATATCCCATAATAATAATATTATTATTATTGGGTATTTCATGGACCTGATCCATGAACCAAAATTCAGTATCAAACATTCGACTTAAATTAATCGTATTAAAGATAGGGTCACATCACCGCTGATGACAAGTGAATCGTTCATCTCAAGCATGAGTTATATTGGGTCCAAGAATTAATAATGATATTAAATTGATTAATTCATGAGAGTTTTGGGAACCTGATCTAAAAACCTGAAAAAATACATCCAATATTTTACTTGGAATGTCTGTTTTGGTATCTGGGCCACACTGCTGTAGACAGTTCATGAAATCGAGGTCGCACGAATAAGTTACAGTCGAAAACGTGTTTTATCAAAAAATAATAATATGATTATTATATGATTATTTTTAATTTATTTCATTCAAATATCTCATGTCACGCACAAAATCTATCCAATTTGGTGGGAATCACCCCATTTCATCTGATTTTTATTTTATTGCTTTAAATTTTTATCATTATTTCCTTTAAACACTTTCTATCTCCAATATTCTTTCTTTCATTCACAATTCAATCATGCTGCAATGAAAGTGGTGACTCCCCTTGGCCTTTACTCCATGCCCACCATGCCGCAACTCTTTTATCACATAAATGTTATTATTAATATAATTAATTATAATAACACCAATCATTAATGTTCTAATTTATTCCAATTAAATTAGTTTAGCATGGTTATTCTCATATTAAATTAAAACCATTCCATTTAATTATCACACACTAAAAGAAACCATTTACATTAATATTTAATATAATTGTAATAAATCCTCCTTCAATTTCATCAACGGGTAGCCATCATTATCATTAATAATTATTATAATTATTGTCTACGCCCATCGTGTCACCCCTTCACACCGACCCGGTCTTCCACACAACCCCAAACTGTTATGACCGCATCACATGCCACCAGAGCTACCTCACCCAGCTTCCGCGATTTCCTGATCGCCCCACTGAACCACTACCTTGAACCGCTAAATCCCTCGTCAGACCTGTGCCACGGGATCCTTCCGCATGACATTCCGGATTCGATTTAAACTCGGCAAAAAGAGACGAATGCGGATCCCAGATCCTTGGGTTGGGATCTCTGCGTCCATATGTCATGCTTAGTGAAACATTGAGTTTCCAGCAAGCTAAATTATTTTGTGATGAAGAACATGTGAAGAATGTGCGGACCATGAATAAGGAAAGATCTCGGTTGAAGTGCGGATCGATAGCCGTGTTAGTTTGGTAATCACTTTTGAGAATCAAGAACATTGGGAATTGGAATTTTAATATTTATCATGCTTCAAGAATCTCAAATTCAAGATAAACAAGAAGAAAACTAATTCAATAAATTATTTATGGATCCTTGAATTAATTTATTTAATTCACTTTCATCATGAGAAATTTAAACCAGGGTAAGGAATCCACAAAGATAAATCCTACCATAGGCTTGGATCGATCATTGGTGAAGATCACATTAATAATGATCTGTTCGGTGTTGACGTGGATCCCACTTGCACAAATATGAGAAAAAGAAGTTTCGATCGTCACTCTTCGATTCACCTGGATCTGAGGCTTCATTGTTCTTTGATCATCATTTGTCAAGGGAATGAGGGGGAGAGGAGAGGAGTAGAGGCTTTTTTGTTGTTGGAAAAATTAAATTATGGGGAAAAACCCTTAAAGCCTCATATTTATAACCTTTTATTAGGTTAAAAGATCTTCTAATACAATAATTAAATAAATAATAATTTAATTATTTAACTATTTTCCCAAGATGGCACAAAATCCGAAAACCCAACGCCAATAAACGTTGTACCCTGCCTAGGAAAAAACCTACGTTTTAAACACATCGGTGGTCTCACATTTTTCATCTGATTCCTTATTTGAGAGATATTACGGTTTGAGCTGTTAAATGAATTAACTAATTATTTATTTTATCCATTTTAATAAACCGCCAACGAGTGAGGGGTTTGAACTTCCCGCACTGACTTATTTTATGTCGTGCCTAGGGGAAAAACCACATTCTGGACCCAACCATGGTCTCATATTTACATACGATATATCCCAATTTCTTTAGTTAGCCGTGTGTGCATAATATAAAAAAACATAACATTTTTATAAAATTAATTCTGGGCACAACGGGCCTTTTAATTGCACATCGTCTTAGCAAAGAACTCTATAAATATTCATAGAAATATTTCAAAGTTTTTTTATCCCAAAAGCCGGGTCTCTACGTTATTCCCTCTTACAAACGTTTCATCCTTAGAATGAAAAACTAGGGAAACCACTCGGGATTCCAAGACCACACTTATCTCTCCTGCTCCTTGGGATGCCTCTACGTTTCTATGCTTCCATAGAATGTGGACCAAAGTGGTGGTCCACCCACATATGGATGTTTTGAGTTGATGACTTGTGTAGGAAAAAAAACGTATCTCCTCAGTTGTGACGCGTGTAAGGCATTGTATACCGACTCCAACTATTTGGGATAAGGCAAGGTGATATGCAACCTTGCCATCTCCTTGAATAGTCTCAAATGACCTGATAAAACTTGAGGGAAAGAGTGCCTCCCAGACTGATCCTATACATCACATGTCACAACTGGAATCACAATTTCTCACTAGGACAGAGTATTGTGATTCCCTCCTTCAGAATATCTATATAGTGAAACAACTAAGGATATCTTTCCACATAGGATTTCATAGTTGCTGAATCGCAACCAATACTCTATTACATGCTCGAGAAGCGAAAGTTTCAACACCATCGACTGAAGAAAATTTGTACCATCATGTTACACTAGGGTCAGTTGTAGGGATGTTAACTGCTCTGAAACATCCCGCACTAGGTGACTCTAGGACTTTCCACACTTCTTGATAAGGGAACCTACTACATAACCACACCTTGATTTCACAAGTCCACAAGGTTCTTCCATCATGCTTTAGCTATGCTTCCTGGGTCCCACATGACCACGTTCCTATGAATGATCTTGATAAGATCACTTATGTTGAGATCTCGTCATCCGACGTCTCCTAGCAGTAGTAGACATCTTAGCACTATTGCGCTCATTGTCACAACAAGTTTTATAGTGTGTCCGGAAGCTTTCTACAACTACTGCCTACTCTCGCACAATGGATTAGGTGGGAATGCACCACAGCACTATGATAGAATTGATCTTTCTAAAGAGTCACTGCTCAAACATATGTTCTCAGAAACTACCATTATAGACCAGCGACCACCAACTCTAGCCAATCCTCTTCTATCCGAGGGAAAGACATACTAAAGAACCTCAGCTGTCTCTGACACTAGAACTCATGATGTGCAAAAAACCTGCACACATCCTTATCCTTCTCTACTAGGTCAGTCTTCTTCTCAATAGGTAGTGGTACTTCTACCTACCCACCTGGAGAAATAGGATCGCAATATGGGTCCTGAACTGATCTCTTGTCGCTCACAAAATCATCTCTACAAACCGTAGCTAGTATCCGAGATGCCTATCATCGCAGAGACATCCTGAATGTTATCAAGGTGTATCGTTGTCTAATGATCATATATATATATATATCAACAATGGTGGGGATCTGACTCATGAAGTATATTCAAAGACTCAATCCTATATGATGCATGTAACATTGTTCCCTGTGACATGTGTCTTAGGGTGTTGAGTCGATAAGCGGGTAATCATGGTCCAAGTGAATGGATAAGTCAGCCGCCCGTACCATCACTGGACACCTTGGCCTGAGAGGTTCTCTCAAGACACATCGAAATTGTTGCCTTAAACCCAACCAAGACCATTTTAGAGATACATTCGAACAACGTCCCAAGGGTCAAACCAACTCTGATACCACTCTTTCATGACTCGGCCTGTACTAGGGCTCGGACTGCAAATACCCCAACCCGCCTCTATAGGCAAGGGGCTGGCGACTAGTGCTGAAGGCCGAAAAAACTCGAGGAGGCCTTTGCCTAAAAACCTATACACACACATGCAGCTAACTCAATGAAAATTTTCACAGAAAAAAAAGTAAGCAAGGTTCCACACTACTATAAAAAGGGAAACAAACAAAAAGGAATCAAACTCTAACAGTACTTGTACAAGAAATTTAATGCTGAAATGGATAGGGGAAAAATATACAGCCAACTAGAAAAGTGACACCACCCAGAAACCTGACAAAAAGTAAAATAGCTGGAAGAGTCCCACTTCTGAATCCCATGTTATGACCACCACACATGGTCCATACACCCTGTATCTTGAAGCTCCTCTGATGTCACGATTAACCTGCCCATCGTCTGTAAGGGCATGCCAAATGCTGGCAAAAAACAAGAAGAGGAGAGTATAAGAATACTCTGTTGGATGCCTCGAAGTCTTGGGGGAGTAACAACAGATGTACTGAAGATGAGAAGAGTAATAGAGGACAACGTATAACAAGAGTGAACAAAAAGAATACATCTCCACCCAACAATACATATGATCGCTCAAAGAAACCCAAACAATAGAGTAAGGGGATATTCATCTCATAGCTCACACTAGGTATATGCCCACACATATACCTAGGGCCACCAGATATACTCATAACTCTGACCTGTAGTCTAGAGAAAAGTTACACAACTACATACCCATGCTAGGGATCTAGTTCGAAGATTCCACAAAGCACTTTTTGGGGAGAACACACTCCAAGAGTCAGATAGATCTGATAACGTCCATCCAAAAAGTATCGTTTGTTGGAAAGGTCACGAGAGATAGATTCACTCATTATGAGAGAACACACACATGATTGGGGAAGGATAACTATAGATAGATGAACTCATTATAAAAGACACACTCTTGAGTGAGATAGATCTTGATACATAGATGAGGATCACTTCTTGGACCATAGCGGATACTGCGACTCAACCGGATTCACCAGCTAGGTGGATTCACCAGCTCGGTAGATGATCAATGCCTGATGGAGTTGGTCATGTCGATGCCTGACTCTAATTAGGGTCGGTAATGGGTAGAGGATCTCGCTCTGGGACTCTCAAGGGGAAGCCGACTCTATCAAATAAAGTCATGCTGAAGGGATCATACTCTTGTAGAAGGAAATGATGCATGGCCCTTAAGGGAATTCGAATAAGGTGCACTAACCCAAAAAAATCATTTCCATGATACGGTGAACAAGAGGATAGTTCCATTTTCCAAAAAAATACCAAAGATGTAGAAAAGTTACACGCTGTGTTGTCTGAACCCAGTTACTGCCCGTTTAAAATGGCATGTGTCGTAAGGGTGGTCGTGAAAAATGAAACTACATGGCATGTAAAACAGATAACAAGTCGTGTCTAAGTATCTGGGTTCGACCCCATTTATGCTCTCCATGTGCCCGTACACAGCCTTAACACCTGTATGTCATCCCGTGTCATTGGAACACAAGGTGACCCAAGTAACCAGCCTGGTCTGGACGTGTGGTGGAGTATTGACTCCAAATATAGAAGAACCATCTCAGAGGAAATTGAAACCGTAGTCATGGGGTGGGGAGTCCCTTCTCTACTAGAGGAGAGGAGTCAGAAATACTCGTGCCTTGAGTCGTCAATGGAGTATCCATCCTAACTCTCACTAAAAGAAACACCCTGGTTATTCTCCTCAGGGTTTCTATCATACCTCAACTACCACTAAGTTCCACAAGAGAGTAACTCGAAAGACCACCATGTCATAAGGGAACCAACACAAGAGACGATGCGTCGATCAGAAGCCCAGTCTGTAAGTTATAAGCATTTTAGTGTCGAGGTCCCAGATGGATTCATGTAAGATCCAACCTAGACATACACCAAATGACACCGGTTAACCAAATCAGTCACACCATTGCAATCCATACGAAAAGAAACATGAGATGGACTACCGATTTTTTCAAAACGGATAACAGGTGAAAAAGTTAAATTTCATTACAACACACACGAAGCAGGCCTCGTGGAGCCTGCGCTTTGACCTCGATGTAAAATATTCAAAATTGGTCTTGAAACATCCTTTTAGATTACAGGGTTGCATCGTCACAAATGGTTTGTCATTCCGACACCGTGTGAGGGAGATATGTTGGATACAATATCTCGTAATAATAATAATAATAATAATAATAATAATAATAATAATAATAGTAATAACAATAACAATATTGGGTGTTTTGTGGACCCGAGCCACGAACCAGAATTCACATTCAACTTGAATCAATCGTATTAAATACATGTTAACATCACCACTGACTTCCAGTCAATCAGACATGGCACAAAATAGTTATATGGGGTCGAATATTTAATAATGATATTAAATATATTAATTCATGAGAGTTTCTGGTACCTGATCTAAAAACCCAAAAAAAGTCATCCAATATTGGACTCAGAATGTCTGTTTCGGAATCTGGGTCGCACTGCCACAGACGGTTTGTGAAACCAAGGTCGCACAAATAAGTTACCGTCAAAAACTGGTTTTATCAACAACAATAATAATAATAATATATTATTATTATTTTTAATTGGTTTCTTTCAAATATCTCATGTCATGCACAAATCTATCCAATTTGGTGCACGTCACCCCATTTCATCAATTTTTTATTTTATTGCTTTAAATTTTAATGTTTTCTTTCTCCAATCTTCTTTCATTCTTCCACAATTTTATCACGCTGCAACAAAAGTGGGGACTCCCCTTGGCCTTTAGTTCATGCCCACCACACCCCAACTCCTTTCTCACATCAATGTTATTATTAATAAAATTAATAATAAAAGCAACCATCATAAATGTTCTAATTTAATCCCATTAAATATGTTTACCATGGTTATTCTCATATTAAATTAAAACCATTTCATTTAAATAACACACACTAAAACCCACCATTAACATTATTATTTAATATAATAGTAATAAATCCTCATTCAATTTCATCAAAGGGTCTCCATCATTATCATTTATTATTATTATTATTATTGACACTCATAATGTCTCCCCTTCACATCGGCCAAGTCTTCAACACCACCCCAAACCGTCAGAGCCGCCTCGCTTGCCACCGAAGCTACCTCGCCTAGATTTTTCGGTCACCTGATCACTTCACCGAACCACCACCTTGAACCGCTGAAACCCTCATCAGACGCGTGTCACGAGATCCTTCCGCACACTATTCCGGCATTGATTTTAAATCGAAAAAAAGAGACGAATGCAGATCCTTGATCCTTGGTTTGAGATCTATGCATCCATATGTTACGCTCAATGAAACATTGAGTTTCCAGTGTGCTTAATTATTTTGCGATGAAGAACGCAAGAAGAATGTGCGAACCATGAATAAGGAAATCCCTCGATTGAAGTGTGGATCGATAGCCGTGTTAGTTTGGCCATCGTTTTTGAGAATCAAGAACATGGGGAATTGGCAATTAAATATTTATCTTGCTTCAAGAATCCCACATTCAATAAAAACAATAAGAAAATTAATTCAATCAATTGTTTATCTATCCACGAATAAATTTATTTAATTTGCGTTCATCATGAGAAATGTAAACGTGTGTGAGGAATCCACAACGATAAATCCTACCTCATGTTTGGATCAATCATTGGTGAAGACTGTATTCATAAATATCCCTTCGGTGTCGATGATGATCTCATTTTCACAATGATGAGAATAAATTTTTCAATTTTTTCTCTTCGATTCACCTAGATCTAAGCCTTCATTGTTCTTCTTTCGTCGTTCTTCAACAGAAAGAGGAGGAGAGGAGAGGAGTAGAAAATTTATCATTATTGGAAAAAACAAATTATGAGGACAACCCCTTAAAGTCATATATTTATAACCTCTTATTAGGTTAAAATATATTTTAATAAAATAATTAAATAAATAATTATTTAATTATTTAATTATTTTCACATGATGGCGCAAAATCTGAACACCCGACACCAACAAATGTTATAACCTGCCTAGGGTAAAACCTATGTTCTGAACTCATAGGTGGTCTCATATTGTAAATTTGAGCCCCTATTCAAGAGATATTATGGTTTGAGATATTAAATGAATAAAATAATTATTTAATTTTTCATTTAATACACCGCCAATGAGCGAGGTGTCCCAAAATCCCATGCCAACTTATTTTATGTCGTATCTAGGGGAAACACTACATTCCAGACCCAATTGTGGTCTCATATTTTCGAAATGATTAATTGTTCAAGAGATATATCATTTTCTTTAGTTATTCGTTCATGTGTATTATAAAAAACATAAAATTTTTATAAAATTAATTCCGAGAACCTAGGGCCTTGGAATTGCCCTCCGCCTCAGTGCCAAGCTCTGGAAATATTCTTAAAAATATATTAAAGTCTTATTAGGAAAAAAAACTGGGACTCTACAATACAAGTGCATTCTTAGGATTATTTGGTTCTTCACTATGATTTTTTTCTTAATCAATGGTTTTCGGATTTAGTTAATGGTTGGAACCCAGAGGAACTGTGTTAATGATGATTACAACTGACAATGAAATGTTATTCCACTTAAGAATATGAAATATATTAGAGAAAAAAAAAGAAAAAACTCATTCTTATGCTCACCCAACTTTCTCAATCCATGAATTATATTGATCATCCAATAGAGAAAATGTGGGAACAATTTTCTGTAGAGTCCTTCAAGATGAATCATCCACTTTCTTTAAGTGGGTCTTCTAATTCACTTTTAGATAAAAAATGGATCAATACCACTAATAATATATTTTTAATTATCTAGTGTACACTACATGAGAAAGTCCTCTTGATTGTTTGTCATTTAGATTGTGAAACCGACCAGGGGTAGACATGAATCAAGAATATGAAGAATCAAGGTGAAATCTAATCCATAGACTAGAATATGATTTATAATTAATTTCTAAATATGTAATTTAATTTTTATCTTCATATAAACATTGAAAAATATTTCCTTGAGTTGAAGAAAAAGGATGTTGGATATGTCGGAACCAAAGAGACTAATTTTACAAGATTTGTGAGTTACGATTATGGAATTATCATCCAACCAAAAAGTAAACTTTATAGGTTATTCAGTGACTTAATGAAATGTTTCAGATATATTTTTACCCTAAAATTAATTAGTATTTATGAAAATATTGTGAATTATTAAATAAATGTTTAATTGGAGGTTGGAGTTAAAAATATGTCTCATGGTTTTAATAAGAAAAGGATGATGGAGTTCAAATCAAAATATAAAAACCATGAAGAGAAGATAAAGAAAATTCTTTTATTCTCCTAGTGTGGAAAGAAAAATTTAAGACATTTTATTAAGGGGCCTAATAAATATTTTATCTGTGGGAGGGACAACCATACAAAAATTGATTGAAAAACGTATGAGAAGATACTATTAAATGATAAAAATAGAAGGAATGATTTAAATAATGAACCTTCCACAATTTAGTTATCCATGTCTATAGATTATAGGAAATATATTAACCAGTTCCCATACCTGAGGGTTAGTGATGATGATCAGAATTAAAAATCTCTTAAACAGAGGGAGAAGGGGAGATCTCATTTGATCACCATTTCCGATGATACGTGCGATAATTTCATTCTAAAATTAACACTTAACATCTACTATAGAACTTGTAATGTATTATTTTATTACTAATCTACCCACTATTTCATATCTAAAAAACATTCTAAACATATTAAGATTCCACCCAAATGATTAGATGTGGGATTAGTAGTGAAAAACCATAATGATATGATAATTTCATCTCATGTAAATTATTCTTCTATGTTTTATTTTTGTGGGAATGTTATTCTTATAAATATTTCTATTCATATATTTGAGAAATGTTATGTCATCGTATGCATGTATTGTCTTGGTCTTCAGAAATACCACATTAATTGTTGAGGAAGGGATGTAATATTTGATATTTCAACCCAATGCTTTGATTTTATATCAATGTGACAATAAGGATGAACAACATATTGATATTACATCTATTTTATGAGTCAAAATTCTCATTCCAATGGATTTTTTTTCTCAAATAGTTATGTAGAAACTCAGTACTAATGAAATGCTTATTGTTCAAGAAATTATCGGTGTTTTCCGAGAAGAGTTTTCTAGTCTTCCACTAAAATAAGATGGTGAGTTTTTGATAGAATTCATACCTCCTTCAAAGCCAATTTATAATAATCTTTATTTAATGACCCCAATTGAGTTACTGTAATTGAATATGGAACTCCAAGAAAACATTGAAAAGGGGTTAATTAGGCAAAGTGTTTAACCTTTTGGTGAACCTGATATTTTTTAAAACAATGAATGATGGTTCGATGAAACTATACATTGATTATTGGTTGTTTAACATGATCATGATCATCAAGTAGAATCATTTTCCAAGTACTAGTGAATTGTTTGATCAACTTCATGTGGCTCAATAATTTTCCAAGATTTACCTTTGTTCTCAATATCAGCTATTAAGGGTAATGAAAGATGATATATCCAAGAAAACATTTCATACAAGGCATGGAGACTATGAAAATTTTGTGACTCCTTTTGGTATTACAAATTCACCTAATATATTCATGGATTTTATGAATTATGTTTTTAGATATTATCTAAATTAGTTTTTTGTTGTCTTTGTTTATGATATAATTATCTATTCAAAAATAAATGAATATGATGAAAACCTCACAAATATTTTACAAAGGACCCTAACGCAAGATAAATTGTATGAAAATCTTACAAAGTGTGATTTTTGGCAACAAAAGGTTTCATTTTTTTGGCCACACAATCTCAATATATGGTATAATATTAGATCCATAATAAATGTGGGTTTTTGAATGTTTTCCTAGACCAACCAAAATGAATGAGATTATAATTTTTCATGGTTTAGATGAATATTATCAATGGTTTGTGGGGAATTTCTCATGACTATATAATACTATGACCATGTTAACATATAATGGTGCAATGTTTCTCTAGAAAGATGAATTTGAATAATATTTCAATGAACTAAAGAGAATGCAAGACGATTCCTATTTTCTGACATTACCATGTAGTAGAAAATGGTTTGTAATCTATAATGATGCATAAATTAAGGTATTTGGGGGGTTAATAGATAAAATAACATTGTTATAGCCTATGACTCACAATAGTTGAAGATTATTGATAAAATTTACCAACTCTTGATCTAGAGTTAGATACTATAGTTTTGCATTAAAAATATGGAGGCATTATCCTTTTGGTGAAATGTTTGATATATATATATATCGATAATAAAAGTAATAAGTTTATATTGATATAGATGGAGTTAAACATGCGCAAGAGAATATGTTTAGAGATGATAAAGGATTACTACTCCTTAATAGATTATCACCCTTGGAAAGCGAATAATGTGGTCAATGATTTGAGTCGAAATGATCATGAATTGTTATCCATGATGAAGATTGAAAAGGATCAAACATTTTTGGTTTATAAGGGATGAATCTAGAAATCATTATTGAATTGGGAAAATATTATCTTTCAAAATTGAAGGTTAAACCCTCTATACCTAAAGATATTAAAATGGTGCAGAAGGGAAATGTATAGATTCAAAATAAGGATTGAGATATTCCATATTTTATCCTTGATCAGGATGGAATGATATTATTACATAACCATTTAGGAATTATTTAAATATTAGATTTGAAGAAAGATATATTATAGGAAGCCCAAAGTTAATCATTCTCCATTAATCATAGAATTAAAAAGGTATATTTGTATCTGAAGGAATAATTCTAATGGGATGTCATAAAGAAATTTATTACGGGGGTTATATTTTGGTGCTTGGTATACCATAATTATATGGCTAAAAGGAAAAAAGTATAAGGTTATGTTTCTTCAATTTCACATATCATAATGGAAATGGGAGACCATAAATTTACATTATTTTCATTAGAATCCCCAAAACCTAAAATTTTTTCAATATAATATGAGTGGTAGTTAGTTTCCTTACTAAGTTTTCACACTTCATTCCTATCAAAATAAACTTATCTTTGGATCATCATTTTGGGATATGAATTTAGTATGGGTTGAGGCTGTATGGAGTATCACACTCTATTGTATCTAATCATGATCCAAGGTTTACCTCAATGTTTTGTTGAATTTTTCAGAAATAACTTGATATATAGTGGAGTTTTATCACTACTTATCATCCTCAGATGCATAATTAGTCTAAAAGAACAGTTCAACCCCTAGGGGATATATTGAGATCTTTTTCATTGGATTTTGATGGATTTTGTGATCAATACCTTCCCCTAGTTGAGTTTTCATACAATTATAGATTTCACTCAATAATTTAAATGGATTGTTATGAGTCTCTCTATTGGAAAAAAATGAAGATCTATAACATGTTATGTTTAAGTTGGAGAAACAATTCTATTAGGACCTAACATAACTGAATAAATTTAAGAGAAGGCCATATCAATTCAGTAGAATATCAAGGAATATAAATGATTTCATAAATTATCTGCTGATAACAATCAGTATGATCTAGAATTCTGTTTTCGAGAGATGTTGATTCTAAAAATCACTCCCAGAAGAAGGCTATGAGATTCTGAAGGAAAGGGAAACTAATCCCTAGGAATATCAGTCCCATTGAAATTCTTAATCATATCATCAAGGTTGTATATCACATTATACATCCTAAAAATCACTCTAATGACCATAATGTCTTCCATGTATCTCTCTTTAGTAAATACATACCTGACCCTTCACATATATGAAACTAAGAGGTCATATTGCAGGAGTATACTCTTTCTTACGAGGAACAACCAGTTGAAATTTTGGATCATTCAAAGAATAATATTTTAAAACATGAACAATAACCTTGTAAAAGTTATGTCAAGAAATCATAATATTAAAAAATACATTGTGGGAACTTGAGGATATGATCATGTAGAATTATCATGATTTTTTAGTATCAAAATGATGAAATATGAGGTTAAAGTTCATTTTATGGGTGCCAGAATGTAACACCATGAGTTTTTATGAACATATTTTTCTCAAATAAATTAATTTTCTTGGAATTATTACATTGAAATCTATAGTAAGGAAAAAAATTTCTACACACTATACCCTGTTAATATTTCACTATATACAACACCATCTTGGAATACATTACACACAACACTGAGTTTCTATGAAATCATATTTTATTATTATAATAATTTAAATGTTATTTTTATAACATAGGCATTAATAATAGTAATATGAATTTTAATAAATAGTTGTTAAATATTAATTATAATTCCTTTATATAAATTACACATATCAATAATAAGAAATACAACATTTTTTTTGTAAAGCCTTCATATGATTGAAAATATTATTTTCTTAAAATAACTCATTTTCATCACCGTAGATGAAAAATAATAAAATTAATTATATAAATATTTAATAATTGAATTAAATAAAATAAAAAAAAAATTATTTCAATATTAGAAACAAAAATTTGGGTTAAATTTATGGATTTCTTAGAAAAAGCATCATATTTGGATGAATATTAAATATACAATTTGTAATTCAAAACTATTTTTTCATCTAATTTATTTAGTATCCTTTTATATTTTAGTAGGTTTAAAGTTAAATTAAATTAATTGTACATAAATAAATCCAATTTAGAAAATTATAACATATTATTCATTGAAATTGTAATTCCATAAATTCCATACTTTTAATCATTTTGGCATAAAAACCCAATGTCAAGTCCCTTCTATGAGATTAAATTTAAATTAATTTTCAACAATTATGTAAATATAATTTGGAAAAATTGATTCCATATTTGGAATAAGAAAAATATATAGTTTTTAAAAAGGTCACATAAATTTTTTAATGAAAATATTATTGATTGTGGTTAAAAATAATGACTTAGATTATGAGATAAATTAACATAAAAAATGACTTAACATTAATCTTAAGTCCCAAAATGACCTCATAAATTTTAAGAAAGGTAATCGATGATATTATCTTTAACCTAAACACATTTTTATAATATTCAAATCATTTTGAGAGGAAAATTACATATTAAAAAAAAGGTTGGAATTCCATTTTAAAAAAACTATTAAAATGTCACTCCTCAAGAACTGTAAATAAAACACAACCCTCCCACTTATTAACATATCTCAAGAATATTTTCCCAAAAAACTCATCCTAATTTTACTCCGAAAATTCATATCATAATCTTATAATCCCCCCATTAGGTATAAATCTATTTAAAGAATCCCTTCGGTGGAAATCAACAAGAGTTACCCATTAATGATTTATCATCCATCCTCAAACTCTTGTATTAATTTCATTCTCCAAAACCTGAAATATTCTTCTTCTATGAATATATAATAACCTTAGTATCCTCAATATAATTAGATGGTGAAATTCTTTGTTGTTTACATACACTTAAACACACATATATCTAATGGTTAACAAACACATCGTTCTTGGGTTCGGAGAACTATCGCCACTCAAAACATTGTTGTTTATTTTTTTTCCATTAACACATATCATGGTTGAGAATTATGATTGTAAATATATTAATATATGATAAATGTTATATTTAGAATGTTTTTATTATTATTAAATTATTATGTATAACATACCTTCTTTCATTCATTGTTGTGTAAATATGATAATTTCACTTGGGGAAGTGTGGAGTACCCAATCATCAAGGAGATGTGATTGATTCACACTCTAATTGGAATTTATTAAGGATAGTTTAGTAAAATTATATGATATATATGACATATTACTATACTAAAATAAGTATATATATGTTTATGTATTTTCACTTTCTTTCTTTCTTTCAATGCAATAATTAAACATAAACAACGTTCTTTCCTATGTACGACCAACCATCTCCATTAAAGGAGTATTCATTTTCATATTTATACATTTAATAGATTATTATAAAAACATAAATACAAAATATATATGATATTTAGCGCACGGTATAAGTTCATTATATCTTGATATCTGTATGAGGAGAAATAATATAACAAATTATGACACATACAAAAATAAAAACTAATATTACCAAAAAAATAACCATAATAGAAGTGTTTTAATAAGTGGGTAATATAAATCAATATGTGGGATTATATATAAAAATATGGTTATTTTTTATAAGTATCATAAAAATTTCAATATTATACTATAGGTCTTAATGAGTATATGAGAGTCAGTACATAAGTAAGGATATTTCTAGTCTCACTATTCTTTCTTCAAGATTTACATGTTATTCACAACTAATTTATTTTGTGTGGAATATATAATACCCCTTGATATGTTATATTTTTATTAAACATAAATTTACTGGTATATATATCCATTTAATGATCAATATTTTATGGTGTTTATGTATAAAAGTTACCAAATCGATATAAAGTAGTTTTGTCTTACTTTTCCTTCTTTGAGACACAAGACATGAATTTAAGATACTATGTTTTCAAATATGTTTTCAAAAGTATTATTTAAGAAAATATTTTAATATAATTTTCATATGAAATTTATTAAAATATTTTTAGGGTTTCCAAGATTCGTTTACATGATTTCAAATCTATTATTATAGATAAATGTACTTGAAAATATTTTCTGTTTTAAAAATTATTTTTCAAAGTAGAAAAGATATTTCCCCCAAAACAAATTTCTCGAAGATCTTAAAATATTATTTTATATGTAATATATCATCCATTATTGTTTCTCATACCCTTATGGGTAAATTATCCAAAGGTTACATTCATATTAATTCTCTGAATGGTTTATTTTTTGATACCATGATTTCTATGAAACTTATTTCTCTTTCATGTGTTATATGATTATGAAATTTGATTTTTTTCATGAGTTATACTTTTATAAAATCATTATGAAACCTATCTTTTCTCAAGGGTTAATATATTATTTCTGGTTTATGAAATTGATTTCATTTCATATTTTATGATATGACTATTTATAATCTTGTGACACATGTATATATGTTTTTTATTATTACACGGTTGAGACCTACATCTACCTCAAAATCATTGTGAAATGATTTATATATCATGAGATAATGATGGGATTCAAGTCAGTGGGCTTGATCTACTACAAAATAATGGGAAACCTGATCCACTGTGGGAAGATTTGGAAACCCACTCTACTATGGGAAGATTGGGAACTCAATCCCTTACAAGTAAAGGATTACATCTTGGGATGGTTGTTTCACCCACCTAGTATGTGAAATCGCCATGAAGTACCCTATTGTGTTTTCAAACAGATCCATGGATTATAGAAAATGATATTAAAAACTTATGTATATGTCATAATTCATTGTCTTATTCCATTTTTATGCTTTCAGGGAATAATCTCTTGATTTTCTAATGATTCATCTCTTATATTCTAGAAATATTTATTATATGATTCATGTTTATGATCTTCAATGTGTAGGGTGTGATATTATAATATCATGATCACATTCTCATAACATTATTCTTATTTTTATTCTTATAAATATCCCAATTTACCCTAACTGAGCATCTGAGGTCACCCCTTTTTATAATTCCATTCCTAGATTATGAAAATATGTATTATATATGATATGACTAAGAAATGTTCTAGTCAAAAAGACCCTATTTAGAAATATTGAAGATCAATTATGTACATTTCTTTGTGTTTACATTTATTCAAAGTCATTAAAATAATATAGTCCTTGGACATCAGTTTGAGTAATGTAGTAATTCATAAAAAAAATTGATCTCATGTTAATGAATGAAATATGAGGGTCTCTATATTCATGTCTGGTGATAAATCTATTTTCTTGGTAAAAAGATAATTTATTAGGAATATTTTAACCTCTTTTATGTTCTTTATCAAATATATACACATAATAGTTAATAAAAAACTAATCAACGATTTTCAAAAAAACCTCCATAATTAAATTAACAATTATCATTAACATTTAATTAAGTGAATAATCATCATTTAAGATAGAAAAATGATATATGGGGAATTTTATACTTATATAAGTTCCTTAATACTATATCATTCCACTTATAATGTTTTAATTCTATTTTTCAAGAACATCTGTATATTTACAAAAATGAAATTACAATCAAACCTTGAAACAAACACACTTGAAACCATGTAAAAAATGATATATTATTAAGGAATGCATTGTAAGTTTTTGTAAGATAATCAAAAAAACATATTTTAAAATTTAATATATTAATATAATGTGTTAACAAAATTCACTAAATAATTATATATTAGTTTAATGTATGCATCACTAAATGGAAATGTGGGGTATGGGTTTTCTCATATCACTTTTACTTCAGTGAGATATATGATTTATTCACCACTTATTTCTTGCGCTTGTTTTATGTACTTTTTTTTCATGATATATCATATCATGAACCACATTATGTTCATGATATTTAATGATTCATTTGATTAATAATTAATATTATGGGGTACAAGATTCGACTAATTACCAAGTGGTAATGGAATTCATAACCCCCTTTCAATTCATTGGGTTAATCATCTATGTCCATGATTACGATAGGATATGGTAATGTGTGAAATGACATTTGATTATATGATGTTTTATTTCACTGTGTTTTATTTGTATTTTTAGAGAATAAACATAATCACTTCATTTGATTAAAATATTTTCTTTGTAAGGGACATCCTCTCAATTTCACTTCATTTGTGCTTATTTTAATTATATTCACCTCATTTATTTTATTTTGTGTGTAAAATTAAACAATATTTTATTTATTATCATCATTCATATTATATTTAATTTCTCTTAAATATTACATTTCATGTATAATGGATATGATTATTTCCCAATCAATAATCCATTTTATATAATGTTTTTTCTTTAAAAGTGATTTTATTCAAGGAAAATAAAGTTAAATATATATCTTTTACAAAATGAAAATAATTATTGAAAATTCCATGTGATTCATAAATTAAATAGATTTTTTTATATATGAATAATTTTATGGACATGAAATTTCTTCTGGGCCCAGTATTATATTGCGCCTTGATGTATTGACATGGCTTGGGAGGAAAAATAGTTTGACAAATTAAATGAGGTCATATCGATAGAATGAACCTTCCTATGAAAGGTATTGATGGTGGGGGTTCATGTTCTAGATACATGACATCCACTAATTAATAATTGTCTCCTATCATTATTATATTAACATTATCTATAGAATATTCACTATGAAAAGGATCTATGGATAGATTTATTTCACAGTTTATTAGTTAAATGGAATTGATTATCAATTAATAACCTTTCCACTATAACTATTCTCATGGATTCATTATTTCATCCACTATACTAAACACTTATTGAGAATTGGAGCTCAACCCTTTCATATGTTTTATATTCTCCATTTTCATATGATTTTTATTGTGGTTTGTGTCAAAAGTTACGTTTAGGGGAATAAGGGTGTTATCAAATAACATAGTTTTTGGTAATTATATATCTAATAGATAATTTTAATTTCAAATATTTATCTGGTTTACCAAGGATAATAATCAATTCAGTCCCCTGGGATGTAATTTCCTGCATCATAAACTAATGTGATAATGTAATGAATTGGCTCTATAATACTATTGTCTAGGTCATTAGAAAAATTCTATTCGATATACTAATTTTTTTTGGGATCATAGATTCACTAAATATAATGATATTATGAACTCATTAAGAAACATTAAGGATCATTTTTTTCATTTCCTTGGAATTAAATAATTTATGAAACTCCACTTTTTATATTTTATGGATATTCCTTTTTCATAGTTGGAGATCACATATTCATTAATATCATGTATTTATTATACATAATTATTGGTGTTTATAATGTTATTAACATGAATGATCATTTCTTGCATCATTTTAAATTATTTCATGTTCATCAAATTTAAAATTTTTGAATCTTATTTTTCACATAGTAAAAACATAAAATTTATTATATGTATTGGCCTATTAGGTTGGGGAAATAAAAATGTAATTCTCATGATTTACTACACTGAAATAAATATCCTTATTGGAAGAAGTATCATGTTTAGATCAAAAATTATTAGGCACTTGAAATTTTATATTTACTAATTTTTCCAGAAGTCATAAATTCAAGAATGTTTAAATGTTAAGCTCAAATAAATATACTGAATTATTATGACCAAGACATACATTATGGTTGATGTCATGAGATAAATCCTTTATTAACTTCCAATATACTCAATGTACTTATTATGGTGTCTCATTTTCCTCAAATAATTATGATTGATAAATCTATTAGATAAATATAAATAGTTTTTATCGCTTTAAATTTCTTTACTCTAAACCAAATGTTTTAATTTCGATATAAATGTATTACATCATGGTAGGAAAATAAATTATTTTTTGAATTAAATATTTTTTAGGAACTCTAAAGTTTTAAACTCAACTAGTTTCTATGAACATATATGGTCTTACTCTAGGGATTATCCATAATTCATCAAAAAATATAAAAACTAATAAAATGATATTTTGAATCATTAAAATAATTAAAATCTCAATCCAATTAATTATTAAGGTGTTTCATCATTTAGAGTAATATAATTAGTGTATTTTCATAAACACATCTTCTATATCAGGCGAATCATTCTTCAATAAATTATTATACATATCTAATCACATAAGTATTCAAACAAGAATGTGTAAACACTATCTTAATAAAAAATAACATATTTTGAACTCATTGAATCAGTTCTTTGTCTTTGAGATCCATGGAACGTATCCAACTAGATATTCTAAAGACCATTTCATATTATCTGTTACTCATGGAAAAATCACCTTTAACATTGTTGGATTTTTACTTATTTAGAAAATACCACATTTTATTATTATCATTTTAAAAATATAATTTGAAATAAAAATAAAATAGAACACCACCTTTGGGACCCACAATATCTATATTTTTATTTATTTTTAATTCTTGTAAAACCTCATATAATAATGTTGTAAAAGTGATATGTATCCTCATAAAATATGTGTTCCCATGATTAACAATAAATTAAAATTGTAAGATAGTATACGCCTTTTATCTTAGTATGGTATTATTTAAATTTATATCATATTTATGATATCACTGGGGGATTTCTGAATGAATCCTTGTTTACCAGTTGCAAGTGGTTATTAGAAATTAAAATCAATGTTTCATCATATAAATGTTATCATGGAATCAAATTTATCATAGAAATGTTCCATAAATAGAACAACTTAATGTCTATGTGGTATATTGATTTATAGAAAAAACAGTGAAAGTTTTATATAATATTTTTTCTTACATATACACATATGATTCTTGTTATATCTCTCCTACTATTATTATAATCACATAATTATTTTTCAATAAAATTTTGGATCACATATTCACATGAAGAAATTAATAAAAAATTACATGATTTAGGAATTCTCCAATTTTTAGATAAAAACACCATCTTTTTAGATCTAATTTGTAGGTTTTAAAAAAATTATGAGAAAGTTACATAATATGAAAATATTAATATTTTGAGTGGGATATTTGAATTTATGATTTAAAGAATTTATGAAAACAGTTAGCAAATTATCACATGTTTAGAGCACCACCTTTATGTAATAAATCCTCTATTTTTACAACATTCACACACATCATCTAAATAATATATAATAATTATAGAAACATATTGGATCTTCCATAATCTCCTCAACAATATGCATAGGGTTGAGACAAGTTTATATTTTGGAAACACCTTTTCTTATAGGTTTTTAATGTATAGATCTCATCATGGTTACTTCACCCGTAACATTTTACATTGTTCATATATAGGTAGAAATGTAGTAATTTTAGTTTCAAATATATTCATCAATTGGAAAGTCTCATCAACTGTAGAATTAAATTAAACAGGGTTATTTTCTATATTATAATTATACTAACCCATTCTATCGAATTTAAAAATATTATTAGGCCACCCATGGGAACATGATAATATTTCTTCTTATGTGTATGTACCTTAATTGAAAAAAGATCCTTTAAAATCAAGAATATATGTTCTTTTAATTTTTCATCTATCTGGGAATAATATTTCACATAAGAACAGCATGGGTATACCATAATTTTAGATTTTACATTTCCTTTCTTTGGAAATATCTCCACATCTTCACATGTAATGTCCACCACTAATACAATTAATGTATATCTCTCTTAGATGGATTGTTTGTTTTCTTATATTTAATTCTATATTATTTAAAACTCGTGTACATCCCATTTTTTTCATTATATCGCCTGTTTTTAAATTGTTTTAGCATCCATTTGAAGTTGGGTTTGCCTCTTTTTTGTGTACTTATGTTTTTATGACCTATTATTTACATAAGTGCATATGTTTTTTTCTAGATGGAAGAATATATCATTCATCACATGTGTATAAATATATGTTTCATGTGTCAAATAATTATTTATGCCTTTTAAATCTGTCCTTCAAGGGAATATTTCTCTTATTCTGGTAATCCTCTTTCTTTTGTAAATGAGAAATTTTCACAGTTTCAACATTTCCCCAATATATTGTTCTTATATGACATTCACAAACAGACATGTAGTGCCAGTAATATATTTTAATGTTCTACATCCTTCTTCAAAATTTACAGTGGACTAAATATCATCTATTTTTCTTGTGAACACAATGTATCTCAATCCATTAGGTTTTTATTTTTTGAATTTTTTCATATATATGATTATTTTAAATTGGGGATATTACCATCTATGACATAATTAATTTCACCATTGAAATATTGGTGGTGTTTTTATCATTTTTATCCTTCTATGTTTTTATAGATATTAATTTATTTCCAACACTTATAAAATATCCATATTTTCAACATGATAGTTTTTCTACATTGTGGGAAAGCTTTTTAAAATCGATTCAGGTGAATAATTATCCCCTTGATCTCTCACTCTCTTTTCTAGAATTTTGAGATTCATTAATGTCTAAATCACAAAAAAAAATTATACATACAAATTTTTTCTCAGTATAGTTGTAATTTAAATCTTGGTTTAAATCCAGAGGTTATAATTTATCTTATATCGAAAGGAAACACGTATTAATATTCTGATATTATTACACATAATATCCCTAAATATTCTCATATTGTGTCTTCATATTCCAAATCTGATTTCCCAGAATATGTATTTTTACTACTAAAATGTAATCTATATTTTACACTATTTTTATTTACCACCTATTTTGTTATTCCTGACATCCTTGTATACATTGTGATGCATATCTAAATTAAGAACTAAATCCTTCAAAAAAATTTAAAAATTACATTCTCACATTTTTATCATTCCAATTATATGGAATCATCCGTTAATATAACATATTTTACTGTTTTTGAACTAGATTTGACATTAGAGGATCTTTTAAGGATACAGTTATAGAGAATTTTGAACATTTCATACATAGTAAACCCATTAATTACACGTTGAGAGTTATACTCAGTGTCCCTTTATTTACAAAAATTAAAATTGTTAAAAACTAAACATGCTTTTATTTCAGGGTTAATCCTCATAACTTTTCCTTCATCCAAACCTTGACTCTATTTTCCTATAAATCATTTAAATTTTTTTAAAACATGGGATGATCCCAAAAAATCATTAATCGACATTAAGAAATTACATTTTTAGTCTTGTGAAAACATAGAAACCCATTAAAACATTTTCTCAAAAACATTTTAGCAAGCATAGAAAATCATGTCGGTGCCTTGAGAAATCATTACCGTTTCACTAATACAATCATCCCTAAAAATAAAATAACCTTATGGTATACTTCCAACTATGGAATAACCATTTAATTGGAGATCTATAATGGGGATTAACCTTATTATAAGCTATTTTGGGCTCACCCATCTTCCATGAGCTATAATGGGTCTCAGCCCTTCATATAAGCTATATCGGGCTCACCCATTAGCTATAATGGGACTCAACACTTAGTATAATCTATATTGGTCTCATCAATAATATTTTATTGTGACAACACATATATGCTTTCAATTTTTAACTATTCAATAATAAAATTTAATTTGGATTCATAAGTTATCCAATCCATTTTCCGAAACCAGTTTAAAATTTTTATAAAAGATATTTTTGAATCAAAGTGTCACATAACACTTTTAAACATTAAATTAATATTATATAATTAACATTTTAAAACATTTATGTCCATATAAATAAATCCATAAAATAATTTTAAAAACATGTATAGGAATGAGAAATGTTTAGATGAATAATTCATCAAAACACTGAAAAAATTGTTTCTGTTAGAGTCCCATACAACTTTGAAAATTTAAATTATAATCCAAATGAATGTAGAAAATTTCAAAAAACATTAAAATAAATAATTACTGAAATAATATGGTAAAGTAAAGTAAGAGGACCTATTTATACACTCTATAAATGAAAAAATGTTTGTATCATCGTGAAATGTTTCAATGAAAGCACATTAAGACAAAATCCCTTACCATATGTACAAATCATCATGTACAATATTTATCTTAATGAATAATAAAAAAGGATAATTTTATTACATTGTTAATATAATTTATAAATTATAATATTTTTTTTATATTTTTATTAACCAGTCATAATAATTATATAGTTATTTATGCTCAGGTCAGGAATTTTTTCCGATATTGGAAACTGGAGTCGTAAATGTACTTGGTAGGATGTCAATACTCTATGTGGTAATAAGTACATAATAACTTGAATAATATTAATTACACAATAATAAATATTTTTATCAATTATACCTATAAATAAATTCATTATATATTTATATAAAAAATAATTAACATTACAATCATAGAGATGGTAAGTTGTACATACGCATGAGTAACTTCTTCATTTTTCATTGATCATTATGTAAAGAAGGTATGTATTGTTTTATATTTCCATAATTATCATAACATAATTAACATAATATTATTAATTTAAATATATTTATATATCACAATATAGTTATAGTGAATAAAAATAAATCACATCGCTATGTGGTGGTGATAATTCACACGTACACAACAACAACATTATCATTTTCATGTGAATTGAAAGTAAGAATCTAATTGATATATTATTATCGTATAATGAATAATATTGAACGAATATCACATATTAAATTTAATTCCATCGGTATAACCATTATATAAAGACAGTGATGAAAAATTGACTATATCGATTCGTGAGGCGGTAGTCCGCTATACACGTGAACAAAGAGATCATTTCCCATTTCCTGAAATTGGAGATGAAATTAGGTGATGGTATTAACATAATAATATATTATTATATTAAAAATAATGGAGCTATTATATCATCTGGTGACAAGGATATTTGAATTATGTGGATGAAAAATTAAAATATATGTACTTAATAAAAACAAAGCATCTTTTTCAGTTGATCGCCTTTGATGAAAACCTTATCACCTATAAAGATGGTGTTATACCTAAAATAAGGCTTCAATACTGTGAATAAGGATTCTAAGAATGGTGTTATGGTATATATTTCACAAAAAAGGTTTTTTTAGTGTGATTAAAATAGTGGAATGGGATCCTTTTTATAGGTGACGGGAGGGGCACCCTTAGATATTTTAAAAGTATTAAATTAATATAAATTCAATTTCGATTTCAAATTGTCCCAAACTAATTTATTTGGAATATAAGATGATTTTGGCTCTAATAAAAATCATATTATTAATAATAGACCATTTTTTAATATTTTTTAATCCTTATCTTTTTTTAACTACTCTTAACTCTTACTGATTTATCATGTAATTTACACATTGAGAGTTAAAATAATTAACAAATCAAGAGAAAATATAAATTAATGAGTAATTAAATAAATTTTTAGACTTATATAAACATTATAGAAGATTATAATATTTTTATAAATTTTATATCATTCAATTAAAAAATTTATTGTCTAAAATATTAATTATGTCAATTTTAACACTATTTATACTTCACTATTTAGAGAATTCATAAAAACATGATTTATTAGAAACAAATACATTCAATAAATCCGAAAATATCATTTCCATTCATCCAATATTTTTAGGGGATAACATATATCAAATTATAATAATTTTTATATTATTAGTATCATTTATTTGTATAATTCTTTTATAAGTCGATTATTGCATCATTTTTGTGTCATAATTAAATTAAATTATTTAATTCCCAAAAATTATAAATAAATTACCAAAATTTAGATAATATTTATAGCTTTATAAAAAAATTATAGTATAAGAAATATCTTAAATTACTCAATTTTAAAATATATTACTTTTCAATAACAAAAGTTTAACAAAAATGATTATTCATTGAATATAATATTATAAATCAATTAATGTCATACAAGTGGATACAAGTGGTCTTAAAATCAACCCAAGGATACTAATGTTTGGGATACACAGATAATATTTAATTATTAGATGTTTTATAGTTGTTTTATATTATTATAATATTATTATTTCCTATAATTACCTGATTAACCTTTAACCGAGGTAATAAAATATATTACTAAAGTTAATATTTATAATGTGAAAAAATAAAATGGTTTTATTTACAAAATTTTGAACTTATTATAATAAATATATAATCTATTTTTCAAATTCATAGTACATAATTGGTAAAAATTAATTAAAAATTAATCTCAAGGATGGAATAAGAAAACATGTTTTTTATGTATAATATTCAAAATCTCACCTAGTTTTTATATATAATTATCATATAAAATTGATTATAATGAAAAATATTTGAATAAATGATAAATAATAAATTAAATATAATTTAAAACCAATTAAAATTATCATGTAACTGTATAAATAAAATATATGAAAAAGTTGTTTTGAATTAAAATATAGTGGGGTACCGAGAACCTATAAACTGGCTTTTGAAAATGAAAAAAAAATTGATTTGCAGTAGAATTAAAATGCAGTATTCTCAGGTATTCATAAAAAATGAATACTATCACGAAAATACCAAGAAATTATCCAACCTAAAATTAGATTCCATGATAACAAATAAGAATATTGTTTTTTAAAGTAATACTTATAAAAGTTACAAAACCTATATTTAAAATAGTTACACCATCAAATGGAGGTAAAACTATATTTTTAGATGAACAACCATTTTATATGTAAAATTGTACTTGTTCTTATAAAATGTCTAGAAAATATATAACTTAAATTTAAGACAATATATTTAATTAAAATTTACATAATATAATCCAAAAATAGTAATTTTGTAATATTATGATCATAATTATTCATAATTAAATAGATTTTCATAAAAAACAAAGACTTTATATTGAATTGGATTTATTTTGATTTATAATTATTTTTATGATCAATGAATAATTAAATAAACATGTGTAAAACCTTTTTTAATAATTTAGTATATAATGTTCATTATCTCCATTATAACGGTGAGGTGATAATTACCTTACTAAATAATAATATTTAGTCGTTCATTTAGGATCGATGTTGTGTATCATCTGCACTATAAAACATTTAATTTCACTTCAGAAAGTCGGGATTTTACATTATCATCTCCTTTTGGAAATATTTTCCTTATAATTTGAATCTGGGTTTGGTAAATAATGTATGATTCTTTAATATACCTTTATTTCATTCCCCATACATAAAAAGGATTTAAAAAAATTCCCATATTATATGAAAGAAAAAACAATATTATGGTATCCAAAGATAACACTTACAAGGATTCCATATAGGAAAAAAAGAACATGGAATCCAAAATAACCATTATGTTCTAGTTAGTAGTTGTATAAAACATGTTCAAATGAATGTTAACAATCACAAAACCATAAATTATTGATTAGTTAAAATTCCATTGATATCATGGTATGCAAAATAAATGAGAAACATTTTTTATTTTAATATCCTTTTAATAAATATGAGGAATTACATTCAAACATAGTATAAGAAAATAAATAAATATACTTACTTGAAATGTTGAGCTTTCATCCATTAATAAGATTTCACTTCAAAGTAATCGTTTTTTATCAAAATGATGATTATTCAGGATGAATCAACTAATTAATCTAAAAAAATACTACTTTATATTTATCAAATCTTGAAAAATTATCCAAAACCACAATAGTTAGTATAATAGATTTCTAAAAATAATAATAAACCATTGGATGATGAGAAACTAATTTTAATCTCCAAAATGAAACTGTAATATCAAAATTTCAACAAAGACCATTCACAAAATATTTACACTTTATATTCCACATAAATATTATAACCATCATTAAATATGCAAAATTAGAAGGATTTAATCAAATAATCATACCATATGAGTTATAGTATTTATCTTCAATTAACATAATTCACTCTTAATGTCTCATATGAAAAATTAATTATCCTAATCACATATTCTCCATGATAGGTAAATCATTTCCAAAAATAATCTAATTCTCCATAGGTCCAAAAATAAATTCATACATTTTTAAAAAATATAATTCAACTACTACTATTCAAATAAAATCTCATATTATTATATATACCTTAATCATGTAATGTTTCCATAATCAAGATCATATTCTAAAATTACATTTATCAATTAATCACCAAATAACTTTCTAATACTAAGGATATTTATTTAATAAAACAAATGTTCCCAAAATCATCTTATCAAATCGTTTAACTAAAAATAATAATGACATTATTACCAGGGATTTCACATAGGCCAGTGGTAGACGATAAATCCATGTCGTACTTCGGTTGTGTGTTCGATTTTTGCAGCCTTGTACTAAAAAATGGGTTTTCACATAGTCTGTTTTTTTCCTTTTTAAAAAAATATATAATTTCATAAAATCCCCAAAAAATGAGACATAGCCCTTAAAAATAACTATCACATATTTTTTAATCAAATTATCTCTCTTGGTTTTCATTTTGCATCCCAAAAAGTAAGAACTTATATATACCTCAAAACAAATCTCTTTAAAAATACCATAAATCACCATAATATTTTCAAACATAAAGAATCAAAATGGATTTCTATGATATTAATATTATGATCAACCAAAAAATTATAAAGTCACATGATATACCTATCTCTTACAAAGACATCCAAGTCTAAAAATATTTTCATACTATCTTATGATACCAACTGTAAGGACCCATCCTAAAAAGATACAAATTCAAATGTTTTTAAACTAGAATTTTCATTAGAAGACTTTTTCAATTTATAATTTTAGAGAACTACTAATAACTATTACATAGTGAACTCGTACAATAAAATAGAAACTTATACTCAGTATATAATTTTAGTTAAAAATAATGATCATTTAAAAAGAACCATGGTTTTGTTTCATGTTTAAATATCATAACTGTTCCATGATCCCATACTTGACTCTATATTCCTCTAAATCCTACAAAAAAACATCATAACCTGGGATGAACAAAAAATATCAGTAAGTGACTTAAATAAATTAAATCATTATTCCTACGAAAACATGGAAAACCCATAAAAAATTCTAGAAACTTATTAGAAAGCAGAGAAAATCATGTCGGTGTCATGGGACATCATTATCATATCACACTTATAAATACCCTTTCTAATGGAATTACCATACGATCGACTTCCACCTTCGGAAAACTCAATTAATTAGAGAACTATAGTCCAGATCACCCTTCTTATAAGCAATATCAGACCCACCCATGATTCATGACCTATAATAGGGATCAACACTTCCTATAAGTTATTTCGGGCTCAACTACAACCTATAATGGGGATCAACCATTCATATAAGAAATATCAGGATCTACCATTAAATTTTTATTTACCAACACATAAATGTTTTCAATTTTTGACATGTAACTCATAAAAGTTTATTTTCATTCAAAAAATGAACAATACATTTTTCAAAAACCAATTTAATACATTTATAAAAGATGTTTCTAAATCAAATTGTCCCATACCACTTTGAATTTTTTAAATGAATAATATAAAATTAACATTTTAAAACATTAATTTACATATAATTAAATCCATAAAATCATTTTCAAAACATGGAAATGAATGAGAAAAATTTAGAATATTAAATAATTAAAATACAAAAAACAATGTATTAGTTAGAGAGTCCCATACCACTTTGAACATTTATATTACAATATAAATGAAGGTATAAAATTTTACAAAACATTAAATGGAGTGATTATATATAAAATATTGTTATGGAATGTCAAAAGGGATTTATATACACTTAATAAAATAATAAAGATTCATATCTTCAAGAAATGTTCCAATGAAAGGAGATTGAGATGAAATCCATTATCTTATGTTCAATTCATCATAAATATTTTTTATATTTCTGAGTAATAAATGTCGATTAATTTTTTAATTTCTTAAGAACCTTTATAAATTTTATTATTCCTTTTATAAGACCTTTTACTTGTTATAAAAATTACTGAATTTTTTATGTTCACATCGGGCATTTGGTCGATATTCGGTACTCATGTCGATAATGAACAAGGTATGATGTCAATGGTCCATGTGGTAATAAGTACATCATATTTGGAATAATATTACTGAAATAATAATAAATTACATATTTTAATTATACCATTAAACACATTAAATTAAAATGGATATGGAAAAAGAACAACGTTATAGTAGTGGAGATGTCAAGCCGTACATATGCATAAGTAATGTTTTAATTTTTCATTGATCATTATGGAATGAAAGAAAATACTATTTTATGTTTCCATAATGATCATAAAATCCTTAATATAATTTTAGTCTTCTAAATAAAATTATATATATCATACAAGTAGTGTAGTGATTAAAAATAAATCACATTTATTTGTGGAGGTGATACCACACACGAACACATGAACAACATTATCATTTTTATATGCAAAGAAAGTATGAAATTAATTTTTATATTATTAACATATAATTATTAATATGTCATTAATATTTCATATACACATTAATTAAATCATTATTACCATAATTTAAAGGATGTGATGATAAATGACATATATCAGTTCACGAGGCGGTAGTCCGTCGTACCAACAAAGGAAAAGTTTATATCCCATTTTGATGAAATTGGAGAAGGATTTAATAGATGGTATTAACATAATAACATCACACTATATAAATGATAATTTAATTATTATTTTACCATGGATGGATGAAATTTTAAGGATGTTGAAGAAGAAATAATATAAAATTAAAAAATGAAAATGATACATCTTCTTCATTTGATCATTTTGTGTAACGCCCCGACCCTAGAATCCAGAAACTGGTGCATTATTTTAATACATTGGCATGATTACAAGGAATCAACTAACGAAGGACTGATCAATTTAGTAGTATTGGAAACAAGATACATTCATAAGTTCAATACTACAACTTGAAAATAAAAACAACACTAATTTATTCCATTAGAAACATCCATGCTTCCAAGATTATTCCTGCAAGTCACTCATAACTAACATCTTCATATCTTGGGAAGATGAAACATGGAACAGGGGTGAGCTCAACTTCTCCGTTAGAGTAATTAATACAGCGTAATATAACATAAAAACTAGGCATGGTAAATAATTGAAAACACATGAATTTACAGATAATAAATATGAATACTATGTGGAAGGAATATGAGTCGAGTAAATAATTCCATAATAAAACATAGTCATGGGTATTCAAATAGTCGAATAATCACACAAAATATCAATATCTAATCTCATAATGATGGAATGCATAATTTCAGACATCATAACTGTATAGTCAATGCCTTATTCCAAGAATACAAATAAGATTTTGTCAAGGCCTTATGCCAAGTCACTATTTTGTCACATTAGACCTACCGATGCATCGAGGAGCTATATTTGCCTCCAGCTATCACATACAATGTCCAATGCATTCCTCATTTTAAATGTTTGAAATATAACATAAACATTCATATTAAAACTACCATACATAATGTCAATACATTATCCACAAACCATGAATGGTATAAAAATTGCACATCCACAGTCAACCATAACTCTTTCAATACAATATGTAAGATAGTATTATAACAGATTAACCTCAATAGAGAATAATGTAGGATATTGACAAAGATTAAAATAATCATCATATGTATTTGAGAGAAATATCCACCTTTTTCGTGAAAACATTAAAAATTCAAACTATTTTTCAAGAATTGATTTAAAAATATATTTTTGAATCAAATTGTCACATACCAATTTGAAAATTTTAAACTGAATTTTAATTTTAAAAAATTAATTTCCATATAAATACATCCTTAAAACCATTTTTAAAACATGGAGATTAATGAGAAATATATTAGAGTTTCAAACTAAATGAGAGACACTTTAATACAAATAATTGATGTAATAAAAATTTTATAATATATTGAGAATAAAGGATTTTTTATATACTATGTCAAAGGACAGTATATACACTATAATAAAGTGAATAGGTGCATAACAAAAAAAAAAGTCTCAATGGAATGTAAATTGAGATGAAATATCTTATAAATATTGTATACATAGGTAAAGGATAAATAAATTACATAATTATGTGTGAAAAATATAAATAAAATCAATATTATTGGATATTCAGTGTATGTAAATGAAAGTAAATTCACACATATTCTTGTAAAAACAACACCAATGACTTTGATGTTCAACTCAATGAATGGAAATTGAGTTATGATCATGTTTTTATCAATGACATGAGAAATTATCAATTGAGTGATTATGTGTATCAAATTTTTATCATCTCAAAGGGGAGTAGAAATTACTACATAAATAATAAATAGTTATTCCACACAAAATCTTGTGGTAAAATCATCAATGAAGTATGCGTAAATCCCACTGAGTGGAAATTTAAATTTGAAATTCCCTGACCGATTTGGTAACATAAGAAACAAAAAACTCAAGGAAGAAGAATCATACACTGAAGATGTAAATAAACATAAACTAAAGTATATTACCCCATGAATACAATCATGGACAATACATATTCTACACAAATGTAAATAGTATCCTATATAGCATGAATCTCACGAGAATAAAAAGTGAGATTAAAAACCTTTACATCATTGTAATCAATGAAGTCATATGAACAAACATTAATAACCACCAAATGAATCCCAAAATACCATGAATATAAATAGAATCATGATAATATAAATTAAATGGAAGTACACAATACACCACATCAAATAAATAAGTGGCGAACAATGGAAATCTCAAAGAATTAAAAGTGAGAAAAGAAACCTCTTACCTCAAGTATGGCTTGTCTTGTATGTTCCCTGTTCTTCCTGAATAATAAATGTAAGTTAATTTTTAATTTATTAAGAATATTTTTCAATTATATTATTGATTTCATATCAGTTATTTCCTTTCCATAATAATTAGTTAATTATTTTAGTTCATATTAGATATTTTATCGATGTTTTGAACATTTGTTAAAAAAGAATATGTTATAATTACAATTTTTCCATTTGGTCAAAAGTACATTATCTCCAGAATTATATACATGATATAGATAACATATAAATATTATCTATCCAGTATATATATCTATTTATAAAAGTACATAACATTTGGAGATAAGAAATGAAATGTACTGTTTATGGAGACTATAAGCAGTACGTACGCAGGAATGCTACTTTCATTTATATTTTGTATTTTAATGGAAGTAAAACATAATTACACATAGGTATTTTATAATTAAAGTATAATATCCATTATAATATCATTAATTCCATCATTTATTGTCCCACATAATGCATTAACGAGTCATATCATTTTGATAAGGTCGTATTCTGCACTTCCTCAAACGAAATTATCACGTTTTACTCATAATGGAAACCATAAAATAATGATATAAATGAAAAATAAGGAGAAATAAAGAAAACTTAAACATAATATATATATCTATATAATAAAAATCTAGTTCCATCTTAAGGGCCACCATGAGAGACGATAGGAGATAATCAAACAATCATCGTTTTGTGAGGCGTTAGATTTCCATCCCCAGAAACAGTATGTTATTCATCAATTAAATGGAGGTGTGTGTATGATTAGTTCTAATAATTATCATAAAAACATAATAGTATAAGAATAATACAGGTTTTGATATAAAATAATGTAATAAAAAAATATAGGGGGTTGGAGACGTAAAATAAAACAGAATAAAACAAAAGAATTTTATAGAAAACGTTACCTTTAATTTGGGTAACTTCCTTTTTTTGAACCAAAAAGACTTTTGAAGTGCCTTATGCATACGGTAAGGCATCTAATAGGAATATTGGGATATTGAGAGATTATTTTCGCCAGTTTTGGATGATCCATGGGGCTTGAGAGGTGTGTGGAAATTGTTAGAAGTTGGGTCCTTTTATAAGGGGGAGGAGAGGCTCTTTAGGAAAGCATGAAAATACTATTTTATTATATAGTGATATTCAGTTTCTAAAGGACCAAAACTTATTAAAGTAGAATATAAGATAAATCATGGTCTAAATAAAATCATTAAATAATAATTGGATAATTATTGGATATTATTTTAATATTAATAATCATATTTATTTTAATCTTTTATCAATGAGGTAAATAATTCATCATTATGGTGTCATAAATAATTTAATTTATATGATGTATGAATATTATAAAAAATTACCATAATATATGAAATCATTTTAGCTTTAAATTATTATATATAGTTTAACAGATGACTTATTAACCCCATGTAAAAATTGATATACTAAAAGATATTTGTTAATGTCATTTTTTTCATTACTTTAAGTAAATTAAAATTAATTGTCATTATCATTTTTATGTTGCTCCATGGAGTCCCAAAATCGACCCAAGGATGCCCATGGTTGGACAGGACAAATTCAATGAGGTCAGGACAAATTTTAAGTTAATTTTGTATCATTACAATATTCCTTTTACCTTGAATTACCCTATTTACCTTAAACCGCGGTAAATAAAAGTCAAAAGCTACTATTCACCAAAAAAAAATTTATCTTATTGAACAACATATTACTTTAAAAAAACAACCATGTGTCTCGGATTTTTTAATTTCAATTCACAAAAGACGTAAAATATCATTTAAATGAAAGAGTTGGATTTTTATCAACTATATAGTGGTTTCACTATTCATTAAAAATTGGAGTTTTTCAGAAAAATACCAAAAAATTCATCCTAAGATATATTTGATATTCAAAATTCAATAAAAAAGTATATTATAGAAAATTAAAAACATAGAAGTTGGATGAATTAATTTAAAATTAATTCCTGTTGTCAAAAAATAGCGTCTTTTAAAGAAACAATAACTATCAAAATATTGACCCTTGTTTATGTATAATTTAAAAGTGAAATTAATTCCTTTGACCAACATTGGATTAAAGGGTAAAAATATAATCTAATTACCCTTCAAAACAAATTTAAAATATATTCTAACCATATAAATAAATTATATTAAAATGCAGTTCTGAATTTAAATACATTATTTCTCACTATTCATAAAAAATGAATATTATTTGAAAAATACAAAAATTTCATCCCAATTAAATTTTGATGTCCCGATTCAAAAGAAGAATTTTATTTTGTCAAAATGAATATGTAAAAGGGTCTGATATTGTATTTAAAAAGGGTTACCCATTAAAAAGTTCCAAAATTGATTTTTTTTATAATACAATTTTTATCTGAAAATTTGAATTTGATCTTATAATATTTCTAAGAAACACATAATATATAAGTTAAAATTATATGAAGTATATAAAACTAAAAATCCAGTTAATACTACTCATAACCGCTTTTGAACTGCAAGTTTGGTATGTTGTGGTGCACTCGATCTTTGTGTTATGTGCAGGGTAAGCTATTGAATTTTAATAAAATAACATAGTATGAAATATTAGGGTGTTACATTCTACCCTCCTTCAATAAATTTCATCCTCATAATTTGAAATTGTTCTTCGAAAACAAAAGGATAAAAATAGAAAAATACCTTTGTGGAAAACACACATCGGAAATTGGGTTAATAAAATTTAGTGTTAATAAGAAGGAAAAGGAGAAGAAAAAGTCACCACTAAATTATGATCTAGATTAGGAGAAAATTGGTGGAAATTACAGACACCCAATTGGAGGAAAACGTAAATATATAAAGGGAGTGATTGAGGTCATCAATCACAAACAATTGTAAAATTGAGGGCCTCAAAGCCATCAATCTGTGACGATTTAAAATATCATTAGTTCAACAAAACATAAAGCATTAGGATAACAAATATTTGGTTTTAAGATCTCTTCTCTATAGTTTAATAATTAATTTATTCATAGAAAATGAAAAAATATACTTGACAAGTACAGTTTCATCCTTTATCTAATTCTTACCACAAACTCATCTTTCACCCCAGATGATGAGTATTAAATATGTCTTGGTCACACCTGAAGCGCTAGACTCAACATATATAGAGTCACATAATCCACAATGGATGAACTATATATTTCCCTTTTCTTTAGAGATTAACGAAAACCAAAATGGTTAGTAAAAGATCATATGATCCCCAAAAAGTGTAATACTTTATAGAATGGAATACTAATCTTAATTTCAAAAATTAACCAGAAATACCCAAAGTTCAATAAATACCATTCAATAAAAAATTGTCCATGAAATCTTTTAACATAATATAAACTAATATTGAAACCCAAAACATAGACGAATTTTCATACGTAGTTTTCCACATTAAATTGTGTCTCCAAATAATATCGACTACATTTAAAGTCACATACTTAAAAGTAATTAACCTAATCACATATTCTCTATGATATGTTAATTATTTCCATAAATAACCCAAATTTATATAAATCCATAATAAAAACAAAGGTAAAAAACACCTTTACTCTTAAAATGAAATCCTATAGTATTCTATTTTCCTTAGGCATATAGTATTCCCAATAGAGCGAATGTCTTAGAAAATAAAATTTATCACTTTATCACCAAATAATTTTCTTATACTAAATATATCAATTTGATAAGACATAAGTTCTAAAATAACCTTATTATTGATCAATAAAATCATTTAATTAAATATAATTACTCACAGTAACCAGGGACTTCACATAGTCCAGTGGTATGCGATAAATCCCAATCACACTATGGTTATGGGTTCAATTCCCATAGCTTTGTCTGACACGACATTTGGTCACATGGTCTACTTATTTCCTTTTTCAAAAACTATATAATTTTATGATATTCCCAAAAAAGTGATATATTTCTCAAAATAACTATAATATAATTTAATCACAAATGTTATCTCATACCTCGCATTTTCATTCCAAAATTTGATAACTTGTAATTTCCTCAAACTCAATGATCATATATTACCAAATGGTTATTTATAACTATATCCACAAGAGAAAAGATAATTATTCCTCAAATATCATTTACACATGAAAAACCACTGGGTTACAAAAACAAGAGAAAATTCTTCCAATGTAATCCCATCAACAAGTAGCACGAATACTTTTTAAACATTTCTCCATCCATTTAATTAAAC
Organism: Viscum album; assembly: GCA_963277665.1. Classification (NCBI taxonomy): domain Eukaryota; kingdom Viridiplantae; phylum Streptophyta; class Magnoliopsida; order Santalales; family Viscaceae; genus Viscum; species Viscum album. Next base: position 168,851,838 of record OY728142.1, on the reverse strand, counting down.
ATAGCTTCTTCCTTGACTAAGTGGATATCCTATAAAATAAGGCATTCACTTAGTTAATGGCTAGGTCCCCTATATTTATGGAAAATGCCTGAAAATGGATTCTTAGAACCATTTTTATTTTCTTCCATAGTACTCCACATTTTTCCTCAGCAATTCTTTACTGTATGTACTTATTTCCCACACATTAATCATTTCTTTGTTCCATTTGTACACTTTCCTAGGAGTCTCCTTCCAAATTTATAGCATGATGGAAAATGGGTTTTCTTTTATCCACGGTCTTCAATACTGGAGCTCTTATCATTCATCACTTTTCTCTTCTTTTTCGATTTCGGGAGTTGGTTAATATAAATGATATTGATGAAATTTTTTGAAAACTGATTTGGCAAGAACATAATATCACTTACACTTATCAACAATCCATTTTTTCTCATTTCCATCGTCGTTCAATCCTTTTACATCATTCTCAAATTTAATATTACTTCCTTGGAATCCATCCATTAATTAAATTCAGAAAGCGTTGTGTGAGTAATAATAGTCATAATATCATTTGGAGAATATCATGACACCATGTTTTCAATTTAAAACACCATAGAATTAACCAAGGTAATTTATTCTCGTATTTTATTAAAATACTTCGAATCTGTTAGTAAAGAGAATTTAAATTATCCTTAGAAAATACCCTAGGAGTATCGTAACCAAGAGTGCAGCAAGGCCCATTTTTGTGTACCAGGATACCCTAGTTCAACACCGTAACTCCTTATCAGAGTTCTCAATCCTAGGTAAATTTTTTCCAGAGCTTCCACTACCTGCTTGTATCCAGAAAGGGATGTACTTCTTGGAAAATACACAAAATATCAACATTACCAAGATTCTAGGAACTTCATCTATACTAATCCTCAAAGTCTATCTGAGGGTAATGGTCTCTAATCAGAGTTTATCTAAATCTAGTTTCCCAAGTTTGTACAAAACATCCTCTGATACTAACTATACTGCCCCGACCCCAGAATCCAGAAGTTGATACATTATTTTAATACATTGTAATGATTACAGGGAATCATGTCCCAATGGTCCGATCAATTTAGTAGTCTTGGAAATAAGATACATACATAAGTTCAACACTAAAACTTGAAAATTAAATCAACACTAATTTATTCCATTAGAAAGAAACCAAGATTCCAATATTATTCCTGCAAGTCACTCATAACTAACATCATCATATCCTAGGAAAGTAAAACATGAGAAAGGGGTGATCTAAAACTCTCATTAAGAAGCAATACAGCATATGATAACATAAACATTAAGCATTGGTGAATAATTGAAAACACGTGACTTTAAAAATAATAAATATGAACACTATATGACAGGAATATGAGCTGAGAAAATAATTCCATAGTAAAACATAGTTATGTATAATCTACTATTTGAATAAACACATGAAATATAAATATCTATTCTCATAATGATGCAATGCATAATGTCGAACATCATAACAACATCATCAAGGCCTTGTGCCAAGACAACAAAAAAGATTTTGTCAAGGCCTTGTGCGAAGACACTAGTTTGTCCCAAGATACCTACCAATGGATCGAGGATCTATAGTGGGCACCACCCATCACATAATATGTCCAATTCAATCCTCATATGAAAAGTTTGAAACATAACACAAACATTCATATTAAAACTATCATACAAAATGCCGATAATATATCCACAACCCATGAATGGTATAAAAATAGCACATCCACAATCAAACATAACTCATTCATTACAATATAGAAGGTGGTATTGTAACATATTAACCTCAATCGACAATAATGAAGGATATTGACATATATGAGAATAATCATCAAAACTATTTGACAGAAATATCACCCTTTTCCTTGAAAACATTTAAAAGTTGAACAATTTGTCAAGAAGGCTTTTAAAAATATATTTTTGAATCAAAGTATCCCAAAACACTTTGAAACATTTAAAATAATTTTAATTTTAAACATTATTGTCCATATAAATAAATCCTTAATAAATTTTTTAAAACATGGACATTAATGATAAATATTTAGAAGAATAAATTTTTAGATCATTAAAAATTATATTTTAGTTAGAGTTCATACCCCAATGAGAGATACTTGAATAAAAATAATTAAGGAAATAAAAACATTATAATATCTTGAGAATAAATAATTTCATTATATACTATGTTAAAGGATAGTATGTGCACCATATAAAAGTGAATTGGTGAATAACAAGAAAGAAGTCTTAAAGGAATGAAAATTGAGATGAAATCCCATATAAAGACAGTATCCTTAGGTAAAGGATAAATCAATGACATAATCATTTGTCAAAAATATAAATACACTAAATATTATTGGATATTCAGTGTAAATCAATGAAAGGACATTCACAAATATTCACGTAAAAACAACACCAATGACTTGGATGTTTAACTAAATGTATGGAAAATGAGTTTAGATCATGTTTATATCAATAAAGTGAAAAATTATCAATGGATTGATTATGTGTATAAAAATTATATCCTCACAAAGGGATTTGTAAATTACTACATAAATAATAAATAGTGATTCCACACATAATCTTGCAGTAAATAACCAATGAAGTATGCGTAAAGCCCACTGAGTGGAAATTGAAATTTGAAATTCCTTTACCGATTTGGTAACTTGTGAAACATACAACCCCTGAAAAAAGGATCGTACAATGAATATGTAAATACATATAAATTAATTTATATCACACCAATATATATGCCACACAAAAATAAATAGTGGCCAATATAGCATGAATCTCACATGAATAACAAGTAAGATGAAAACCCCTTCGTTGTAATCAATCGAGTCGTATGACCAAAAGTTAATAACCACCAAATGAATCACAGAATACAATGAATATAAATTGAATAATGATAATAAATATCAAATTTATGTACTCAATACATCACATCCAATAAATAAGTGGCGAATAATGGAAATCTCACATAATGAAAAGTAAGATAAGAAACCCCTTACCTCAAGTCCAACTTGTCTTGTATGTTCCTCGTTCTTCATGAATAATAAACTAAAGTTAATTTATAATTGATTAATAATATTTTCAATGTTCATTATTCCTATTATATTACTTATTACTTTGTTATAACAATTAGTTAATTATTTGAGTTCATATTGGATATTTTATCGATGTTCAGAACTTGAGTCAAAAATGAACTTGTTAAAATTACAAATTTTCCATGTGGTCAAAAGTCCATTATCTTCAGAAATACATACTTGATTTATATATCACATATATATTATATATCCAATATATATATCTATTTATAACTTTACATAACATTTGGAGATAATAAATGAAATGTATCCTTCATGGAGACCGTATGTCGTACGTACGCATGAACATTACTTTCATTTATATTTTGTATTTTAATGGAAATAAAACATAATTATACATAGGAATATTAAAATTCCAGTATAATATTATTTAAAATATAATTAATTCCATCTTTTATACGTCCCACATAAGGCATTAACGAGTGATATCTTGTTGAGGGGGCGGTATTCTGCAATTCATCAAATAAAATTATCATGTTTTACACATAATGGAAACCATAAAATCATGATAAATATGGAAAATACAGAATCCCAAAGGAAACTTAATCAATATATATATATCATATATAAATAAATTACCATCTTAACGGAAACCATGAGAGGCGGTAGGAGTTAATCGAAGAGTAATCGTTTCGTGAGGCGTTAGTCTTCCATCCACAGAAACAATATGTTCTTCACCCATTAGATGGAGGTCTGTGTAAGTGTAGTTATAATAAATATCATAAAAACATCCTAGTATATTGAATATGTCTTTGTTGTTAGAAAATAAGGTAATAAAAATGGTTTAGGGGGTTGGATAAGTAAAACAAAACAAAATGAAACAAAAGAATTTATGAGAAAGTGTTACCTTTAACTTGGGTAACTTCCTTTGGTTTGAACCAAAAGAACTTTTGATGTGCCTAATGCCGAAGTTAAGGCTTCTAGAAGTTAGAGGGGTATATTGAGAGATTATTTTGGAAGGTTTTGGATGATCAAATGGGCATGAGAGGTTTGTGGAATGGGTTAAAAGTGGTGTCCTTTTATATAGAGGAGAAGGGCCTCTTTAGGAATGTGTGAAAATATTATTTTATTATGTAGTGATATTCGATTTCTAAAAGTTCAAAACTAATTAATGTCAAATATAAGATAAATCATGGTTCAAATAAAATCATTCAAAAATAATTGGGCAGGTTTTGGATATTATTTTAATATTAATAATCATATTTATTTAAATCATTTGTTAATAAGGTAAATACTACATCATTATTGTGTCATAAATAATTTAATTTATTTGATGTATAAAAATTAAAAAACAATTACCATAATATATTAAATCTTTTTAGATTTCCAATGATATTTATATTCGAAAGGATGAATTATATAACCCCATGTAAAAATTGATATACTAAAAGATATTTGTTAATGTCATTTCTGTCTTTACTTTAAGTTAATTAAAATAAAGTGTCATGATCATTCATTAGTACCTCTATGGGGTCCCTAAATCGACCCAAGGATGTGCATGGTCTGCTATGACTCATCCAAAAAAATTTAGGACAAGTGTTACGGTAATTTTTTATTATTATAATATTCTTTTTCTCATTAATTACTCTATTTACCTTTAACCGCGGTAAATAAAAGTCAAAAGTTACTATTCACCAAAAATTACTTTCATTTTATTAAACCAAATTTTACATATTAATAACAACCATTTATCTCGTATTTTGAAAATTCAATTCATAGAAGTGGCAAAAGTTCATTTATATGAAAAAGTCAGATTTTTATCTACTACTTAGTGGTTTCACTAATCATCAAAAATTGGGGTTTTTTAGAAAAAGACCAACAATTCAACCTAAGATATATTTGATATTCTGAATTCAAAAATGATGTATATTTTAAAAAAATAAAAACATTGAAGTTAGATTAATTAATTTAAAATTAATTCTCATTGTCGAAACAAATATTATGTTCTTGAGAAACAATAACTATCAAATATTGACACATGTTTATGTATAATTTAAAAGTAAAATTAATTCCAATGACCAACATTGGATTAAAGGGTAAAAATATAAACCAATTACACTTAAAAAACAATTTAAAATATAATCTAACAATATAAATAAATTATATTAAAAGGAAGTTTTTAATTAAAATACATTATTTTTCACTATTCATAAAAAATGAATTTTGTCAGAAAAATACCAAACATTCTTCCAAAGTAAATTTTTATGACCAAGTTCTAAGAAAAATTTTATTTTTTCAAAACGGAATATGTAAAAGTGTAAAATATTGGATTTAAAAGGGTTATCCATTAAAAGGTGGTAAAATTGATTTTTTTGCAAAGTAAATTTTTTATCTGAAGATTCAAATTTTTTATTATAATATGTCTAAGAAACACATAATACATAAGTTAAAATTATATGGAGTATATAAAACTCAAAATCCAGTTATTACTATTCTTAACCACTTTTTAATGGCTATTTTGGTAAGTCATGGTGCGCTCGAACTCGGTGTTGCATGTAGAGAAGCTATAGAATTTAATGAAAATAATTTACTTTGATATCTTGTAGTGTTACACTTTGAATGACACCTTAACAACTACAAATTGGGGGTTAATAATAAAATAAGGCATAAAATTTTAAGGAGGTATTCAAGGAAGGTGTTTTGGTATATTTTTGCAGAACCAAAATGATTTGGAAGTGTTATCAACAGAGAGTAATGGGTGACTTTTTATAAGAGAGGGGTGGGGCACCATTTGAATTATTAAAAGTATTAAATTAATATATATTCAATTTCAATCCCAAATGTTCTCAAACATAATTTATTTATAATATATAATTATTTTGGTACAAATAATAAGCATCCAGTTAATATTATACATGTTTGGAATATTTTTCTTATCCTTATATCTTTTTTGTTTTAACCACTTTTAATGCTAATGATTTTTTCATGTAATTTAAAATTATAGAGGAAAATTAACTACCAAATCATTCCAACAAACCAATTATTGAGTAATTAATTTTATTTATAGACTTATCTCAACTTTTTGGGTCAATATTATATTTTTATAATTTTTATATCATTTTATAAAATATTTATATTTTAAAATATGTATTCTATCAATTTTGACACTTTTCATACTTGACTTTTCAAAAAATTCATAATAACGTGATTCCATATAGAAAATTACATTAAATCAATACTAACATATAATATTCATTCAAATATTTATTTTATGGAATACAATATTTCCAAATAATTATTTTTATTTCTATTTATATCATTTATTTGTTTATTATTTAATAAATCCATTACTGCGTCATCATTGTGTTACCATTAAATTTAAATATTTAATTTTTAAAAAATTTAAATAAATTATCTTGATTTATGTAATATTTTTAGATTTGTAAAAAATATTTATAGATGAATATATCCCATTTGTAAATCTATCTTGAAATACATACCTTTTTATAAACAAATGTGTAAAAATTTGACTATTCATTAAATATAATATTATAAATTTTGTAAAGTCATCAATGTGTCTTCAAGTGGGCCAAAAATATACCCAAGGATTTTAATAGTTATGATAAACTAATACAATTAAAATATGAAAATCGTTATCTTTATTTAATGTTAATATAATATTATTCTTACCTTTAGCTACTCGATTTACCTTTTACCAAGATAAAAAAAATTATTACTAAATTTACTATTCATAATGTCCTAAAATAAAAACAAAATATTTAAATAATTTGGAAAATCTGAATACAAATATAGAATCCAATATTCCAAATTTAATATTTATAATTGGAATAAATTATTTAAAAATTAAACATGTTGATGGAATGAAAAAACAAGTTTTATTTATGTAAAACATTTAAAAGTTCACATTGTTTTTATATCCAATTTCAATGTGAAATTGATTTCAATGACCAAAAATTGATTAAATTCTAAAAACTATAATGAAACTATTCTTTAAAATAAATTTAAAGGAAAATATATCTATATAAATAGTTTAGATGGAAAATTTGATTTTGAATTATAATACATTATTTTGACAGTTCATAAATATATATATATTATTAGAAAAATACCAAAAAAATTTACCCAAAGTAAAATTTTATGCCCCGATTCTAAATAAGATTTTTATTTTGTCAAATAAAACTTATAAAAGTGTCTAAAACTATATTTAAAATTAGTTCTCCATTAAAAGTAGGTAAAACTGTGTTTTTTTAAAAAATAGTCATTCTATCCATAAAGTTGAATTTGTACTCATATAATTTATAGAAAACATATAATATTAATTTTAATCATCATATATAATTTATATTTTGTAAAGACCTGGATATTTCAAGGAAATTGTTTTTCTTAATTTTCTATGGAATTTTACAAGAACGCAGTTTCTGACGGCGCCTGATTCCGAGGCCCGGTGTGCCCGGAATTAATTTCCGAAGCTTGGCTCGGGTACGTTCCGTGAACGAGCGAGCGGGGTTTTTCTAACTTTTTAACCGGTGCTCGGAATTGAAATCCAAGGACACCGATGAACTCGCAGCGCCGATATTCGCATAAGGAGACCATTTCTGAGGTTGCGTTTTATGCGGGATGAGAGTTAGTTTTTTGGGGGAATTTAGAAGAAGTTAAATAAATTGTGGAAAACAATTTATTTTAAACCATGTTGGTTATATCCTACCAAAGGGAGTTAGAGGTGGGACCCACATCCACTTAACCGCCATTGAGAGGATTAAGTGTGGTGGGGCCCACACGAACCCTAACTCTTCAACTCCCCTTTAAACTCCCAATAACTCCTCATCTTTTTAATTTTTACAACTTGTGTTATTAATTAAGTTGAGTTACTTAATTTTTCAAACCTTTGAAATTCAAATGTATTGTTGTTTTAATAAAATAAGAAAGTGCCTCATTTTATTTTTGTTAGAGTTTTGTCTCCTTGAGAGATTTGGGAAGTCTTCTTCATCTTCTTCAAACTCGACGAAGAACGCAAAGAACGCCGTTCTTCAACGAAGAACTTCTCCGCCGAAGAACATGGTCCTTCCGCGAAGTCGTATCCGCGACACGACTTAATTTTTCTGCGTCGTCTCTTCTGCGACGGTTTTCTGCGATGAAATCACCGTCAAAGATCTTCGAATCCTCGCTTCACGACGTCGACGTTCTTTCCCCGCGACGCCCGACCTCCGCGACGCTCGTCTTATGCGGGTCGTTGACGAACACCGCTCTTGAAGCCGAGGTTGGGGATTATTGATATTTTATTTAATTATTTACGTTCTTGATTCTAGAATGTCGAACTTCGAGGATAAACGACTAAATGTTATCGTTTAAAGAGAGGGGGGATGGACCGCACAAACACGGCCGAACCCCCCCCCCCCTCCTATGTTCATGTTTGTTTTTTTGCGGATGGAATGGGATGGTGTGGTGCCGTCGCACCACGCGGAAATCACACGGCAAGTATTGCGCGGCGCCGTCGCGCCGCGCCGTGGAAAGAAATTCAAGAATGCGACGCCGTCGCGCCACGTCAAAGCAAATCGAAGGCGCCACGGCCGGAGCGGGGCCGCGGCGGAGGGGCATGGTGTCGTCGCACCGCGCCGGACGCCAAGGGCCGCGGACAGTTCCGGGCCGCGGCGGGGCTTGGTGACCGGCGGCCAGCCGGGCTGCCGGTGTCTTAGCCGGAAAGGGACCGGCCACTGCCGTTCCCATTGAGGAGGAGCCGACCGTCCAGGTCGGGCTGGCCGTAAAGGTGAAATCTGGGGGAATTTAATTCCCCCAACCATCTCACGGCCCCCCATAATGAGGGGGGGCCACAGTTTCACAAGGGGGGCAGGCGCCCCCCTCTTTTTTTCAATCAGCTCGGCCGAAGCCGAGCTGGCAACGCACCCAGCGCGCTGCCCCCAGCCGGACCAGCGCCTGGCCGGTCTTCCAGGTCGGGCCGAGCCCAGCCGGGCCGGGCCGCGCTGGGCCGGGCCGCGTCGGGCCGTGCGGGGCTGACCTTGTCCGGGGTGGGTCGTCCCGGTTCGGGCCAACCGGGGGGTCTCGGGCCGGGTCGGCCCGGGCCCGAAACCCCCGATACCGAACTGTTTAGGTTCAAATGACCATAACTCGGGCTACGGACCTTCGAACGACGCGCCGTATTCGGAAATGCGATCCTTGGATAGAGACGGTCGTTTCGGTATATCACACTCAAGGTTTCGAATTACTTTGAGTTCGACCGGGTTGGTTCGTACACGAAACCAGCCGGGCCCTCGGAGCGGAAACACTCATATCTTGAGCTTCAGACGTCCGATTGACGTGCTGTCGACTTTTTTGAATTCCTCTATGTGAGACATATCTTTTGGCTTACTCTGCTCGAGGGTTGGATGTCGTCGGAGTGCGGTCGGGTTGGTTCGCTCATGAAATCCAACCAGGCCCCTAAAACGAAAAAGCTAATAACTCACAGACTAGGCTTCTGATTGACGCGCCGTCTGCTCGTTGAATTCCTCTTGATGAGACGGAACTTTTGGCATACTTGGCCCAAGTTTTGGATACAGTTGGATAGTGTCCGGGTTAGATTGTTCCCGAAATCCAACCGGGCCCTAGAACAGAAAAGCAGATATTTTTCAGACCGGACGTCCGTTTGACGAACCGTCAGTGGCGTTAGTGATCACATTGAGAAACGGTCCCTATGAGCATACCCTATGAGAGTTCGGGGTACAGTTGAGATACGACTGGGATTGGTTCGCTCATGAAACCAACCGGGCCCCTGGGATGAAAAGGCTAGTAACTCACAGACCGGGCGTCCGATTGACGCGCCGTCTATTGCGTTGAGACCCCTATGACGAGGCGGTCCTTTGAGATACCTCTTCGAGGGACTTTTAGATACTTAGATTATCTACATGTAGCTCATGGAGTGGACCCTCTCAGAGGCGAGTGTACTGAGTACGGAGACCATATAGCCGGCAGAGACCTTTAGACTGCTTGTCCGATTCGATTCGGAGTGACTTACGTAGCCTAGTGGGGAGCACTACTTTGTGAGGTGGCAGACCCACAGCGGAGGAGCACACCTATGTGAGGTGACAGAACCGCGTTACTTGACAGGAGGAGTACCTCTGTAGGCTATGAGGGGGGAGCACTACTGAGTTTGTGTGGCAGACCCCGACGGGAAGCCCTACTATGTGAGGTGGCAGGCCCGCGGTACTCGACAGTAGGAGTACCTCAGCAGTCTTAGGTTAGTGAGCAGTACCTCGAAGTCGTGACAGGACCACTGTACACTCCAGAGACGGAGCACTTCAGCAGTTACAGTTTCGATAATGAAAATCCTGGTTTGAGTTGAGACTTTTGACCTTTGTGTTTCCTCATGATTGAGATGAGTCACTTGATAACTTAGGTATATGTATGGGCATATACCTGGGTAGTGGTTATCCGTTGATTTCACAATCCTTGTGTTTCCTCATGATTGATATGGGTTACTTGATAACTTAGGTATATGTATGGGCATATATCTAAGTAGAGGTTATCTGTTGATATCTTCTTGTGGATATCCTTGTTGATTTAGTGAGACCTTGAGGGTATCGGGGTCCCTACTGAGTATCATTATAATCACCCATGCACGGGCTATGCCTGCACCTCGGTGTGTTGGTTTCAGACGATGGGTAGTGATGACGGAGGCCGAGTGTTCGAGGACTAGTCAGTACCCAGAGGTGGACTACACGACTAGTCAGTACACAGAGGTGGACTACACGACGTGATGACTCACAGAGGAGGTTGACGGATGAGAGCGTGGAGGAGGCTATCTGTACCTACCCTTCAGGTAGGATTTGTGGTGGACGACCAGGAGCTGCGCTATCTGTACCTACCCTTCTGGTAGGATCCGAGGAGGATGACCCAGGAGATGCTTTTTTCTTCCAGCTGTTAGTCTTTTTTTCATTGTACCTTGTTCAGTTGTAGTCGTACTTTCTTTTGGGTTTGTATTCTGGCCCATTTACTTTTCAACATTTCTTTTGTACTTAGTGTTTTTCTGCTGCTTGTACTCTGTGGTGCTTGTTTTCTTTTATAAAGGCAATGCCTTCCCAGATATCGGGATTTACGCATTTGGTGCTATTCTCCAGCCCCTGGCCTATGGAAGGCGGGCTTGGGGTAGTCACGGCACGGGCCCCGAGGACGAGTAGTGACAAATTGGTATCAGAGGAATTCGGTTCTACCGCAGAACTTATAACTCTGATGTTTCTTTCTATGAAGCAATATTGTTAAGGGTACCGAGTGTGGTCTTTAGTTCAGGGAGTCCAGTGTTGGTGCGGCGGCTGACGTATCCGTACACCAGGACCCTGAATACTGATTTCCGACTTTGTACATGAAAAAACTGATTGAGTGTGTGTTTCCAAAGTATTAAAGTCAGCTCAAACCGGGTCATCTCACCAGGTATAAACGTTGATCATGTCGCATATGTTCAGGATGTATCCACGCAAACAGTCAGTTGGAGTTCCGATAAAGTACTCGATGACGGCTCACCGAGCGACGAGGCTCTAGTGCAGGGCCTTTTACTATGTTGGCACCCTCGGGTGGTGTACCAGCAGCACCACCACCTATTGGGCAGCAGATTCCAACAGCTTTACTAGCAAACTATGCACGCTGGCAGAGCACGTTGCACGAGTTCCAGTAGAGCAGTGGTTGGAGGGGATTGCTAGAGTTTTCCGCCTAGCTGAGACATCAGTAGAGTGGATGGTGGATTTGGCCAATAATGTTTTCTAGTGAATGACCATGAGGATGGTCCGCATAGTGATGAGGCTTCGGTAGGTGGACCGATGCCTGAGATAGTGCCTTCGGGTAGCGTGTCAGCTATACATCACTACCTGTTGATCAGAAGTTACAACCGGCGGTACCAGTAGGTGACACATTTAGGCTTACTGACTTATACGTGTTCTAACATCAGATACCCTCAAGTTCTGAGGCGGACCTGACTCACAGGCGGCTGAGGACTGGCTTGAGGAGGTAGTAGAGAGTTTTCTAGATCTTATACAATTTCGTCGGGACGACGTGTTTATAGCTGAGAATTCATCGAGGCATACCGAACATACCAGGTACTCGATGGATGCGTTTCGATCAGTGTAATAGAGGTCAGACCTCTGAGCATGGTATGTTTAAGGGCTTTTGATCCAACACCCTTTTCTCTATGCATTCCTACTTAGGCTAGGGTGATAGAAGGAACCTTTGTGGTTGAGAATTCTTTCTGAACAAATACATCCAGAGAATGATAGAAGTTTCGGAAGCAGGAAACTGGCGCCAGTCTCAAGGACTTGGGCGTGTAAAATGATTCAAGAAGAGGAAAGGTTAAGGACAGATAAATCTGCACAGCAGCTGACATGGAGGCAGAGCTAGGACAGTAGCTTGTGGTGGTGTATATTTCAACATGTTACCATCACCCGCCTTTGTAGTCCCCACTAGACTCAGGGAGTTGGAGAGCAGGGAAAGAGATTAGCTACTTACGGTCATAGAGTGTGACCAAAAAGGGCTCTAAGGATGATTCGAAGTGCGGACTTTGTCTTCTACAAACTGCTGTTGCCATAGACATCGATACGAATCATCCCTTCCTTCCATGAATCTAGTCCCAGACCTAGAGTTTCCGGTTAAGTCATTGACTTGACCCTCACGTCTGGAGATACCTTTGGGAGGAGACTCGATAGTCACACTTACGTTGACGGTGTGATCTGACCCTTGAGGCGAGAGAATCGGTTGGGACCTCTTGGTGGCAGCGTCGAGGCCTTACGACGTTAGTTTGAGTATGGATTTGGAAATCACTATTCATACTCAAATTAACGGTATTAGGCAAGCGTCGGGATGGGTTTTCCTTGGTCGGCGAAAAGGAAACCCTGGGCAGCTCATGTTAAACTCATGCACGGGAGGGTGCGACCGATCACTCTTGAGTCGGCCAACCTTACCCTCGAGGCAACAGTCGTTTGAGTTCCAGTTCTAACAGGAATTGGAAACCTCTGATGTTTGAGGATGACGATCACGTCCTTATACGAGTCTCACCTCGATGAGGTTTACGGAGATGTGGCTAGGGATGCAAGTTATCTCCGAGGTTCAACGGACCTTTCTAGGTCCACAGGTGGGTAGGCGAGGTGGTTTACCGCTTGACCCATCCACTTCAGTTGCACTAGGTGCACGACGTTTTCCACGTATCTCAACTGAGGAGATACGTGCTCGACCCTCCGCATATCATAGACTATGGGGAGCTGGACGATGGCGATCAGGTGTCTTTCACGGAGGTTCTAGTGGGGATCGAGGATCGATATGTGTGGATCCTACGAGGACGATCGATTCCTCGGGTGTGCTTTCTTTGGCATTACAGGAACCTCCAGGTAAGCACATGGGAGCGGAAGGCTCAGATGCGTGCTCTGTACCGCTTTTGTGACCCTAGTTGTCTTGAAGCTTTACGGGGACTTAAATCCCTGAGGTGGGAGTAATATAAAGTCCCGGAAATTTCAAGGAATTTTTTTTCTTAATTTTCTTTGGAATTTTACAAGAACGCATTTTCTGATGGCGCCTGATTCCGAGGCCCGGTGTGCCCGAAATTAATTTCTGAAGTTTGGCCCGGGTACGTTTAGTGAACAGCAAGCGGGGGTTTTCTAACTTTTGAACCGTTGCTCAGAATTGAAATCTGAGGACACCGATGAACTCACAGCGCCGATATTCGCATAAGGAGACCTTTTCTGAGGCTGCGTTTTATGAGGGATGGGAGTTAGTTTTGGGGGGAATTTACAAGAAGTTAAATAAATTGTGGAACACAATTTATTTTAAACCATGTTGGTTATATCCTCCCAAAGGGAGTTAGAGGTGGGACCCACATCCACTTAACCTCCCTTGAGAGGATTAAGTGTGGTGGGGCCCACACAAACCCTAACTCTTCAACTCCCCTTTAAACTCCCAATAACTCATCATCATTTTAATTTTTACAACTTGTGTTATTAATTAAGTTGAGTTACTTAATTTTTCAAACCTTTGAAATTCAAATGTGTTGTTGTGTTAATAAAATAAGAAATAGTCTTATTTTATTTTTGTTAGAGTTTTGTATCCTTGAGAGAGTTGGGAAGTCTTATTCATCTTCTTCAAACTCGATGAAGAACGCGAAGAACACCGTTATTCAACGAAGAACATCTCCGCCAAAGAACACAGTCCTTCCGCGATGCTGTATCCGCGACGCGACGTACTTCTTCCGCATCATCTCTTCCGCGATGGTTTTCCACGACGAAATCGCCGTCAAAGAACATCGAATCCTCGCTTCACGACGTCGACGTTCTTTCCCCGCGACGCCTAACCTCCGCGACGCTCGTCATCCGCGGGTCGTTGACGAACACCACTCTTGAAGCCGAGGTAGGGGATTATTGATATTTTATTTAATTATTTCCATTCTTGATTCTAGAATGTCGAACTTCGAGGATAAACAACTAAATGTTATCGTTTAACGAGAGGGGGGCTGGACCACACAAACACGGCCGAACCCCCCTCCTATGTACATGTTTGTTTCCTTGCGGATGGAACGGGATGGCATGGTTCCGTCGCACCATGCGGAAATTACACGGCAAGTATTGCGCGGTGCCGTCGCGCCACGTCAAAGGAAATCGAAGGCGCCATGGCCGGAGCGGGGCCGCGGCAGAGGGGCGCGGTGCCGTTGCACCGCGCCAGACGGCAAGGGCCACGGCCTGTTCCGGGCCACGGCGGAGCTTGGTGACCGGCGGCCAGTCGGGCCGCCGGTGTCGGAGCCGGAAAGGGACCGGCCACTGCCGGTCCCGTTGAGGAGGAGCCGGCCGGCCAGGTCGGGCCGGCCGGAAAGGAGAAATCCGGGGTAATTTAATTCCCCCGTCCAGCTCACGGCCCCCCATAATGAGTGGGGGCCACGGTTTCACAAGGGGGGGCAGGCGCCCCCCCTCTTTTTTTTCAATCAGCTCGGTCGCAGCCGAGCTGGCAGCGCGCCCAGCGCGCTGCCCCCAGCCGGACTGGCGCCTGGCCGGTCTGTCAGGCCGAGCCGCGCCGGGCCGGGCCGGGCCGTGCCGAGCCGGGCCGACCCTGTTCGGGGCGGGTCGACCCGGTTCGGGCCAGCCGGCGGGTCTCGGGCCGGGTTGGCCCAGGCCCGAAACACCCGATACCGAACTGTTTTGGTTCAAATGCCCATAACTCGGGCTACGAACCTCCGAACGACGCGCCGTTAGCGGCAATGCAATCCTTGGATCGAGGCGGTCGTTTTGGTATATCTCACTCAAGGTTTCTGATTAGTTTGAGTCGGCCGGGTTGGTTCGTACACGAAACCAACCGGGGCCTCGGAGCGGAAATGCTCATATCTTGAGCTTCGGACGTCCGATTGACGTGCCGTTGACTTTTTTGAATTCCTCTAAGTGATACGGATCTTTTGGTCTACTCCGCTCGAGGTTTGGATGTCGTCGGAGTGTGGTCGGGTTGGATCGCTCACGAAATCCAACCGGCCCCCTGGAACGAAAAAGCCAATAACTCACAGACCGGGCGTCTGATTGATGCGTCGTCTATCTCATTGAATTCCTTTTGATGAGACAGAACTTTTGGCATATTTCGCCCGAGTTTTGGATACATTTGGACAGTGGCCGGGTTGGATTGTACCCGAAATCCAACCGGGCCCCTGGAACAGAAAAGCTGATATCTTTCAGATCGGATGTCCGTTTGACAAACCGTCAGCGGCGTTGGTGATCACGTTGAGAAACGGTCCCTATAAGCATACCCTATGATGATTCGGGGTACAGTTGAGATACGACCGGGATTGGTTCGCTCACGAAACCAACCGGGCCCCTGGGATGAAAAGGCTAGTAACTCACAGATCGGGCGTCCGATTGACGCGCCGTCTGTTGCGTTGATACCCCTATGACGAGGCGATCCTTTGAGATACTTCTTCGAGGGACATTGAGATACATGGAGTATCGACTTGTAGCTCATGGAGCGGACCCTCCGAGAGACGAGAGTACGAAGTACAGAGACCGTGTAGCCGACAGAGACCTGTAGACTGCTTGTCCGATTCTATTCGGAGTGACTTACGTAGCCCAGTGGGGAGAACTACTTTGTGAGGTGGCAGACCCACAGTGGAGAATCACTACTATGTGAGGTGGAAGACCCGCGGTGCTTGACAGGAGAAGTACCTATGTAGGCTATGTGGGGGGAGCACTATTGTGTTTGAGTGGCAGACCCCGGCGGGAAGCACTACTGTGTGAGGTGTCAGGCCCGCGGTACTCGACAGGAGGAGTACCTCAGCAGTCTTAGGTTAGTGAGGAGTACATCGGAGTCGTGACAGGACCACTATACACTCCAGAGATGGAGCGCTTCAGCAGTTACGGTTTCGATAATGAAAATCCTGGTTTGAGCTGAGACTTTTGACCTTTGTGTTTCCTCATGATTGAGATGGGTCACTTGATAACTTAGGTATATGTATGGGCATATACCTGGGTAGTGGTTATCCGTTGATTTCACAATCCTTGTGTTTCCTCATGATTGAGATGGGTTACATGATAACTTAGGTATATGTATGGGCATATATATAAGTAGAGGTTATCTGTTGAGATCTTCTTGTGGTTATCCTTGTTGGTTTAGTGACACCATGAGGGTCTCGGGGTCCCTACTGACTATTGTTATACTCACCCCTACACGGGCTATGCCCGCACCTCGTTGTGTTGGTTGAAAACGACATGAAGTGCTGACGGAGGCCGAGTGTTCGAGGACTGGTCGGTACCCGGAGGTGGACTACACGACGAGTCAGTACCCGGAGGTGGACTGCACGACGTGACGACTCACAGAGGAGGTTGACGGACGAGAGCATGGAGGAGGCTATCTGTACCTACCCTTCAGGTAGGATCCTCTGTGGACGACCAGGAGCTGCGCTATCTGTACCTACCCTTCAGGTAGGATCCGTGGAGGACAACCGAGGAGCTGCTTCCATCTTCCAGCTTTTAGTCTTTTTGCTGTTGTACATTGTTCAGTTGTAGTCGTACTTTCTTTTGGGTTTGTATTCTGGCCCATTTACTTTTCAGTATTTCTTTTGTACTTAGTGTTTTTCTTCCGCTTTTACTCTGTCGTTCTTGTTTGCTTTTATAAAGGAAATGCCTTCCCAGATATCGGGATTTAGGCCTTTGGTGCTAGTCGCCAGCCCCTGGCCTATGGAAGGCGGGCTTGGGGTAGTCATGGCACGGGCCCTGAGTACGGGTCGTGACATATTTCATTAAAAAAATTCAGTATGATTGATTTGATAATTCTATTAATACAATTATTTGCACTTAAATATATTTTCATAAAAAAACATCCTTTATATTCAATTGGTTATAATTTTTATTTATAATAAATTTTTAAACCTATGAAAAATTATATAAACATGAGTAAACCCTATTTTTATAATTATATAAATATATTTCAATAACACCATTCTAACATCTAGGAGATATCTACCGTACTAAAAAATAATATTTATTTTTTCATTTAAGCTCGATGTGGTGTAACATGTACATTATCGAACATTATGTTTAGTTTTAAAAACACATGATATTATACAAATTATTAAATAATTAAATATATTATTTTTATTAAAATAAGGGTAGATTCCTCTATGGTTTTTATTATCTTAATGAAGTGTTTTCAGAGCACATCATCCATTCCAGTGCATCTTCCATGGCACCACTGTCTTCTTCTAGTTATGGCATTTCATTCTAAATTCCTCTAATGGATTTAAATAACCATATATATATATATATATATATATATATATATATATATCTAAAATTCATTTTTAAAATTTGTAAGATGATCCTTAACTTATATTTATATATTTATCTCATTTAAATGAAATCATAACCATAGATTAATCAATATTTTGTAGAGGAATGAAAATAAAAAAATTTAACAATAATATCATTACAATCCTAATTATTTTCAACTAATGATATTTCCACTTGATTCTTTCTGATATTTATTTACTTCATGGGGTATTTTTTTTATTTTAGAATTGAGTTTTACACCAACTCAAATTCTTCACTCTTTTAGATAAATATTAATTATTCAATCTGAGGAAATTTTTCAATCATCTAAAATGTGAAATTCATAAATATATTAAAGAGACCAACAAAGATAAATGATTAAAGCCCTTATGATAGGGTTCATTATTCCTCTAATTTAGATTAAATAATCTAAACATTAAAATCATAGGGAACCTCCCATTCATAACAATTATTTATTCTAGTGGACCAGCACAGTCTCCTAAAAGGGGTTTGAGTTAGTTGTTTACTAATTTCTACAAATTCCCTATTCCCTTAAATTTATTTGACCTCCTTTATAATCAAGCATCTAATAATAGTCTGTACATATGGGTTTATTATATTTTATTATTTAAACCAAAAAACCTTATTCATTTAAATAAAACAATAATGAGCCTCATAGTATTTTTATAATGTTAGACAGAATGACCTACTCTTTTCCATGTTGGATATTTATCACAACATGTATTATTCGTTAGAAAAAACCAAAAAAATGTGAATAGAGCTTCCCATTATTAAGAATATGCATCCCTTAATAGAAATCCTTTTAAAAATTTCACTTTGGGCTTATCATTATAGATTTAGGCTATTGTCATTGTGTCTCCGAATGATCTATTTTTATACTCTATGTAACATTGGTTCTAAAAATCCCCAAAAAATATATGTAGGTGTTGAATTTAGTTCCATAAAAGAAATTATATCTATAAATAGAACATATATGTCACAAAATCAACAATTTATAGCTTTTTATTCTCAATATATGACATTTAAATGATTTAATTTATTCAAAATTGATTCGGGAAACTCGGTTCTTGGTAATTGCTCAGTCTTGATACTCTTTAGAACCTAATATTTTGATTTTATGATCACTTCACTAAAATATTAATATTTGAAACAAAAACGATATATAGCTTCAGAATAGAATCTGGTTTTCCATTTTCAACATTATATCATAAAGAATATACTTTTTCTTTTCCTTTGAGATATGATCTTTAGAACTCGCACTATACCACTATAGATCTTCATTCTCAAAACACCCAAGTTAAATGTCATTTTTTCATTATTATTTTTATTCCATGAAACATCATTGATATTTGAAATCATTTAATATAATTACATATTCTATTAAAATCATTAACATTTAGTATAAATTTGATCGAAACTTCTCACTCCCAGATGTAATCCATTTTCATGGAAGACCCATTTTTTGTTATTGTGATACTTTATTAACTACTTTTTTGAAATGAAGAGATATCTATTGAATAACATAAATTAATGATTCTTCTATATAAACACATATGAAAATTTCTTCACAAAATATATAATACATGCATTGTTTATTTTCTCAATGGATTCTAAAGAGTTATGCAAATAAAATATTCCAACTATACCAACATTTAATAGAACACATATGTTTTATAGAACTCATATTTATTTTCTAAATTCATGAAATTGAGAAGTATAATCATTCCCCTAGAGTAGGGATATTTCTTAGATATCTATATACAATTCATAGAAACACTCTTACATATATCTATTAAACTAATTTTGGATTTAATAAATTGCATCTCAATATTTTGTGTTTCTTTGTCGGTATTATAAATGAAAATATTCTATTTTATTTATTCATTTTCTGAGATGCATGTAATGGAAGTAAAATTTAAATGTTCTCATAAAAAGGCTAATATCGTTGCTTATCTGAGAATCATGATATTCGGATCTCATAATCACTAATCAATTATCTTATAATATTTATATTCTAAAGATCATAAATTTCTATACACTCAATATTTTTTATATAAAATTGGTATATCCTTTACATATATAAATATCAGATCCTTTTTCTTCTCATGCATGGGTAACACATCATTCCATGTTTTTATGATTTTCATACCCTGAAAATTTATCTTTTTAAATGATTTCTTCTTCATCGAATTTAAAATTTATAAAATTTATTTTCCATCCAACACAAACTTCACGTTTTCACAAAGTGTTGAAATAAATGATGGGTATTTGAATATATCACCCTCTAAATGACTATGTTTAGGTACTTTTTCTCATTGGTCGGAGTATTCTATTAATCTATTTAAGTCATGCACAATTTACTTTATTAAAATGATACATTAACATGATGTATTACATTCCATTTAAGTCAAATGATAAGCTCATTTGCTTATGGTGATGTCATACATTAAATACCTATAGTACGACTGAAGTCAAATGAGAATAAAATTGATATTTTTCAGCTAACTATGAATCCTTAAAATTATGTCACATTACAAAAAATTCACATGATCACAAATTTAATACAAATTAGCTCAAATAAATAGAATTTATTCATTCATTTATGTTATTTTCCTGAATTATTATTTTCAATTAAAATGTCTTACGATCTATATGGGAAAAAACTAATTTTCATTAAATAGTCAATTTTCATGTACTCTAAAATGTGTACTTATATTGTTATATTTGAATTTACATAATCTTGATCTATTACTTGCCCATTCTTCTTAAAATCCACTCAAAACATATAACAATAAATTTTTAATTATTAAATTACTCCAAACTTACCCTAGTTAATTTCTAAGGTGTTGAAGAATATAGAATACCTAATTTCTTGTAGTACCCTAAACTCGTATTCCATCTTAAGTGCATCCTTTTCATTCAATCGTGAGCCATATGTTGTCACTTAAACCTTCAATGAGTAGTATATAAAAACAATCTTCATAGAAACTAAATTTATTTTCAACATATAGATGGATTATCCAATTTTAGCTTCCACTGAATATTTCCAATCACCTTCTCCATTGACTTTTCAGTTTCCATTTATTAGAAATTTAAATAACTCCTATTCAAGGGTGGATTATTAATTCCACCCCTAGGAGCTCATATTTTTTTTAAAAATTTATAATCCTATTTAAAAATAAATTTAATTGAGTAGTAACTTTGGGAGATTCTCAATACATCATATTCAATTCAATCCATTGATGCTTAATCATATCACCCCTCAATGTCCCAATCCAATACATCATTTGGAGATCAAATTTGTTTCAAAAAATTACCATACGTAGGATAAAAAAAATTTCTCATTTGAAAATTCACGATTAATCTATTTATATTCAATATAAATCCATTCATATGCATACTTAATGTTGTACTAAATTTAAAATGTTATAAATTCATTACTATTTGAAAAAAAAACTTTAATTAAGATGCATTTGTTATTCAAAAAAGTATATAAATTCCAAAATTATTTTTAAATGTATCGTCGAATTATTTCTCCATGTTTCTTATATTAATTTATATAAAAATTTAAAAATAAATATTTTACCTCTATAAATAATAAAACATTAAGATTAGATAGTGTTGATTATTCCCACCATAATAAAATTATCATCAATTAGAAATTACTATTATTCTATAACTGAAACGCTAAAATTATTATATAAATTCTATTCTATAATATTATTTCTAAAAAAGTTATCTCACTCCACCCCTAATAAAATCTTACGTATCATGAAAAAAAATAATTCTATAATATTGTGATTATTTTTTTTCTAATACTATTGACATAATCTTAAGAAAATAATTTTAATCCTGTTGAGGATAATATTTATTTTATTAAACCATATTGAATCTCTCTAAAAATCATACATTTTATATTTTTATTTCATAAATTAATATTCATTTTTTTAATTTCTTCAACCTTTTATGACCACACTATGTATGGAGTCATATAATAAATAAGGCATACTATCACTTCATCACTACCACATTTCAATAGAGTCATTCCTATATGATCTCTATAACAATCCCCAATGATATGATCTATTTCACAAAAATTGAAAATGAATACACCATCATAAAAAATAATAAACTTATCAAAACAAAAAATTTCCTATAAAATGAAAACTGATCTTGAAATAGAGACCATACTCTAGTATGACATTCTTTACTCCTATAAATCTACTTCTTTAGTTGATGTACCCCCATCTATAATACTATCCTATATAAAATTTTTATTATCACTCTATTATATTTCACATAAATTTTATGTTTTCATATATACATTTAATAAAAAATTTAACTAATCCTTTACATTTCCCCACAATATGACCAATTAAATTGTAATTAGTATAAAGTTTAGGTAAATTTTCAATTAATTTCCCACATGCAAATCCCATTAAGAAATTATTAATCTAGATAAAATGTGTTATAATAATCAATACATCTACCTCTAAATTTATCATTGATTTTTTTTCCAATTTTTCACTATCAGATTTCC
The DNA here is from genome assembly GCA_963277665.1 of Viscum album. Classification (NCBI taxonomy): domain Eukaryota; kingdom Viridiplantae; phylum Streptophyta; class Magnoliopsida; order Santalales; family Viscaceae; genus Viscum; species Viscum album. The sequence goes on along the minus strand of OY728142.1, from coordinate 168,829,441 downwards.
CTTTGGTTATTTTATTGATGTGATGCATGCCAAATTTTTGAGGTGGTGTGGTTTTTTCATTACATAGTGGAGAATTATTTCTAGTTCAATACTCATTGAAATATTATAGAAATCCTTCCTAATAACAATAATATTTAACTATGGTTGAAAAAAATTTATTGAAAAAAGTTATCATAAAAGGAAATTTTATAAGAATTTTTTTCCCGCATTTTATCCAAATGATTATTTACCACTCATTTTAATATCTATTAAGAATTATTTCTATAATCCAAAAATAATAATGGTTGTGAAAAGTGGTATCCTAAATCAATTTTTTTAATTTATTTATACCTCTTTCTAGCTAGGTGGGAACCTTATAAAATTCACATCCATTCATACTCCATAAATCCAAGATTCAACATTCATCATTCAATATTAAAATATCATATTTCAAACTCAAAAATTTTCACCTCCATGGTCCATGTCACACCTCAAGTCATATAACATGAAACAAATTGAACCAGTAATCATACATAATAACCATTAATTAACAACCACTAGTATCCATTGTTATTATCATTAATCACCATCATCGTAGTTGAAATACACAAAACTAAACACCGGAGAACATCATTACAGTAATCCGTGTTCTGCAAGACGAATCCCAAGCATGAAAGAAATCATGAAGGGAATAACTAGAACAATCCCGACCTTCAAATTTCAAAATATCACTATGAACTAAACCAACCCATATAATCTAGCAATATTAAAGAAACATAAAATTATCATGGGAGATAGAACCACCAACCTAGAGATGTGTTATTGTCCATCATTAAAGGGAATATCACATAGATATTGGAAGGAGAAAAAAAATGCTAGAGAACCTCCAGGAATAAAATTTTCCCCTAGAACAACACCTCCAAAATATTATTCATGGGCCATCACAACAGACTGACTTGGACATGCACATTGGACATAGAAGCTAGGGCTGAGTTAAAAAGAATACTTTCACTAAATAAAGTCAAAATTTGTAGGAAGATAGAACCAATTACAAATCCATCCATCATGAATAAATCTAAAATAAACTCAATTTATATTTAAAAAACACCATAACCAATAAATTTCATTAGTGTAAACGATAAAAAATAAGTACAAACAAACTTATACCCAAAGAGATCATAAGATCAGAGGAATCACCATAAAAGGGCCCCATCAAATAACCATTACTGTGAACCACCAGTATATCCTAAAACACCAATAATAATAATGATTAATAGCTAAAATGGATTCAATAATGTCATAACTAGTATAAAGGGTATCCTCATTTCATGGTTTAGGGACAAAAAATTATCGACACATGCCTAGATAACGAATGAATATTGAGGATAAACCTTAGGAGGAGAATCAAGGAAGAAGAAAGTGTGAGGACAAGATAAGGTCAATGTAGAGACCCAAAGCTTGACGTACATGGACATTACATTACATTAGCGGAATACATAATACATAACAATAACAGACACACAAGGATCGTAATATTTAAGTGTCTTTGTAAACTCGGAACGTAATCTTCTAATCGTGGTGAAAGATCTTCAACATCTCCCATAAAGGTCTTCCTACTTTTGTTTCCTTACCTAAAATATTTCTTTTAATCCTGGGGGAAAAGAAAACATAAAAAGGGTGAGCTCAAATGCACAGTAAGGGTAAGCATGGATAAAAGAAAACATACCATATACATTTGAACTTAAAAAAAGATGAACATTAAAAATCTTGAACAGCGACATAAAACATGGAAGTACATAAGGCATAGATCATAGTGGAAATTAAATCATGATAAAATATCAAGGGAATAAAACATGTAAATGTGGCATCCATTAAGTACATGTAATGATTTCCACAGTAGCCAAGGCATTGCTGCCAAGACCATCTTAGTGGACAAAGTCCCTTGCTGAATCGAGTTCACTCCTCATTTCAGTCCTGTTTTACTGAACCAGTTTAACCTGTCGTTCCAGCCATGTCTATCTCATGAGATATAAATCTTTACCCAATGAATTGGAGGGATATATAGGTCCCACCCATCTCATAATGAAATCATTCTTACTTGTGCCACAAAGTCAACATACATCATTCATAAAAACCCAATAAATAAAATGGGTTCCATAAACATCATCCCATCATCACATAATCCATATAAAATAAATGGATATCATTTCATAATAATAGAAGTGAAACCATGTAAATCATAGAGAAATTATACTTGAAACATACTCATATGAAATAATGTCATCTTAGATGAAAAATGGTTTTGATAAAACACTTGAAATGAATTCTTGAGGAAAATATCCCTTTTTCTTCAAAATCATTTTCTTTTCAAAAAATGTCATGCAATTTTAAAAGAAAAGGATTTTTTTGAAAATAGTAATGAAATATTTTAGAGGAAGCTTCATAAAAACAAGGCTTTATAAAACCGTAAAAATCCGTTCGTGCCGTATAAGTTAAAAAAACATTCTTTTCGTACTTTTGCCGGAAAAGTCAAAAAGTACCTCGTAACGTAAACAAAAGAAATATTCCTTACATACCATGTAGTAAAAGAAAAAAATGGGTAAAAAAGACCTTAATCATACATGAAAACACTTTTATACAACATGGACATGGATGTTAGAAATAACCCCAGTAAATACTTAGGAATAAGTAATCTCGGATATAAATGAGATTTGGAAAATTATCCCTTACCTTATGTCTGATATGCTTCGTATGTATCCGAGCCTCCTGTATAATGATTTAAATAATGCCATGGACTTTTTAAAAAATCATATTCATTGTTATGATATCATATATGGTTCACTTATGACTTTATATTACCCTTTCTTTTGTAAATTCCATGTTAAAGAGTGTTTTGGGTAAAATCGTTTCATTTGTCGTCCGTGTTTTGACTTTTAATTATTCATATGATTACTTAAGATCATGATTAATTAATTCCAGAATATAAAACATGATTTATATAGAATATATATTCAGAATATACATATATATAATAGATCGATAAATGGAAATAAATACACCGTTCATGGAGACGGTAGGCCGTACGTATGCATGAACATTTTTTTCGTTTCCTCATTGAATTGAATGGAATTAATTGGATTACATACATATATATATATATACATAAATCCAGTATCATTATTATGTCATATATTTAATGATTACTTATTATATATACTTTATAATCATTTATGAATGGATAATCATTGATAATGAATCTCATCGCGTCACGGAGACGGTATTCCGTACGTACGCATGAGCGATGATATCGTTCCCATGATCGTGGAATTTTATTGGAGTGTATTTATACTATTACAGAATCAATATCACTTTAAAATAATCATATATAGTTATTATTTACCCCATTAAACCCATCCAAGTAAGGCGGTGGTGGAAAAACAGATTACACCACGGCGTGGAGACGGTATTCTGTACGTACGCACGCGTGGTGATTTTGTTTTCCGTACAATGGATAGAAGGTGAAATGGGGTTGTTCCATATTTATTATAAAAAATCAGTATATTAGTGATACTGATTTTATTACTTTAAAATTAAACAACTAATGAAGAAGAAGTTGAAGAAGAAAGAATCTTGAATGAATCGGAAGAAGAAATTACCTCTTCTTCGACACGCCTCTTTGAAACCTCCTCTTAGGGCACTAAAATTGGTCTTTAAAGTAGACCAGAACCTCTAGGATGTTTCTAGGGAAGTGGAGAAGATAATTTGTCAGGGGTTGGCTGAGCCTGAAGGCTAAAATTGGTGTGAGGAGGAGAGGGAGGAGGTTCCCTTTTATAAGGGAGGAGTGGGGCACCTTTGGAATTCGTAAAAATATTAATTTATAAAAAATATAACCCCACTTAAAAACCTCCAAAAATGACTTATATCCGAATATAAGATGAGATATAGTTGTAATCTCATCAACCAATAAAATTTAGACATGTTAGGTATTTATTTTAAACATTATCAACTTGATTTATCCTTATTTAGTCAATTTAATTTTATTTGTGGTAATAACATTATAAAATTTAAATTATAAAAAATAATTACTTATTTGTTGTGAATTTTCCATAATTGGATAATTTTAACATTTTATACCATATAAATTTAAATTTTCAATTTTTAAATATATTTGTGATTTTTAAACATTTTTATAATATATTATTTTTATAAAATAACAATAGTGTTAATTTTGACACAATTCATTTATTTGAATTTAAATAAAATATATATAGAATATATGTTCAAAAAAAAGCTTTAATAGAATCATAAAAGGTCATATGCATCTATAAAATTAGTTTATCACATTAAATAGTTCATATAATATTTATTTTATTATTTTTAAAACCATTTATTTGGTTTATCACTTAATAAATAAATTACTGCAAAATTATTGTATAATTATTTAATATACATATATGTTGCATAAAAATTAAAAATAAAATCCTATGATGAAGCTAAATATATTAACTTTCATAATAATACATTTAATAGAATTTATAATCATAATATCACAATATTATAATTGTTATATTTATAAAATAATGAAGGTGACAACTTTGGCATCATTTAAAATAAAATAGTATAAGTGTCATAATCGATTTTATAAGGCTCCAAATGGTCCAATATTCGACCATTGGATGATTATGGTTTATATGTACATGAAAAATAAATTTTGGTCTGGGTTTTGGGCATTTTATGGTTAATATTAGTTTAATAAAAACTATATTCTTTATTTTTCACTAGATAAACAATTTCTACATCACTATTGTGTTACAATTAATGATAATTATTTAATCCCTAAAAATTAGAAATAAATTCATATGATGTAGATACATTCATTAGATTTTTGGAGACTATTCATGTTCGAAGTTTCATGAAGTTTATCACTAAATTAAAATTAATATACTTATAATATTTAAGAGAGTGACATGTTGTCACTTTCTTTGGTTTTAATAATAATTAAATTAATTTCATGGTCAAACGTCCATAAAATGAATCTAATCCGACCCTTAGGTTATATGGGTATAATTTTATCCATCCAATAGAATTTTAGCATGTGTTAGGGTAATTTTATAATATTATATTTACCCTTAATTACCCGATTTACCTTTAACTATGGTAAATAAAATTTACCGTAGTTACTATTCATAATTCCCAAAAATAAAAAGTTGCCTATTAATATAATTTGGACCCACATATTTCAAATATGGAATACTTTTTTCAAATTCAATACACAGAAGTTGCAGAAATTAAATTAAAATTAACCCCGTTGTTGAATGAAAAAGGGTTTTTGTTTAAAACATTGCAAAAGATTAAATTGAATTAACCTACGAATTCAATGTAAAATCAATGGTAATGACATAAATTATATTAAATGGTAAAAATATATTCTATTTATACTTTAAAACAATTTAATATTATAATTTAACCATATAAATGATTACGATGAAAAAGATGTTTTTAATTAAAATATAGCGTGTTTTTACTATTCATTAAAATATGAAAGTTATCAGAAAAATATCAAAACTTTGTCCAATGTAAATTTTTATATCCTGATTCAAAAGAAGAGTTTTATTTTGTCAAATTGAACTAATAAACATGTAAACAACTGAATTTAATTTGGGTGTGCCATCAAAAGGTGGTGGTTTTGGGTTGAGATCTGCGGGTGTAAGACCGGTCACCGTCGACGACATACTCTCCGGAGCGCCTTTGGTTCTGTTCTATTCATCTCGCTGTCATCCTCTGGGGTGTTTCTCAGCTTTTGAGGTCTACGCTCATGCATTGGTGTTTTGGGGGCTCCGACTCTTCTCAGGTGAGTGAGGGGGGGCTCTGTTGCGTCTGATGCGGTCGATCTAGTCGGTGGCGGCGGGGTTTCTGTTTTAGGGTTTTGTCTTTTCCCTGCCGGATTTGAAGTTCTTCACTCTGTGTGGCGGTGTGGTTGTTTGTTTTGCGTGGTTTTTTTGTGGTTTTGTGAATGGATGATTTTCTGAGTGATGACGGCGGTGACGACGGTGTCAGATTGGTTTTTTTCGGCGACCGGTGGGATGTTGGGAAGGTGACGACGGCGGTGACGACGGTGAGGTACTCTGGTGATGGTGCTCCGGCGACGACGGTGAGGTACCCCGGCGACGATGACAGTGGTAGTTCTGAGATATTGTTGCTGATGTTGACTGGTTGGCGACTGGATGGGGATTTCGACGTCGACTTGATCTGCGGTGGGTGACGATTTCCACGCTCGTGTCTCGAGGTGGATCTTGGAAATGATGAAGGGGGACACGCGGTCAGGAAAAATGAAAAGCGGTTTGGGTTTTGTGGCATGTTGATCGAGGACAGCTGGATGGTTTTTTATGTTTGAAATTTGAAATTTGTTTTGAAATGTATGGCGCGAGAATGTTTTGTAATGGGTACCGGCAACCCTTAAACCGGTTTTCGTTCTCTTTTTAATAAATGGTCAGAGGGTTATCCTCTGACGGCTTTTCTGGTATATCGTTGTTTAGTAAAACCCGGTATTGCGTAAAACACACACTATCGAGGAAGGTCGCGATTGCATGTAATGAAAGCCAAGTCAGGGTTGCGTGTTGTGAAAGACTCTTTTATTATTTCGTATAACAGAATCCAACCATATTTCATTTATACATTGAATATATATATATATATATATACACTCAATGTTGGATAGAATGACTATTATAAAACGAACTTGAAATTGTGTGTAACACAATCTAATAATAGTGTTGTGTATACTTCAAGATAATACAGTGTGGCGTATAACACAAGATAATCTTGTTGTATCATAAAACACATGACATAAAATAAATTTAAAAGAATACTTATCATAAAATATCAGGTTGTTACAATCAAGTCACAATCAAAGAAGTGCTCTATAATCCTAGGAAATCACAGAATATAATCCCATTATAAATGGAGAAAAATAGGAGAAACCATTAAATACAACATAAAAGAAATATAATTATCAAAAAAATATAGAATATATAAAAAGATGTCAAAATATTACGTGCCATTGTCAGGGGAGGAAACCCTAGGTAGGGGAGGATAGTTCTCGAGGGATGTTATAACTTATAGGTGTATTTTTCAAGGAAAAAAGAAGGTAATTTTATAAATGTATATTAATTACCTATGGTTTATTAAATTTTTCAATCTTATGAACTAAAAATACACACATGAGTGTATAATAATTTTGTTTTAGGAATTAAAAAATTTAAACCTTTCTGGTTTTGTCTAATATAAGTGTTATAAATTTTTTTAGGGGTATACATCGGTTTGGAGGCCCAAAAAAATGATAAATTAAATAATATTTGATATGTTTTTTAGGTTATGATAGATTATATTCCCATATAATCTTAGGTCAAGGTTACCCTAAGTATAATTTTTCATTAAAAAAATTCCCTTAATGTAATAACCTATGTAGAATTAGTACATTAGAGGTAGAGAATAGACTTTGGGGAAATGGATGAGTTAAGGGAAGGTATGTTACCTAGCTAAGGGTTTAGTTTAGGGTGATCCCTGTGCGAAAGTTTAAGCAATCCACATTAGGATTAAACCTATGATAGTTCCACATTATGTATGGAGGTCACTATATAAGCATTGAAAATATAATCCTTAGTGGGTGACATGGGCTTATGGGGTATGCTTGTAATCCCTAAAGGGATTCAATTGGCTCTAAGGAAAATAATTTTTTATGAAATAGATTCCCTAGAGAACTCTTAATGGATTTCTGTGGCACCAAAGGAAGTGTATCATCGTTAATTATCACACCAAAACCATTGTATATACTATTTTATTTATATATTTATTCAATATTGAGCTATTCACTAAGTATCTTATTAGATTCTAATGAAAATATTGACATATGAATTCATAATGATTTTTTTTCTTTCTCCATGATTTTATATTGGTTTTAGATGAAAACCTACAAATACAATTGCACAATGATATTTTTTTGTGAACATTATTATAACATTGTTTATATCATATGGGTAGCTCACAATTGACTCCAAACCATACATTTTAATAAACCCACCCCCTGTATCTAAAGGAAGTGGATACTTTATTACATTAAAAAAATGTATAAGTAATCAAATCCTGAAGGACCAATATTTTTATTAGTATAAAATAATGGGATACATATATAGTACCCTTAATACATTGTTAATTAAAAATAAAACGTCAAAATTAATGTAATTTTTATCCTTGAACTCATTCAGATATATCATCTTCATAACTAAGGGGAAAAAGAATAAATAAATGTGTGATCATATATATCTTGTAATTGATACATAAAGTTTAAGATATAATATTTCAATAATGAAAAATCAATATGTAGAGGTAACATAACTAAAATCACATTCCATTTAATAAATAACTTTTATACAATGTGAATCTATGTATAATATCATAGTGAAATTTTCATAGAAAAAAATAAATGAATTCCTAAAAAAGAAAATTCTTGACTATTTGATTTCATGTTTCATATGAACATGATACCATTAATATCATGGTCTTTTATAAGATCGTTTAAAAATTATGGTAAAGAACCCATAAAATTTGGAGAACATATTCATCCCATGAGAATATTGATGCATCATGTGGATTTTCTATACACATTCCCCACTCATTCTTCCATTTCAAAATCATTCATTAAATATTTAAATGATTTATATATTTAATTAATTAATATTAATAATCAAAAAACATGTATTAAGTAAAATATATGGACATTTAATTTTTTTTCTTCATTTAATCAAATCAAATTCAATGTACAAATCATATATAAAATCGGTATACCTCTTAATCAATGATCATGTCCATGATACAATAAATGTGGATATTTTATAAAAATTATATTTTAAAATAATTATGATCATGACTAAGAAAGGGGTATTATATAAACCTTAGAAGTGAAATTACGGTTAGAATATTAAGATATACCTCATTGAAGAGAAATTTATAAAATTTTTCTTACAATGAGCATATAATTAATAAATTTTTTGAATATTTTTATCCACTATAAATCCAAAAATCAAATTAAATGGATAAAAATATAATAAAAATTCATTTGAAGTATACCCTTGTCATGAAATAATCAGTGAATTAGATGTTTAACAGAATGAAAGAATATTGAGTTAAGAAATCCCTTACCACATAGTAATCGGTCTAATTGTATGCTCCATAAATTTAATAAATATCAAATAAAGTATTAATTTTCCTAAAGATAGTGATATTCTTAATATTATATAAAAAAGGGAAATTATATACACCAAATTAAATAAATTAGGTTGAATAAGTCATATATCTCACAGAAGTAAATGTTTAATGAGAAAATCATGGGCCTAACAATCCATTAGTGGTTCATACTTTAAACTAGTGTAAAATTATTTAACTAATATTATCAATTCATTAAACACAATAATAAAATTAATTGTACCTTATATGATACTTCTACAACATCATATCACCCATTAATTTTTAATATTTCATTATTCATACTATTTTGGGTGTGTTTGTTTCAGGGTTTTGGAGTGGTTCATTTGTGTATAATTATGGATTTTCATTCAAAATGTAAATAATACTATTTAAGTGAAATTATAATTTATTCACACAGTTAAATAAGTTTAAATATACCCATATATAATTTTCTTTCATAGAATGATTATTATTCATTTGATAAAATTTTAATGATAAATGTTTAGTCAAGGTCGGTGGTTTTTCTGACCATCAAGAAATTGTTTAGTTTTAGTTAATATTATGTATATATATTAGTTATAAAACATGAAATAGTCCATAATATACATTATAATGTCTTATATAATCATAATTATACATTTATGACCAGCCTTGTTGGCGGTAGTAAAAAATTGAAAATCATTATTCACGTTGATAGTTAACCTCTATAATTTGAATAATGGATTCATTTCTTTAAATAAGATGGGGTAGTAAAATGGATGAATATGATATATTACAATTGGAAAAAACTTGTGTGTGCAGGATTCTGGAGTTATTATTCCTTGATGGATGAAGAAGATTAGGGAAAATTAGGTGATGAAAACAAAATAAGAGAGGTGGTCTGAGAAAATTTTTTCTTGAATATATCCATTTTAAAGGATCCATAAAAGTAATTTAAAATTTTATTTCGGTGAGAATAATAGCACATAAATTTTTATAAAGCATGAAAGAGAGTATTTTTTATATATTTCATGTTCTAAAACTCTTATTTTGGGGAATGGCATTGTTGTGGACTGGTATTTATACATGAGGAGGGTGGATTTAATTGTTTATGTAATGATTATTTTATACATAAATCCAATGACATTTGGGTATAATTTGTTCCAATGAATTAGGATGATAAATATTATTGTAGTGGATTTTTATATTCTTGAAACAAATTAATCACCTTTATATACCCTCACATTTCATACACAAACCTTACATAAAAATTTGGGAATACCTAAATCATTACCAAAATAGACGCCTAAAGAAATAATTAGTTTAGTGTTAGTTGAAACATTTGATCATAAAAACTGGTACATAAGACAGCTATATATTCATCCACTATGTTCATCATGTATACCAAACCAATTAGACATATCATACATTAAATATATCTTCATATCCTGTGGAAGGAAACATAAAAGGAGGTTATCTCATATGATTAGTAAGGGAAAACAAGGGAGATATGTAAGAATAAACATGATCACAATGGCATGGTAATGTGATGAAAACATTATAAGATCATAAACATTATGTCAATCATACTAAATGTCAATATTTTTATAAATCATGGTTGTTCATAAGAAATAAATTCTGAGGAAATAAAGAACAAAATTTATTAAAATCCTACCATATGAATAAATCATGGAATTGTGGAAAACACATAGGAATATATTATGATTTCTATGGTATCTATGAAATTTCATCCATGGTTATCTTTTTAGTATGGGTTCACTACCCGTATAATCTTTGTAGTAATATTTCACTGTTAGGGCCATCTAAGTATCATGAGTTCACTCCTCATACGATATTGGTAGTCACAGTTTACTCCCTTTGAAATATTAATAGTCAAGGTTCTCTCCAAAGACCATCTCATCCTATCTCAGGAGATATAAAGCATTACCCAATACATAAGGTAGATATATATGTCCCACAAATTTCACAATGAAATCAGACATACATGTTCCACACAATCATATAAAATCATATCATAACCCAAGAAATGAAATTGGTGTCATAAACATGTAATCATATCATAACTTGTGAAAAAAGATACAGGTTCCATAATCATTTCATCAAAATCATAACACATGGAAAAATGCATGTTTCTAAATCATATAATCTATGGAAGATAAAATTGTGTCATAAGCATCACTCTAAAAAAATAAACTATTAATGGATAATATTAAGAAAATATTTTCTTCATTTAATATAAGGGAATGAGTATCTTCTATAGATTTCATTTTAAATGGAGAAAACATTGAATGATATTTCGAAAACATTTCTTTATACAAGTATCCAATATTATCAAAAAAATATTTAAAAACTAAAATCCTTTTGAGAAACAATTACATTATAATAAATATTATAGATTATTAAAATATTTTTAATAACACTTTGGAAGCATATTTTATTTAAAATTAAAAAATAAGGCATGAAAATTCTTTGAAAAACATTTTTTTTGAAACATATTAAATATTCTATAAAAGTTTTCAAAACTGTTTCATTGAAAATACATTGAAAAATTATAATTAAATCATGAAATTTTTTTGATAACTATTTCATTGAAAATAATCTTAATATTTTGTAAATAAATCTGGAAAATGTTTCGAAAATAATATCATTGAAACCACTTTATAAAAACATAAAGAAATATTGAAAACATTTTGAAACCCATTTCATTAAAAATAACTTTGAAAACTTCTAATGAAATATTGAAATGATTTTGGAATCCATTTTTTAATATAATTTGTATCCATATAAATAATTATTAAAGATGTTTTGAAAATAATTTCATTTCAAATAATTTTAAATATATGTAAGGAAATATTGAAAACAGTTTGAAACCCATTCCTATGAAAATAAATTGAAAAAATATAAGGAAATCATGAAAACATTTTGAAAACAATTTCATTACAAATAAGTTTTAAAATCTGTTCATAAACCATGAAAATGATTTGAAAAACATATAATTGAACAAAATTTGAAAAAATATAATGAAAGCTAATAAACATTCTAGTATACATTTCCTTGAAAATAAAAATTTAAACATTTTAATCAAATCATGATAAGGTTTTGAAAACCATTTTATTGTATATACTTTTAAAACATATAATGAAATATTAAAAATGTTTTGAAAACAATTTATTTTCAAATACATTTAAAACGTAAAAAATAATCATCAATGTTTTTTGAAAACCATTTATTTGAAAATAACAATTAAAACTAGTAAAGAAATATTGAAAAAAATTTGAAAACCATTTTCCATTAAAACATATGAATGAATATTGAAAATATATTGAAACCAGTTTTCTGTGAAATTTAATTTTATAGAAATCATATTAAAAATTAATCTATTTAAATATAGAATGTAATTTCCTATAAATGATAGATGGTTAATGACTACATTGTTTACAAGGAAAAAAATATAGATTTTACACTATTAAAAAGTAAGAAAATTACTTATTCAGAAACAAACAATAGAATTACATTAAATACATTGGTAAAATAAAAAAAGTGATCAAATTTATTTTAATCATTATTGTATAGTACAAAGGTCTTGTAAACACTTTTAAGAATACATGTTTTTGAAGGAACATATATTTTTGACTAAAGATATAGGTAAATTCAAGATTTCGTAAAAATATTATTAATTATATTTCGGGCCAAAGAGTGTAAAATGGTACAAATATATCACGATATCATGAATAAATAGTGTAGAATTAAATTCAAGAGTTTTCTAGAAAGTAGGATCATAATTTATCATCAAACGATAAACCTAAATAATCTTGATAAGTGAGGATATTGTTTCAATAAACAATTATCACATGGTAAATTTAGATCATAATTGTCATGAAAGAAAATTAAATATAATTAAGCATAAAATATATTAAAATTATTTTTATTCATGATATAATATTTTAATTTTATTTATATACACCTCGTTAAATAACATAGGTTCCTAAAAAAACATGTGTCTCAAAGATAAAAAATTGAGACAAAACAAGTTTACTGATTTGTTATCTTTTGAAAAAATGACACCCCTGAAAGAAAGATCAGAAAATGGATAATTATATAAAAATAAATAAAATAATAATCATCATATAATACGTTCATAGTTAGTATATACAGCATTAAGAATAATTAGTGGTGAACATGACACGTATCTCAAGTATATAAAAATTGAGATGAATTCCCCTTACCTTGTATCTTTAATCTCATCAGACATGTTCAAAACTCATTTATAATAAATATAAATTTATTATAAAACTATCACATAACCATATTCTAACATATAATACAATATATGGTCTGATTATGGATTTATATTTCCCACTTGTAAACAATTCTATGTTAAGGATACACTTCTAGTAATATCTGCTTTTTTTGCATCTATCTTAATTTGTTACATAAATATTCCTTACTCATGTATCATGATATCCTTAATTTAAACCAAGATTTAAATATAATTTATAATAATAATTTCTTATTATAATTATCCATTGAATATAGAAGTACATAATTGAATACACCATTCTTGGAGACGGTAGGCTATAAAAATTCATGAATGTTGTTTCTGTTTAATTTCCATATTGAGTAAAAGAAAGTGAATTAAATATATGTTTATATATAATTATCTAGGAATAATTATTATATCATATGTATCATATATTATCACTTAATCCATCTTTAATACATTCCATGTAGTGTGTGAACGTTTTATATCACTTTGTGTGGGTAGTAGTTCACACTCTCTCTAACTAAATTATCATATGTACAATAAATTGAACGTATGAATATATGTGTTTAAAAAAGGCATTAAAAGTCTTAATGAAATATAAAATATAATATATAAAATATTTAAACCAAGTTTCCATCATAATTTCCACCAAGAGGGGTGGTAATGGAAAAATGAACAATCATCTTTTAGTGAGGTGGTAGTTTATCGTACGCATAAACAGTATGTTTTTTACCCATTAGATAGATGTGTGTGAAAGTTTTGATCTAAACCACAAAATAAAAACATCCTAGTATATTTAGGATACTTTTTTTATTATATAACCATGGAATAAAAATATATGTGTGGGTGTATAATTAATATAATAGAATATTGTTTGATGGATGGTGTTACCTCTTAATCAGGTAAATCCTTTTGGTCTGAATCAAAAGGATTACATGGAGACTTTAATCCCAAAGTGAGGTGTAAAAGATAAATGGAGGGATTTTTAGAGGATATTTTAAAAAAATGACTAAAACTGTGTGGTTTGATAGGGGAGATAAAGTGTAAGAAGATGATGCTTTTTTATAGTGGAGGATACGTGACACTCTTGTAATATTTGGACAATCGAATTCTATACATATTTTTCATAAGTCTTTTGGATCCAATTATAGACCCAATTCAATCCAAGTGAGTATTGGGTTAAAATATTTCCACCTACCTGCTCTTGAAAATGTGTATAGGTCGTTTTGGTTTTTAAATTTAAGGTTTAGTCCTTTTATGATGAATTTTACCAAAATGATGTAATTAATTATAATTACTTTCACTATTATTATTGTTAAAAAATTAATTTGAACTTATTAGAAATTATAAATTATGGTAATTTCAAATATTGAATCAATTTTTTAATATTCCAATCACTTATGTGGAGATATTATTTTAATTATAAAATCGTAAGCGGGTCGAAAATGCGGGGATTTATGTAATAAAATTATCAATGTTTGATAAGTTTTTATATTCAATTTCAATTTTAAAATTGATATAATGACCAACATTGGATTAATTGATGAAAAAATATAATTAAATTTTAAAAAAAAAATCAATATATATTTTATCCTTATAAATAAATTATATGAAGAAGAAGTTTTGAATAAAAATCAATAATTTTTTACTACTCATTAAAAAATAATACCTTACATAAATATACCAAAAATTTATCCTTCCTTAATTTTTATGTTCATATTTAAAATATGGGGTTTATTTTGAAATATTAAATCTATAATTTTTTGAGAATTTGTATTTAAAATGGGTTCTCAAATAAAAGGATGTAAAACTACGTTTACAAATATATAGGTTTTCAACCATAAAATTAGGATTATTGTTATATTATGTATATATAACCTATTAGATGAATATAAAAAATATTTTACTAAATATATAACAACTATACAAAATTTATATCACTCACTAATTTTAATTATTTTTTATTTAGACAAAAAACCTTTGAATGTATAAAAATAAAAATATATCATTTATATTGAATTCATCTTATATTTTTATTTATAATTAATTGGTAAAAAATGAATTCATAATATATTTGTGTAAACAATTTATTTTTATAAGTTATATAATACTATTGGTAACATATAATTTAACAGTTAGGTTATATCTTATTTTATTAAATAAAAATATTTAATAATATATTATAGTTTAGTAAAACTCAGTATTCTATGTTATTCAAGGCATCAAGGAAATTCATTATTGCATGTAATTAAATATTATGAAAGAGTTTCATATAATGGAATCCAAACATAGTTATTTAATTTAAATAAAACTATTTTTAGTGTTTCATGAAATGAATAATATCAAAAATATTAAATTAATTCAAAAAAAGTTACACAAAATCCCATGGTGTTACATTTTACCATCCTTAAAATAAATTTTACATCTATATTATTATTGGTTTTCAAAGGATTAATACGTTAATATTTTATTTATACAAACCCACATTATTAAAAGTAATACTACAAATTCCCTTGAAAAGGGATATTTTGAACCATAATGGTTCCCCAAAGTAACTCATAATGAGATTCCCATGTATGAGAACACACAGGGGAGGGAAAATGTAGACATAGAAGAGAAATAGTTCCATCATTTTCTGATAGAGTATGATAGAGAATAAGGTATTGATAAAGTTACAAATATAAGAACCATAAATATGTGATAACTTAAGGGACCTTCTAATTTTTAGGAAATGAAGGTACAATGATAATATTTTTTGGTTTCAAGATCCATATACCTATGGTTGAATAATTTTCATTAAAATATATAATTGAATTATTTCATGACAATATCACACTTTGGGGTTTTTTGATCCAATTCAAATATTTCACTAAAAAGGATGGTGAATTTTTCATTCCTAATGTACAAACATATCATGATATCAATGATATTCCATCCAATTTTTCATTAGTTATCATTAACACAAAGTAGTTTTAATAGGATATCCAATATACATAAATACTTATATAGAGAGATAACACGTTAATATTAAATGCTTCATCTATAGTTTAATATAATCATTCCATAAATTGTTAACCTTATAACCCTTCCAAAATATGAAAAATAAAATATTTAGAAATAAACTCATGAAATCAACCTAACATTGATCCCATATATATCCCAAAGAACCACTTTTTTGTCATATTCCAAACATTTGAATAAAATTATCATATATTATCTTGAAAAATAATAATAACCATAATTATAATAAATACATATGAAAAAAATTCACTCTTCTTTATTCCAATGATTAATAAATATGTCCCTTAAATACCAGAAGCTATAAAATTCATCCTTGATTCTATAGAACACATTATTAATAACCTATTAAGGGTAATCAGTACCATCCAACTTATTAATTCATATCCATAATTATTAACTAAACAACATTATAACAACATCTTGAATTAATTAAGGTTAAGCTTCCCTTTATAATAATATCACCTTTTTATGTAATCAATTTTCGATGTATTCATCACCATTCAACATTACCTTTTCAATAATTATTGAAAAAAATATACTAAAAATACTTATGTCGTTCTGGATTCATATAACATAATATCTGAATTATAAAATATAAATACTTCATCCATACAAAAATTATTCTTAAACCATTACTCAGACTAAATAAAATTATTCCTAAATAATTATTTCCCAGAATATGAAATAATGGTTTTGTCTAAAGGGAACTCTTACTAAATCTAATAATGATTATTTTATTTAATTTAAACAATACTGTAAGAACATCACATGCCTTTTACATGTTCTTAAATGTCTCTTTATATTCAGAAGCCTAACCAAAACTTGTACAAAAATTTTAATTCTCATTATGATATTTCCACATTGGATATAAATTTTCATAACTCCCATACAATCCTCATCTGAAAAATTAAATGTTAACAAAGTTCCTTATAGTTCTCTCTATTGACTAAAATAAAAAATCATTGTGTGAGCACAATTTATCATTATAGGATACCATATAATCATGAGAAATTACATATATCGTTATTAAATCATGGATCCTAATTCTTTAATCTATGAATCCCTAGGTTTATTATAGGTAATTAATAGTCATACTCTACTTAAATACTTTGTGAGGGTTCTTAAAGTGTTTTAGAATTCAAAAAGCATATCCATTAATAATGTCAAATCGGGTGTGTAGTAAGGCCTAGATTCATGTATCGGATTTCCCTAAGTATGGCATGGGACATCTGGTAATATATTTTACCCATATATACATATATTCTAGAGGAAAAAATACATATAATATCTAGATAGGGAAGTATTTCTAGTAAACTCCGCACTCTATCCTTTACAAAAATTTTAGGATATTTTTCTTAAACATTAACTCATGCTTATACTTATCCTTAGAGACGTCCCTAAAAATTTTATTAGAAATATAACAAGGGGTATCAAAAAAAATTTTAAAAAAGTTTCCAAAAATTAAGTAAACTAATTTTCTAATAACAACAATAGATACACATACTTTTCATATATTAAGATTACATAAAATTTACAAAATGCTTAAAAATTTACAAAAATGGATATTGAAAAACTGTATTGTTTTAGTGATGTTGGAAACATGGGAATGAAAATACTAAGACAAAAGGGTTCTATAATATATTATAGTAGGTTTTACATGTATATAACACCTCTTAGAAATATCATACATGAAATAGATCTTCATAACATGAGGAAGGAAACAAAAAAAAGAATGCTAAGATTCATTGTAATGGAAAACATGGGAGACATGTAAGAATAATAATGATTGTAAGGGTTTGATAATTTGATCAAAATTTAGAAGATGATATTTTATATATCAAATACAATAAACCAGAATTATTTCCTAAATCATCGTAGTTGATAAGGCTTAAATAACAAGGAAATAAAGAACTTAATACATAAAAGCATAACATAAGAATACAATATGGAATAATGGGAAATCCATAATCCTATATCATTATTTATATAGTATTTGAGGCATCACATTAAACACAATATTAGAATTATGAATCCACTACCCATACCATCATGGTATTAATGGTTTTCTTTCATATCCAATATAGTATCCTGAGTTCACTCCTCATACCATATTGGTAGACATGGATTACTGCCATGACTATTTTAGTAGTCAAGGTTCACTCCCAATAACTTCTTAGTCTATCTCCAATGATATAAATTATTAATCAATTCTTCGGAGTGATATATAGGTCTCACCCATATCATAATTATATATACATACACGTTCCACAAAATCATAAACAATCATATCACAATTGATGAAATGAAATGGGAGTCATTATCATTTAATAATGCCATAAACTATAGAAGAATATACATGTTTCATAAGCATTTAATAAAAATCATAACCCATGAAATTACTAGGGTTTCAAAATCATACAACCTATGGAAGATAATTTGGTTTCATAATAACCATTCTATAAAACATAAACCATTCAATAATAATAATAATGGAACCACCAGATAATTTCTGTTAAGGTAATGAGTGACATCAACCAATATCATCATAGTTAGAAAACAAAATCAATAAATATTCTAAACGTATTTATGGATTAAAATATTGTTTCTTCTTATAAAAAATTTTAAAAAATAAAAACCTTTTAAAAAAATATTTCCTTCAAAATAATCTTCTAATATTATAATGAAATATTATAAAACCATTTAGAATACTTTTTATCAGAAATCATATAGAGTGATCATGAATTGTATTGAAAATTTGATTCTTAAAAATATATAAAAGAATATTGAAAATGTTTTGAAACCCACTTCATTGAATATAATCTGAAAACCTCTAAATAAATCTTTAAAATGTTTCAAAAACTAATTATTTGAGAATAACATTGAACAAATATCATCAGATAATGAAATTGTTTTGAAAAGTAATTATTAGAAATTATATTGAAAAAATATAAATAAATCTTCAAAATAATTATCAATCCATTTCATTGAAAATAACAATGAAAACCTTTAATGAAATCTTGTAGAAATTTTGAAAACCATATCATTGAAAATAAATTGAATACATATAAATAAATCCTCAAAATGTATTAAAAAATATTTAATTTAAAATAACATTGAAAACATATTAAAAATCATGAAATCTTTTTTAATTAAATTTTATTTCAAATACATTGAAAACATATAAAGAAATATTGAAAATATATTGATTTTTTTTTGAAAATAAATTTGAAATCCTATAAACAATTCTTAAAAAAATTGAAAAACTTTTTACATTTAAACTAATGAAAGAAGCATGAAAACATTATGAAAAAAATTTCCACAAAATTACATTAACATTAATTTTCATAAAAATTAAACTTCTCAATCATGGAATGTAAATGCATAGAATTTTTTTGGGGGTAAATCTTTATATGTCGTATGAGGTAAAAAAATATTCTTTGATCATGGTAGAAAGGTAAGAGAATTTCTTGTTCAAAAAATAATAATATTACATCGAAAACATTAGTAAAAGAAATAATAATTTAAATTTTTTAATTGTTATCTGATACTAGTAGAATGTTCTTGTAATCCATTTTTATAAATATGTTTTGAAAGAACATATATTCATAACTAAAGAAAGAGGTACATAATAATTTCTTAAAAATTAATTCTTAACTATATCATGTACCAAAAGTTGGGAAATTGTACCAACATATCAATATATCATGAACTGAAATTGGATAATAAAACTTATGAGTGTTCAAGAGATATGGATCATAAATTTCCATTAAAGGAAGAATACACATAATCAATGTTGTAAAGTGAGGAGATTATTTCAATAAACACTTCTCACATGATAACTTGATATATTGAAATTCATGAAAGAAAATTAGTTTATCTAAAGCATAAGATATCCAAAAAAGAATTATTTTCATGATGTAACATGTTAATTGGAATCATATAAACCTCCTTCAAGAACATAGGTTCATAACAAAACATCTGTCTCAACGATGGAAAATTGAGACAAAACTACTTTAACGATATTGTAAAATTTTAATCATTAAACCCCATGAAGGAAAGATAATGGTATGGATATATAAATAACAACAAATTTCCTAAAAATAATCATATAATTAATTCATTGGAATTATATACGCCACTAAACAAATATTGTTGAACATAACATGTATTTCATTGATATATAAAGTAAAATTAAATTCCCTTACCTTGGGACTTAACAATCATCATAATAATTAAAAAATAATCTATAATATATATATATATATATTTGTTATACATATATCAAATAATTTAATTCTTAATTATAATACCATATATGGTTTCATAATTTATTTATATTACCCAGTTTTTAATAATTCAATGTTATGGTTTCCCTTCGGGTAATATATGCCTTGTTTTCTGCATATGCCTTAATTTGATATATCATCGGTCTATATTCTTATATCATGAATTCCATAATTTAATCAATGATATAAAGATAAATTATATTAATCATATATGTATTAGAATAATTCATTCAATATATATGTATGAAATGGAATACATTATTCTTAGTGATGGTAGGCCATACATATTCATGACTATTTTTGTATTTAACTTTTGTACTAAAAGAAATAAAGTAAATTAAATATATGTATTCAAATATAAATATTTCAACATTCCATTAAAATTAATATTTTATATCATATATTTCTATTAAATCAATCTTTAATACTTACCATGTTTTTTGTGAACAAGTCATATCACATTGAGGGGTGGTAGTCCACACTTCCTTAGGCAAAATTATCATGTTTTCATAAAGTGTAATATATAATGATATGTGTTTAGAATGGATTAAAGAAGATTAAATTCCAAAAAAAATATAATATATAACACATAATAATATATATTCAATCGTAATTTCCACCATCAAAGGTGGTAAAGTAATAAATGAACAATAATCATTTATTGAGGCAATTGTTCATCATAAACATAAACATTATATTTATTTCCAAACTAATTGATGTGTGTGTATGTGTAGGTGAATAAATTAGCATAAAGATTTCTATTATTTTTATGATAATTTTTTAATAAAATCACATAATAGTAATATGTTTGGGAGTGGAGAATGAAAATAAATTAAAAGGGTTTGAAGAATAGTGTATCCTCTTAATTGGGTAAATCCTTTTGGTTTGGACCAGATGGTGTCCTTGGAACACATTCTTCCAAAAGGGTATAAAAGGAATGGATGTATTTTGGATGAATATTTGATCAAATCATGGATTAACATATTTTATTTTAGAGTTGTGAAGATGTGGGAGAAGAATATGATTTTTATTGTGGAGTATGAGAGGCACTCTAGTAATATTTTAACAAAGTAATTACAAACAAATTTTTAATATGTCAATTGGATCCAATAACGGACCCAATTATATAAAAGGGAGGAAATGTTTAAAATATGGATACCCAATTTCACTTGGATAAGTTTCATGGTCATTAAGGGTCTTAAATTTAAGGTATGGTCCTTAGGTAAGCTTAATTTTACTTTAATAGATGTAATTGATATTAATTACTATCACTACTACTTTTGGTCAAAAACTAATTTGACCATAATAAAAATTATGTATAATCCAGATTCCAAAAATGAATTATATTTTTATAAATTCCAAAAATTAATGTGGTATAAATTAATTTAAATTTAATCCTATCATCGGGTAAAAAATGAATGTTTTTTAAAATAAATATTTTTTCAAAGGTTTGTTAAATTTTTATTTCAAATTTTTATTTGAAATTGGTTCTATTGACATAAATTGGATTAATTTGTAAGAAGGGTATATAATTAAACTTTTAATATAATTTAGAATATAATTTTACCATTTCAATAAATTATATGAAAATAATTTCTGAATAAAAATCCAAAACTATTAACAATTCATTAAAAAATAATGCGTTATAGAAAAATACTAAAAAATTATCCAAACAAAAATTTAATGGTTTTATTTTATTTATGAAGTTTATTTTTGATATATTAAATCCGTAAAAATTATAAAATTTGTATTTAAAATAGTTTCTCCATTAAAAGGTGAAAAACTACAATTATAAAAATACAGATTCTTAAACATAAAATTTGGTTTGTTGTTATTATATGTCTATCAAATCTATTATATGAATATAAAATATTATATTGTTTATATCAAATATATATTAAATTTATTTCACTCACAAATTTTTGTTAATTTTCATTATTAAGAAGAAACACCATTCAGAGCTTAAAAATAAAAATATATCCATTATATTGTATTGTTTTTTATATTTTCATTTCTAATTAATTGGTAAAATATAAATTTGACATATATTTGTGTGAAAAAATATATTTTCTTAAATTAAATAATTATCTCAGTAACCTGTAATTTAATGGACAATTAAAATCTTATTATATTAAATTATAATATTTTAGAAATATATTATTGTTCGGTCAAACTTGGTCTTTTTTTTACACAATCCATTGAGGAAAGTCATTTTTGCATGTAATGAATAGTGAAAATGGTATTGTGTATAATAAAATCCAATCATAGTACTTCAATATATATTATACTTTTATCAATGTGGCATAAAAAACAATATAAAATAGAATATATTAACTTAAAACATTCAAAAAAAATAAGGGTGTTATAATACCCATTTAATGTTTTATTTGTTTGTGTATTTTAATTGTTTACTATTAAACTTTACATCGTTTCATTATTTTACTTATATTATGGTAAATATATTTTCTAAGGAAACATTTTTATGCCTAAAAATCAAAATGAACATAAAACCTAATTTTTACCCTCTAATTCAAAATATGAATTATATTTTACCAAATTAAATTCACATAATTGAAAAATTTTATTTAAAAAACTCTTAAGGACACATCAAAAAAGTGGGGTTTCAAAGAGATTTCTTTTCAAGTAAAATATGATTTTTTAAACTCCATGGATAATATTTATCATTGATTCAAACTAAATTAATATATAATGATATATAAAGTAAATAATTTCATTAAAAACATTCCCATTATGGATAATATTTTTTCTTCAATTAGAGAAACATTATTCACTTTAAAACTGTTTTCAGAAGAATCAGGTTTTTAAACGAAGGAATAATCTTAATATAAAACAAAATGGAATATTGATTCAAAATAATTTAAGTGGATTAAATACAACTCAGTATTAATTAATTTTCACAAATCCATATTAAATATATAATGGGAATTTCAATTTATACATTTATTAAAAAAATACATTTTTACAAAAATCGGTATTTTATAACTATTCATAGGGAATCAATATTTTGAGCAGATTATAAAAAACATATCAATATATAATTATCATAGGTTGATTCTAAAATATTATTTTATTTTTCTCAATTGAATTTTATAAATGTTTCAAAATTAATTTTTTTCCATATAAATCAATAAAAATCACTTTTTGATTAAAAAAATATTTGAATAATAAAATGACAATACTAAAAAATAGTATGATTCTTTTTAAGGAATGAATAATTAAATATTTATTTAATATGGACTAACAATATATTTCATAATATAGTTAATCTCATTCACACCTACAATTTAATCATTAGTTTATAATTTCTGTTTTAAAATAATTGTATTTAACAACATATTATAGTTTCTTTAATTCCAGTGTTGCGTAAAATGTATGTTATCAAGGAATTTGTATTTATTTAACTATACAGATACCATAAAATCCTTGGTTGTTATATTCATACCTTCTTAAAAGAATTTCATCCTTGAAACATACATGAATATTACATTCAAAACAGATAAAGGTGGTTCTTCTTCATAACATCCCATATAGATAGGCTCTTAACAACATGAAAGATCAAGATTCATATCTAGTTTATTATAGCTGACTACATGCATTTGTTCTAGCATGTAATTTCATAACAATGATATATGTAGAACATTATGAACATTGGAGAGGCTTGTTAGAATTGACAATCAGTACGCTATGGCTCCAATTACTTCCAAAATTTTGAAAGGTACGACGTACCTAGGGTTAGATGTACCCTTCAGAACAAACCTTATAACCCCATTATAGGGAGATATGTTCTGAAATACATGATATACCACATGATATTACAAATCCATTCTTCTGGTTTCAACATAACTCTTTTTCCCACTTCAATATACTATTATATGATCCTAAATAGTCATTACATTTATTATTGTCTCTTCAATAGATTCTGGTCCTATAAGTTTTTATTGAACTACTTCATACCTAAAATATTGAGTACGACATCTCCTTCCATATTGTGATTCATATGGAGACATTTGAATACATGAATGGGAACTATAATTATAGGAAATATCTACCAAAGATATATACTAAAACTGCATACCATGAATGTAAAGTGAAAATTAACTCAACATGTATTATAATGTTTCACTATTACTTTTAGACTATCTTCAAGCATGAGTATGGTAATAGGTTCTCAAATGATGCTCATTATCTAGAGCATTCTAAAGACTGTTCTATAATTTTTAGGTAAAACTACGATCTCGACCTGAAAAAATTGATAGGGGTGCACCATGAATTCCTAAAACATCATTAATATGTAGTATTGATAGCATATCAAGAGGTAAATATTCTCTTATAGTATGAAAATGAGCCAATTTTTTAAGGAGATCAAGAATAACCCATATACATTTTTTTTCTATTGTTATTTATTAGTCTAGTGTTGAAGTTTATAGTAATTTCATCCCACATCCACATAAGAATAAGTATACATTACATGAATCATCTAAGAGGATATATCTTACTATGTACTTTTTAGAAAACAAAGTATCTTGGCACAAAGTCTGTAATTTCATATTTCATATTACCCCACCATTAATGTTCTTTCAGATCCCTATACGTTAAAGTACTACAAGGGTGTAGAGATTAATTTTAGTTTTAAACATCAGAAAATAGATTTCTTTTCAGATAATGTGTTGATAGAACACATAATATCATTACTAATATTTTAAAACCATCTTCACAAACAAATCCATTCAATTATCCATTGTTCGGTACCTTAATTTTATTAAAAAAAATCATCCTTATGAAATTGTGATATATGTATCTTTTGTAATAAAAATGGTTTATAAATTATTTTATAAATGAGTGGTGTATCATATTCTATAATAATTACCTTTTTATTTTTTATTATATCCATGGTCATATAAACTCTCTTTATCCATTATTGGCTCAAAAGTCTATGATCATTCCTTCTTAGTGTATATTCAACATTATTTTCATTTCATAGGTGGTAGTTTATTGAGAAATTATAATATTTATGTAACTCGTTCCATAATCATTTCCATGTGTTGTATTATTTATGGGTAAATATGTATTTAAAACAATAATCATATTTATATCTCACATCAGTCACCAAAAATATTGTGTGTTTATATATTCAAAGAAAATATTATGACTGGTAAATCAAGAACAAGACATAGATTATTTTATTCCTTAGTATTCTATTTCTTTGATACATATGAAATAAATTTATCATTTTACATAAGGACACATCCCATTCCATTATTTGATGCATAATTTTTTATAAAAAACTAATCATTTTCTAATTGTGGTCTAATAATTATAGAATTGGCCAAACTTTTATTCAATTATTTAAAAAATTCATTGCATTGTTTTGTTTATATGAACATATTCCATTTAAAGGTGAGCTTGGTTAATAAGATATCCAATTATGAATAGGTCTTAAAAAATGTTGATAGTAACCTTCTCATCCAATGAAACTTCATATCTCAATTATGTTTATTGTTTTAAGTAATTCTTGGGTTACCTTTCCATAACAATATCAATTAAAATTATATTATTAGAGTAAATTTGTATATGAAAAGAAATATCATGAATCCATAATTCACATATGTTATATTTACCATATAACTATTTCTTTTCAAGATACCTGATAATGATTTGCAGTTGATTCTCATGGTCTTCATAGATTTTAGAATACACTAAATTATCATCAAAAAAATACCACAAGAATCATCATGATATTCCATTAATAATCTATTCATTTGATATATAAAAATTAGGGTTCATTAATCAACCCAAATGGAATTATTGTGAACAGATAATATCCATACCTTATTTAATATTCATTTTTTTTAATATCATCCTTTTTAACTCATAATTGATGATTTCTAGAACAATTTTCAATATTAAAAAATTATTGATCTTCATGAATTTGATAAAATAAATCATTAATATAAAGAAGATGATACTTTTTCTTTATCATAATAACATTTATTTCTCTATTATAAATTCACAACCTAATGGTTATATCATTCTTCATAATATAAAGAAAAGAAGATTCCAATAGAAGAACACTACGGTGAATAAATCCATTATTAAAAAAATATTATAGTGGATTTTTTTGTCTCTAATAATTCCGCAATGTACATTCTATTTTAATTCATTGATATTGGTCTTCTATCAGTGATTAAATCAATAGAAAACTCAACTTTACAGTATGTTGTATGTCCAGGTAATTCCTTAGAAAATACATTAATGTATTATTGTAATATAATTAAATATTAAATTTTAAGATTACCATATTCTTCCCTTGAGGTTGTTTTCTCTCCCCTAAGAGTTTCATTCATTATAGATGCTTGGGATGGATCAAGAAAAAATATCTGATGATGAAGTTTCTTCTATAAATATAATGAATTCAACATCTTATTTACAAATCACAAATTCATTTTTCTTGTAATAATTTTTAACATCATATTTTGAAATGCAGACCATTCCAATTATTATATAAAATTAAACCATAGGTATCATGAAAAGGTCGGAAAATAAAGAACAATTATTTGTCATAATGGGTACTTCTTGGAAAAAAACTTCTGAAAAAAATTCTGTTCTTAGTATTGATGGGCACCTACATTGATATATAAAAAAGTGATATGTTTATTTTTATTGGAAAATAGTGTATTTATAAAATAGAGAAATGATATGAAATCAACTTATAAATTGGTTAAATTTGAAGATAGAATAATGTACCAACCACCACAGAATTATTTATTTCAACCATAGTTGTAGTGATCACATAAGCTTGGTTGTCTCACGTTGGCCTCTTTTGTTGTATATTACTCTAACACAAGGTAAATTTACATTTAAATTGACCCAATTATTTTCAATTTAATGACTTAATATCGTTGGTTTTTTTCTTATGTTTTCACTCATGAGACATATGACCCATGTATCTACATTTGTAACACACTCATGTTCCCATTCCACATTTCCAAACATGTTTATTCCTATAATTCTCTCAGGATTGAAATTTAATTATCCCCTTACTCTTCTTTAGTGCATTACCTTTCTTATCATTCCTAACTAAACTCGTTTTCCCTTTATTTTTCTTGAATATATAGTATATATAAAAATACTTCTCTATTTTATGGCACATAACACATTTTTATCATATGATGAAATTGTATAAGAATCCAATGACCATTAAATGATTTTCTTAAGACATTCAATGAAATTATCATTCTTCATTTCAAAATTATTTAAGAAATATGTAGCATACCTAGAATATCATAAAAAGGTATCCTATCAACTTGCAATATTCCCTTCTTCTTTTTTTCATTAATTTAAGGAATTATATCTTCATTTCAATTAATTATTCATTAGGGAACTATTTTTAAAATAATTATATCTTAAAATGATTCAATTTTATGGGAGCAGTTTCATCTTCATCCATTTCATTTTTTATCAATGACTAGAACTGATCAGCATCACCGTTGAGAAAATATACTTATTTTACAACTATTTCAATTTCATCACATCACATTGCTAGAAATATCTTATGAATGTACATGATCCATTACTATGCTAGAACTAGATGAATCATCCCACTAAAATATCTGGTATTCTACCAAATAAAATTATTCAACATAGGTGTATCATGTAATGGATAATTATTCATAGAAACATGATTAATTTTTCCTAATATGTTCATTATCTTTTCACCTCCAACACCATCTATGTTTTCTTTCTTAGTTGGTAAATCCCTATAATGTCTGATAGTATTTATTTCTTTCCTTCCATTATGTGTCATCAATTAGTAATGGACCAAAATGAGTTCTCCTATAATCATCATGAGTATTGAACAACAATATAAAAATTCTTCTAATACTAAATTATGATAAATACTATAATTCATTATCATAATCATCATGTTTGTAATCAATAAATTAAAATTTATTTCCCAAGGGTTCTATTAAACTACTTCTGATAGAAACTATGTCCACACCATCTCTAGTAACCAAGAGGTCGTGGTTACTTTATTACAATGGAATAATGTAAAAGGAATCACATCCCAATGGACTGATCAATTTAGTATTTTTATTGAATTATTTATATATCTGTAACCATTCTGATGTTGGTAATATAATATTATAACTAAAATATGAAAATAATTTCAATCCATGAACTCATTCACATATTTAATCCTAGAAACCTTGGGAATGTGAACAAACAAAGGGGTGTGATCATATACCCATTAAGAGTAACATAGAGCGGGTATTATCTTGAATAAATATTTCATAATCAATATAGAAGGGTAGAATAACTGAACACAAATTCCATTTAATCAATAACATTTTCACAATCTAAATCCATAGATAATATCATTGTAAAAATTTCATGGATAAAAATAAATAAATTCAAAAATATGGTAATTATTATCTAATGGATGTCATAATTCTCAGAAATAAGATTCCTTTACCATCATGTCATTTCACCACACAATTTTTTCTATATTGGTGAAACTAATTTTATTTGGATATTGTATTTATCTCATGAGACTATTGCTCCATGGATGGGAATTTATATATAATCACCCAACTCATTATTTCATTTCCAAATAATTAAATATATATTGAAATGATTGATTAACTTCATGAATCAATATTTTTTATAAAGAAACATTTATTGAGTAAATGATACATATTTAACGTGATTTCCCCATTAATCAAATCACATCAAAAGTAATCATCATATATGAAAATGATATAAAACTTAATGAATTATCATGTCCAGGATAAAAGATAACTATATATTTAAGAGAAATTAATTATTCAATGATTTATAATAATAAATAAACAATGTTCAGTATATAAACTAGAGAAATCAAATTATTATGACAATATTAACATATTCCTCAATAAAGTGAAATTGAGAAAAAATACCTTAAAAGTGTCATATCATTGATCATATGAATTGATTTTTTGTATCTATAGTAAATCCAATTAATAATTATATTTTAATTAAAAATAATATAATTAATATTTATTTCATATATAATCGTATTATGACATAGTCAATGAATTATAATTTTAACCTCGTGATTAGTAATTGAGTTAAGAAATCGCTTGCCACATTGTAATATCAATCAAAGAACATTCCCCATAAATGTAATCATTATCAAATTAAAAATTTATTAAAATGAAGATAATGAGATTCATGATATGATATATCAAAAGGGAATTATGCACATATCACAATGTAAACATGTTTTGAATATGAAATATATCTTAAAGAAGTATATGTGAGATGAGAAAATATTAACCCATGCTATCCTTTAGTGGTGCATATATTAACGTCATGTATAATGGTTTAAATATTTTTATCAATCTATTAAAAAAATATATAAATATTTATAATAACATATATAATACATTTACAACATCTTACCATCTATTCATTAATAATATTTTGTTATTTTCATTGTTTTGGGTTCTTTCGTTCCATGGTTTCTTGATCTATTCATCTGTGTAGAATTATTGATTTTCCTGTAAAATAAGAATAAAACTCTATAATTGAAATGAAATTTTATTCAAGAAATTAATATATTTTTAATGTTATCATATATCTTTTATATTCCTAACTTGAGGATGATTCATTTTATAAAATATTAATGACAAATGATTAGTCCAATTTGGCGGTTTTTAGAACCATCACAAAATAGTATCATTTTATGTAATATAATGTATATATATTAGTTACAATGAATTTAATAGGATATAATATACATTTTGAAATATGATTTAACCATAATTATAATTTTATGTCCATCTATGCATGTGGTAATAGAATACCAAAAATCATCATTCATAGAGATGGTTAACCGTCATAATTTGGACCATGGTTTTGTTTGACTGAATAAGAAGAGGTAATAAAAGAAATTAATATAAGATATTACATTAGAACAATATAATTATAATATTTACATTATTTTATCATTATTATTCAATTATGGATAAATTAAGTGAGGATAATGTAGAAAATAAATAGAAAATAAGGCAGGTGGTTTGAGAAATATACCTCTTAAATATCACCTAATTGAAGGATCCCTTAAAGACATTGGAATTAGAATTTTGGTGAGACCAGAAATTATTTCATTTAGGAGGAGTGGTTGTAGTTTTTTTGGTCTATATTTTGGGAGTTTCATGTATTCTTAGGAGAATGGGTGTCTGATGAGTGGAATTTACACTTAGGGAAAGGTGGTTTTAAGTGATTAAATAATGATTATTTTTATTTAAAACCAACTACATTTGTGTGACATTAATTTAAATGATTAATATTTATAATTTTTTAAAGTATTTTTATGGTCATGAAACACATAAAACATTTATTTAATGTGTTATATTTCAAAATCTTTAAGATTTTAACTTTTCACTTTAACCCGTTTCATTATTTTACCAATTCTACAGTAACTCTTTTTTTAATGCCTTGACTGTTTGATGCCAGAAAATGAAAATGAAAATATCAAATTATTTAAAAATTATAATTAAAAAAAATTAATCCATTTTAAAAATTTTAATTCACATAATTGGAACAATTAATATTTAAATCAAAACACACTGACGTGTTGAAATAGTGGTTTTTCCAAATTGTATTTTTCAAGTAAAATATGATTTTATAATAAATATAAGAATAATAGTTATATTTTTGGAACATATTTTAATATTTAATTATATAAAAACTAAAAATTTATTTAAAATATTCTTTATTATGGTTTATTTTAATTGCATTAATATGAGAAACATTATGTACATAAAATCATTTTTCAGAAAAATCCAATTTTTTAACTCAAAAATAAACATATTTTAAAATAAAATATAATGATTAGTCAAAATAGTTTGAGTGAATTAAAAATAAATAAAAAATAATTATGTTACATTTAACCATAGTCAAAACATAGAGGGACTTGCTAATTTTTTCTTTTATTGAATATAAATGATTTAAAAAAAATATCTTTCAATATTCATTGTAAATTAATATTTTATGAATAATCAAAAAAAATTCCTACGATAATTTTGACATGTTGAATCCAAAAATGATGTTCATTTTATCAAATAAAAATTCTTAATCTTTCAAAAATTGAATATATTTATTTTCCCTCAGAAGTCATTAAAAATCACTTTTTGATTAAAACTTATATTTGAATAATATAATGACATTACTAAAAACATGTGTTGTTTTTCTAGGAATGGATAAATAATTTTTTATTGAATGTGAACATTCAAAATGTTTTATCATATTGTTAATCCTATTCACCCACCCCCCAATTTAATATTTTTTTTAAATAGTCATGAAGAAATAAAAATATTTACTAGTATATTGTGCTTCTTCTATGCTAGGTGTTGCATGAAACATAAGAAAATGAAGAAATTTTATTTATTTTAGAATATAAATGCCCTAGAATCTTTGAGTGTTATATTTTTCCCTATTTGAAAATTTTTATTTTCAATATTTTCGTCAATATTAACTTCTATACATATAAGGGTGGTTCCTCTCTATAACATCCTCATGTAACAAAATTGAATCTTTCAATTTACAGTTTCCCCAAGGAACCATTACCATTCAAGTCATCCAATTCCTCAACACTGACTACATTGATTAATGAATATCAATAAACTATTTATATTAATATATATCATGTTCTAGTTCAATTAATTCATATGTTAGAACATGTTTCGTGTATAGCATGTAATTCTTAAATAATTATATGTGGAACACATCATGAAATTTGGAGAGACTTGTTGGAATTTTTTCCTGGTAATCTATAGCTCAAATTCATTCCATAATTTTGAGTGGCATGTTGTACCTCGGGCTCAATTTCCCATTCTTTCTGAACCTTATAAATTATTTCCTTAGATATTCAACTAGAAATACCTGATCTCTCACTTAAACATTCATATCCTTTCTTTGAATGTTTTCATAACCATTTTTCTCACATTGAGATTATTTAATATGGGATTGTAAAATATTTACCACTTATATTCTCTCTTAAATAAGATTTTGGTATATAATTTTTCTTTCACCAACATCATCCCAAAAATATTATATGTGACATCTCTTACAATTTAATGTTTCATACAACAAAATTTGAATACATTAAGGGAAACAATTATTGTATTAAAATACTACCAAAGATATATAATAATCTCATATAACCTGAAAGTTAAGTTAGACTGATCAAAAACAATCTTATAATGTTTTATTATTCCTTTCAGACTGTCCATCATTGTGAGGATGGTAGGTTCTTTTAAAATTTAGAACAGTACTTATGGCCTTCTAAATACAATTCCATGATATTGATATAAAATGGGTATTTTGATTAGACAAAAACAATTGAGGTTTATCATTATGTCTTCCACCTTCATTAATATAAACTTTTTCAAGGTTCTCAAGAAGAAAAATTCTCTTATGGAATGAAAATGATAAAAATTAGTAAGGTAGTCAACAATTACCCTTATCATATCATTTTATCGGTGGTCTTTGGTAGTCCAATGATGATGTCTATTGTAATATCATCCCACTTCTACAAAGGAATTGTTTAAGGTTAGATGAATATTGTATGATGTTATATCTCGACCATCACTTTTTGAAATACAATGCATATGGATATATAGTTTTAAATTTTCCATTTCATATTATATCTAATAACTGCTCCTTTAGATCCCCATAAATCATGGTAATACCATGGTGTATAGAAAAAAAATTTATATAGGCATCATCCAATTTTTTTATATAAAGATATGATGTCGATTGAAGACATAAAATGTTTCCAAATTTTATAAAACCATCTTTACAAACATTTCCTTCCAATTTTCCATTATTCAGAATTTTAATTTTATAATGAAATCCCTATTTATCGAATAGATAGATATAATTATTTCTCTAATAAATATAGTTTCACTGCCATTTTAAAAAGGAGTTGTTTTTCCCCTTATATAAAAATTCCAAAAATCCATTTTTACTAATTCCATAAACATTAGATCTCTCTTGATTTTAATTTGGGATAGGATTCTTGGATCATTCCTTCTTAATGAATTTTCTTACTTATTTTCATTTCATGGATGGTAGTTTACTATGAAATCATAATTATTGAGTCACATGGGCCATCGTCTTCACCTCATGTTGAGTTCTATCTATGTAATGATGTATATAAACTCATTTAATCCATATATATCTCCCATCATTAACTATAGAGATAATGTCTTTGTATCATCATTGAAAAGATTATGGCTACTAACTCAATATCATGATTTGGATAGTTTTGGTCATGATTCTTTGACTACATTGATGAATATGAAATAACAATATCATTTTTAATAATTGAAAACCCCAATATTGTCTTTTATGTAACAATATATATCGCAAACCAATCATTTTATAATTTTAGATTCAAATAATAACATTAACTAATGATGTCTCCAATTATTCAACACATTCTTCACATTTTTCCTATACAAAGATAATCATTTTATGTGTTATCTTAGATAACCTGATGTCCAATTAGAAAATATTCAGAATGAAAGGTGGATAGTAACCTATTAAACCAACGAGACTATGTACCTTAGTTATGTTCATTGGTGTAGAACATTCATGAACCGCTAATATCTTCATAGGATCAACTGAGATTCCATACTTATAGATAATATACAAATGAAAAAAATTTATTAAAGCTAGAATTGAGACTTTAAAATTTTACCATATAAATTTCTCATTTTTTAACCCTCAAGAATAATACATAGGAAGTTTTGGTGGTAATCGTAGTGTTTAAAATACAGAATAATATCATAAATTAATTCCACAAATAAATAACCATGATATTTCATGAATAGTCAGTTTATTAGATCTAGAATAGTAGATAGTGCATTAGTCAAAAAAATAAGTCATTACTGTAAAATCTAAATTTCCATACCTCATATGAAAAGGTATATTTTTGATGTCTTCATTCATTACCAAAAATTGATGACCTCTATATCAAAGTCTAATATATAAGAAATATTGAGGTATATGATGTTTATTTAATAAATCATCACTATGAGGTAAAGGATA
The DNA here is from genome assembly GCA_963277665.1 of Viscum album. Taxonomy (NCBI): domain Eukaryota; kingdom Viridiplantae; phylum Streptophyta; class Magnoliopsida; order Santalales; family Viscaceae; genus Viscum; species Viscum album. The sequence goes on along the minus strand of OY728142.1, from coordinate 168,794,530 downwards.
CTTATTCTTTATCATAATAAAATTTATTTCTCTACAGTAAATTCATAACCTCCATAATATATATATATATATATATATATATATATTATTGACAAAGAGAATAGGGTATCGTGATGGAGAAACACTAGATAGAACAATCCCGAATTTACCAAACTCGTATAGTTGTTACTTTATCTCTAATAATTCCATGGTGGTAATTATATAGGGAGTCTATGATATTGGTCTTTCACTAGGGATTAAATCAACTGTGAGAGGTTAATATTGGTGGAACCTATTCTAGAGGAGTCTCTTTTCACAACCATTTCATACCCCAATAATAAATTCAATCTCATGTGATTCTATCATAGTCAGTTTAGCCATTATAATATATCTTACTATAGTTCTCTAAAATCAATCAATTTTTATTGTGGGATGGGGAATATTTAAGAATTCTATTAGTCATGATATTCATATTAGAAATATATCCTCATGTTAACATTAAAAAATTATTTTCACTCTTTTCTAATCTTTTTCTGTAACACTTAGTATCTTCTCTCTCAATATTTTTATATTTCATTAATTTTTTTATCTTTCTATTCTTTGTGTGATTATATATCTCATTCTTATTTACAGATGTATTAATACTTTTAGAGTTTTTAATTTTACCATGTCATAATGGCTTGTTGGAATTTTTTTATCTGAACATCATATTTAATTAGTACTGAAACATTTTCTTGTCTTTCCTTGTTGAACCCCAATGTTAGTATATTTATAAATTATGGGGATATCCACTATAGATCTCTATAATATTCTATATTAATCTAGTCAACTATCAATATTTGAGTTAATAATATAATCATGGTTACTAAATCTATTTAGTTTTGGTTTGGTTTATAGGTTTTCTTTTATAATAATCATTATCCCCTGTCTCATTTTGAACATATTGAAATTCAATGTGAACGAACTATTAAAATGAGGTGTTAGGTCACTCCCTAAAAATATTATTTTCAATATTATTTTACATATTTCTTAATATTCTAAAATTACATTTATTTTTGAGTAGTATTCACCTAAAAATATCATGCTTTATATTTTTTGGTGAGTTTTAAAATATATTTGTGGTTAGTTCACATAGTTTTTGATAAATTGTATAGATACCATTATTTAAGTCTTTATAATTTCATGTTTTTTGTTTATTTTTTATCTCACATGGATAGTTCTTGGTCGAGTACATACCAGTAGTCATCCATGTAAAATCACTTTGGATATTGTAGGGTCTGGGGGTTGGTGCACGGCCTATGTACGACTAGGGGAAACAATCTTGCAAGAATGTTAGAGTGTATATAATAATAAAAGACATGTTTTCATGATAAGTGAAATTATCCCAAACCATGAGGCCAAATCATGAATGTATTGTTTTTATTCCTAATGAATGGTGCACAGTTAATATGTGATTTGGTAAATTTTGTAATAAAAACCTAAAACTTGAATGATTTTCCAAAAAGAAAATGAATTTCCGAAGATTCATTACATAATTTAGAACCACACCAAAGATCTCTGGTCCCTCACTTGAGATACATGCTTAAATGGGCTCCCAAGCCCCTTTCCCTTTGCTCCTCCTTTAATTGTAGACACAACTCTATTGATACATTATATATTCTTCTTAGTTTTAAATTCACATTATTTATTCTCAATATTCACTTTTTTATCTAACCGTGTCATGGTGTTTTTTGGTTTAAATCCAAATGTGAAGGGTGGAATATGTGGGTTGTTTTATTGAACTCAAAGTGTATGGTTTGTGTATTTTATATTGATCATTCCATTTATGTTGTTTTCATCAAATTCACACACTATTAATTATAGTGTTTTAATCCCTTTCCTTTTTGAACTATTACATGAGATTCTTATTGATTTATAAATTCAATTAAATATAAATCATTATATATTTATATTAATATATTGACTTATGAACAAATTTCAAGTTAATTATTTGAATTAAAAAGGGGTTTTATGGTTTTCCAATATTATTCCTGTGTCAAAAGTGTAAATGTATAATATATTCTCAAAAAAATTCAAGTGATATTTTGAAAGTATTATGATGAATTATTTTACAATTTTACATTATTGTAATTGTGTGAGTTTGTTCTTAGAATTATTATTTATTGATATAATTGCTATTATTGAGGTTTCAATTGTTTGGTATGAAAAAATAATATTCTTTGATAGAACACTTGATATGGGTCTCTCTATTTAGACCCTCAGAATTCATGTTTATATACCTGTATATTTACATGTGTAATATTTACATATCTATATGTGCACTTTTAGATGTGTTCATGTATGTAAACATTATTTCCATGGAATTTATTCATTAGAAACATGGTTCCCTTAAATGTATCCCTTGTTTATTAAATTAAATTTTTGGATTATTTCAAATGATTAGTTTCTAAAAGTGGTTTTGTAACTTATAAATGTTCTCCTAGAGATGTAATTTCAACTTTTATTTTATAAAGCTGGAATTGGAGGCCATTTTCATTCATTAATATTGTGGTTTTATGATTGGATTTGGATTTTATTTGACACATCAAGGAATTGCATTTCATTATAAAAACAATGTTTCATTAAAATTGAAGGCCTGATTATAATTCGTAAATATTTTTCCTAAATGTGTACACCACCATGGAAGTCCTCTATTTTCATGTAAATCTTTGATTTGGTTCATGTTAGGAGGTGGTCTAGGAAATTTTAATTTACATATGTGGGTTTGTAATTGATATGTTTTATATATATAACACCTTACATCCCACTATTATAATCATCATGGGATACAACTCATCTTTGTGAGTTTCAATATACATTTATATTTATTCCCAATTATAAATATTATATCACACAAGGTATGGAGAGCCTATAGAGGTATGTTCTTCTGAGGAGGCTAGTTTATATTAATATGGTTGGACATAGAATTAAGAGATTCATCTGATGGCACTGTTCTATTTATGATGGCAGGTTTACCAAAGGCACGACATAACTTTAATTTTCATGGCTATCGAGTGTGAAAACCCGAAAATGGAATAAAAGTTAATAAAATAATAATTAAAACTATTTTATTTTTAAAATCCATATCACTCTTAAATGGTGTCTCAAATAGAAAATCTGAGAGTACCGTGCAGCTTGTGAGGATGTTCTTCCTCTATGTGTAGCATAACCTTGACTGGCGTTGGTCGAGGTTAAAAGTTAATTTTTAGACTTGTTAACGGTAAATAAACAAAACTTAATGATGTTTATTTTTTTTATTTTTAATTTTTTAGAGTGGGGACAATGTGATGCATCAATGGAGAAACCGATTCATTTTTTATAAATAAATCAGTGTTGCAATGTTGCTTCAATGAAAAATAGTAACGTTGAAACACTTTATCATGTTTCCTCCATTAATCAACGGTAGGGTCCAGCATAGAAATGCATAATGCTAGAAAATTTCTCTGGAACTATGGAGTATCTATAAGGAAAGGGGGAGTCTCTCTCACTGAAGATGATAGATTGAAGGTTGATATTCTATCAAATGATGAGGAATTGACAAACCCTAATAGAACAAGTTTCAATGTGATGATGCAACATCAATCTATGTCTATAAGAAATTCTACTCGAGGTTGGGGTTGTTATTTTATTTCGGTCTTTACCATTTCTTATATTTAAATGATGAAGGCAGACTAACCAATGAACAATATAACTAGTGGTTCGATTGAAATTATGAGAGGGTTCAATTTGTGGAGTTTTAACTGATGATAATATTAGTGATTTTTTGTTAATTATTCTCGTAGATATGAACCCTAATTGACATGAACATTGATCGAGGTCTGTTTACTTTTTTCATTCATGTTATTCCTCCCCCTATTCTTTATTCATCACGGGCATTCATTTTTTGTCCCCCATCTCAACATTTGTTGATTTATCGATCATTGTGCAACCGATCCTTGGGAAACGATACGACATTGACAATTCATGAAAGACACAACATGATAAAGGTGCATTGATGAAGATGGTGAATGTATTTAGGTTCTTTTTTATATATCACCATTTGAATGAAATTTAATCTAAGGGGTTTGTTACATGGATTCAAGCATATGGAAGTGAATATAGCCACTCATGGATTCCATAACATCTTTTATGTCGGAGATCAGAGCATTGGAGCACATCTGGTGGCCCGCAAAAGGGCTCACCGAAGTGTGGGTGCCAGCAGTGGCACGTGGTAGTGACTTAGTCACAAGTGGAGATAGGGGATGCAGCCAAAGTGGGTCATGTTATAGTGGGCCAGGGGAGTGGTGAACGCCACATCAAACCAATGGAACGTGGTCATTGGCTAGTCGAGTTGGCCACATGATGTAGAGGATAACCTGTAGCAACGGTTACGGGTGAGAGGTGGGATGTGTAAATAGATGCTTCTCCTGGACCAAACCAATCTACACCATGTGGACAGGGTTAGCTGGGCCACTCCAGTAGGCCCATAAGTTCAGGCTACCACATCAGGTCGGCACATCAAGCTTGTTCAACCCGACATGATGGGATGGACCGAGCGGGTCGGGTTCGTGGACCCTAGGCCGGGTCTGGTCATTCTGGCTGGGTTGGACATGACTGAGACACAACTGATCACTTTTCACTTCAATTCCCATAATATTCAACCCATAAGTCTGTTTTATGATCCATCTATATAGTTGAGACCCTCTCGACGAGTCGATCCTTTTGAGATGGCTTAGTGGAGTTTTATTTAGACCCTTAACGGCTGGAGTTATTCTCTTTGTCTTTCAAATGAGGGATCGATACATGATATTGATACCTTTATAGAGGGTGACAACAGTGATTAAGACCAAACCCTTGGTATTCTCTAAAATGGTGTGATGTAGGATATCATCCCAATCATTGAGGATGACTCGTGTTCCGAATTGGGTTGTCTTAGCTTGGATTTGACAATAACTCGGCAGGCTAGAGCATGTATCTCCCTTACAGGGACTAGGTCGATCCTCACTTCTCATCATGGTACCTTAGGGTTTGTGGAAAAGGTGCTACAAATATTTAGACAGGCACATATCCCCTTTCTTCGATGATAAATCCAATAAGGCCTTGATGTCCCCCAATGATCCCTGGGTGCAGGACCTCGTATCTGTGTATCGAGATATTATAATTTCCGTCATGGTTTGACCTGACTAGTATACTTTGTGTTGTTCTTAGTGTCTTCTCTTTGGGTGGAGACTAGATTAGTGGGATATCTTTACAAATGTATCTGATAAATTCAGATATTTATGAGAGAGTTCTCCAAGAACGAGTCTGTAATGATCCAAATCTTGTGACCATGGATTGGTTGTGATATCGAGGCTCCTTGTTTCAATGAGACCAGATATCTCAGGGAAAAATTATGACATATCGAGACCTTATTTTCTCTCATATACTTTTTGTTGACTAGTTCAATGTTCTCTCTTTCAGATATCTCAAGGAGTGAGATCTCCCTGAATTAAGTGGGCTACAAGTGGAACCATATTCTAGGCAGTGGATGAGACATTGCATCTTGGAACCCTTTATGAGTATACCTAAATGTCATTTTATATGTATTGTGGACATATACTTTGGTTGAGCTGACTATATCTTCTGGGTGGTGTTTCCTTTTTGTTCATTTACTTTGTGTTTTGTGGTCCCCTAATACAGATTGTTTTACTTACCCATGCACTGGCATTACATTCACGTGTCGTGTCTTGTGCAGCTGAATAGTGAAAAATATTGAATTTTAATTAAAAACTACATTTTTGTCTAATTGATTTGAATTGTAAAATTTTATTTTAATCTAGTTATGAAGTTTAATTATATCAGTTTTAAATCAATTAATATGATTTAGTTCATTGCATCCAATTTTTAATTGAAATTTGATATAAAAAAATTCAATCTTTTAAGCATTTTCACATAATAAACATATTATCATGGCACATCTGCGGGATTAGTATTAAATTAATTTCTACCACTTATATTATTATAATATTGTAAAATGGATTCAATATTAATAATCTAAAAAATTATAATATTTTCAAATTAATTTTTTACCAAAAATATTAGTGAATGAAGTTAAACATAATTACAATGATTATGATAAAAATAAGATCCCTTAGTAGTTAAACTTTATAATATGTTTCCAAATAGAATAAAAAAATTTTACCAGAAGAAATTAATCATTATTTAAACTATAAGTTAAAAATAATATTACTTAGTAGATAAACTTTCTCATTAGGTGAAAAATTACATAGAAACATGTCCAAAAGGAATTATATGGAAATATTTCCACAAATTTTCCTATTGGATCAAAAATTAAAAATTATTTTAGGCAAATGATTTAGGTTAGTCAAATCAAAACTACTTGTCTTTTTATATTTACAAGAACTTTACTCCACCTCTATAATAAAAACGCTCTTATCCCTCCTCCCCCTCAATTATTCACACCTCTCAATAAATTTTAATCATTCATCACATTCCTAAATAATCTCTAAGAATACCTATATTAATCTTAGATTCCTCCATTTTGTATTAAATATATACTAGTAATCCCTTTGGTGCAAACAAAATTAGTTACCCAAATAAGATTTAACATCCATCTACAAGTTCATTTTTTTTATTTTCATTATCTACCACATAATGTATTCTTATTCAATTCATGTATAATAACTAAAGTATCCTAAGTATGTTGATATGTTTTTTATAAGGTTTTGACCTAAACTTTTACAAAATTCTCACAAATGGGTAACTAACATACCTTTCTTATGTATCATAGACTACCGCCTCATGAAACGATGTCATTCGTTATCACCCTACCAAAAATAATTGTTGGTAATTACGATGGGAATAAATATTTTGTATGATATATTTCATATATATGATTCTATTGTTCTTCTGTAATTATTATGTACAACTTACCTTCATGCATTCCATTTCTTATAAATACGAGAAATTCATTTGAGGGTGTGTGGACTACCGCCTCCTTAAAGTGATGTGATTTGTTCACACGTTACATGGAATGCATTATTTATGTGTTTCGTAAACATATATGATATTTGTGACACAATAATGCTACCATAATTATATATATATACATTATGACATTTACATTATTTCTTTCAAAATGATAAGAAAACAAAAACAATGTTAATTCTTATGAACGACATACCGTCCCCATTAATACTATATTCCATTTCATATTTATAAATATTAATGATTATTATAAGTATTTGTATACTGAATATATATAATATTTATATAATTTTCTATTGTTTTTAAAGAATTATATCATGGTCAAATTAAAAGGATTAGGATTAATAAGTAAAACCATTTACAAAAAAAGATGATATTACCCTAAATATAACATTAACATGGAATTGTTAATAAATGTGTAATATAGTGTAATAATAAAAAAATATTGTATTTGATATAAGAATATAGTTCTTTGGATGATTTATTATAAACATAAATTTGTTATATAAATTTTATTAACATTTATGAATAGATTCAGGAATTAAGGTAAGGGTTTTCTGGTCTCCAATTTATTTCTATGAGAAATATTCTATATTAACCACTTATTATTATTTTGTGGTAAATACACTAACCTATGAAAAGTTATTTAATGAATTTATTTTATTTAATGTTATTAAATATTATAATTGATGTTATTATTTAATGTGTATCACGGTTCAAAAGTTACACATGTAGAATGGTGATTCCTTGTCTCACATCTATTTCTGCGAGACTAAGGTAATATTCACCACATGTTTCTTATATTTAAAATGTTACCAATGTGGTAAGGTAATTTTCTTTCATTTTTATTTCTTTGAGACACATGTTTTTATATAAAACAACATTCCTTTTCAAGGTGTATATATTTTCCCATGGAAATTTTATATCATAAAAAATCTTCATTTCATGATATTATATGCTTTATGTAATTTTATTCTCTCTTGGGGATTACTATTTAATGTTATGAAACTGATAAGAGTTTATTTCTACAGTCTCATCGCTTATCTGGATAGTTCACGATTATGATTCTAGTGATGAAATTTAATGATCCATATCTCATGAACATTCTTGAATTTTCTTCTCATTTGGTTATTCGTGACATACTTATGTAATGGTACCATATTTTAGATCTTTGGTAATAAATATTATTAGTAAAATGTCATTAAGAAAACATGAGATTATTTTTCTCTTCAACCAAAAATTTGCTTTATTAATAAAAACATATTCCCCAAAATGTTTTTAATCACTTTTCTCAGTAATATTTTAAATTTATTTTTAGATAATAGTATTTTTGTTTTCTAAAATCATTATTTATATGTTTTCATATATATTTTCAATAAAAATGTTTTAAAAATGTTTTCAATAATCCTTCATAAGTAGTCATGGTGATAATTTTAAAAATTTTATTTAAAAGTTTTAATGTTTCAAAAAGAAATTTTTTCAATGATGAAAGGATATTATCCAATAAGTTGTATTTAAAAGATATTTTAAAATTATTTACCAACAAAGATGACATCTTTTTTTGTTACTCATTCCTTTCTAGGGATATGATACAGGGGTTTAATTCATATTATTTCTTTGAATAGATTATGTTTTGATGAAAATATAGTTATGAAACCTATTTTTATTTCATGGGTTATATTTTGGTGAAGCATGATTCTATTTCATGGGTATTATTCTTCTAAAACCCAGTTATCTTCCGTTGGTTATACCATGATAAAAATGTTATGTAACCTTCTTCCTTTACAATGTTATTCTTTATTGAAATTTATAGAAAACCTATCTCATTATAATAAGTTAAGATATGATGAATTTTATATAATAAAAATTTAATTGGTTTTGATATTATGTTTATGAAAAGATTCTATTATTATGGTTCATGATATGATGAATTATTTGTTATCGTGGTGAACTTTCATTTATGATTTCATTATGTCATTAGTGGGAACTATATCTCCCTCTAATGCATTCATAAAAAATATATGTTTTATGATATCAAAGGATATATAGGGGAAATACCTATCCAAAAAAATAGAGTACATTAGAGGGAATCATATGAGATAAATAAGAGGGTACACAAGAGGGAATCCCAAACTTGAAACAAGAGGGTACATGAGAGGGTATACCAAACCCCAAACAATATTGAACATGGTAGGTCGTCCCATGCCCAAAATAAGAGGTCATATGGGAGGGAAATCCTAAGCCCAAAATAATAGGGTGCACAAGTGGTTAACGCATGCTTGAAAAAAGAGGGTACATGGGAGGGAATACAATGCTCGAAACAAGAGGATGTACTGAACGGAATCCCAAGCGTGAAACAAGAGTGTAGATGGGATGAAATCCAAAGCTAGAAACGGTAGGGTACATGGGAGGTAATCCCATGTCTTAAATGGATGGTCCCATGGTAGGTAATCTGAATCCCAAAATAAGTGGGTACATCCCAAGACCAAAATAAGATGGTACATGGGAGCACATACAAGACCCAATGGAGGTACACATGTGATTATCCCAAGCCTAATGTATTATGGTTGTCTTAGTATATATCCATAACATAGAATTTTCTATGATTATGTGTACACCTCAATTCCATGTCTTATTCATCTACTAATATCTCATGGATTATGTTCTTGATCCCTTTATGAGTCAGGTCTTGTGAACAACCAATATTTATGCAATGATTTATGATTATGTTCTTGGATATGCAGGGTATGATCCTAAAATGTTCTGATCATGTTCTCATACCCATATACTCATGTTAAACATATATATCTCTCTTATTTACCCTTTTTGAGCATCAAATTTCACTACTTTCTTATGTTTACATTCCCCAGGTTATGAATAATTTTTTTAAATAGTAGTACTAAAATGGGAAGATCATTAAGGGAGATATTTAAGATCATTCACCTTGTTATATGATTATGTTTCCATTTTCCCAATGAAACTAAACTATTATGGTCATAGAGAATTTATTTTTTTAATGTACTTAATATTCCTCTAAAATGATGTAATATTGAGGTATGTTAATCATGGGTCCCTGTAGTTGGTATCAAAGAAATGTTTTAGTTAAATTTTGTAATCTAGTATGAGAAAAAATTAATGAGATCTATGGGAATATTTATAAGGATATACCAAGCGATGTCTCTAAGTGTAAGCCTATGGTGTTAGAGATTTACAAGTATGTATCATTATTTAGTAATTCTATAAGTAATTATTCATTATTATATGTTTTTTGTTTTGATGAGTGTTTCTCACACCATGTTTTTGGTCATAGTCCAATGTGGGAACTAAATTTAATTGGGATAAAGTTTAATGTTCTGGTTATTGAAATTATGGGTAAAAATAATATTTATTTCCTAATTGGAAATCTCATCATGATAATAAAGAAGGTGCAAAAATTATTTATTATACTACTAAGGATAAAGAGGCCACAATCAACATGTAAAAGGTATGGGATGTTCAAATAGTATTTTTTACATTAAATGTATCAAGAATGAATAGATTGTGGTTGAGTAAAATAATAACAATATTGGTATTTCATATTCTATGAAATAATAAGATGATGAAACCTAAGTAATGGTTTAAGAATTAATTAGGATGATTTAAGTGAATATATTTTGGAATTAAATTATTATGTTACATGATTTGGGAAATATATATGTATTTTATGTATAATATTCCCATTAATGATTGAAAAGGATATGTTGAATGGTGATGAAGACTTAAAAAATTGATTTAATGGAAAGTTGATGTTTTTATTAAGTGAAGGTAACTCTTATTGTGTTAAAGTGGTTGAGAAAATTATATTTAATATTGATGAAGAGAAGATAAAATGTGTAATTAAAATTGGATATTATTTATGACATTAGAGTGGATAAGATTTTTTTTTAACAAAGTGGCTTACATGGTCATGGATGGATATTTAGGAATTTGTTGAATAAATCCAATGATATTTGGGATAAGATAAAATAAATGTTATCAATAAGGATGTCATGTAATTTACTTTTTTTTACTATGTTTCATGATAATAAACACTATAATTATTCACATTTATGGAATGTGACAACCAAGAGAAGTCTGGTCATATATAAGGGAACAATGTTAATCTAATTTAGTGAACTCCATTTTAATGCTTTGGATTTTTATTTTTTAGTAGGGTTAATGTTTTTTCATTTATGGAATGTCTTATGCTAAAAATATGTGAGGTATTATAGATTAAATTATTAACTCCCTATATGAGTATTTATACTTATTGGATAACTTGTTATATGCTTTTTATTGTGATGTTAAATAGAGATGGATGGAATGGTCTATCATTTTATTTATGGATCTCATGATCTATTAAAGCTTCAATAATGAAAATTTCACCTTCATTAAGATAAATATTAAATTGTGTTTAAATTTATCAAGTCTTAACTCCTGGTTAGGATTGTACTTATGATATGGAAGGAAATCAAGTAAGTACATTCTATTGCAGTAATTCTCTTATTTTAGTGATGGGCCTAGAAATAATTTGTTACCTCATTATTATAATTAATTATTATATCAATGTATTTTTTTCAATCCTCTTTTTTATGAATTTGTGATAACTAAATATCCATAAACCATGTTTTCTATCAATTTACATCAGAATATAATTAATATATTTCACTTTCAAGTATATTTTTTTCACTTTCTATATATGTTCTACTATTTGGGAACCTTATTATTAGTAATATTGGATTACTCTTAGGTTTTCAACACTCCCCTTTTAATGGATGTTTTATTTTAATTTTTATTATTTTCGTTTCTAGGAAAGGAAATTTCAATTATTAATCCATTGATAACCCAGGTGAATTTCGAGGGGTGAATTAAATTTTTGGATGGTAAAATGTGACAATATGATTTTTTAGAACATTTTTTAATAAATTATAGTTATTTTATGTCTATTAATGCATGATACACCATATTAAATAATCTTTATATACTAAAATACTTTATAGATTCACTACATGAAACATCATTTAAGCTTGTGTATCATGCAATATCGAGTTTCTATGAAACAGTATTTTATTATTTAAATTATTTTAATGACATAGTTATAACATGGTCATTAAACATTGAAATATGAATAGAAATAAAAATAATTTAAATATTATTTATAAATTATTTATATAAATAAAACATATTTATAATAAATCATATGAAATTTGTTAATGTCTTTATATGTATAAAAATACTACTTTATCAAATGAAACACTTTATATGTTCTCATGTGAATAATAAAAATATTAATTTTAGAAAAACAATGATATTTAATTTTATAAATTAAACATAATTTTTTTAATTATGAATGTAAATGTAACATCCTATTTCTATTTTAGGTATTCCTGGACTATCATAATTTAAATTATTATTACATTAAATGGGAGAATGGTTTATCAGTGAAATGTTTTTCTTTTCTTAAATACATCATAGAATGAAAAACACCCAATTAATACTCTAAGATATTCAATTAAATATTGTATGAGTGAAACACTGTGTAAGTATGAGTTTCTAAGGTCTAAAAATCCTCCGGGAGGATGAAATAAAAATATTATATATATTATTTTAAACATGGGAGATTTATTAGAAATTATGACATAACTCTAAAATGGTGGATCGAATGATAAATTTGAGACCACTGTTATGTCCGAAATATGGTGTTCACCATAATAGTGGAATATCCTTCTAAAGCACCAGACATTTGGATGCCTCTGTCAAGAGTTTATGTTATTAAATAATATTTAATATATTATTTATTAAAAATAATTTAATATCTCCTAAATGGAGCATCGTTTGAGAAATATGAAACCATAATTGGGCCTGGAAAGTGTTTTTTACCTAATACAAGGTATAACAGTTGTTCACATCAGGTGTTTGGATGCCTCTATCTCAAAAATAACCCTTTTTATTTTAATTATTTATTAATTACTATTTTTAATTAATAAATCATTAATATATCTCAAACGGTGTGTCCTATGAGAAATATGATACGACTATTGGGTCCAGAATGATGTTTCTACCCTTGGCGTGGTATAAATTTAATGGGCAATGGATGTTTGGTGTAATTTTATTTTTATGTTAAATAATTAAAATATTATTTATAAAAATGACTCGTATTGTTCTCTTTTTCTTTCAACACCCAAATCTAGCAGTTTTCCGGCATTGATGATCCTGAAACCCCCCATTTCAACTCATTTTTTACCATTTAATTTGGAAAAGGCTTAATGATTTAGAATTAATGACTTCATATTAATGATGGGTTTGAATGTGTAACAAAAATTAGAGTTTAATTTCTATGCAGTTATGTAATAAATCGACCTATGTTTGGGGGTCTTTAAATGTCTAAACCACTCAACCTACCGTGTGAGTAAATTCAATTGAATTTGGGTGATTCTAAAACCCCCTTAAATAAAATCGATTGCATCCAATGGTCTTTTTTACTTCCGGTTCCATGATGGGTTCTCTTCCCTTGTGTGGCGCCTGATGGTTTCTCATGTTCTTAATTGTTTTATTTTATTTAATCTAGTTCATTTTTCTCCTTATCTCAGGAGCTTCTAAATTCAATATCATTTGCGATAATGATTTGTTCTACGCACTATCAGTGTCGTTGGACTCGTCTCGATGAAAAGAACCTAAATCATATTTTTTTTATTTGAAGTCAGCGGTGTATTATTCAATATTCTTTTCTACTTTTTAAATGGTTCTTTTTAAATAAATTTATCAAAATCTAATTATTACTAATTATCAAATAATAATTGCAACAAATTATCAAATAATAAATTTAATGAAATTATCAAATATTAATTATGCCTTATTGAAAAATAATTATGAAGAATTATTAAATGATAATTTAATTAAATTATTGATAGGAAAATTGTAAATAATTATCATGTGATAATTACAAAAAATTATCACACAATAATTTCAAAATGATAATTTTATTGAGTAAATATTTATAATAAAAATCCAAGTAATTAAAGATATTTTCACTAATTATGATTGATTATTTGTGGAAAGAAAATGATCATAAGAAAATTTGGTAAATGGTAATTTCTTTAGTAATAATTATGAGAATATATTTATCTAAATTATAAAAGATAATTTATAAAAAATCTATCAAATTATAATTAACAAAATAATCGAAAGATAATTTCAAGATTATCAATGTAAAATTATAAATAATCATCATATGATAATTGAAATAAATAATCATCAGATTTTCAAATGATATTTATTACATGAATTTATCACATGATAATTATTTAAATTATATATGAATAATTATAAAGGATGAAAAAATTTGTAATTGTATTATTTTAAAGATATCATAATATCGAATGTGGTTTATAATTATTCTGATGAAAATATTTTGAACATATTCATTCACATGAAATGATAATTTTTATTTTATCAAAGAGATTGGAACTATTATCAACTGTGATAATCGAAAGGATAACTTGGGAATTATCAAGGAGAGAGAAGATATCTTAAAATTTATTATTTTAATCGATGATTTGAAATTATCTGTGACGTATAAAATTTTTTTATCCCATGTAATATTTTAATCCATAATTTATAAATTTTTCAGAAGAGAGAAACTATCAACACATGTGATATTTTATTTTCTCTTTAAATATAATAATTAATTTTGGTTCTAGGAACCCTTGAAGAACATCAAACTTCGGTGTGTCGACACTTAATATAATAAAATCATGAGGAGGGGTATTGAACCACTCATGATGGTTTATCATTGTCACTGACATTATTGACCTTGAGGTAGGTGTTTTCATTTTGATTATCCAAATCAATTATATTTTTATTTCTTGATTTATTTAAATTGTTGATTTAAATTCAATTGTTCAAATTTTCATTCAATTAAATTTATAATAAACCGATTCCAATGAATTGAGATATTTTAAATGGTTTTTGCATGGTAATTTAAGAAACCCCAAATTCCATTGAATTGGGTGTGTTTATGGAAACTAAATGATTTAAGTTGTTCAATTTAAATTATAAATTTGAAGGAAATGATTTTAATTAAATTGTTTATTTTAATGGTAGAATTAAATTTTTTAATGATGGAATTGGTTTTGATTGGATTTAAAAATGTTTAAAATCCTTAAATTATTTTATAGAAACCCATTGGTTTTATCTTTTGAAAAAGGCTTCTTTTTGAATAAAACCAGTTCTAGTTTTAAATGAAATGAAATTGGATCATTTGAAATGGTTGAATTTTATTAATCTTTTTTTTAAGAAGTCTCAAAATATTTTACCCATTATGTAAAATGGCATGCAATCCTTGAGTTGTTAGTTTCTTATTTGGATACACTCTACATTTTTACAATGTTCAAAAACATACATAAGGTGGGTCACATCCCCGATGGGTTGGTGACGAGTCTCCTTTGGCTAGTGTCATAGGGACATGTGTGTAAACATTTTTCTAACTTTACATCAGGAGTGCAGAGTCCTCTAGTTGGTTAATACATTCATACCTTTTGGTAAATGACCATTTTTCTTTCTTTTGTGTTTATATATGATATATAAATGTATGTTAATGTTGTAAAACTACTTTACATGACGTTTCTGAATTTACATAAATATTTTATGTAACTATTTTATTTAAGTAATGGTTTTATAAATACTTTACCATTGTAAAGACTTTTCCTAATGAATTTGTCCATCATTTTTAAAATATATAGCATGTTTTGTTTAAATATGTCTTTGAATTTCCAAACCTGATAATTTTAAAATTGAAATATTTTCTTTGGATAATATATATTTGACATCTGTTATGGAATCATTGGTGGTATCTTACTAGGTTTAGGCTCCCACCCTAATTTTTCCTTTGGGTGTTTGTAGACATTATTCTTCAAGGTTCGCGGAAAGGGATGTGATCTCTTATAGGTGGATCCATCTATAGAGCATTGGTTTGGGTGAGTGGTTTCTATAGGGACCTTGGGGTTGTTTTCCTTATGTTGTTACTTTGGTTGCAATGCTTTGGGATGGTTTATGCCTTGTTGACATTTGGTATATTACTATTAGTGGTGTTTCTTTTTTTATGCATATTGTCTTGTTTATTTTCTTCCGCAATGTTGGTAGAAAAATCATTCTCACTTGCATGTTTTGTGATTCCATGTGCTAGTCACCATCCCATGGGGATTGGGAATGCCCTTCGTGCTATGTTAGAACTGGCTCGATTATCGAGTTACTCGGGTACCCATGTTGGTTCGTGAAAAAAAAATTATCTTAGGATATATGTTTTAGATTTTGTGATATATTCCATTTTTATGAATAATCAAATATACATATTTTAATACAAAACAATTTTATCAACGAATTTATTTTTATTTTAAAAAAAATTAATTATTTTTTGTGTGAATTAAAAAATTGTACATAAATTAATCCAATTTTTTTCATTGAATGGAATTTAAAATATAAATTGGATACAAAAAAATCAATATTTTAAACAAAATATCATAAAACTCGTTGTCATGACATATTATTATGAATAATTTTAAATTATTTTATTCCACATAGATTATTAGAATTTTGAAAGTAGGATTAAATATTTGTAATCAATAGAATAATAATTTCTAATATGTTCCACTAATTTTTTGACCAAAAATATGTGTAAAAGTAAATAAAATAATAAAAGTGATTTATGTAAAAACAAGATTACGTAGTAGTTGGACATTAATTTGAAAAGAATAATTACATTGAAACATATCCAAAATCCATTGGATGAAAATATTTCCACCAAGTAACCTATTGTCTCTAAAAATAGATAATTATTAAATGAACATGAAGTAAGGGAGACCTCTCAATAGTGTCTACCTATTTATATTTACAAGAATGGCACTCTTAATTCACTATAGAAGGGAACTCACCCAACCCCATCAAATAATCACACCTCTGAGACAAATTGTAAAGTCCAAATCCTACACTAATATGCTATAAAATTCCATATCTTCATCCTAGAATCCACTCTTCATGATTAAATCCAACCAAGTAATCCCTTTGCTGCAAACCAAGAGGTGTTACCCAATAAAGAGGTAACGTCTTCCAGATGCTCATTTGTTTTATTTTAATTATTCACCCCATCACATTATCTTATTAAATTCTAATATAATACTAAAATATCCAAAATATTATTTTATTTGGTTATTATAAGATGTTTACCTACACCTACACACAATTCAATCAAATGGGTAAAGAACTTATAGTTCGTGTGTACGACAAACTACGACCTTGTGAAATGATGTCGTTCGATTATACTTTACCACCTCTCATGGTTGGAATAATTATGGAAATAATATTTTCATAAGATATATATGATATTTATGATGAATTTATTCTTCTATAATTATTATATTAACTATTCCTTCATGCCTTCCATTTTTCGTAAATATGAAATCATTGTTTGTGGATGTGTGGACTACCGCATCCTCAATACGATATGATTTTTTCACATTATAAAAGAAATGTATTAAAGATTTTTTTTAAATTTATATTCTATTAATGAAATAATAATTATACTATAATAATTAAATATATATACATATATGTAATTTACTTTGTTTCCTTCAGTACCAAAAAAACAAAAAACAGTGTTCACAAGAACGTCTGTCCTAACGTCTCCATAAACCGTGGGTTAAATATCATATTTATATCATTAATATAATATTATAAATAATTATATACTGAATATAAATTATATTTAATTAATTTTTTATATTATTTAATTAAATAAATGACGATCTATGAAATATGATATAAAATAAACAGTCAAAACTTATACAAAAATGCGAATAATACCTGAAATGTAACATTAACATGGAATTGTTAATAAATGGGTTATATAAAGTCATAATTGTATAATATATGGCATTATATTTAATAATATGGTTATTTTCTATATGTATGACATACATATAAATTTTATATTTGATTTTGTAACGTGTACAACGAAATTCAAGACATAAGGAAAGGGTTTTCTCATCTCACTTTTAGTTATGTGAGTTATATTCTATATTCCCCAATTGTTATTGTTATGTGGTTAATATACTGACCTAAGCCATGTTGTATCATTAATTAATATTATTAAATTATATTTAATGTTTTAATTTATTTAAAGTTTTAATTTATTTAATTATTTCATGGGGATCACGATTTAAAAGATACTCAAGTAGTAATGGGATTTCTAGTCTCACTTTTATGTGTGCGGGGATTTCTCCATATTCACAACTCAATCATTTGGTGTGCTGTATATATTTCCCAAGAAATTATTCTATTATTTCAATAAATAAATTTATAGATATTTAAATATCTATTAAATTATCTCTCTTTCATAGAGTTTATGTTTTAGAAATTTCCAAAAAAGTTAAGGAAATTTTGTATCAATAAACCTTCTATGAGACACATGTTTTTCTATAAACCTATATTATCTTATGATATTTATATAATGACTCTTTTACATTTTATATCATGAATATTCTTCCTTTCATGATATTATAATCTTCATATAATGTTATTATATCTTGGTGATTATGATATAATGTTACCAAAGTGGTAAAAGTTCATTGCTACAATCTCATCATTCATAGATATTGTTTACAAGTATGCTTCCATTGGTAAATCATATAATCCATATCACATAAACACATAGGAATTTAATTCTCATCTAGGTATTCAATATATTTTATTTTAATGTTACCATTTTTCCATTCATTTGTACTAAAAATTATTCATAAAATATCGTTATGAAAACCGAAAATTATTTCTCCCATCGGTTGAAAATATGTTTTATTTTAAAAAATTCATGTTTTCTAAAAAAAATCAGAAATTATTTTATGTTACCTTTTAAAATAAAATTTAAAAAGTATTTAAATGTAGTAAAAATTTTTATTATAATTTTTGTAATCTTTTATTAAAGAAAATGTTTTCAAAATGTTTTTATGATTATTTTATATGTTGTTAAGTTTATTTTTATAGAATATGGTTTTAAAAAGATTTCATGTTTAAAAAATCATTTTTCCAAAATAAGAATGGATATTTTACTCAAAAAATGTTTTTAAAAGATATTTTAAATTTATTTACCATCAAAGATGACAACTTTTTCTGCTATTTAGGCCTTTTTTGGGATATAATTCAAGGGTTCCATTAAAAATAGTTCGATGGATGGTTTATCATTTTATAGAATGATGGTTATGAAACCTGTGTATCATTCATGTTGTTTATGATTATGAATCCTGATTATTTTAAAGGGTTTATATGCATTAGAAACCCATTTATCTTACAAGGGTTATATCAAGAAAAAATTAATATTAAACTTGCTTCCTTTCGCATTTTATTCTGTGATGAAATGATTATAAAACATGTCTATTTTTTAACAAGTTAGGATATGATGAAATGATTATAATACACATTTCATTCCATGGGTTATTATATAATGTTTATGAAACCCTAATATTTTTTCTTTTTCTTATATTATTAATGTTTCATTATCTTCTAGCACATGAATGTATGATTTCACAATGTGAAATGTGGGATCTATATCTCCCTCAAATACATTGAGTAATGATTATTGTTTTATGAGCTCAAAGGGTAATCTATTGGTCATACCAAGAACAAAATAAAATGGTACATGGGAGGGAATCCCAAACCAAAAACAAGAAGGTACACAGGGGGGAATCTCATGCCTAAAACATGATTGGGAAACAGAGGGAATCCCATGCTAGAAATAAGATGGTACATAAGAGGGAATCCCAAGCTCAAAATAATAGTGTACGTGGGAGGGAATCCCATTCCCAAAACAGAAGGGTACATAAGATGAAATCCAAAACTAAAAAATAATATGGTACATGTTAGGTAATCCAATTATTCAAATAACATGGTCTATGGTCGGGAATACCAAGATCCAATAAATAAGGTACATGGGAAGGAATCCCAAGCCCATAAAAAGATGACACATTTGAGGGAATCCCAATACCGAAATAAGAGGGTAACTGGGAGGGAATCCCATGAATGAACCAATAGGGTGCACAAGAAGGACTCCTAATCCCCAAACAAGAGTTTAAAAAATTGGGAATATCAATCCCGATGTAGGTACATGGTTTATTATCCTAATATTAAGTGTTATGAAGGACTTGGTATGTAACATAGACATAGAATTTTCTAGGCTTATGTATTTGACACAATTCATTGTATTATTCCTATATTATTCTCTCATGGGATATTCTGTTGTGCTCTTAATTATCATATGATTTAAGTCCTATAAACTATTTATATTTATTCTATGACTAATGATTATAAACTTTGATTTATAGGGTATGATCTCCTAATGTTATGACCATGTTCCAATACCCTTATTCTAATGTTATCTGTACATATATCCCTTGTTTACCCTTACTAAGCATATGATCTCACCCCTTTATTATTTTTCATTACCAAAAGTTATGAATGATGGTTTCATATAGGATTATTAGAGGGGGGAGATCTTTAAGCGAGATGTTAATGATCTTTCTCCATGATAGATGATTATGTTTCTATGTTTCCAACGAAACTAAACTGTTACGGTCCTAGAGAATGTATTTTCCTAATATTAATAATATTTATCTAAAATTATTTAATGATGATTCATGATAATCCTAGGTCACTATAACTCTGATATAAACATTTCGAGATATGGCGGGATAGATTTTAGGCTTTTGTTTCTTCCTTATAAAAGTTTACCCAAATTATATATTACCATGGTAATTATTTTTTTAACTTAGTCTCTATCATTATTAAAAAACTAATATTGAATCATTATAACTAATTTAATTATTAATATTTCATCTTTTGAAATAATTTAAACACATAAAATTTCTGAAAGTGTGGAAAATTAATTTTATAATAAACATACTTAATTGTGGAAAATAGTTCTTGAACAATAATGTTTTTAAGAATTAAATTTGTATATAATATTTTATTATCATTGGAATTAATTTTAATTAAAAACACTTATATTAAAAATATATGGTATAAATATTTCATGCTAAATGAAAACTGAATTTTACCACCTAAACACTTAATTTGAGGAAAAGACTGAAAAAAATCAAGGTAAAATTTTAATTCAATTTTAATAATATTAGAAATTGGATTAAAATATCATTTAAAATATAAAATTTATAACATTATTTGATAAATAAATATTTTATTACTAATTTTTTTTAAATCTACTACTATAAGCTTTCAAAAGGACAAATTCCATGAAAGTATATATTTTTTATAAACTGTATTTTTGACTGCAAGTCAACCACTAAGGAAAAAACCCAAAAATTCCAAGTAAGTTTATTTTTAAAATGATGAATTATAATATTATTTTTTATAAAATTTATATTCATAAATTTATATATTTTTATATTAAAATAAAATATATTTTATGGGAAAAAGAATTTTCAATATTAACTCATTTTAATTAGTTTTTTCCTAAATAATTTATTATTTACCAAAATATTCAATACTCTAGATTTGTTAAAAACATATCTCCATATAATGTTTTTTTTTCATTAGGTTTAGTGTGTAATGAACATAATTGAAAATAGAAACTTCTTTACAAATTCTGTATTCATGTATCATTAAATTCTTCCCCCTTAAGGAATTTTGTCAAAAAATATAATTACACAACGAATTATAAGAGAGCTTAATTTCCAGTCACAACATTTTCACGTATCCATGTATCATACATGAAATTAGGATTACTCTATAAAAAATTTAATTGATTCGTGGTCTTATTTCAAAGAACCTTATCTCTTCGATCAATAATTTTCTCTGGGTGTTTCTCATATGAGAGATCATGTTCCATGTCCACATATTTTGTTTTCAATACATGTGATTGGTATTTTTTTACTTCCTCAAATTAGATACATAAGATACATCATGTACATGGGATATGACATGATTTAGTTTTAAAGGATATGTTACTACCATGACATAATCAAGGATCTCAAAGGGACCGATGTACCTAGTGCTCAGATTCCCTTTCATCCCAAATATCATAAGTCACATCCATATTGATATATAGAGTAATACCTTATCTCAAACATAAAATATATATCTAATTGATCACTATATTCATAGATAATATATTGAATTTGAATTACTTAAAAGTATCATTTAATGGTTTGATCATTTTTCTTCATTTCATAGAAAAGTTCAAAACCATCCAACTTCCTCTCTCTAATGTCATCCAAGTATGTTGGAATCCTATATCTCATTATAGACATATGATTATATGGTTCCATTATAAAGATATAATATAAATAGTTGTTCTATGAGAACCATACATATGATAGGTGTTTATCCAAACATCCATGTAATTCCTTAAAATATGATTTAAGTATATCCTATAATGATTTGATGTTAATCTTAGACTAACTATATATCTTGTTGTGATATGTTGAGATAAAAATCAACTCTGTCTCCAATTATTTTAGAATAATATCCAAGAATAATTATGTAAACCATGGATCCCAATTATATATAGTTCAATGTGGCACTAATTTCTATATTATCACTTCTCTTATATATAACTTTTAGAGATTATTGAGATAGAATTCATATTTGATGGGGACAAAATGTGCTATATTTGAAAGATGATTGAATATATTCCAATTAACATTATAACCCTTATATTTTTTTGTTTTCACAAAACAAAATCCATCTAAATGTTTTCAATTTTAATATTGGTATGGGTAATGGTTTTAACACACCGAATGTCTGTTATCGATTAAAATAAACTTTTAATCATATCATGTATCGAGATATATATTCCCTGATTTTCCTCTTTCTATTTTATATAATATGTTTTGTTTTAAAACTCTATACATATTCATAGATCACTGATAAATAGAGAAGGATTACCTATTTTTTTTATCCAAATGTTTTTTCATTAGGGATAGTTTTTATGAGACACATATCTGGGTTCCAAAGCTTATAACTCTATCCTTATCAAGGATAAAATAATGAATAATCACTATAATTATTTATATATGAGAATCACCTTTATGGGATTCATTAATATTCTCATTAATGGACAGTGAAAAATAATTTTGGGATGATATAATTTTATCCTTCCCTTTTTATTTCACGAATCATCCATTTTAAATCCGTATGTATATAATTTTTTCAATTATCAAAAAGGATAATTTAGAATGATTTTTACTTCATAGGGAATAGACAACCATGTTTTTCTTATTACAATGGTAATATATTTAAGAATTGTAGTCCTTGATATATAATTAATATATCCATTGTCACAAGTTTATATCTTTTTGTGTGAATAAATAATTTATGATCATAAGGACAATATTAATATCACAATTATCATTATATAAATGATTCCACAAAACATTCAATGAAAACACAAATTCCTCATGCTATAGATCATGATTTAGGTTGTTCTTCTTTTTAGTATTTAATTTTCAAGATGAATTTGCAATTACCTTCTCATTATACATACGAAAACATCCCTAATCCTTCATGTAAGAATATCTATATACCAAAAACCCTTCTCTAATACAAGGTAGGGTAAGAAAAACTTATGTGAACATTATTATTTTATCACCTACAATATTTTATAAGATTCCATTCACTAATAGAATGTAACTCCCTTCCCAATCAACTAGAAAAGTATATTAGATAATTAAAATAAGTTTCTCACAAAAAATTGATAGTATATAGATAATCCAAGAAAATTTTAGTTCTTAATCATTGAGGTTTTCCTCATACATTTTTAAATTAAAAATATATTGGATGTGTCTATAGATATACCCTCATTAGAGGTAACATGTCCTAATAAGGGTACTCCTTACAAACAAAAATCACACTAGTTTAACTTGTTTAATAATTTCTCATTTCATAAGGTCTTTAGAAATTCCACCCAAATTCTATTCATGTTTATTAATTCTCATTGAATTTAAGATAATTTAATCGATAAATACTACCACAAATTTTTTATATTAATATCTAAGGAAACTATTATTCTAATCCATAAAATCATAGGAAAATTTTTAAGCCTAAATTGAATAATAGTAAATTCAATGTTTCCATACCTTATGTTGAATGTTTTATAGGTATAGCTTCTCTACATATCCTTAGTTGATGATATCTAGATCAAAGTTCAATCTTTGGTAAATATTGATCTTTTTATAGTAAATCAAATAGATCATAAATACTATGTAGAGGGACGTTTTTTATTATAATCTTGTTAATTTCATCATATCAATTAGAAGAAACATTGATACATCTGTATGATTTTGAAAAAACATTGGTTCAACCCTAGGGAAGCACTGGGTAATAAAAATACCTTATCTACATTTTATTTTAGATATTTATTTATTTCTTCCAACTCTATGGGTACATTTTCTAATGATTCTTCTAGATATGAATAGATCTAATAATGATTTAAATTCAAAACTCACCCTCACACATGAGTGTTATAATAGATAGTTCATCTATAAATAAATAAATATATTCCATTATTATAGGAATGTAATTAATCATGACATCAACCTTGATTATTTCATCCAAGTGTACCCATCATTGAGTATCGTGACCCATATTATATATTTTACTTCTAAAGAGAGATCATAATAATCCTTGAATCGATATTTTACCACATGATTATTGTTTATTGCAAATGAGATCCTAAAATTTTAACAATTAATATGTGCCCTAAGAAGGGAGAACCAATATATAACAAAATTTCATTAAATTTAACCACGGGAAGAAGAACTATATTTACAAGGAGTATCTTCACACGAGAATTTATGAATGAACAATTATATTTATCAAATATATCATTAGGTCACCCATTTATTTCACATATAATTCATTATACTTTTTTTGAGGTGGTAAATAAATATTCTTAGCAATAATTTGTTCTAATTTACTCCTAAATCATGTGTGTTCCCAATATTAGAACCCTATTGTATTCAATATAAATTATCCATAGTGATTTCCATTTTTGGTTCTTTAACCTAAACATATTCGAACCCCTCATTATGGTTCATAAAGATAGTTTTAATTAGCCAAAGTGTATCCCCTAAAATTATCTATCTAGGTGGGAAATATTATACCCACTCATTATGCATTTAGGGGATGATCATGTAAATTCGCAAGCCATCCATTTATGGGGATAAACCATAAAAAAATTTATACTGTAACTATATCAACAGTTCACTATCTAGAGGGGGATGTACTATTATAAGAACAACATAATCATTTCATTCATATTACATAAAGATATTATCAAATATATATACTCATTACATTTGTTATCAGTAATATTCACAAAACTAATTCCCATATAACTAAACATTTCCTTCAATGTTAAATATTACAACCAAAGATAATTATACCTAAAATTAAATTTATTTCATGGTTTAATTTATACATTGCACAAATTATCACATAAAAGAAGGACTAAAAGATTTATTATCACGGAGACTATCTATATACTCATCATATTTTACAATAGTTATGAAAATATCATTCTTATTATTCTCCCCCAGATACCATTCTAGTTAACTCATATGAAATAATAATACACATAACATGGGGAATAGAAATATTAAAATGGGTGAGTTTGAATTATCAGTAAGGGAAACTAATTAACTGATCCTGATATATACATAGTAAATATGAGTGAAAACATGTTTAAAGGAGTAATATTTAATAAAAATATCTTGAGAACCAAAGTGATAAAAAAATTATCATTTAAAATAATGACATAGGAACATAATATGGAATATAGATTATCAAAACTGGGCATAAAACATATAACAAACAAGAAATAAATAAATAAGAATGTATAATATCATTAGAACATGTAATAAATGAATCCTTTAGAATATATTGAGGTTACTTAACATTTTACAAAAGTAGTAGAACAAGCATAAATATAGTAAAACAAAGGGATAAAATAAAAGTATTTTAACCCATTATTGTATTTTCAAATCCATATATTTACACCCTATGGTTTTTTGAAAAATTCCATATATGTCCAAAAAAACATTATTTCATGAGTTATAAAACCATAACAGATTCATTAGAGGGTAAAAGAATACTCAAACATTCATCATCAAAACACATGAGTGAAACTTAAAATCAGATCATTCGACTTATCATAAATAACACATGGGAATAAAAATGAGTTTCATTACTTTTCCATGTGGTATTAAATAAAAAATCATCATTTCATTCAAAAACTATGATTAACCAAAAAATTTCATGTAAATTATTAAATATTAAGTAATTAGAGAATAATCTTATGAAAATTCAAGATAGATCACTAGACATATTATTTTAATACATTTCATAATATCATATTAAAATTTTTATTTTTATGTCACGTTCCAAAAACCATTATCTTTTATGAAATTAGTTTGAAAATATCATTGAAAATTTGATTGAAAAAAATTTATATATTGATACACTTAAAATGAATAAATCATATTTAAAAATTATATATAAAAGGGAATAATATATTACTATTTAAAAAAAATCCTTTAAAATATATCAAATCACCTCTACTCAAATCCAACATAATTTAATGGGAATTGAAATAATTGTTCTAAATAATGGAAATATAAGGATCAATGGGAACTAAAAAAATTTATTTTCTAGTTGGATAAGAAAATCAATAGGGGGATAAAAAATGTTGATATGTAAGGAAGAATATATTAAATCTGATGGGAATTATTATCAATAAAATATCATTTATAAAATATAATATATTCACCATGGAAAAATTCATTGGTCTAAAACATGTCTTTCCAAAAAAGGATTAATTACTATATAATAATGAAATATGATAAATATTATTATACATGAAAATTTTATAGACAATGACAAGTGATTATAGCCTAATGAAGTGATTTGAGACATGAAAAACCATTACCTTTACTTCTACTTACTATAATGTACTCGAACATATTATGTAACCAAAATAACTATATTAATTATAGATTTAAAAAATTTATTCATTTAAAAAACATACAATTAGATTAAAATATTTCAATACATATATATTATTTAGTTATCATATATTATAAATAGTATGTGTTAGAAATCTTGATCATTTCAAAGTAGTTTTGTAATGGGGGAGTTGTTTTTCATTATTATAGAAAATTTCATAAATCTTATATCATAAATGCTACTAAAAAGTTCATTATAAATTAATTTTTAAGTTTATATTTTCATTAAATAAGTTTTTCTTAATGTTTCATGAAAATTAAATCGAATATGGGCTTGTTTCGGTGAGTTTAGTTTATAAAATATAAAATAATAATAACATCATTAGAATTAATATTATAAATCTAAAGTCACTTATACATATTGAATAAATTATTATTATTTTTACCATAACATAACATTCATAATTTTATTTTGATATGATAATAAAAAAATCACCCATGTAAGAGCTGAAAAAAAAACAATCCCATTTCCTGGAGAGGGTAGTCTACTCATATGCATGAATAACGATCCCATTTCTCCATGCACGACACAAATGATGGTTTGTGAAAATAAACATTTAAAAATTGATTTCTATACATATATAAAATATTTATCCATTAAATCCATCCATGTAACTATAATTCAGATATTGAAATGAAAAAACATTGTATCACATTTTGTAGGTAGTACTCTGCATGTTTATATGATCGTTGTTATTTTGTTTTCCATGTGGATTGAAATTATTGTATTTTTTTTGTGTATTAATTATGATGAAATTTCTTTATAATAGTTATATTTATTTAATTATATTAATATTTATGTAAATTATTTCAAGTAGAAATAATAAATGAAAAGAATAATAGATGGAAATACTCATGTTGAAATCTTGAGTTTTATGTTGGATAATTCCTTATAAGTGAAATCCCTTAGAAAACATCAGGAGAATAAATGGTTGTGTTGGTGGGGTAGGGTTATATGGGTATAAATTTGGTTGATTTTTAAGTATTAATTTAATTGTAATGTGTAAATTAAAATGGCGGATGTGGTATAATTTTATAAGATAGTAAAATTGAACTTTTTGTAAACCACTATAGGTATTTATATTTTCAAGGCACTATTCAATGGTTAGTAGCTCAAAATTGGAAATCGTGGGGTTGTGAGAAAAAATAATGTAAAATATTCTCATTATAATTCATTTTCATACAAGGTAAGAATGATTTAATTCTTTTTCATTTTTACACTTTTTACTAATTGTCATTTACCTTTTTAAATATTTATTATCCTTAGTAATTAACTGTGATTTTTTAAATAATGATAGATAATTTTTCATAATTTGAACCTTCTGATTTCAAATTTTAGAATAATTATAATACATAAACTTTATAATGGTCTGAAAATTAATTATTCAAAATAGGCACACATAATCTTGTAAATGTAGTTTTTAGAAAAATATTGATTCTATGGTTTAAATTTTTATATAAGATTAAAATATATTAGGTAGTAGTATTATAGAATTTAATTATTGATAAATTTAAAGGTATAAGGATTCAAAGGTAATAAAAAAATTCTCTATCTTTGAACATTTTTATAGAAAAATACGATGAACAATTTTTTGGATAAAGAACCATTTTAATTTTATTTTACAAATATTGGATGTTAGATTATAAGATCATAAAAATATTTTATAATTTATAAATTCATTCCTTAAATACCTATATAATTACTAAAAAAATTTTGAAATATTTTAGGATAATAATTCATAATGATAGA
This sequence comes from Viscum album, assembly GCA_963277665.1. Taxonomy (NCBI): domain Eukaryota; kingdom Viridiplantae; phylum Streptophyta; class Magnoliopsida; order Santalales; family Viscaceae; genus Viscum; species Viscum album. The sequence continues at coordinate 168,765,718 of OY728142.1, read as the reverse complement.
ATCATAAAATTTATAATTTTCACAATACCCATTTTTTCCACTGACAATAATTCTTTTTATAAAAAGATCTAAAATATATAGTAAGTAAATTTTTATGTACAAATTTAAAAATATTAATTTTATTTTTTAAAATTTAATATTTAAAACATATATATATATATATATATATATATTTAGTGATAATACATAGTAAAAACAAAACCGTTTTTATTGAAAATACCATTTTTCAATAATAACTAATTTTATTTATTTAAATTATACTTATTTAATAGTTTACCATGTTAGATTATATTATATATATATTAATAATTTCTCCTAATATGTTTTGGTTTTTTCATTAGTTCTATCATGTAATAAAATTTTTTTAAATTAACATTAGTTTTAAAATTTGTAGAATTTTGGTTCATTACAGAGGTGGTCGATCGAGACTTAATTGTTGAAATTCGTTAATATGGGATGATGAGTTTAATTGACAATGCCTAAATTACTAGTGGATGTGATGGTGGTTTTCTTGAGAAAAAAATTGGATGTATAATGAATCATTAATGGGAAGTTACAGTGGCTCCTGGAACACATATCGATCTATATTTTCCATTATTATGGGATGTGTAGTCTTATCTAATAGTTATGTGAAATGTCTAGCCATATGAGGCCAATGAGTCATAGAAGACTCCATATCATCTCAAAATTTCAGTCTATAGGTTATCTGTATTGTGGTTCTCCTCTCCTCAAATTGGCATAAACTCATCTTCTTTAATGTAGTACTTAGTACATTTTGATGCCTCTAAGGTTGAAGGACACAGGTTTAATTGGGATGGTGGAAGATATAGAACACCATTTGGTTAGTTTGAGTTGGGTACTATTGTTTTGGATAGTAATAGTCCTTAGGTCTAGTATGTAGAAACAAAGTTGTATATAATGGATTCTGATCCTATAATATAATATTTAGGAACCATGAATGTGTGTGGTACAATTTTTATTACACCATCTATAACATTAATTTTTTTAATATTGGTTCCACTGATTCATTTATATAAATCTGTACAATATATTTATTGAATCTTTTATAAAATATTTTACCATACATAGAATATATATCTACCCCACATAGGAGGAATCATTCAATATATTGTAAATATTTATATAAATTAATCAGTGGAACCAATATTAATAAAATTAAAATTTAATATTGAATCTTTTATATAATATTTTTACCAATACTGGTATATTGATATATTGAATTTAATAAGTTTTTTTTATGAGACCTATGAATTGAAATTTAATATTGAGTATCCTTTTGTGTTCAGAGTCATTTCAAAAGTGTTTTTAGACTAAGTTTCATGGTTACATCATTTTCACATTAAATTTTCTATTGTTCTGATTTTTGATAATTAGTTGATTTCATTGCCTCGGTATCCTATGGATACTTAGTAAATTGATAGAGTTAAGTTTTAAATTTGATAATATATAATTAAATGGATTTATAAATCCCATTATATCTCTATGTGCTTCTTTGGTACTCTTTTATAAAGAGTTTGATTGAACACATCGCTTATATATTAATTAGAGGAAATTTAATCATTTATCCCTCAGTACTAAATACCCCCTGGACTGAATTTTTGTCCCATTTGTGGAATTTAAATGGAAATGGTTTTTTTAGATATTGAACCCATTCAGTGTATCACGAGATCTGGGTAAATGAGTCCAACATTTCTATGGATTATTTTAGTAGTTATCATGATCATCATGAAGTCTTAATGATGAATTTTAGTTTAAATAATGATTTGGGTGTATTATGGGCTCTTATAGACCAGATATTTAATTAATACCATTACTTTTTCAAAATGGTATTCTTGGATGACAACATCATTTACCTCAAGACTTATGTGAAGCATGATAATCATTGTTAATTTATCTGGGGACCCCTATGTTATCATTTTATTAAATTAATGTCATAAAAGTGTATCTATTGAATAGAGGATATCAATTTATTGTGACATGTGTTGAATGAAAAAGATATTTTATATAAAACTAAGAAGGTAAATTATGTAATTTCATTAGAGAAAACAAAATAATATATTTGAGATACATAGATTACTAGGTGTATCATATTACTATAGGAAAATTTATAATGATTTTAAATGTTTCAATTTCAATTGATAATCCTTACTCATTAAATAGTGAATTTACTATAGAGTTTTATGGTTCAAGTATCTTTTAATTAGTGGTTAACATCAACACTGATCTTGATTAAACCTATGGTAAGAATTTGATATGTGGTTTATTATGATAAATAATATAGTTGTTTACATATAATACATATAATGTGTAATAATTTTATGGTGTATCTTTCTAATCAAATCATTCCACATGAATGGAATTACCCAACCACTAAACATGAGTTTTCTATGGTTATTCATGAACTTAATTGTTAGTGTAACTATCGATTCAATAATAGTTTCATAGTGTATACCAAGAAAAAAAATAGAGTTATACTTATCTCGAAATGAACTGATACTAAGAAATACGTGATGGGTATAATACCGTTATAAATTTTATTTTTACATCTACAATAGAATATGAAAGGGAAATATTGTTTTCAATTGTCATACTATAAAGATATCATTGAAATAAATTAAAAATTTCCATGATGAATGACATTTGATGATCCAATTTTATAAAATTTACTTAGATGTGAAAAAATGGAAGGATATAATTTTATTGGAAAATAATTTTTGACACATCTCTTATTGAACCAGATAGTTTGATGAAATCGAGAGAGAATGAGTTACTATATAACTAGAAAACTATAAATATTGGGGTGTCATAAGGTTAGTATGATATATCTTTTGAGGGTATTATCCTTTTAATGGACAATTATGTGATCCCTATATCAATGAGGAGTAGAGTGATGAATGAATTTCAAAAAACTTTTTGGGTATCTCAAATAGAATCCACTGAGATTTACTATGATATGAAACTATGGAATTGGTGGCCCGATATGGGATATGATGTATCAAAATATGTCTCATGATGAATTTTTGAGGAAAATGTTAAATATGATAAATAAAATCCATCTGGTTTTTGTTATAATTTTCCAAACCTCACCTAGAAATGTGATGAGATATTTATGAGTACTATTATTAGGTTACCTCTTTCCCCTATGGAAAATAATTATAATGGGTCTAGATTTTTGGGTTAATTAACTCATATAATTTAAAATCAATAATGGTTAAAAAAGTGGAAGATCATTATGATTTATTCAAGTACATTGTTTTTAAATTTGAAACAGTGCCTTCTAATATTATATTTGATAGTGATCCTTGATTCACCACTTGGTTACAAGAAGGCCTTCCAGAATCTAGGGGATCCAAACTAAAGATAATAGTGGGTTATTATCTATAAATGGTTGGGAATAGATTACAGGGGATTTATATCTTCGAGGAAATAGTCTATACACATGTCCTTGATTTTATAGGCTCAAGGGATACCAATTTAGAAATGGTTTATATTTATTATATTAATAAACAAAATCCCACTATTTGAATAAAAATTATTAATACATTATATTATAATCTGTTAAATGATCCCCCTCTTTTTGGATAATTCCGGGAATACATCTTTGGTGGGACTAATAATAGAAGATAATATATATGATTAAGAGTATCAAATACTGACTATTAAAGGCCCAAATACTCCATAAATATTATAGTAAACATCATTACATCCCCTTAGATTTCTGAGTGAGTGACCTAATTTTCTTAATGATAATTCATTTTTAGGTCATATATGGATTGGTAAGAAACATAATCTCGCTCTTTGGTATGGGGGATCCGTTAAGATCATAGTATATATATTAGTGGAATTTTACTCTTCAATTGATTATGATTTAAAATTCCTTCCATGTTCCATGATTATAGAAATATACCCAAGATCCATCCCATGTAATATTCTATAATGAACTCGGGCTAGTTTCAGATCTCTCAATGACGGAGAAATTCTTTGGAATTATTTTCTCTTGATGTAATGTATTATGTGGGAAATATATCAATTTGGTTCAATAGTTTTGGTAGCATAAAAGTGATTTTCATGATTCATGATAGTATGAATGTTATTTAAGGGGGCCATGGATTCATCATTTATTGGATCACAATTTGGGATGACATTACGAAAGTGATATGTTGGGGATAATTATGTCACTCGTTCTTTTTTATTTATCGATATATAATTAATTTTTTTTTATATCATGACATAAGTCTAGGATATTTAATTTCAACAAGAAACTATATCATTAACTAAGGGTAACGTGGTGTGGTGAGTTGTTTTGTGAGGTTTATAATGATGTGTAGGGTAATGTTTTTTGGATAATATTTTTGATGTTTATATTGTTTCCTTGAAGCATCGTGACAGGATCAATCATTATTTTTAGGTAAATATGTTTCTTTATCTCTAGATGATGATATTTGACCTTTTCATGGTTAAGGGGAATCATGATGTGATGTGTCCCTTGAAAAGAAGGAAATTGAAAATTACTAAGTTTAAGATTCCTCAGGAAAATGAATTCATTCTTATATATAGTTATTTTCTTACGTCATTGTCCAAAAATTCATGATAATTGAGTTGAGGGGTGTTATTCCTTCATTATTTAAGTTAATTATGTGACCATTTATAAGGTTTTACATTTATATATAATTTTTGTCATTCATTCCATGACCAGAGGAAGTCATATCACAACTGTATTTACAGGTGGGTGATATGTAAGGATTCATTAATTTGTGATATTTGAGGGCGAAGTGTTCATATCATTATTAATGTGTCCTAGAATGACATAAAACCCATTCAAATAAGTCTAAATTTCAGCTGAGCATTGGAGGAATAAATTTATCGTAACACCCAAGATTAAATTGCAGTAATTAATCTTTAATTTCTAATGAAGCGATAAGATAATAAAAATATATTTATAGAAGAATATGATAAAAATATAAATTAATGTTTCAAAAATTTATTTAGAGGAAATGAATACCATTTTTTAATTATGTATGTCAAAATTAAAATAGGATTTTTTTTTATATTTTTCATAAATAGTTTTTCTTGGTGAATAACGAAAAATATTGATTTTACAAAAAAAGTGTTAAAAATATTACATTATAATGATAAAAGAATAACATGGATGATTAAAAAACGTTCTTTATTGAATAAATATATATTTATGATTTATTATAATGAATATGACTATATAGTTCTTAACATAGAAATATATGATTAAGGTTTTGGAAATCTAGATAATGTTTTTAATAAAATCAACAATGATTTATTTATTCTATTTTGATTAAGTATATGCAAGGTTTCTTTATGTTTTGGTTTTTTAATGAAAAATAAGACTCTTTTTACATAACATAATCTAACTAATCCCATATGAATAAATATTACACATTTTTTTTTAAAAATCATTTGTATTCTTAATACTAGCATTTTCCAAGAATATTATTTTATAGGTATACCACAGTTATATTAAAATTTATTTATTACACAAATAATAAACGAATCATTTAATATTTATTACATGTGTTGAATACTCATAATTATCAAAAATTAAAAATTATCATTTATTTTTTAAATTAATATATAAAAATTAAAAACATATTACTAGGGAGAGGTTTAATATATGTTAATAAAAATGATTAAAATAAGATATAATGGAAAAATCGCAACATAAAATAATAAAAAATTTATTATTTAAATGTATTTCTAGTTTATATTATCATAGATTATAATTCCAATCTATTTGTTTTAACTTTCACAAGAAAATTTCTATATATTATTTGTATCTTTTAAGAAAATTATATGTGTGTCCCTCCCATACCTTATAAAAGGGAACCATTTCTCCATCCTTTTTTACAAAATTTTAGAACTCGGTCTCAGTAAATCATAATAAAAACCCATCCTAAATTCATTTAAAATTTTCTCCATATTTTCCTAAAATCCAAATATCATATTAAGAAGAAAAAAGTTGTAATACAAATGTAGTCTCTCAAAGAAGAGGTAAGCATATTTATTAACTCCTAAAAAGTTTATTTATTATTCTTATTCAATAAATATATTTTACCCATACAAAAATTGAGAATGTTTTCTAATAAATTTATAAATATTTCATTATGAATATGAAAAAATCATTTTCAAACTCTTTTCTAAGTAATAGAACTTGAAAACATCAAGCAGGAAAATATACAACATACCATCTCTGTGTAACTGTGTGATTATTTTTTCATCACCAATTTACATGTATGGTTATAAAAATATTAATAATGTATATATATTAAACATATATCATAATTTGGATTCTATAAATATAATATATTATTTTATTTGTTACCCTTAATCCTGATAAAAAAATATAACATAGCTCATGAGTATGTGTGGACTACCTCCACCATAAAGAAATATGATTGATTTTTTATATCAAACTTTTATGAATGATTATAAATATTTATATAATTAATATAAATTAAATTTATATCTCTATTAAAATTCTATTAATTATTGAACATTCATTTAGATTTATGGACCAGAAATGTTTAATTGCATCATACATGTAAAATGAAGCAATTAACAACCGAAATGATAATTGTAATGAATGATTGTAAATGAATGGGTGGTATAATGATTTAAGAAAACTATATGGGGTAATATATGCATTAATCTAATTTTTGTATACAATTTTAAAAAATTTAAATTTTTTATAAATATGGTTAAAATTAAATATGAAGCAAGGTGGACATGAGATGATTTTTTATTTCACAATCTCATCATTATTTAGGAAATTTATGTTTATATTTTTCATTTGGGGTTTAATATAATCTTTTGATCATAAAACATGTCTCTTTTATTTTATTTTTTTTATTTATATATATTTTTTTTTTAAATTTACTCTCTTTATGCACTTCAATGTTAGAAACAATTTTTTTATGGAAAACCATATTTTTTTCTATATGGTTATTTTTTCCATTTTTATATATTCATCTTAATGTTTTAAACAATATATTTAATATTATATAATGATTTTTCTATGTAATTTTTTACCCATGGTTTACATTATATATAATATTTAAAAGGAATATTCTTTTCCTTTTCTATATAATGCACATTTTAACAAAGGTGTGAACAAAGTCATTATTTTAACATTCACTAAATGAACTTATTTCCCCATATGTAAAATTATTCAAAAAATTTAAGATGATATTCAATGATTCAGTATTAATTTTCAATTAGAATTTATATCCTAGTATTATATATATTTCTTGTTTTTAAATTAATGGTTAATAAATTAATAGTGTATTTTATTCAAGAAAGGTTCTTGTGATCTTTTAAAAAACTTTTCATAAATTTCAACATCCACTGATAAATCCTATTATTTTTTGGGGATATTCCTTAATTTTAGTATCCAACATAGTTATATAGATATATTATGATCATGTTTACCTATATAATTAATAAATAAAATATTAATATCTCATATTTAGATTTTCCATAAGAAAGTTTTATGATGATTCTGTATTAATTTTTTTTTCATTTCCATATTACAACTAAGGAATTGAACATTTTAAGTGATAAGTGGGGGCCATTATTTCCCATTGATGAATTGGAAGGTATCATTTTGTAAGAACCCAACCAAAAAAAATTCTTATTCTAGTAATTTTAAATAAAATTAATTTTTTTTCCAATGATATTTTTGGTCAGAGTTTTAGAGAATTAAGACATAAAATAACATTGAAAGCCCATACATTACAAGTGGAAAATTATACTTCATAATGATTTTTCCATTAAATAATAATATTTAAAATAAAACATGATTTCATATGATGATATATATTCGAAATTTCCCACTAGATCTCATACTTGTCCCAACTCATCATTAAACCATGTGAAAAACAATTTCAGCTTCGGATGACCAAAAAATCATAGTAAGGGACACCAAATAAAAGTAACCATTAGTATATTGAAAAACCATAAAATTTTCCTTAAACGTACAATTTTACCAAAAACAGTTACCATAAATTGAAAAAGATATTTATCTTTCCCTTTGAAGAACAAATGATTTCCATAAAACTCATCAGAAATCATATAAAAGATAAGATTATAAATTAAGACATTATTATACCCAAATGGAAAAACTATGAAGTAAACATCCTTATATTTTATTCTTACAAATGTAATGCACATATATTTAACTTCCATTCCAATTTCATTTGAGGTTATAATGTAACCACTCATTATTTTTTTATCACATAACCACCCATCTTTGGTTTATCACATAACCACAGTCCAATGTCCAAGTACCATTATATAATAATAACCTGTAAAATAATTATATTTTTGACATTTGACTCTTAAAAATTCTTTTTCACTCATAGTAAGGAATTAATTATAATGATATAATCTATCCATTTTAAAAACCATTTAAATTTTTAAATGGATATTTTAAACTCAGAGTGTCCCTTGTAACATTAAAACATCTGAAATACATTAAAAAATTTAAATTTTGAAACATTAATTTACATATATATAAATTCAAAAAAATAAATTTTTATAACATGTTAATGAATGTGATAGATTTAAAATAATAAATATTTAAAACATTTAAAATACTGATTTAGAAAAAAAGTCCCCCACATATATCATATCCTTAAAGTGATCATTTATAAAATGAATTGATTATGTGTATCCATTGAAAATATGCATAAATCACGTTTAAATATATCCTGACATATTCAAAATTAATTTAATATATAATCATAGCTTTACATAATCAAGAACTAGAAATTCAACCCAATAAAGGGAAATTTTGTCCATTATTCTTTTACTACATTGGAATTAGTTGACTCATATTCCACATGAAAGAGTTACATTTAAAAAACCTTATATATCATGAAAATAAATAAATTCATGACATAAAATTTCAAGGGAATGTTATATACACCTCAAAAAATAATATAGGTACATAACATCAAAATATGCCTCAACAAATGAAAATTGAGCAAAATCCCCGTTCCATGATTTTGAAACACCACATAGAATAATTATATTAATTACTAATAAAATATATTTAATTATTTAAATTATTTATTGTTTTTTAATATTTTATTTTTCATTTTTCATAACATTTTATCATGTTATTACAATAAATTAATTATTTCGGTTCATATCAGATGTTTTATCAATGTTAAGTAGTTGAGTCCCAAATGAATTTTGTGTGATGTCCATAGTAAAAGTGGAAATATGTTTATCATCTCTAGAATAATATTCTGGATTTGATAAATACATTAAAACAAAATTTATTATTTTAAATACATCCATTACATATAAATGCTAAAAATTAACTATCTTACAATCATAGATACAACAAGTTGTATGTATGCATGAGTTACATTTAGGGTATTCAATAATCTATATGGAAAGAAGGAAATTATTATTTTATCATTAAATAATTTCCAAAATATCCATTTTTATCATACTTATAATTTAAATACTCTTATATATATCATCCATGTTATTTACTGATGAAAAATGAATCGCATCACTTCGTAGGGGTGATATTTCAAACATATGCACGTATGTCGTTATCATTTTTTTATGCATGGAAAGGAAAGAATGATAATGATATATATTTATCTAGAAATTATAAATATTTAACAAATATATACTATAAACATTAATTCATCAATTACAACCAATATTGAGAGACATTGCAGGAAAATTTATTATATGGGTTCACGAGGTGGTAGACTGTCATACACATTAATGATTAGTTCTTTTCCCATTTTTAATGTGGAGGAGGATTTAAGTGATTATATAGTCATAATATCATATAATTATATTTAGTATAAATTATTTATTATTTAATAATAATTTATTAATATTTTAATGATATTGAATAAGAAATAAAACAACATTTCATGATTAAAACAATACCTCTTCTTGAGACTTTCTCCTTTTATTAACACCTTAACAACATAATAAAGATTTATATGACTAAAATATTGAGTATATAATCTATGTTGGAATTATATAAATTTATATTTTTATTATCATGTCTCAATAATATAGGATTATAAATTTTAGTTAAAGTGAATAATGGGTTCCCTTTTATAGGAGAGGGGAGGGGAACTACTGGAATTCTTAAAATTAGTACATTAATATAAATTAATTTTACTTTTCAAAGAAATATAAAATAATTTATTTCAAATATAGGACAAATTATGCATCAAAATACCATAATGAAAGGAAAATTAGAGAATTTTATGTTATTTTTTAATCCTTATCGTTTGTTTTCACCCGTATTTTATCTTTTAAATTCTCACCATGATATCATGTAATTTATAATTTGAGGTTTAATATAATTATAATAAAATTACAAACAACCAATAAGTGATTAATTTATAATATTTTGGGACGTATCTTTATAATTTTGAATAATGTTTTTTATAAATTTTAAATCATTTTATAAAATATTTATTTATTAATGTATCAATAAAGTCAATTTTGACACATTTCATTACATGGACATTGTTAAAATATCATAATATCATGATATCTTGGAGAGAACTCTTTTAACACATCACAAAAATGTATAATTACTCAATAAAAATCTTTTTTGAAATTTTTATCACAAATTTTATTAATATTAAAAAAATTTAATATCATTTATTTTACATTTCTTTTATCTAAAAATTACAACATCATCATTGTGCAATATAATAATTTTATAATGTCATCCCTAAAAATTTAAAAATAATTTATGATGATGAATATAAAAGAAAATCATACAAAAGACTATTTATAGTCAAACATACCCCTTATATAACCTCATTATAAAAAAATTTCAGGTGTTAAAAAAAGTATGACAAAATTGACTTTTCAATTATAATTTACTATAAAAGGATTATAGTCATCCAAGTGGAACAAAGAGTTCATAAAATTCTCCCAATTATGAATTTCATTAACATTAACTGATCTAATAAAATAAAAAAAAGTTTATAGGTAATTATATAATATTTATAAAATTATTTTTACCCCTAATTAACTAATTTACCCTTAACTATGATAATAAAAATTAAAAAAGTTACTATTCATATTTTGACAAAAAATATATGGACCATATTTTCTAAATTTGTACCTTATGATTCCACATATAGAATTAATATTTAAAAAATCAAAAAATTAAATAGCTTAAAATTTATATTAAATTAATCCCATTGACGAAATGAAAAAATGGGTTTTTAAAGTGAACGTCTTCAATAATTGAAATGTATTTATATAAAAATTCAATATGAAATTTATTCCAATTACATTGGTTGTATTAACTGATAAAATATTTATCTAATTATATATTATATAGAATGGAAAATATTATTTAACAATATAATTTATTTAATCTATAAATATGTTTTCAAAAAAAATGCAATACTTCTTTACTATTCATCAACGCATGAAACATATTATAAAAACAAAAATTTAATAAATGTAAAAGTTTAAATTAAAATTTTAAATAATATGTTTAATTTTTCAGATAAAATTTATAAAAGTGTTATAATATTATTTTAAATCAAATATGTTTTTAAAATGCTTCAAGAAATACCTTTTTAGAAAAAGTATTCTTTTAGGGGTCAAATGGGAGTTGTTCGTATATCAAATCTAGAAAGAAAATATGGTGAATTTTAAACAATAGATTAAATATTACATATATTCATATAATTAATATAATCCAAAAAACAAATGATTTTATTATTAATTTTTATAAAACACACTAGTATAAATATAATAGTTTTATAAAAAAAAAAATTATTTTTATTAGTAAGGGGTTTTATATTCATTAATACTTAAATGGTAAAAAAATATTTATACATTTATAGACCATATTTTTTAAATTTATTTAATCATGTTTATACCCGCTATTCTAATGTCTTTCTAATAATGGTAACATTTGCCTAATAATATTTAGTTGTTTTCTTAAACTAGATGTAGCATATCATATACACTATCAAATATAGTGTTTCCTTCTAAAAACATTGGTTGTTATATTCTCCCCCATTTTGGAAATTTATTCATCATAATTTTTACATTCTGCTATATAACTACAGAATTAATTTTTAAAACAACCATTTTTAAATTGCATGTTTGGAAAGAGATTAATAAGACATCCACATTCAAATAATGATAGGTAAGTATGATGGTCACCTGAGATAACACATACTAGGGTTACATGGAGAAAATATAGTCTTTTTAGTGAAATAAAAATATTAATTTATGATGGATAAGGATATTGAAAATGGTTATTGGAAGGATTACGATCACATAACAATAAGAATGTGTTGGTTTAAAAACATTATTAATTTCTCAGTACGAAAAAGTAAACTTATAAATTTTTTTATGAATATTTTTTTCACAGAGTTAATGAGTTTTTCTAAGTTGTAAAAATAATATAAGGAAACATACTTTGTTAAAAATTATATTTTCATCCAATAATCAATTTTAACTAAAAACACATATCTTTCCCCAAAATGTGAGTACTAATGATGAAATTTTCATACATGAAGCACTAGAGTAAACTTTAAGAGAATCCCATAATGAAATATATTTCAACTATCTATTTCTCATATCTTAATAAATTAAAAAAACAAAATTCATAGTATTAGATTAATATTTTCGCCAAAAATAATAAACCTTCTATCATGAAAAACTACTTCGATATATAAAATTCAACAGTAATAACTGGTGTTCAATATAGACCATTCAAAGAATATTTACCCTTAAAATCCCTCAAAATAATACAAACTAAGATTGAAACCCAAAATTAAAAAACAATTAATCACATAGTCTTAAAATATAATTTTTATCATTTAATTCTAAATAACATCAATCACTCTTAATGTCTCATACCAAAAAATCATTTTCTTAAATCACATAATCTTCATGATATGAAAATTATTTCATAAATAACCCAAATCATAATAATTCCATAATAAAATAAAATATTATTATAAAATAAAATTCAACCACTACTTATCAAATAAAATACCATATCATTCTATTTAAATTGATTGTATAGGGATCCCAAAATATTAAATATATTTTAAAATAAAATTCATTACTTAATCATAGATTCATTTTCTAATCCCATCGTTATCTATTCCAAATAATATATGTTCCATAAATAATCTTTTTATAATACATGAAATAAATTTAATATATGTAATAATTCAGACTATTCAAGACATCATGTAGGAATGTTTTAGTTGATTCACCATTTTCTTTCATCGGTTGGGGGATCAAATATTGTGGACTTACTAAATATGACATGTTTTCACCCATCCTATGGATTTTACTATATATAAAATATTAAAATTCATATAAATCTCCCAAAACAAGTTAAATTCATGAAAAATAATTGTAACATGATATAACTAAATATATTATCTTGTACCATTCATTTTTCATCAAAAAAAGTAATAACCTATAATTACGCCAATGAATAAATGTCTCTAAAAATACAATTATTGATCGTAATATTTCAAAACTAAAATACTTAAAAGGATTTATATGAAATTAAACATATGATATACCTAAAATTGTCAAATCATAACAATATCCTTAAATCTTAAGAAAACATTCTAATCATTATGATTTTATAAACCATACCTTAATACAAATTATAAGGACTTGACCTTAAACATTATATATTCTAGTTATGTTAAAAATAAAAATCAAATTTTTTCTAAATGAAATTTTAGGTATATAGTTTTATATAATTAGAAAAAACCCTTATATATTAAACCCCTTTGTTACACATATAAATTTGTAATCGGTATATATTTTTCCCATAAAAATACATAATTAAATTAATGATAATTTCTTATTCTCTTATATCATCACAATTTTACCTAGATCTTATCATTGTGCCAAATATTCCATAAACCCTATGAATAAAATAAATACATTGGATAAGAAAAAATATTAATAAGGGATTTTCAATAAATTGAACCATTAGTTTAGTGAAAACCCATAAAACATTTCTATAAAACATGACTTTTACCCCCAAAAAAAGATCAGTATTTCAAAACAAATATTTATCTTACCTTTTAAAAATCAAATTATTTTCATGAAAACACATAGGAAATCATAAAATAGATAATTAGGTAATTTGTTAAATTTTTTATCTCAATTGGAATAACCATGAGGTTTATTTTAATATGTGTCACTATTTAAAATAGAATAGACATATGGTTGACTACCAAACCCAATACATTAGCTCTTATAACGTAACCAACCATCCTTCGACTATCCGGAACTGCCCAACCCTTAATTATCTCATAACCATGCATAAAAATGTCCAAGTAAACTTAAATAATCACAACACAAAAAATATTCCAATTTTAAACAACCCTCCCTTAAATTTTCATTTTCACTTATAAGAAAACATTCATTCTGTAGAACTAGTCAATCTATTTTCAAACCCAATTAAAAGAATTTAAAAAAAATTAAATCAATGTGTCCCACACCTCTTTGAAAAATTTGAGATAAATTACAAAATTTAAATATAAAAACATTCATTTCTATATAAATAAATTAAAAACCCATTATAAAAATAAGGACATCAAAGAGAATAATTTTTATGAAACAATATTCGAAACACTTAAAGCGATATTTTTGTTAAAGGTTTCCTTAAAAATATCATGTCATAGAAATAATTATTAATAAAATGAATTTATTATGATATCAACTATAAATCCACATAAAAAACTAAAAATAATCCATAATATATTCAAAATTCATTTAACACATAATCTTAACATGACATAATCAAGTAGTATAAGTTTATCCCAATGAATGGAAATTGGGTTAATAATTCTCTTACTACTTTGTAGTGAGCCAAATCATTTCCACATGTATGTGTAATAATTAATAAGACATTATATATCATGGGAATATATAAATTATCGACAAAAATTGTCAATTTAAATCTATATACACATGTTAAAATAACATATATTCATAAAATCAAGATATGCCTCAACAAATGAAACTTGAGGTGATGTCCTTTAGTTTGAGCCTCGCTCAACACATACAATATTTATATTCCTCAATAATAAATATCGTAAAATTATTTACTTTATTGAAAAAATTTATTAAGTTTTTTTTCAATTTCACATGACTTATTATAATTTTATAACAATTAATTAATTATTTATGATCACCTAGAATAACCTTTTAAATATTCAGTACATGTGTCTGAATTGAATTTGGTATGATATAAATAGTAATATTGGTCATATTTTCATAATATATATAATAATAATCATGAAATAATAATAAATAAAATAAATCAAATATACTTTTAAATCCCACCATTACAAATGTATAATAAAAATGAACGATGTTAAAATCCCAGTGATGGTATGTTGAATGTTTTCATTAGTAACATTTACATTTTTCAATGAACATTATGGAAAAAGGTAAGTATTATTTTTTCATTCAATAATTACCATAATATAATTTATTTTTTCTTATCCATTTAAATTCATTTTTATATATCAACCATTGTATTGGTGATAAAAAAATTAAGCACATCACTTTGTAGAGGTGATAGCTCACACGTACGAACAAAAAACATTATCACATTTATGTTCATGGAATGGTAAAAAATTAAATGATATATTTTTATTTATTAATGAAAAATATTTTATTAATATCATATATATATACATTAGTTTTATATTTATAACCTGAATTTAAAAAAGTTTTAATAAAATGAATTATATTGGTTCTTGGGGTGGTAGTCTGATGTACACATGATCGATTAATTCATTTATATTTTGATTGATGTGTAGATGGATTTGGGTGATGATATTAAATTAATAAAAATTAATTGTATTGATGAAATTTTATTTATTATTTTATCATAGTTGAATAATATTTGAATGATTTGGAAGATGAAATATAATAAAAATACTTGATTAAAATATCATCTCTTCTACAGATGATCTCTTTCGATTAACACCATAAAACCCCAATGGATGATAATATACCAAAAATGAGGCCTATAGAATAAGTTGAGGCATTATATTATGGTATTTGTGTAGATATTGGTTGAACCACATAGGTTTTTATGTTTGAATAAAATATAATAATGGGTTCCATTTAATTGTAGTGGGGAGGGGAACTCTTAGAATTCATCAAATATTTTAAATTAATATAAATAAATTTTATATTAATAATTAATTGAAGATAATTTATTTAAAATATATGATGGTTCTACATAAAAATAATATCATGAAATGAATATTAGTAATGTTTCTGCTATTTACACATTGAGGGTTAATATAAGATCAATAAAAGAGAAAAAGACACATAAATGAGCTATTATTAAAACAATGAGACTTATCCAAATTAGTGGAATGAATTTTTAATTTTTTTATCATTTTGAAAATATAATTTATTTTAAAATATCGTTAATGTCAATTTTGACACAATTTATTACTTGATTCATTAGCAATATCATAACAACGTGATATCATTGAATCAATCCATTTAAAAATAAATAAAATGTCAATTAATCCATAAAATTATGAATGACATTAATTTTCTCAAATTATATATAATTTAATATTTCTAATATCATTTATTTGATATTTCCTTTATATAAAAAATTACTACATCATCATTATGAATGCTGTTAATTTAATTATTTTTTCCATAAAAATAGTAAATAAAATGTAATTATGAAATTAAATATTTCATACAACCAAATAATATTTATCGTTGAACATATATTTTATATGAACCCATATTAAAAATATTTCACTTGTCAAAAAATGTATTACAAAATTTTATTTTCCTTTAATAAAATACTATAAATTGATTATTGTAATTCATGTTTCCCCAAGAGCTCCAAAAATTATTCAAATAATGATATTGATCAACCATAAATCATCTAATAATATTTGGATAAGTGTTAGTATTATTTTCTAAAATTTACAATATTATTTTTACACTTAATTAGCTAACATACCCTTAACTATAGTAATAAAATTTATTCAAGTTACTATTCAATTTTTTCCAAAAATAAAAGGTTCATATTAACTAAATTTGAAACATAGTATTCCAAATTTGGAATCAATTTTTCAAAATTCAAATCACATAATTGGGAAAAATTAATTTCAAATTAATATCATTTTTGGAATGGAAAAATAGGTTTTAAATGTGAAATCAATCCAAATTTTAAAATGTTTTTATTTTAAAATTCAATGTGAAATTGATTCCAATGACCACAACTGGATTAAATGATAAAATATTAATCTAATTATTCTATAAAAAATCAAAAAATATAATTTAACACTATAAAATATTTAGATGAAAAATCTATTTTTAAACAAAAATGTAATATTTTTTCCCTATTCAAACAAATATGACGCATATAAAAAAAATAAGAATAATTATTTTAATGTAAATTCTGAAATTCATTTATCAATTTAGAAGTTCTTAATATAAAAGAAAATTTATAAATGTACCAAGACTATATTTAAAATAAGTAAACCTTCAAAAGGCTGTAAAACATCCTTTTTAGTAAAATACTTATTTTATGAAAAAAATTGATTTTTTTTCAAATATAATGTCATGAAAAGACATATTATTAATGTGAAAAATTAGATTGAATATTATATATATATATATATATCAGTAATATAATCCAAAAATAGTTATTTGTCTTTCTATCGGTATAATAAATACTTGTGAGCATTTCAATAGTTTTTTTAATAAAATAATTTCATTTTTTATTTTTAAATGGTTTTAAATTAATAAATAATTAATTATTAAATGAATTATATAAACCATATTTTTATAATTTAGTTAATACTATTCATAACCAATATTGTAATTGATAATTTATGAATGAAACATTTAACTAATAAAACATAGTTGTTAGTTTAAGCATGATTTTGCATATCATGTATCCTATTGAATATAGTATTTTATTTAAAAAAATGTGATGTTACAAATGGGAAGAACTTTTTCGAGTATTTGGAATACTTATTACCTATTTATGTACAATGTCAATTAAAATGGTTGGAACTATAAGATTATAATGTCCAACATTTTGCATTTTATTATTCTGAAAGTTTTTTTTGTAATCCATGTTATAATTTCTGTTGTTATATCATCCATGGATTTTGTACCCTTTTATTATTTTTTAATATTTATTATTTGATTCTCTATTGACCATATCATATTATTCAGGAATTATTTGTCCTATGATAGAATTTTATTTATTATTTACTTAAGTAAGCATCTGAACTCACCGTTTATTTTGCGTTTGATTCCTTGGGTTACCAAGAAGGGTTTTTGAATTATTTCAATAATATACTTGATGAAATGGAAATGTACTCAAATAAATATTAACTTTTGTTTTTTTCCTTTATAATATAATGTTACAATTTTATATGTATTATGTCTTTCAAAACTACTAAACTATAAGATCCTTTGTGATGTGAACCCTTTTAACATGTCACAATTTATTAATATAACCACTAGATCTTGGTTTCAATAGTTAGGGTGATGTGGTTCGTACTGAATGAATTTTATCACAATCATTGTGAACTAGATTTAGGGTAAAATAAACAATATAACATAACACTAATAAATACCATAAGTATAAGTATAGTTATATAATAATATAATAATCTATTTTTAATGTCGTGATTTTGTGGTTTTCCTATAAAATAAATTCTTAGCTTCATACATAGAAGTGGATGTGGTTATGGTATAGTTTCATCTAGGGTAAACAACATTGATTTTGATGGAGTGATTATTAAATCTATAATCACTAGTGCATGATGAGTGGACCTAGTACTCCACTCATAGTTATACACACATGTGGTATATCCTTTGGTAGATTCACAAAATTTTTATGAACAGTAAGGATATATTAGAAATTTTTTTATAACATTTGGAAAATACCAATGATACTATGTTTTTTATTACAAATTTAGATATGTGTAAATTTTATATTTATATTAGGTGTTACACCAAATTTAGAATTATATTCTATAATATAAAAATAATAATGTTATGATCTAATTCTGCATATACCATTGCTTACAAAATAGATCCCTGTATAGAGAATGGAAATAGTATCAATTCATATAATTTATGTAGAGATTTACATACATGGATAGAAAATAGAACTGGATCTATAGTTGGAGTTAGATATCAAAAAAAATATAACTATATTGGGGTAGCTAACTCATGTTATGATCTGTATCCATTCATTTAAAGAGTATTCTACTAATTCGCATCTTATTAATATAACATTGTACTATCCTTAATTTAATAGAAATAATAATCCATTAGCTGTTTATATATTCATCATATCCCTAGAAATTATATTTCACTCTTTTATATGCTATTAAATAGGGAAATACATCATCTCAATTTATCAACTTAAATGAGACACTGGTCAATGGTTGTCATTAATCTGGTACAATAATTATTTTTAAAATATAATGATGTGGATGATTCTAGATGATGTATTATTCAAAAAAATAAATTATTTATTAACAATTATCTGATATGGATAGAAAATTCATAAATCTAAGGTAAAGGGAATGAAAAAACGTTTCATTGTATAAACCTAACATTAAAAGGTTAGAAACTCGTTATAAGGATTATTTATATTATAAAATAAGTGGGATTGATCATTTATTTGATGATATAAGGCTAAAAATTTGAAGCAAATTTTCCACTAATATAATTTCATTATATTGGGATACAATATCAAGTTCCATTATGACTAGGAAATAATTTTAAAATTCATATATTTTCAATGGAAAATAGCAATTGAAGTAAGTGACTCAGCACTGTTGAAAATTAAATACCAAAAAATGTAATAATCAAATGGTGAAACATAAAACTTTTAAGATAATTATAATTATTAATAATGGATAATACTTGATGAGAATTATAGTTTTCTTATGGTTTGGATATAATGTCCATAAGTCTCGTGATTTCAAGTGAATTAATGAAGATTCTAATGTTCAGTGCTTAACCTCTAAGGATATGGGGTACTACTAAAATGAATACCCTTGAATCAATGTATGATTCCTCTAAAAATCATTCTATTGAATCAGTAATAATTTTTTATCACTACAGCAATGTTTGATGTTCTAAATGATGTAGTGGAAGGTAGATATATCATGGACCCCAATTTAGTTAATGATTAATTGGATTAAATATCTTTAAAGTCATTTATATATTCCTTTATTAACATGAAAATGATAAATTTCTCTATGAACTTGAGAAGGGATTTTTCAATCAGGACTACTAGTTGAAATCATTCTACAATAAGTATATTCTAACCATTAAGCATTATCTCACAAATATATCCCAAATTTTGAAACATGATTATTATAAATATGGAAAAAATTAATATAAATCTTGGAATGCATTATATTTTAAAATATGATATTAAAATTTATTTTTAGTAGAATGATATTATGATTTGGTATAGGGACATCCAATTCATTGTCTTTTTAGGGGAGACTACATCATCTAAATCATGTTGAAATACACCTCCAATAACTTTTTATAATGAAATAAATTGACATAAAAATAAGACACATCACATAAATCGGAAAGATAACTTTTAATAGATTATGTAAAAAGCACCATGAGATTTTAGGAAACATGATGGTTTGTAGTTTATACAACACTCAATATTAAATTTAAATGAACCACAATATACAATAAATATTTTTTTTTCAACATAACCATTAAACCACGATTTTAAATCGATTCTTTCAATAGTATTAAAAAATAATGAAATATAAAAAAAATTTCATATTATATTAAAATTTGTTAATGATTTCTCATGAAATAAGAACTCCTTGTTTTAGTAAATCCATTTAATCATTTATTTAATAAGTTTTCTTCAAAATTATTTTTATACACTTTTTAGGAAAATATTATAATTATTGTATTGAACTTTTATAAATTTAATTTAATGTCAAGAAAATAATATTTGATATAAAAATATCATAATTAGCATAGGGTGATATTTTGAGATTTCTCTGAAATGATTGTTTTTTACTGATTACTATAAACTACAGATTTTTCAAATATTATCATTTTTATTAAAAAAAATTAAAAAAAATTATATTATAGATTTTATTTTTTAATATGTGTAAATATTAAATATTTAATTTATAATAATATAATTAAATTCATTTGAATCATCATTTTTTTAATAATCTGTATAATTTGGTTTCTATGCTTAGAATGCTGTTTTCTGCAAATTGTTTTTAAATGATAAAAGTTTATGTATATTATTTAGTTAAAATAATACTCTTTATATAAATATTTAAACTAAATTTATTGAGTAAATATACTTTTATATAAATATTAATTCATATAATGATGATTAATAGTCAAATATTAAATTTAATATTATCTTATTGTTGAAAAATAAATTACCTGAAAACCCATTTTTAAACATGTTTTGCAAGTTTAATTTTAAATTAAATTTTGAGACATCTGTGAGTTGAATTTTTTTACATGGAATATATATTTTTAATTATAATAATTAATATTTTTTATAAAATCAAAATATTTTTGGGTTATAATGAATAATAAAAACTATAAAAATTTGTTACCATTATTAATGTTATAACTATTTTATTAGAGGGTAAAACTAAATAATAAAAGAGAATAACATGTTTAAAACATGATTATTTTTCAATAGTAGAGGTTATTATTTCTCATATCACCCATAAAAAACATTATTTATCAATTTTAGATTCATGTTTCAAGAGAGGGTCTTTCCCATTATTGAATTATTATTGGTATTTAAAAAAAATTCATTCCACCCCATTATAAAAAGGTACCCACTATAATGTTCACATTAAAAATAAAAATCCTTTAATATTGGACAATATATTCCTCAATACATTACTTACTTACCTCACCACATCCTAGTATACTTGGTTTTATTATAAAACCATCCAATTAAATGTAATGATGAAAATATAAAGATTTTGTCTAAAGAATATGTATCATTCATAACAGAGCATATTTCTTTTACTTATAATAACACCTTGCAAAAATATTACTCAATCGTGATGATACAAAAAAATAGTATATTCCATATAAATTTGTGTTATTATTTTATTTTAAAAACCTAATTCCATCTCCTCTTCAATCAAAAAGAAATAAAAACATCATTCACATGTACTATAAATTAGTACATCCGAAAACAATGTAATTTTTTTTCTATTATTACCTATCATACATATTAATTATGATGTATTTAATGATATTATATTATATTATATAAAATAATAATAATTTATAAAAACTATTAGATCATATACCTTTTACCTTAACATCAATTGAAAAATTATTGCATCATTCGTGTTTGAGGCTGACTACCACCTCACGAAGAGATGTGATTAATTTTTTTTATGAGTCATATGGATGATATATGTATGTTTATCTAGATTAATAATATAATTTGTGTTATATTAGTATAATTATGTAATGATAAAATATCACGGTCCTTTTTTCTATCATAATCATAAAAAATGGAAAAGTTATAAAGGTGTACGTATGACCTACAGTCTGCATGATTGTAACATAAATAATTTTTCTATACAATAATTCATGGTTATATAGACAATTATAATTTATATATATCAATGATAATTATTTATTGATTATTATTAATTATATGATGTAATAATGACACATTTTACCACGTTCAACACACTGATGTTGTTTTGGAATTTTGAACTCAGCACCCTCAAAACACCAAACATGTTAATAAATAATTAAGTAATTAAATATGTCCATAAACAATTAATTAAATATATTAATTATATGTGATTAATGATTTTAAATTTTCATACTAAAAATATTAATTTATATAATTTTATTATATATGATATAAAATACATACCCTATAATGTTTAGAATGGTGGCAAGGGTTTTGTCTCAAAACATCCATCACAGAGACACATGATATTCTTTATACCAAATTTATTTTTAATTATTTATATTCCATACATTTATATATTATTTCATGAATCTTTAAAACCTCGTGATATTTTATGTTGCAATTTATTGACTTAATCTACGGGAGTTATGATTCACTAGATACCAGAAAATAATGTGTTTATGATTCAATGTAATTTTAATCAGGATTATTTATGCTTGAATTTTTGTTTTAAGAAGTTATTTGATCCTTGTATAATATAAAAAATTAATTTTATTATCATATTGACATTAATGAAATTTTCAGGTAACATTAACATTATCCCTCTTTTAGGCATAATATTATTTAGAAATTTCTTTTACTAAAAGATCAATTAATTTCTCTCTATACTTAAAATTCTTATTTGTTCCATATCAATTTTTCCAAATATATTTTAAATAATTCCTTTAACATTCTAATAATTATTTATTAATTAAAATTTTTACCCATATTTAAATGCATAATTTTTTTTAAACAAATCTTCTTATCATTTTCTGAATGAGGTACTTTTTAATAATTTTACAACAGTGTGAAATGAATGTTTTTTGAACTTATATGAAATGTATAGAATTACCTAGTACCATGAATTCTCCATTAATTGGATATTAAATTATAATTTTTCAGGTTCATTTTTGAGTAAAATGTTTTGGATAATATTTTTAAAAGAAATCAATTTTATAGAAGTTATTTGAAAAAGAAAATGGACTTTTCTTAAAGAAATATTCAATTTGATCTTTTAGAGTCATTTTTACCAAAAATTAAAAACATGGATGTAAAGAATTTCTTATAAATTATTTATATATGTCACTCATATGTATAACTATCTTATTCTACTTTTATTTTAAAGGGTAATGCATTTATTATGTTCTCCTCTAAAATTAAATAATTTTGAAATTTCCTTTAACAATGATTTGAGATGAGATTAGGAAACCCATTTTTTTACTTAATTAATTTTTTATACCTTTTTATTTATATTTATTTTTTGTATCACATAATCATGAACATGTTATGATCGGAGTTCCATGAAAGAACTTTAATGCATTGTGTAATGGTTTAGTTTCATGAGATTTCATTTATTGGATTGTGGGGTAATAATAATTTATTATATTACTGGGTATACTATGTGTTATTGACTACTTTGTTAGCAATGAAACTTGTTTATTTCAAGATATTTTTTGCACGAGATTTCCTATATAAACGTGATTTTATTTTACCATTTTCATAATCATATAATTTAATTTCATTATGTATTATCCTTCTCTTTTATGATATCATGGTATTCATTTAAATCACACATTAAGATTTCTTTTCATGCTTATTACCAAATTCGGCTTTTGGATCTCCCTTTTCTTTTATGTATTTCTCAAGTTATCTTCTAAAATATTAGAATCTCTAATGGAATTAAGAGATCATTATGAAAAATATTATTATGATTTCATGATTTAGTTTCCATTATATATATTGCGAACCTCATCTTTCAAATAAAATAAACATGATGATCATTGTATAGTAATTAACGGATTTTTTTGTTATAAAACATGTGATAATATGTGTAAATTTTTTGGGATTCTATAGTTGGTATCAATGTAAAGGTTTTGGAAACCATTATAAACAAATATAAGAAAACTTTAGTGATAACTCTATGGATAATTATAAGGCTAATTCTAAGAAGATAAAAATATCATAGAATATTAGTGAATTATAGATTTAGTGTTTTCTTATAAATTACAACCATGTATTGATAATATAAGTGGATATGTCTTTGGAATAGTTGTAACTAAGGGTAACAGCACAAAAAAGAAAATTTTGATGTACATGGTTGTCACCTATTACATGATAATGGTATTTCCAGCATGCCCTTTTAGACATCCCCAAGGGGTATTATTTGGAAATTCACAAGTAAATTATGATCCATTGTGAAGGGGATTAGAAAATGTTGAGGTTACATAACCTAAAAATATATTTTATCAAAGATGAAAAATATTTTTACCTATAGACTCAGAAGTCGTGATGTAGTTATCATTTATAAGTTATTCCTGTCATGTTTTTTTGTTTCCCTTCTATATTATAGTTAGTTAATGTATTTTAGTCACTTTTTACCTTTTAGTTAATTAATAGAAATGTAATAACACTTCAAAATAACCGATATGTTGGGTAATATAATTATTTCGCCTAATATGATGCTCGACCTCATTGGAATTGATATTCTAAATCTTATGATTATGAAATATTAGGAATCTAAAATTACAATTGAAAACGAAAATATATTTGAATTTTTAAAAACATTAAATAATAGAAGTATGGAATATCATGGAAGATAAATTATTAAAGATTATAAATAAATGAATATTCAATTTTATACAAGTCAAAAATGTCGGAAGGGGAACCATGGAATATTCCATAAAGGGGTTATAATATTCTTCTTTTTGGTAAAATGGGGGAATAAATAATCTAATTTCTAGAGAAAATTAAATTTTTTGGTTAAAAGGAAGAATGAAAATAATGTCCAGCCTATGAAATCATTAATAGTTCAATTTCATATATTTAAGGAGCATGGACATTATCTGATTCAATTCCCAAATCTAATGAAAAATTGATAGAGACGTATTTGATAAAAGTCATTAACGCGGAATTATTGATTTGTTAGGTGATATAACTCAAGATTATTATTATTTTTAAATATTTATTTTAATTTTTTTATGGATATATGAAGCACGAAAATTCTATTGATTGTTCTATAGTATTTTTCTTTACGAATTTTCATGAATATGTTGAATTGTACAAATGACCTAGAATGTTGACATAATATTTAGGTGATATTTTATGGATAAAAAATAATTTAATAAAATATATTCATTAATATGTTTATCATGATGAATTAATTATAGTGAAATAAAATTATTTGATATTTTGAAAAAAAGGTATGATATTAGAGTTTAAAAAAAGCTTTCATAACTAGGGTTATTTTTAATTATATTCATCTTATTCATCAAAATTTTATTGGATCATAGTCAATTATGAATATTATTAACATAATTTTTCTTAAATATTTTTATAAAAATGACTACTAATAAGTTGGGCAGCAACCCATCTCTTTTGGAAAGGTTGTGGGGAATGAACCCAAAAATGAAAGGTGATAATGGTTCATCGTCTACCAATGGCCTCCATAATGTTCTAGTTGGTGTGCTATTATCTTTTTTAAAATTTATTAATAGATAAATATCAAAATAAAAGTGTAAAATATTTTTATGATCATTTTTTTCTGAATTTTTAGGATTTTATATTTATTAATGATATTTGGAGAAATTTTTTGATGGGTTGAAGTATATGTGACCCTTACATCTGACATGTGGTATGTAATGAATGATAATTTGTTAAAAAACAATTATATTTTAAAATGTTATGGATAATTGAAATTTATGCCTATGTAATTATTTTAAATGACCTTTGGAATTAGTGATTTATATAAATATTATTTCATTAGAGGAATCATCTCATCCATTAGAAGTAATTATAGTTCTTCTGGCATGATGAATACACATAGAGTACTCAACATTAGGGTAAAGAGAATATATTATGGTAAAAATTTGAAAAATTATTAAATTATACATATAAAATAATTATATTTCTTTATGTTTATAGACTTAATGTTAAAAGGATCCCATAAAATTATGAAAAGGATCATGAAATCAAAATTTTATTCATTTGCAATAAATCGACGGTCTTTTATCTCATTAAAAAAATTAAATTAAATTATTCCCTAAATGGAAGTTCTTTTTTAAATCTATGTTTTTTAATACCTCAAATGTTTTTATATGTAGGAGCCATATTATGTGATGGCCTTAGTGTTTCCCCTTCCCTCTTTTTGGGAGGAATTTTTATTAACCCTTTTTTGAAGTATGTTTTACATAAAATAAATTTTAAATGTAAAACCCTTGATTGCTGACAATAGGTTGAAATTTTGATGGTAAAATTTATTTAATGGGGGTAGAATATAACTACTTGATATTTTTAAATAACATTCCATTTGATAGAATATATAACATGAGACACCAAATTTTAATGGACCGTGATATTCTATTAAAATATTATTATATAAAAGTGATAGATATAGACTGCCTATTAAATTAATGTGTATGAATAGTAATTAATATGTTAAGAAAATATATAAAGGTCCTATTTAATATGAAATTATATATAAAATCTTTGGAAAAAGCACTAAATTATTTAATAAATGAATTTAATTTTTAAAAACATATGGTTCCTTGAAAAAAGTTATTAATTTTTCTAATAAAAATTTATTTTAAAATTATAAATCTTTTTGTAATGATATTTTATAAAATTAAAATCATATTTAAAACAGTAAGTCAAAATTAATGTATGGTGAAATTTTATATTTTTTCTTAAATGTTAGATTTTATATGAATAGTGAAAATTACAGATGATTAAAATATTATCATTAATTTATATTATATAATGTAATTTAATTGTTACGTTAAATTTTTGATCTATTAATAATGTGAAATATTTATAATATTATCTAGAATAATATAATATCTTTTATTTGAATCATCAATTTTTATGATTTTTTATATGACTATTTTGATATTTAAAACACAGTTTCCTGTATACTATTATTAAATTCATATTTTGTATTTATTTCAATTAATTAAATTAAACCCTAGTAAAGAATTATTTAAATGAGCTTTATAGCTTTTATATCTATTTTAATTTATCTAAATAAATATAATAATAATAATTAAAATTCATATATTTAAGGCAGCATCATATTATGTATAAAAACACAGTTCTTAAAAATTGTTCTCCGTCCTATTTCATGTGTTTAGATTAAATTAAATTTAGAAACTTCTGTGAATAGATTTTTAAAAAATGGATTAAATATTTCAAATTATATTAATTAATATAATTTAATATGTTACAAATAAAATTTTGTAATAAGGAATAGTAAAAACAGTGAAAATGTGTTTCAATGGTTGATGTTTGAACCACATTACTGGGAGATTCTATAGAGGTAAAGGGAGTAACATTTATAAAATTGTTTTATTCATAAAAGGTGGAAGTGTGAATTGACCATATCACCCTTCCAAGCCATTATATTGTAATTTTATAAGCACTTTTCATTAGAGTGACATCCCAATATTGTATAGTTTTGGGTATTTACAAAAATGCTAATACTACTCAATTATAAAAGGGAAGGCTATCTCTACTTCACATAACACTTAAAAAGCCTTTTGATTTATATTATAAAATAAAAAATAAATTCATTACATCCATAATCATGTCCTATAATCCCTTTTTTGGTAATAATACCCTCCAAAAAATCTTTTTTGTGAAAACCAAAATTAGTTTTTAGATAAAAAGATATCCTTCTTAATTGATCGTTTTTCATTTTTTATCTTCCATATCCTTAAAATATTACTCAATCATAATGATATAATATCATTACTATATATCATATTATTTGATGTTATTAATTTACTTTTTTAGTATAAATCCCTCTCATCTACCATCAAATGGGAAACAAAATGGTCAATCATTTATATAGTGGACTACATCCACATGAACTGATGTAATTGGTTTTCCATCATTTCCTATAATAGATATTCGTGATAATAAATTTAATATTTAAATTTTATATTCATGAAGTAATGATACTTTTTTATAAATAACATTTTATAAACCTTTATTCCATAATATCCGTTGAAAATGATAACATCATTCAATTGTACGACATTCAAACGCCTCAAGAAATGACATGATACATATTTTTATTGTGTCATATGGATGCTATATTTATGTGTAACTATAGAAATACTATTTTACACATGATATTTTTATCATTTTATAAATTTAAAATAATAATTACCTTTTTTCAACAATATTTTTGATAATTAGAAATGTTACACATGTCTATGTATGACATACCATCTCATTGATTTTAACAAAGTTTATTATTCATAACAATTATTCATGGTTATTTTTATAGGTATAATTTATGTTTAAAAATAATAAATATTCCATGATTATTATATTTTAGAAAATTTAACAATGACCCCATTCACCACTATCAACACACTCATGCCGTATAAAAATTATGAATTGAGATTCATAAAAAATAATATAGACATAACAGATTATGTAATTAATTTAAAAATTAAGTAAAAAGATTATGCATAATTAATTGAACCTAGAAATGTTATTTATTAAAGAAAATAATATGTATATATTTATTATAAAATAGATGAAAGGCTAATAAGACAATGTATGGAGTCAAAGTAATTTTTTCATTTTAAAATGTTCTTTCTTTGAGACACATGTTATTTTATACACCCAATTTATTTTTAAAGGGGTATATTCCAAACCATTACATATTATATCATGAATTATTCATAAATGAGGAAATATTGTGATTCAATTCATTTAAATCATACTTATATGTTATTATTGAAAAGTTACCAAATATGTATGTTGTTATTATATCTATTTAATGGAGATTTTTTATTTTGGAATTTCTATGGTAATATATTATTGGTTATTAAATAATAAAACAATATCATTTCATTATCTATAGTTCATCATTAAAAGTTTTATGTAATATTTCCATTATTATCACATTAGTAATTAAAATGAATAAGAAATCTTTTCTATGAAAATCTAACATCATTTCTCTTTTTAGTAGAAAATCCTTATAGTTCTATATCAACGTTTTCAAAAAAAAATCACAAATTTTTTAAAATTTATAAATATTTCTTATTAATTGTGTTTTTACAAATTTTTTTCTTGTACAAATGTATTATAATTAATCGTCTAGTAATTTTAGGAATGAGGGTCTTTTTAACATCTTTACAATAATGTGAACAGAATTTTTTTAACATCTTAAACATATGTTATATTACAAACAATAATAACCACTATATTAATTAAAAATTTATTTATATTTATATTTATATATTAATAAATAAAAAATTTATAAAAAAATATTATTTTTTAAAAATTTTGAAGATGTGATTCCAATGCGAAAGTGGCATTTTTTATAATAAATGTTCTATTTCATCAAATCAATAAATAATCATCAATGATGATAAGATTTGATGATATTTATTCCATTGAAATTAAATATATATATTTATATATATATATATCATTCACATATGTACATTCTTTATTCTCCCACACTTTGAGGGTGGTAATACATGTCTTATGTTCTTCTCCAAAATGCCTTCGTTATGAGATATCTTTTAATTTAGATATCAGTTAAAATTTTGAAACCCATTTTTATTCCAAGGGTGATTATTATGTCAATTCATTATATTTGATTTCTATTTTTTGTAACACAAAGTGATGATAACATTATGACGGGTGCGCCTAGTTAGCGCTCCAATGAATTAGGTAATAGTTTAGTCTCATGAAGTGTCATGTAACATCCAAAGATTTTCTGAATCCCTTTTTTCAAATTAATATAAATTATTTAATAGCTTTAGTTAAACACAATAAATTGTTTATATTTAATTATATTCAACACAATTTTAAACATTTTTTCATGTAACATCAAGTTTTGTTGATAAATTCATTTACATGAAAGTTGGAGTCTTAACGAAAAATAATATATATTGGATATTATTATGTAATATAGAATTTATCGACTATACATTTTTTTGGTTGAAATGGATAAGACTAAATATATTATTCTTATACATGTATATAATTTTTTTCATTCATCCAATATATTTCATAGTCCTAATATTATAAATAATCCATTCTTACGCATAAAACAATATTTTTATAAAAATCATTTTCACCACAGTTAATGGGAGATTTTTTTTAAACAAAAATTTAAAGAATTTTTAAAATTTTAATTGAAAAAATAAACTTATCTTTTTATATTGTAATATTAAAATTTACCTTGGGTTATTTTTAGGTATTTATTTTAGAAGTTTCATTTTTGGATGAATAGTGGAAAACATTGCATTTTAATTGAAAACATATTCATTTTAGTTTATTTATATATTAAATTATATTTTAAACTATTTTAAAAAATTTAATTAGTAATAATATACACCGATCAATCTATTTTAGATCAAATTATTCAATTTCATATTTAAATTGGATATAAAAATTTTAAAATATTTGATCATTTCCACTTAATAACTGGTTGTATCATTGCATATTTTGGATTAATTTTAAATTATTTTTAGCCACTTATATAAATTGAATCCGTAAAAAACTAATATAAGTATTTATAATAGTATGAACTATTATTTTAACAAGGTCGACATAATTGGTTTACCTAGATGATTTTTGAAAATAGTTAAAATTATATACATTGATTAAGGTATAAACAGACTTACTTTATGATTAAACATGGAATATAAAGTTTATAAGTGAACTAAAACTTATCCAAGACACATTTGATGAATAAATATCAACCCTAATCACATTAATATCAAATTTTAAGAGTTATTTGAATATTATTCTAATAATTTGACATATATAATAAGTTAAGTTAGTAAAAGGAAAAAATTAAAATTCCTTCCCTTTAACACTTATAAATCATTGTAGGGGGTGATAATTTACATAGCTTATGTTGTAAATATTTCTTTGAATTATAAATGAGTTATTTTTATCATAATAATTTATATTTAATTTTTTTTGATATGATTCAATTACATTAACTTCTTATAAAATTATATCACATGGATTATTTAGTTAATAATTAAATAAAAGATATAAATGTTTATTAAATGATTTATAATTGAAATCATAATAGGTATTTTAAAGAGTTAATATATATTAATTATTTTATATTAATAGAACTATTTATCTTTTATGATGAACATATTTAAAAAAAAAATAGTAAAAAACATTTTTAGTGTTTTCAGGGTTAAATCCGTGTTTTTTTCTAGTTACATGAGTTTCTGTTAACAATAATTTCAAATACATATGGGATTATTATTTTATAAATTATATTTAATATTTATAATCATTAGGAATAAATTTTCTAATCATTATCACATTTATTAATAATTAATTTTTGAATTACATAGGTTAAATAACTAGCTACTTCAATAAAAAATAAAAAATAGATAATTAAGGAAACGTAAAGACTAGTAAAAAATGAAAAAATTATTATTATTTGTGTTTTGTGAGTTTAGATCAAACATAAATCCCCTTTAATCCATTTTTTTGGGGGAAAATAGGATAGAGAGATCTCTCAATAGTGTCTATATTTGGGTATTTTTAAGAATTTCACTCCTGCTCCACTATAGAAATACATTAACTCTTCTATCTGATTCAAACCTATAAAATCATTGATTCATTAATAAAAAAATATAAACTCAAAAATCTCCCCCCCCCCTCATTTTAAAAGCATTAATTGTTTAATTAATCCAACCATGAAACCTCTTTGGGGAAAACTAAAGGAGTTACTTGAATAAAGAGGTAATGTTCTTTAATATTAATTTTAGTTTTATTTCTCTCTTAACCAATTAAATTCCTCTTATTCCGTGATTATATAGTAAAATAAGTATCATAAATTTACATATTCATTTTAATTTTAATGTTTTAACCTTAAAATACACACACTTACATCGACTGTGTAATGAAATTATTATTTTTTTGTATAATATACTACTACCTCGCAAAACAATTTCATTTATTTTCCCTTCACCATCGCTCATGGTCTGTAATTATGATGGAAGTACTATTTCTATTTGATATATTTGATATTTATTATTTCTTTATGATTATATTGTTATTATATAACACATACCTTCATAGATTTTATTTTTTTATAATATGATAACTTTATTTGTGGACTTGTGGACGACTACATCCTCAATGATATAAGATTCCTTAATTATTTACATGGTATATATTAAGGAAGAGTTTAATAAAAATATGTGATATACATGAAATATATGTGACATTAATTATATAAATACCCTTCCATAAATTTAATGTATCATTTAATTTATGACTTTTTCACACATAGAAAAGGTTATAATGTCGTTTGGGGATGTTTGGTTCACCGCCCACTCAAAACGACGTGATACCTTTTACATAAAAATAATTTTATATATAAGTATATACTATTAAATAATAAATTATTAATAATATAATTAACATTATTGAATTATAAATTTTACTTACATACTTTCCGTAATGATAATTTAAAAATGATAATGTTACTCGTGCATACGTACGACATATCATCTTGATGATTGTACCATTCATTCATTTTTAATATCCTATTTTTTGTGATTTGTTTTAAAATTATAATTAAATTATAAAAATGATAATTATATCTCTTTTTTATTTTATGAGATATTTATATAATAATCTCTTTGACCATATTTGACCTACCAAAGCATTTTTTGACTCATGAACCGAATTTGGTCAAAACACCTGATTTAAACAAAATAATTTAAGTAGTTGTATACAAAATAATAATAATTGAAATAAAATTAATGATTATTTTTAAAAAAAGATTAAGCAAGTAAATAAATAACAACCTTTTGTTATTTGGTAATATGAAGTCATATGTGACAAGTCGAACTCATGGTAATGTTTTTCATCTCAATCGCATATCATTAAAGCATATTTTTAGGTCATGCACCCACCTTTATTTATGAGGTTTATACAAAACTCATGTAAAATATAATTTCATGAAATTATTTATTCTCAATTTATATAATGTTATTTCTACATGGGACTTATTATTAAAATATTTCAAACTAGTAGGGGACACTATTATTTAAAAATATAATTTTAATTTTTTAAGGATTTAATTTCAAAATATTAATCTTCTTTTAAATATTATTAATATTATTTAAATGTTTAGTTATATGAATATAAAATAATTATGAAGAAAATTTTATATCTATTTTTTATATCATTTATTATTTTGAAAAAGATTTTTTTTACATGTTTTATATGGAATGGTTAAACAAACAATAAAAGGGTTGGTCTATTCTTAACATGTTCGATGATAATAAATTTTTGAACACCACATACATTAAATTATTTTTGGATTTTTTTTCTATATTTCATTATTAATTTAATGAAAGAAAATATTTTTATATTTTGGATTTTTGCATTTTAATATGTTTTTCCAATGAAAATGTTGTTTTTGTATTGAAATGGGTTCTTTGTTGAAATTGATATTTTTACCTATGATTTTTTTTCATACGGTTTTAAATATAGTTTTTCTTATAGATTTATGAGAAATTTTTTTAATTAATGGTAAGGTACTTGAGAATTATATGAAATGGGTGATCCTGTTACAGCGTATACATGGGGTGGCCATAATATCATTAGGTGATCCCATTATAGCTTACATGTGTGGTGTTCCAGATATCATGGAGTAAGCATGTTACACCTTATACATGGGGTAGCCAAGGTCGAAATGGTCAAGCCCATAATATCACTAAGGTTGGGTGGGTCTGTGATATCTCACCAATTCATTGGGTATGGATGTTTTTCATGTAGTTATTCAATTTGTAAGACTGACATGTATGAATGTCAACCTATTTGTTATTCCATATATAATAATGAAAGGTATTATAAT
Organism: Viscum album; assembly: GCA_963277665.1. Classification (NCBI taxonomy): domain Eukaryota; kingdom Viridiplantae; phylum Streptophyta; class Magnoliopsida; order Santalales; family Viscaceae; genus Viscum; species Viscum album. Next base: position 168,731,054 of record OY728142.1, on the reverse strand, counting down.
GTCCCAATATACCTTTATGTGATTTCTATGCTTTCTATGGTTTTTATAGTAATATTTTGATTTAATAAAGGTATATTTATTTGATTATTTTCAAAGGAATGTATTTACTACATAGTAATTATGAAATTAACATTTTATGATAAATTTATAATGGGTTTTCATGTTTTCACATGGATAAAAGTTTACATTGTTTTTGTATACCATAGAGAGATTTTTATTCCCATCACACATTTTTAAATATTTGTTCTCATAATTTTGAAATAGTTATAGAAATAAATAAATAATGTAGAGATTCATTTAGATATTACATGATAAGAAATCATAATTTATTTTAATTATATTATATGAAAAATGGATCATAAATAGAGGTTTCAACATTTTATTTTATAGTTGTGTTACATATGATTTATGGAATAATGATCCAAAACAGTAAACCTAATAAATCTTTTATTTTAAAAATATAATTTCTTAAATGAAACAGAATATTATAGAATGTTTATGTTCTAGTGCTTATATTTGGTATCAAGGGAAATTTTTATACAACTTTATATCTTATAATATTGTTAATATAATTCACTTTGAATATTTCTCTTTATGGTTAGGATGAAATGATAAATAATTTTCAGATCTTAATGTTTCTTTATCATGATTTGTTTTTCTATAATGGATTTTTATATATGAAATAATGAATTTGAAGTGTCATGGTATCAAGAGGGAAATATTCATCCAAATCAGCATCTCCAGATGACAGGAATTGGAAGAAAATAGTTTTTTTGCAATGAAGGAAATGTTCACACATGTTATAATTGGTGGTGGTATCAATGTTAGAGAAAAGACCAATCATCCTTGGAATACAATTTTAGTATTAGATAATTTAAAGATGCAACATGACCCATTATTCAATCGATCATCTAACCAAGTGGTAGTTGAAGGATGGATCACTGGTTATGTTTATTTAAGAATACCATTGAGAAATATGATCTACATTTTTTTAATGGCACACATTTATGAATATTTTATTTGAGAAATATGTACATACGGTTTTTTGAATCTATATAGAAAAAATTCATGGAATTGTGGAATAAATGTTAAGATATTGTGAAAATATGTTAAGAAAACTTCACAATATTGGCTAAGTATTTGGCAAAAATTTTTAATGCCCAAATAGTAAGATTATTATATTTTAATTTGTATTTAAACTTGATTTATGAAGACCTTTTTTCCCATGATGATTTAAATGTAATGAAAAAGTAGTTAGTCGTGACGTTACAAGTGAAATTTAGTTTATTGACACATATGTTCCATTATATGACAAGAGTAAGAAACACTCTTGGTTGAAATAAATGGAAAAGAAACAAAGTATGAATTTTGGAGGTAAGCCTTATACTTCTTCCTTGTGCGGTGAAATATATTTTGGGGAATGTATGTTAGGATTTAGAATTCGTTACCAGGGTGTAATGTATGGTCACAATGATTCTCATGGTTAGGAGAAGAGTTATGAACAATCTACAAGAAAGATATATAATATCTAGTCGACATTGATATGTTTTTGCAACAATGATATGGTAAATTATACAAACATGTGTCCAATTTTATTTACTTAGGGTAGAAATCGTCAATATTGGTACCATAAAGGTATTGGAAAACATTTTTTCTCTATATAGTTTATATTAAATCATTAACTGATGGGATCATAACTCTAGGGAGATCAGTATTTTTCAAATTTTAACCACATTTTTATGATTTTATACTCTCATTCATAGGTTTTCATATATGAGATCATAAATTTTATGTTGACATTTTGGACTGTTTTTTGTTGGGATTTATTTATATAATGCTTTGGTTTTCTGAGAAGTATGCCTTTATATTTGGATAGGAATTCTAAGATGTTGATAAAATTTATGTATTATATGATATTTTGAATATTAGTGTTATTTTTGAGAATGCTCATAATTTTTGTGGAATTGTTATGATAATAAATATTTTCTTAGTAATATAAATATATCAAATATACATCTGAATATTATTTTAATGTTAAATAATTCCACCACTCTAGGAAAGGGATCTTGAAACATGGATATTATCCTAGTACATTGATTTATGATGAACCAATGGTATTTTCAATCATAAAAAATATACTGGTTTTAGTGCCATAAATTTTAATTTATCTTTCAATTTTTTGTGATCATATAACTCAATCAGTATCCATAATTATTTACACTATTACTCAATCTTTAAATCATCATTCCTCATAGATGTTATACTATTTATAAATTCGGATTGTGTTATTAAATATGAAAATTTTACGTGCTTTTATTTCTGAAAAAAAAAGATTCTTTATTCACCATATTTATGATTTTTGTTTCTATAAAATAATTCCCAAAATAAAAGACGTTTAATAAACAAGACAAATATTAAGGTATAAATTCATTTTAATTAGGTAAGGATGTAACATCTTGATAATTTTTGAATAAATTCTTTCAAATTAATTCTAAAATTTTTATATCTTGAGTTACACACAATTAATATTTTATATTTCATTATACACAACACTATGTTTATCTTGTGTTGCACTTAACATGGATCTTCTTCGACAACATGTGTTTTGTTCAAGGTCGAGCCTTACCGAACAATAATATACTATTAATATTATTATTTAATACAGATTTTATCTCCTACCTATTATATTTGTTTTCTATTCATAAAACATAATAAATTTTTTCTTTACATAATTTTATAAAATGTTCTTTCATTCATCCAATAGATTTGATTGACATAAAATAATAATAAATCCAATTTTTAAAATATTTTTTATTAAAAAAATAGTTTTACTTGGTTTTATTAGAAGTCTTTTTTGAAAAATAAATTATTAAATTTTATAAATAAAATATAGAATAATATTATTTTTTAAATAGGAATTTCAAAATATACTGTGGGTTATTTTTTTGTATTTTTTGGATAATTTTCCTTTTCTGATTAATGGTGAAAAACATAACATGTTAAATGAAAACTCTTATTTGTCTAGTTGTTTGTATATATAAATTATATTTAAATTTGTTTAAATGTATAATAAGTTAATTTATTAATCAATAAATTAAATTTAGTTAAATTGATTCAATTTTACATTCAAATTGAATGCAAACACATCTCAACCTTGTGAACTTTTCTCCTTAAGAACTCAATGTCTCTTTGCGTCTCCATGATTAATAAAAAATTAATTTTATCCACTTTGTTTGTAAAATTAGGAAAAAAGATTTATTTTTTATAATAAGTATGAAATTTTTTTTCTAATATATTCAGATTAATTTTTTGACTAGAAATATTAGTGAAAATATTTTATATTAATTACAGCGATTAATGTAAGAACAATCAAACTTAGTGATTATACATAGAATATTAGATGTATAAATGATAGAAAACTATTCTAAAACCCCTTGAATGGAAATATTTTGACCTTTAAAACCATATTCAAGATTTATATCAATTATTAGGATAATATTCCATGAAAGCGACTTTTATAATATGTTAACTAAGATAAAATACAAAAAAAAAGAACAATCCCAGTCTTTTACACTTATAAATCATTGGAGTATGGAATAAGCTACCTGGGATTGGTTTTAATTATTATTAGGAAATAAAAAAGTTTTTTTTATCATAATAATTTATATTTAATAATTATAGATGATATTGTTCAATTAAATACTTAACAAATGTCAATGCCGGGATTATTTAGGCTATAATTAAATAAAGTAAATTTTATTTTATTAAATAGTTTATAATAACTAAATATATTATCATCAACTAATTGAGTTTTTAAGGGTTTATAAATATAATATACATTACATTAATTGTCCAATCTATCCTTTATTATGAACATATTGATCCATAAATAGTGAAAACATTATTATCACAGTTAGGGTTAAAGTAATGTTTTCGAACGTCACCTGTGTTTCTGTTCGAAAGTATTTCCAACAGAATTTCCTTCTTTATTTTTCAAATATTAAATAATATTTTAGAATCAGTGGATCTAAATTTTATAAAAATTATATCTTAAATTTATTTTATTTTATGAATTACAATGGATAGAAAAATTGATACATAAATGAAAACACATAACGAAAAAAGTAAACTTAATGACTAAGGAAGAAAGGATGAAAATACTTTTATTTTTTTTGTGGTGAGGGTGTTCTTCAATCTAAATTCCTGTTTACAATATTTTTTTCAATTTGTAAATCACTGTGTTAAGGGGTACCTCCCAATAGTGTTTGCCTTTTTTATTTACAAGAATGTTAATCCTCTTCACTATTAAAAGGAATTCACTTCTCTCCCTTATTAACATGTATACATCCTTTTTTTCTCATCCAAAAACTACCAAAATAAATTCAAAAAATACCTAATATCTTCCTAGAAACCATAATTTAAGTGTAAATCCATCCATGAAATCACTTTGATGAAAACGAAAACAAGGATACCAAAAAAATACATAATGTTCTGCAACATGAATTTTTGTTTTATTTTTATATCATCAAATTGAATTATTCTTATTCTATGATTATATAATAAAATATATAACCTCAAATTACTAATATTTTTTTCAAATATTTCGACCAACTCTTATACACACTTCCATTAAATTGGCAATGAAATTTCCTTTTGTGTGTATGGGGAACTACCACATCACAAAACGAAGACATTTGTTTTTCCATTACAACCTCTCATGGTTGATAATAATAATGTACTTAATTTTATCATTAATATATATATATATATATGATATTAATGATTTATTTATTATTATTTAATTATTATATAAATCATATATTCAAAATATCCATCTTGTGGGAATACTATAAATTCATTTGTGGGTGTGTGCCCTAGTCCCTCCTCAAAGCAATGTGATATGTTGATGCTTTACATATAATGTATTAAATGTGTTTTTAATATTAAAATATTACATAAATTTCATAAATTTTAAATTAATGATAGAATTATCTTTACATTAAAGAAATTTATAATTTCCCTCATTACATTTTCACACAAAAAAATGATAACATCATTCATTGATTTATGGACTACCGCCTCCTCAAAGCGATGTGATTCCATTTAAATCATAATAATTATATAAATAATTAAATATTATTATATAATATGTTATATATAATACAATTTTCATTTTTTATTTATATATTTCACTTAACCTCTTTAAACAATGATCATTGAAGAAAGGTAACATTACTCATGTGTATGTATGGCCTACCGTCTTGATAATTGTAACATTAGTTTATTTTTCTTAACCATTTTTAATGATCCATTTAAATGAATAATTTATTAATAAATAATATAATTATTTCATTATTATTATTCTATATATGACTATATAATGACTTCATTGAACAAAGTCGACCTACCAATGTTGTTTTTGACACAAATCTAATTTGGTAAAAATACCCAACGTAAACTTAATTGTATAAATAACTATATAAATAATTGTATTAAGTGAAATAAAATTAATAATAAAAATTAAAAAATTTAGTAATAATCTAAATAATTGACATCATTTTATTATTAATTAAAAAAATACACAAGTGACAATTTGGTATCAATGTAAGAGATTTTGTCTCAATCTAATTTCATTCAGGCATATTTTGATGTTATACACCCATATTATTTTAAGAAATATATATACATCCAATTTGAAAAATCATTTCATTAATAAATTTATTATAATTTTATTTAATGTTATTACTACATGGGTCTTATGATTATGTTTTTTAATGAGGAATGGGAATCATTCATTTAAAAATCTCTTTCCAAATGATTAATGATTTAATTTCGAAATCTTTTTCTCCATGTCAATATTCTTGATATTATTTTAACAATATATTTATATTTATATAAAATTATTATAAATGACATTTTATTTATGTTTTAAATCTCATTCAATGTTTTAAATTTTAATCTTTTTACATTTTTTATATGGAAATTTTTGACAAACACCAAACCGAATGTTCTATTTTTAACTTACACGGTGACACTAACTTTTAAATAGTCTTGACCATTATTTAACATTTGGATTCATTTAATTTATTTCATGTTTCTTAAAATGAAAATTCCTATTTTTATTAATGGATAGTTTTCTATTGAAAACACTTATTCTAATAAATTGTTCTTTTGGTATTAAAAATGGCTTCTTAAAAGAAATGGGTATTTTTATCTAAATGGGCTTATCATATGGGTTTGATTTTTTTTAAAACGTATATATAATGAATTTTTTTTATTAATCACGTGGTTATTGAGAATTATATTAAATTTGAGATCATTCTACAACTTCAAAATGTGGTGGCCCATATAGTGCCGACTCATCCCATTACAACTTTTCCGTGGAGTGGCCCAGATAGTATTGGGTGTGCCAATTACAACATATACATTGTGTGAACCATATAATGTTTACCATTATAACATGATGGAAGGGTGGTTTTGTGATATCCATCTAATTCATTTGGTATTTAATCCATATATATATTTATTCCATTTTTAATATTAATAGGAATAGAATTCTACCTCATAGTTATTCCATTTATGAAAATGATATTTATAATAATGTCCAAAGATAGATTTTTTGTGATTTTAATTCTTATAATGGGTCTTATGGTAATATTGTTATTTAAAAATTGATAAAAAGTAATTTTATATTAAAAGGAAAGTATTTACTAATTCTTATTGGTGAAAGGTATTTTTTTCTGATAATGTTTTTATGGATTTTCATACATTCACAGGAATAATGGTTTTCCTTATTTTTTGTATCCTTTACTGAGATTTCCGTGCTCGTCCAACATTTTTTAATATTTTTTCCAATTATTTAATGGTGGTTAAGGGAAAATATAAAGTCATGTTTAAATTCATGAAAATACTTTATAAAAACAAATAATACATTATTTTTAGATATATAAATTAAGAGAAAAATAGATACTAAAAGAAAGTTTCCACTTTGTATTTTATAGTTTTTTTTGTATGATTTATGGCCTAATTATCTATTACTCTAAACATAAAATTATCTTAAATATAAAAGAATGTAATTTATTTACTAAAAATCATGATTATTTAATGTATAAGGTTTGGTCTGTATACATCATGTATGTAATTAGGGAGAAAACCTAATCCATTACTGGACATTGTCTACCAAGTGATATTTTCAGTGTAGATTTTCTAGACTCAGGTTTATTTCAGGTTATCTATTTCATACCAATTTCATGTGTCACCATAATCATATGATACCATGGAATTTATGTCATGCCTTGATTTGATTACTCATAAGGCTTCTATTTTGTGATATCAAGTTGTAGCTTTGACTCATAGATTATGTTTTCTTATCATGATTATTACCTAAATAGGATTTTTTGCTTACCCATTTCAGTGATGCATTCCATATATTATCTTATATTTTTTTAGAAGCTCAAATGTATATAAAAGATCATTATGTAGAATTCGGTTTTGATTTAATGTTTTATTTTACTTTTTTTATATTTTTAATGTCGTTTTATGAAGGAATTTGGCCACATAATCACTTTTTTAATTAATTATATTTTATACTGTAAATACTGTGGTAACATATGTGAATGTATTGGGTAGCTTTAATGTACATATTTTTTTGGAATAAAATTATCTATATCCCCAAGAACTACTAGGATACCCACCAAAGTATAGTGTTTGATTTTCAATTTATATCATCCTTGATCCAAATCCAATATATATGTCTAACTACAAGATATCCTTGGTAAAGTAAGTGTAACTAAATAAATAACAGCATGGTTTAAATAATAAGGGATTTATACACCGAATTATTTCTTCATTGGGAGCCTATAATATTTTTTAAGAAGAAATATGGGTTTATATTGATGGGTATTGATTATAGGAATATCATTTCCATTGCTATAAATAAAATATATCCTCTTCCAAATATTGATGAATTTTTTGATAAACATCTAGATGAAAAATATTTACTAATGAATGATATTCATTCTAGGTTTTTTTAACTACTAGTACATAAGGAATATAATCCATATAAATAATTTTGTATGTGGTATGGAAATTATTTATTAACATTAAGTCCCCTTTGATTGACTAATTCACCCTCTATTTTTGTTGATCATTTAAAAACATTATGCTTTGATTATCCCAATAATTTTTTTTATGTATTTATAGCTGATAAGATCATATAATGTAAATTTAATTATGAGAATAACAGTCACTATAAATTCGTTCATAATACTCTTTTTTAAAATTAAACAAATAGAAAATTTAGTAAATTTGATTTCATGTATTGTGAATTTTATTTACTTCTTCATGTTATCTCTATGTATTGAATATCAGTTGTTACATTAAATAAAATATAGCGATTTAATTACAAATTAAAATTATAATAAATAAGTTACATAGTATACTTAGATTCGAAAGTTATTATTGGTGATTTTTTCAAAACAGTTCTTGATTAACTAACCTCTTAACCAATTTGGATCATAGAGGGGATAGGTTTATATGACCTAAATAATGAATGGGATGTTTTGAAAATTAATTAATAGATTTTACAAAGAATAGGTTTTTATATTAGTATATAAAAGGGATGGATTTTTATTATATATAGTTATAACTAAAATGAAAAACATTGTTGTGTCATTTTATAGAAGGAAATAGTTGTTTCTTATAAATTATCTCAATTAATGATACATAAATAGATTTATCCAACCCGTGATCTTGATTTAGATGTTCTAAAATTTTCATTGAATATATGGATGCCTTTAGATTATGTGGAAAATTTGAAATATATAGATATAACAAAATAATGAAATAAACCTTCTTATTGAAATAGATTAATATGAGGAAAATGAGATGGACAGAACTACTGAAGGAATACTATTACTCAATATACTATAAAAACAAAAAGGAAAACTGGTGGGTAATGCGTTGAGATTGAAATATCATGGTGTTTTTACTAAAATGTGTATTTATAATGATTTTTTATTCATGGTCTTAGTAAAGTTGGATATAGGAATCATTAAGGACTAGACTATATCATATATCTACAAAATAATTTTCAATGCATCCTTATTGAAAAATGTAATATTTTTTTGGCTTGATGATAAGATTATTACACATTGTGACCCCAAACCAAGGGGATCTAAGCCAATGTCTACCTTATTAAATTAGAATATGATATATGGAATTGAATTTCAAAGGACCAAATAGTTTAGTATTATTATTAAACTAGATTCATTCATCATTCCAATATTAAAATTGAAAAAAAATTACAATATAATTATTTTTGGAATATCATTATTCCCTCTAAAATAACTTTTCACATCAATCAATGTAAACATCATAAAATCATGTGGATAGGAAATAAAATAAGTGTGAGATTATGTGCTCAGTAATGGTTAAGTATATTGGAATATATCATGAATCAATAAAGAATAATCAATATAGAAATCCAAATTACTATACACACATGTCATTTAATCAATAATATTAACAACATAATTAGATAATGAATAATAACTAAGACCTGATAAATAACTAAAAACACATTCAATTTAATCATTAAACAAATAATTAAATGAACCAAAAAATCATCCTTATAAAAATCTAATGAATAATAAGATAATGCATAATCAATATGCAAAGGTAAATAACTAAAAACACATTGTATTTAATCAATAAAATAAGAATGAAATGCATAATAATATAATATAACTATTAAAATATCATGAATAGTAAAAAAATAAATTATCAATGAAGAAAATAATTAATCATTGAACACCATAATCTTTGGATTCATGATACCACTATAGTCCAAACACTTCACAAGATATTTTAAAACATCATATAGGATTCTATTTAATGTTAAATTTTTGTTTCTTCTCATGAGACTACAGATTAATCGGGAGGAAATATAATTTCATCCCCCAACTATCACTACTTGTTAAAATAATTACACATATATCAAATAAATAATTTAATTCATGAATAATGTGCGTTATCAGTAAATATATATATTGAGTAAATAATATTAATTTATCAATATTTACCTAGATAAATAAATATCATTCAATTTAGAACTCCATAGGTAGAAATAATATATGATTTAATAAATGATCATTACCAAGATAAATAATATCGATATTTAGGATAAATTTAATGTCCATAGGAAAGTTAATATTTCAAGGTAAAGTTAATGACCAAGAAAATGATTCAAATAAATTAAGGACAATACTTTACCTGGTAAAAATTATTATATAAAATCTATTGAATGAATTATTATGGTACAAACACAAAATATACCTGTTAGATTATAAGAAAAATAATGGGTTGTTATTATTAATGTATAGAAATACCATAAATAGGTCTTTACAAACATTCTTGAGGAATATATCCTTTTCATTTTAAAAATATTCTTCCATAAATAGATATTCACAAAAGATTTTGGAAGTAAATTTACATTATAAATTTATTCAAAAAGTATGACTCATTATTTTAATCATTGATTTTTCATGAAGGAATGAAATTCCTTATATGGCCAGTACAATAAGAAAAATATTCATTACACATTTTTATAAAATCCAACACAAGCCTTGTTTTTAAAATAACATGAAGATTATTTTAATTATTTATTAAATAAAGTCGAAATAGGTAAAATGAATATAATAATTCAATTTTAAATGGTTAAAAAATTATTCATTTTCAGAAAACACGGTTTTGGTAGATAACATGTTTCCGACTGAAGAGAGAAATGAAGTAATAATTTTATAAAAACATTTTTAAAATTACATTAGGTACCGAATGGTGAGAAAATTATAAAATTACTAGAAAATATAATGAATAAATATATAATTATAAAATTAAATAGGTTTATTAGTAATTTTTTAAATACTTTCCATCAACTAAAATTCAAGGATAAACCATCTTTATTATAATAAGATTTCGAAATTATATGTTACAATGATCACAATTATGATGTAAGAATTAATAAATTAATAAATTATCTATATCCACTATAAATCCTAATAAAAAATTTAAATTCAATATATGAAAAAAAATTAATTTCAAAACTAATCCTTGAATATCAAATATAATGAAGAAGTAATATAACCAAATAACATTTAATTTAGATGTAAAATTCTTTACCACTTGGTAACTCTTAATTAAAATCCCCTTGTATTCAATAATTCCAATTGTAAATAAAAGAATTAATTATTAATTAATCATGATAATAAATTTAAAGAGGTTTTATATATACATTATAAAATAAATTAGCTCTCTGACATTACAATATGCCTCAACAATGGGAAATTGAGATGATGTCCCTTGAGTAAGAAATAATTTTCGTTGAGCATGATTTCACCTCATGTATAGTGGTTTCAAAATGTCATTAAATTTTAACATAAGTGTATTAATTTTTATAATATCATATATTATAATTTAATAATATCCAATCACTTTTCCATTAATAATATATCATTATCGTCATTGTTTCATGTCATTGTTTCCTTTTTTCCTTATTCACAATTTCTTAGGAATGTTTTTTTATTCTGCTTATTATATATTTCCATGGAATCAAGAATAAATATATTCACATAATTATAATATTTATACATTAATTATGATTTTAATAACCATCTGGAATGATGATTTTGATAAATTAATAATGTTACCATCAAAGAGATGGTATGTCATAGGTACGCATAAGTAATATTTCCAATTTTCAACGATCATTTTGGAAAGATGATAAGTAAAAATTTATCTTTAAGGAATGATAATAATAAAAAAAATATTCTTTCTTCAAATATATTTATATATATCATCCATTTGTCATGGTGGTGAAAAGAGGGTAGCATTTATTCAAAAAGGCAATAGTCTGCACATACACGAACGATTTTATTAACCTTCAGTGAGTGAAATTTAAAGAAATAAAATGATATTTTGTCATTAAATAATTATAAATATATCATTAATATCATCATTTTCATGTATTCTACATATATTAATTAAATGTTTCCTCAATACCTTCCATTTACGTGATATATAAAAACAAATGACATTGCTTCGAGAGGCAGTAGTCAGACGTACACACAAGTAATGTTATAATGTCCCATATACTATAGAAGGTAAAAGTTATATATTATATAATCATTCTAAAGGTATTATTATGTTAAACTTTTCATATATATATATAGTATACTTTATCTTACCCAATAGTGAGAGGTTTTAATGGAAAAATAATTGACATCAGTGCTAGAGGTGGTATTCTATTATACAAAAAATAATGATTTCGTAAACCATTTGATTGGAGTGTGGAAGGGTTTGGGTCATTACCATATCATAAAAACTTTTAAGTATATTAAATATTAATGTTTGTATAATATATTCATGGTTTAATAATAATTTAAGGAGGTGGAGATGTAAATAAAAGAAAACTGCATAGTCATAAATTTTTACTCTTTATGTACCCCCACATTAAGATTATAACAAGACTATACATTGAATAGATTTTTACCAATCCAATGAATCTGGGATTAGGTTATGGAATTTGGGAATTTACTTTTTTCAAGTATTTTCTCAAAAAAATGGTTTTGTGTTTTCAAGAGAGATGACTAGTGGTGGCCTTTTATAAGTGATGTGAGTGACACACTTGTATGTTTTGAATATTAAAAGTCATACCCATGTTTTTCACATGAAAAAAAGTTTCCAAATGTCTCATTACAAATAATTAGACATTATATGATCTAAAAATTTAAATAAAATAAATTTTAGAAAAAGAAGTTCATTTTAACTCTTATCTTTTTTTGTTCAACACCCATGTAAACCCATTAATACCTTAACCATCATGCATAATTATTTCTATTTTTATTATTCATTAAGGTAAAAAATGAAGTTGAAATTTTTAGATAATTTTATTTTGATGACTCAAAATATTTAATTTATTTTTCCAAATTCCATTCAGATAAGTTGAAAATACAATTTAAATTTAACCCCTCAGACAAAATGAGAAAGTGAGTTTTCAAAGAGAAAATGTCGAAAATAATTCAGTGTTTTCATATAAAAATGTAATGTATAAAATAATAAAATTACCTAGACTAAATTAATATATATACTTTAACTAATGTAACTTTAATAAAATATAGTTTAAATAAAAAATTAATTTAATCAAAAATGAAGCAGTCAATTATAAGTCATTATTTTTCATTGTTAATCTAAAAATTAAATATTTCTGAAAAATATAAAAATTCAATCAAAATATTATTTTAATATTAGGATTCCAAAACTGATCATAATTTTATAAAATAAATTTTATAAAGTTTTTTGATTTTTTTTATTTTGTTTGAAAAGGAAGACCAAACTATATTTTGAAAAAAATACGGTTTTTCAGAACAAAATTCTTTTTTAATGATTTTTTTATCAATATTTAAACATAATTTTGTTAATTTAATTAGTTCAATTCATACCATCAAATTAAATGGTTTTTTTATTATGGTATACTATATTATTTTTTATTTCTTCTTGGTGTTGTGTGTCACTTACGCGATCGAATAAAATGTTCTTATTCTTGAATTTGGTGTGTCGCATTATAAATAAAATCATTTTCATAAATGATTGGTTGTTGGTTGACATATTATATGGAGATGTGATTTTTGAATTTAGAAATATTCTATATTTTTAATACAATAATTATATAAAAAAATTATAAGATATATAACATACCAAATATTTATTTATACACCGTATAAGCACCAAAATGTAGGGGGATTTGGAAGAATATTTTTTGTGGGATGAAATGAAATAATAAATTTTATACTATATAAGAATTTTTTTTGTATCTAAATTAAAATAAATAAAATACACTAATAATTCCATGCATCCTCAAACTATTCCTATGTATAAATGGGATAATAGTAATACGGTCTTTGTCACTAGATTTCCAAAGAATCATATAGAAATTGATTCTATATGGAATATTGTTGATAGGTTTACCAAGTCTGCACATTGTCTCACTATTACCAAAGATATAACTCTTGATATCCACACACAACTATATATTATTTATTATATTGGCTCTTCATGGTACAACTCTTTCACTTATAAATCATTATGATAAAAGGCTAACATAAAAATTCTAGAAGAGTCTTCAGGACACCGAGAAACCTTTCAACACCACATTTCATCCTCAAACTAATCGGTAGTTTAAGGTAAATATATATAACTGAGAATAAATTTTTAGGTCTTTCTAACTTTTCTTCCAATATATATTTTAATATTATTTACCTTTTATAAAATTTTCATATAATAATAGTATTCATTCAGGTATTCAAATGGAACCACATGAGGCATTGTATAGAAATATATGTTGTTCTTCAAATTATTGGGACAAAGTTGGTGAATGGAATCATATTGTCCCAAATATTGTTGAGTCGAAAATAGTGAAATTTATAAATATTAAGAATTATATTAAGATAGATAGATGTATGAATGAATGTTACATTTATAACACCAAGAATAATTTATAATTTCATATTCTAGAAAATGTTTTCATCATGGTGTCTCCATGTAATGTTGTTATAATTTTCATTAAAAAAAACAACGCACTAGGTATAGTTTTACATTTCCAAAATATTAATTAATTGGATTGGTGGCTTATCATTTAGAAATTCCACCTTTCCATTCTAAATATCATGATGTGTTCCATATGTAATTATTAAAGAAGTACATGATAGAACCAACATATTTTTAAAATATACGAGGAAATATAATTGGATTCTGATTTATCATACAATTAATATTCTATCAAAATTGATGAAACTATATAATACGATTTTAAAAATCATATGACTTGAATGGTAAAGGTACATTAGAGAAATCATAAGATAAAATAAGAGACAAGTGACCCAAAAGAATTAATAGTGAAAAATTACCAAAATCTATTCATGAGGTGTCATTTTTTAAAAGTTTAGGGTGATGATATTAAAGGGGATTAGAATTTAAAACTCTAGATTCAATTATATTAATTGATATTTTTATTCTAAATAAAAAATATTAAAATGCATATAGATTTATTCTAGAATGTGATTAAAAACTAAATTCAAAAAAAATTACTTTTATGAAATTAATATCTTTTTTAATCAATGATTTTTAAAATTATATTTTGATAAATTTAAATTAATTTTGAGAAATATTTGATTTTTAGGTGGATAGTGGAATTTTTTGATTTTACACTAACTGTCACTTTTATGACATTATAATGTTGTGAGAATAACTGAAAAGATTAAGGAACATTTTTCTAGAAAAAAAATATAAATGTAATTAGAAATATTATTACTATAAAAATATAATATTGAACATTAATATATATTCTTAAAATTTCATTAATCAATATATTTTTTTTGTTAAGATAAGAAATTATTTTCACTTATTAAATATTAATGATTTATTTATATTTTTACAATAAAATTTATATTTTTTAATGAAAAATAAATCTCTATTTATTTAAAGTAATCCAATTAATTCTTTTGTAATCGACATTGTACATTATTTTTCATTAAAACCATTTTTAGGCCTAAAAACATTTTGTTAAAACTGTAATTTGATTAATCTTGTACACTTATATTAAAATTAATCTCTACAACTTATAGAAATTGAATATTCTAAAATCAATTACATATTTAGAATAATACTTATTAATATTAGTGAATAATTCTAGCTTTAATTTTTTATAATGAATAGTAAAGTAGTAAAAAAAATTCAATGATTAAGGATAAAAATGATTATTTGGGGAGAATAATGTAATAGTTATGTAAAAAATGCAACATAAATTTGTCAAAATTATACTGGTTCAACATATTTTTGAGTTTTTATTCTTGTAAATTTTGTTTTATCTTAATTTTCCAACTTGAATAGTAAAATGACTTTTTATTATTTATATATTTTATGCAATTCCATGTGTGTCCTTCCCATCACATATAAAATGACACCAATTATCCTGTATTATTTTCTCACATTAGGGAAAATTACTTATTGAATCCCTTTAAAAAAACTTCCATAATTTCTTCTATTATTTAATAAGAATATATTATTCTCTTATTACCATCCTATGAATTATTATTGTGGAATGAAATTAAGATATACCAAAGAATAAGGAACTATCTTTATAGACTCATTCAATATTTATACACTATTACAATTGACATAAATAATTTTTACCCATCAAAAAATTATTTAGTATTATTGATATATTATGATTTTATTATGAACATGTTGGAACCATATTCAACCATTATTCCTTCCTATGATAAATTTAAGCATATCTCTTTCATGCACACAACTTATTATCTCCAGATAGCGTTGTAATTAGTTTTTCACCACCATGTTAGATTGATTGTTATGTGGATGGAAATGATGAATATATATGATATTTATAACATATTTATGAATTAAAAAATATAATATTTCATTTTAATTATTACCATTACATTGGTTAAAATATTATTGCGTCCCTCAAGTGTACCTGTAGACTCACATGTCCACAAAGTGATATGAATAATTTTTTCTGTCTAAATCTTATGGATGATTAAAAATATGTATATCTCTAATAAATATGATATTTATATCATTATTAACATTGTTCATATAAAGGAAATTTTATCATGATTAATGGACTATAACTTCAATATCAAAACATACATGAAAATTGAAGCTGTTAAAACCCAAATTAACACAAATAACAATAATGAAAATAAAATATTATTAATTAATATGTGATAAGATGTTATAAGAAAATAATATACATTGTTATAGGTATAAATATATTTATTTTATGTAAGTATAATAACTTTTTATTTGTTATAATAATGGTTAAAATAACATAGAATATAATTTTGACCTAATGTAAGGGTTTATTTCATAGTCACATACTTGTTAGAGATTCTATGTATTTATCATTTTGTTGACTTACATATATAATATTTCAACCGTAACCATATTCTATTTTCTACACCTTTAGTTATTTCTAAAAATTACATTTTTTCCTTTATGTTTTCACTCGTTAAGTACTCAAATTGTGTCAAAGATATATTTAAGGAAGGCCAACTTGATTTTTTTTCGATTAGGAATATTTTTCATCAATTTCTATATTTTATTTATAAAATTTTCCATAATTATTTCAATATTATTAAATTATTTATAAAATTTATTTTATCTCATCTTTGATATCCCATATAATTTTTTAAATGGAAACTCCTTAGTCATTCTTTTAATGTCACAATTTTTACTAAAGATGTGATCAAAATATTTTTTTATCATTCATAGTATAAATATATTTTAGAAAATTAATGAATATAGTTTTTATTTAATATAAATTAAAATTTTCCATGGTTCATTTAAAATGAAAAAAAATTCCCTAACATTCAATAAATTTTTAAACAATGAATACGTTCTAGAAAAATGAAAATTTAATTTTTGTAAATAAATGTTTATGTGACCTGTTATAAGTATTTTAATATATGTCAAAATAAATTAATGAATTTTACAATTTATTATTTATATACTATAATGAAACCATCCACTTTATTTCTAAAGATGGATTATGATCATGATTTTCTCTTTATTGAATATGAAATTTAAAAAAAATTGTATACTATTATTTCAATATGAATTTCTTTTCGGAAAATTTATTTTATTATGATTTATTTATTTTATATGACTAATGAATTGGCCATAGTAAGTGATGTATGGGCCCATTATAGCCCCATAATTCCTCATTAGGTCTCATCATATGAACTAGTTTTGTTATTTAGAATATTCCTTACTTATTTAAATATGTTTTCTTAGAAAAAGGCCTTGAAAGTAAAATTAATATGTTATAATTTTGAATTATATCCTTATGAAACTAGTCATTATTATCCCTTTGAATATTTATATTGTTATTTCATCCATGTGTTTTATTTTATTTTATTATATTACCTTACTGGAATATTTTATTATTTTTTATCATTATTATTTAAATCGTGATTTATTTAGCCATTGATATCTTTTTTTATGCATTGCCTTTATGAGAATTTGAGCTCACCCATTACTATATTTTCATTTCCTAGTATTCTAAAAATATATTTATGAATTATTTTGATGAAATACTGGAATAGATGATATTGTTATCACTTGAATAATTTATATAAATCATCTTTTCGAATTTAATATGAAAATAAAAAATATATATAGTCTCTCATGACTACTAAACTATTTGGTCATTTTTTATGTGACAACATATGTCTTGTTCCAATTTAGTGACATAAAAATAGGATCTAGGTTACATGATTTCAGGTGTTACACTCAAACCATGACAGGGTAAGTTACACCAGGACCATCCTTTCCATTTTCATATTAATATATTAATTAATTAATTAAATGAAAAAAATGGGTTTTTTATAATTTCTATATAATTATATTCATCACATTTTGATATTTAAAGTCCATATATGTCTCCCATTTCACCTCTCATCCCCTATCATTCAATTTGAGTGGATCTCTAAATAATAAATCAATGGTAATGTATATTCCTTTGTCATTTTTTTGAAAATAGTCTAATACCTAGATCTAATCCCACATTCTCTAGAGGCATAGGGTTACTCATGAACAAATTTATGATAAATACTTTGGATTATTGGGTTCATAGATTTTCCTTCATAGATGATTCTCATCATTTGAAAACAAATAAATACATTTATGGTATCGTATTACATGCTCTTCCTTTTATTAGGGAAACATTAAAATCATTGAAGATATAATATTCAATATATCATTTTCAAGATATCCATTTTTTTATAAATGAGTAATTTATTTTAAAATCTTTTTTTATTTAAGGAAATTGATATTTTCTACCATGTGTTTTTGTGAAATTCTTTTTCCAAGGAAAGGGACATTTAATGATAAGTGATGAAATTTAAAATAATTTCCTTATATGGGAGCCCTAGGTACTATGGTATGGAAACTAGGACAGGTGAATATAGAGAATTTATGATAATCTCCCAATCCCTAAAATAAATAAATTTTCAAGTATAAATTCTTAATGGGGTGTATATTCCCCCAGTAAGAATTGTATTTTCTCTCCATGGTGGGAATTTATGATATTAGATATGATTATTTTAAACATGATAATATACAAGAATCATAGTATACCATGACCATTTCTACCTTTGGTTATACCCCATGATTATTGTTATTATATTCTTATTTACAGGACTTTTATTATCATGATTTATGTGTTTATAGATAATTATATAGTGCGTACATTTATAAATGTACAAAGAATAATTGAATGTATTTATTTTCAACATGGTATTGTTGGATTACATAATAATCATTGGTCATGGAATACTAAGTGAGATATTATAGGGATTATTATCATTAAATCCTATATACACCCAAGGGGTGTTTCTATACCATATTTTAACAGATACCGGTAAAGTAAATGAATCTCATGGGGGTGATAGTTATTCAGGTTATCCATTTTTCAGTTTGAGGTAGTGACATGGTGTGAGTGAGTACACATGTAACATAATTGTGTTTAATTACCATTTTTCCTTTATTGTTTTGGTATTTTTATGGACTCATTTATTATATCTCCTTATAATTTTTCTATATCCTCCAATAATTTTCTTATTTTTTATTTTTAAATATATTTATTCATTATTTTTTATTACACTAAATGATATTATGGTTGTTTAATTTATTTTTCATTTATATTTCTTATTTTTTCACTTATTTTAGTAGATGACTCACCAAGGTATAGAGTTTCCATATCATGTTCCTAGATAGGACACACTAGGTGGTTATTAGGTTAATGGGTGAATAACATTCCCAAGATTGTAACATTGATACACATTAACTATAATCTAACTCATGGGGTTAATGAATTATCATAAGGCCTTGTTGGGGTCATCTCATGTACCTGAGTTAGGGGTATCTAAGTTTGTTTCATGTTATAGAGTGAAAGGAATAAAGTAGAAATTACATCGTCATTGATATAAAAACAAATCCCCAATTTCAATCATTTTTTCTTCATGTATTATGTCCTTCTACCTATAGAAATTTAAATAGAACTATAATATTAAGTTCATATTCTTTGAAGGTTTCAAGACTTTAGAATATTTCCTCATTATGGGATCAATATCTAATGGATATTACTCAATAGTATATTGTGATTTGAAAAAAATGGTACAGTTTACCCTTGTTCACCATTTACACATAAATCATATGTTAAACAATTTTTGGTTCTCATTATTCCTGAAACCCTCTATGAAACTGATGAATAGGGATATATTTAAATACATTAATTAAAAAGATCTAGGAATCCTATTTATGAAGTAGATAATGAATAACATTCTCCAATGAAAACACTAATTTTTATAAAGTATATCGGGTCTCCAATAAAACCAGCACCTGACATAGTCTATGGTAAGTCCTGATGTGCATTCCCTATCCCCATGGGATGACACAGGTTCCCAGGTATCAAAAATAATGGTTTGGGAACAATTTACCTAATTTTAGAATCATAATATATCTAAAAATAATAAATAAACATAAACTTGAGTGTTTATTCCAGAAAACCTTAAAATAAAATTCAGAACTGAAATACTTGGTTTTAGACAAATACCAAGAGGGCTTAAACTCAAACAATATTTAAAACAAAACTCAATAACCACCACATGGTAAGGGTTCATCATCCCCAATCATTCTCCACAACAACACACCAAGGATGGTAGTTAACAACTTGTACCATTATCCCCAATGACCATCCCATTACCTATGTCAAATATTATCATGTTTATGTACACCCAATGGTGTAAGTAGGGTGTCAGACTAATCCAAAAAAAATATTCCACCCAAAAACATTCCATGTGATTAATATTTTAATGAAAAAATCTTTGAAGTTTTTATAAATAAGAAATTCTAGAGAAAATTGTAAAAGGTGCAACATTTAAAGAAAATAGATTTGAAGTGGGAACTTGGAAGAATATACATGTTAAAATAGAATAAACATGAAACTAAATTTTCCAGAAAAACACACCGTATAGCAACCATTAATATGATATAGCCAATGGGAACTAGTTAGAGGAACACCTATTGGCACTATCTAGTTATGGGGACCAAGGTACATCATATCTCAGTGTATAAGTAATAATAACCAATATACTTATCATACAAAAGCCACAGGAAGGGGAAACCCCAATGGCCTAGTGGTTGCCAACATCATAAATGTTTAGTTAGTGTTGTCATCTAAAAAATTTCTAAGTGAAACAGGGATGATAACACTACCAAATCACTAGGATACTAATCCTCGTCCTCCCACCTAGACATTGGGGTTTCCCTATTTGTTCTCAAATAAGTGGCTCTTATAATAAACCAACTGTAAATAAAAAAAATCAACATTAAAATTCTATTTACAAATCATAGTCAACCCAAATAGTACACAAACTTGTTCCACTCCCATAGTGAAATTTAGTAAATCCTTCAATGATTTTATAGAACAATCTCAAGAGGTAAGATAAGGGTTTTCACACAAAAACCACTAAAAATACTCATTTAAGTCCAAATAACCAACATTACCACACCCAACTAGATCTATCATCCCTAACAACATTTAATAATTCAATTCTATAAGTCATAAAATAACCCCAAAAGACTCAACATAGAATACACATGAAAAACACTCATTTTAATAAGAAAATTCTTCTTTAAAATCAATCGCTTAATCAATGCTACCAATAATATTTTTTGTTGAAAAAACAATGGAAGAGGAATATAAAAAATAGGATAATCAACATGATAAATTCATCAAATAATGTTTACCCATTGAATCACCTACCTATGATATCAAAAACCCAAAATCATTTTGCAAAACATAAACCACACCACCATCACACCACAAGGGGATGAGAATAAACCCTAGTACACAAGATTCAATGATGAAACACAAAATTATACCTGAGGAATAAAACCCTAGTTTTTGGTCATTTGGAACTTCAAGGTGGTGGGATGAAAACCCTAAGGAAAAGGAAGAAAAATAATGGGGGAATCACTTAAATGATAAATATTAATGATTCCCCACCATAATACCCTTCCAAAATGAGTTTAAGAGATGTTGGGGGATCTTGGGAGCCTTCCAGGGCATCTAGAGTTCAATGGGGTAAGAATGGGGTGATATAGTTATAATCTTGGGAAGGAAAATTGGAATGAAAAATTATTTTTAATGACCTGGACACCTCTATATGGTTTGGATGCATGGTTTAGTAAACCATGCAGCTTGTTATGGCCACCTAAAAACACCCATATTATTCCAAATAAAAATTGAGTCCTAGGGGGAACCTTGGGGGAAAGATATGCCAAGAATAAAATAGAAAAATACAGAAAATGTGGGAAATGTATTTGATAATTCTACCCACCATAAAAAAATTCCTACTTAGAAATTCAACTTGATGCTTGGCCAAAAACAATAATGGTTACTCTTGATCAACCCACAATATTCACTCCCATGTCTCATGCATATCATTCTTATGCTGCCAAAGGACCCAGACCATTTAAATAGACATTCCCTGACGCACCTTCTCTTGGGATCCCCTATTCTCATTGGCCACTCAGATACTAATAAATTGGACTCTATTTCCTCCCCTTCCCAATTCCACATGTGGGAGGGACCCAGATTTTATTTCTTCAGTTAGGAGACATGAAATACATAATGAATAGATTTCATATTAATGGTAAAAGATAACATGTATGCTACATCTCCAATGTGCACTATGATCTCAAACGGTTTGACATACCTTGGCATTATCTTTCTGTTCTTTACCAAATGACAAAGGCCCAAATGAGGGGCCTTAATCAAGAATACCAATAAACCATGGAGAACTCAAGGTCATAATGCCTTTGGTCAGAATAAAATTTTTGGTGACTTTGAGCTATCAATAACCAATGTCTGGTCAATTTGGCCTTCTCTGATGTCACTAAGACAAGGCTTGACCCCAAGAAAGAGGTATCACTAACCTCATCCCAACACAGGGGGGACTGACATGGCCGTTCAAAGATCACCTCAAAATGATCCATTTTAATAGAGGATTAATAACTATTATTATTAAAAAAAACATGACCAATGACAATTGGATATCCCAAGAACCACTGAAATCCAAGACACATTCATGGAAAATGTCTTCGAAAATCAAGTTTTCCAACTCTATATATCCATCCGTTTGAGGATTTAATATCATTATCATCATAATCTTCAACACCAAGGCCTTCAGAATGCCTTTCAAAAAATTGAGAGGAAAAAAATGGGCTCTATAATTAGGAAAATCGTTGATGGAACACCATGAAACCTTACCACCACATGAATATAAAATCATCCAAACTCATCCACTTTGGCAGTATCTCTGATCTGAATGAAGTGGGATGATTTCGTCAGATGATAAATCACTACCAAAATATCATTCTTACCTCGAGGTGTATGTGGTAAGGAAAAAATGAAA
This sequence comes from Viscum album, assembly GCA_963277665.1. NCBI lineage: Eukaryota > Viridiplantae > Streptophyta > Magnoliopsida > Santalales > Viscaceae > Viscum > Viscum album. The sequence goes on along the minus strand of OY728142.1, from coordinate 168,707,496 downwards.
TCCATGGATAACTCATCCCTCTTCCATTTATTAATGGGTAACGGTTGAAGAAAACTAGAGAGTATTTGATGCTCTGATTGCATATGTTGACATTTATAAAACCTCGATTCAAAATTAGCTATATCCCACCTTATAACCTGGCCACAAGATCTTCTATTAAACATTATATTAAATATTGGTAGCCCTAGGATGAATAAACAACTTATATTGTTGGTTATCTTGGTTCACTGCCTTCCTTAGAGAGAGAAGAACCACCGTACAACCCTTAAAACACAAGAATCCCGTGGGAGATAAAGATGAATCAGAATATGTCTCCCCATCATGAAAGAACTACAATGACTGCTAAAATAAATCATCACTAGGATACTCCCACTAAATCAACTCTAAATAAAGATTCAATTGAACACTCTCCAAGAATGCACCTCCACTATGCTCCTTGGTCTCAAAGTGCATTTGGGAAAAGTGCCACATCAAAGTCCACTCATCACTAGACTTCCTTAAATCCTATTCTGGGAATTTCCTTCTTAAGTCATCAATTACCCCAATACCCTTTCTTGGTGTATAGATGATATAAAAGTCAAACCCCTACAAATACTCTATCCAACATCAGTATCTCAAGTTAAGATCCATCTTTGAGAAAAATTATGCTAAGATTTATGATCATATTAGACCAAGAGCATCCCCTAAAGAGGTAGTGACAACAAGTCATCCAAGAAAGAATCATTGCTGTAATGTTTTGGTTCAGTAGTTCTTTTATGTGGTCAGAGTTGTAGGGTTCCATATTCCACCATGTTATCCACCTGTATAAACACACACCTGATACCCATACCCAAAGTGTCAGAATACACAGCATATCCCATTATAGATTCTTGTAAGATCAATATGGGGTGATAGTCAATCACCACTTAAAAACCGTAATGGAATCCTAAAATTCCTGGCCCCATTAAATCTTAAACACTTTCTAGGTGAGACCAGTCATGGTAAAATCATGAATAGAGAAATACCGAACCAACATCTTGTAGTAACCTTCCACACTGAGGAAACTATTGATCTTGAACAGATTCTTTGGCTTCTCCTATGACATAAATACATCGATCATCTCAGGGTCCACCGAAACCCCCAATTCTAAGATGAAATGACCTAGAAACTTCACTTCCCAAATCGAAAAGGTGAACTAGGATAACATTGAAAAAAGTAAGTGGTCCCACGGAGTTCCCAAAATGATCCGAAAATGATGTTCATTCTCTTCTACATAACCAGAGAAAATCAAGTTGTCATCTACAAATACCACGATGAAGAAGTTAAGATACTGGTGGAACACCTGATTCATGATCTCCATAAATACAGTTAGAGCATTGGAAAATCTAAAGATTATTAAAAATTACTGAATGTGGTTATAACTACTTCAGAATCTTGTCTTTAGGATATCTGCTTCTCTCACACTGAAATAGTGTAAACCAGAACACAAGTCATTCTTAAAAAACCACTTTTCCCCCATCAGCTGTTCCATCAAGTCATCTATTTTAGGAAAATGAGTTTTTTTATGGTTACCTAATTCAAAATTCGATTGTCAATGCAGAATTTCAGTGACCTATTGGAATTCTTCTCAAAATGAATAGAAGAGTCCTAAGGATAGAATCTTGGGTGAATGAATCCTTGGGATTCCAAATAGTCTTGCTTTGTCATTAATTAACTTAACTTAGTGGGGGACATATGATATAATGGAAAATATATTAACTATGTTTCCTATTCTAAATCAATCAAGAACAGCATGTCCTACTATAGGGGAATGCCTGAAAAATAATCTGAAAACACATATTGGAACTCATAAACTACAAGAGTTAATCCACCATCAAAAGCACTACAATCATCCTCTATCGCGTGTGGCGATAACGTAAAGAAAGTATTCCACAACTCTGGGAGTGGAATTTTCACACAACCCTACCATGGATCCAATTCCACATGAAAAATAAAACAACTCCCATCATATTCCATAAAGCTCACATGCCTTCTATAAGAACTGATATTTTCTTGAAAATGAACTAACCAATCCATACTAAAAATAACATCAAAATGTTCCATATCCAATATTAGGAGGTCCCACTCCATCTCAACCCCTACAAGGGAATGCACACATGTTGGGAATCTGAGAACTTACGCCTTCTTCTTACCAAATGGCATCACTAACTCCATCGCAAAAAGACGCCAGCTCAATTGTAAAATTCAGTAGGTTCACAATACAGGAAGAGATAAAAGAAATAGTAACACAAGTGTAAAAGAGAACATTAGCTAAATAATATTCAATCCAAATGATTCTTCTAACTATAAAACACCCTACATTAGATCCCCCCACTAGTTTCTTTTCCACAACATGAAGATTACTTGTATCTACCTATGAATGACTTCTCGCGTATGGTTATTCCCTAAATTTTTTCTTCCTTTAAAGTGATCCATACATTCTTCTGTGGCCACCAAACTGAGATCCAACTATTCTAGATGACTATGGCTGAGCTGACACTCCACTGGACATCATTGATCCTACCCCACTCTAATGGAGACATGTCACTTTGAAAATCACTAAATGATACCCATATCTCTATATTGATAATAAGGCCTCATTGGATATGTACATGTATGTCAGTTGTTCCCTACACTCCTACATTGGAGGCACACAATGGACCTTACATTATAATTCATATATGAAAACAGATCAGAAGAATGATAAGAAAAACTACCTCTCTTCTTCCCCTACTCCTATCACTTCCATTTCATAATAGATGAACTATAATTTCTAATAACTAATACCCCCCCATAGAAGCCATACCTTCCTTTTCGATTAATCCCTATCATACAATCCTGATCTACAACCTATATATAGGTCATTATCTATAATATAAATACCTAAGAATATTTATTTGGCCACATACCCCTATTAAACATATGGTCCTTCATCTGCTAATTAGAGACCATTTCACGGGTATACCATACAAGATCAGTGAAGAGATTATCATACTCCATCACAGATTAATTTCCCTATATGAGTTCCAAAAACACTTGGGATTTCATATAATCTAAGACTTCAGAATAGTACTAATCATTGCAGTTAACCTTTGAGTCCTTTTATCTCATCTTCTCATGCTTCCCAGATTCTAGAACAGATTCCTACCACAAGCATATGTAACCCTCTTGATGAAATGAGGCACATTACACCCTAACGTACTCAGGTGTGTTAATAAATTAGAACATTCCCTCTATTTTCTTTAGACACTCCACTACATCCAAAGGTTATGTGCTACCTCAGAAAGTAGGAGGCTTTTTCATCAAAAACTGATGGGATTTTCCATTCCTTGGACTAGGATTATCTTCTCTAGCTATATCATGGGAAGGAGAACGATCAGAAGTTACTCCCTATCATAGATCTTGGACATCTTATACCCCAACTTTAACTAGCCTCTAATCAAGAAGTGAGGAAGAACACTCATCATCATCCTCCCATGGGTGCATGAGAGCTTTTCAGGGAGGCATGTTTCTATAAAATCAAAAAATCCCAAGGAAAAAAATTATTAGAACAATTATGAAAATTAGAGAAATAACATCAAATATATATAAATAAAACTCATATTAATATTATAATAAACAAATAATTGACCCCCACCCAATGTCCATGTGCAGTCTACTGCCCGCATATATCCCCTGGATGTGAAGTCAAACAAAAAAATCCCAACATCCCATGGAGTGTCAAGGTCAATTGCGAGAGGTAAAGTCCAAGAACCCTAATTTAAACTATAACTCCAATTCCCGATGGTCCAAACTCTCATCACAAATAAATTTTCCCATATAGATTAACCATTCCCCAATACCATTTGTCACAAACCAGATCTGGTCACCCTGAAAAGAACACCTGAGCTAGTTCATGGTAATCCTTGAAGGTATTTGACTATCTATAGGGGATGGTATAAGTGCATGTGTTATTTCGAAATGATTTACCTGATTTTGGAATCATAAAATAACCAATAATAATAAATAAACTGAATCAAAAAACTCATTCTAAGAAAGCATTAAATAAAATTTTGAACTAAAATACATGGTTTAAAAAAATCTTCATAGAGAAAAACCTCAAAAGTATCATCAATTAAAACTCAAGATCTACCTCCTGGAAAGGGATCATTATCCCTAATTCATTACCATGACACTGCGCCAAGGATTGAAGCTAACAACACTAATAGTCTTCTACAATGACCATGACATTACTTGTGTGACACATTATCTTGTATACTTATACCAAAGGGGGAAATTAAGTTATGATCCTAATACCAATATGATTCCACCCAAAAATATTCCATTTGATAAACATTTTAAGTCAAAAATATTTCTAGTTTTTATAAATTAGAAGTGCAAGAAAAATTTCTAAAATGAGAAATATTAAAAGAATACATCATTCAAGAAAGAATCATGGAATAATGTACATTTTTTTAAGAAAACACACAAGGAACATAATTTTATATAAAAACACACTATATGCCTATGGTAAATATTATATAGCCAATGAGAACTATTCATAGGAACACCCAAAGGTAATTGCTAGTTGTGCAGCCCTAGGTACATTTTATCTCAGTTTATAAGTAACCAAAACCAATATACTTCTCATGTATGAGACAATAGGAGGGAAAACTCCAATTTCATAGTGGTCCCCAACATAATAAAAGTTTAGTTAGTATTTTATCATTAATATTTATATCGGAAACATGGATGATACCACTAACATATCACTGACATAGCAATTCCAGTCCACCTAACCATATACTAGGGTTTCTATCATTGTGATAAAACAAGTTCTACTTGTTATAAAATATAAAATTCACATAAAATCACAAATTTTGAATATATAAATTTATGAATCATACACATCCCAAAAAGTATGAAAGCATGTTTGGCACCCTCAATGTAATGTATTAAACCATTTTAATATAATAATAAAAATTTCAAGAGGTTATACATGTGTTTTAACGTAATATCCACTCACAAATCCTTTTTATGGAAAAACTCACAATAATAAAACACCCAACTAGATTTTTAATCCCTATAAACATTTGATAAAAAAATTCAATGAGTCATAAAATAACTCCAAAAGTCTTATCATGGAATACACATAAAAACACTCATTTTCATACCAAAATGCTTCTTTAAACTCAACCACATAATTAATGATCCCAAAAACGATTTTTTCACAAAAAATAATGGAACAACAACATGAAAAATAGGTAAATCAGGAATGATATATTCATCATTGAATGTATTCACATGTAATCACCTACCTTAGATATCAAAAACTACAAATTACTGTGTAAAATTTTGACCACACCCCTAACGCACCACAAGGAAATGAAAACAACCTAATCCAAAAGATTCAACCACGAAACAGAAAATTAAACCCTAGATTTTAAACCCTAGTTTATGGAAATTTGGAAATTCAAGGAGGATGGAAGAAACCCATAAGAAAGAAATAAAAACAAATGGAATAATCACTTCCATGATAAATCTTGATGTTTCATGACCAAAATCTTTTTCATAAATGTGTTCGAAGGGAGGTTAAGGGTGTTTGGGATCCATCCATGGATTTTAGTGTCGAATTGGGGAGGAAAGGGGTGAGATATTTTTAATCCTGGAAGAGAAAAATTGTAATTAAAAAATATTTTAAACGACCTAGACATCTATTCATAGGGTCGCTACATGGTTTGGTAAATCAGGTGGCCTGTTCTGGCCACCCAAAAATCCTCATTTTCTTCAAAATTTCAATGGAAGCGTAGAGGGAAGATAGGAAAAGAATTGAATATCAAAATGTATATAATGAAGGACATGAATGTGTAACTAATTAAGGGATGTTATTTTCAAAATTATAATATAGGGTCATATCCTCTAACATTTTCATGATGTGATAATAGAGGGGAAACATCTTTCTAATGTTATATCATTGAAAAAAGAAAAAATCCAATCAATCAATTTAGAGTTTTTAAATAGGGGATGAATGCATCTAATTATAAAAACTTTATCATAATATGAGGGTGTTGATGGAACACCCTGCGGTCATTAAAGAACTTTTAGTATTCCTAATAAAATTGGTAGATGAAATGTTTCTTCACCATCTTCATAAAGGGAAAAAAATTTAATTATAGATCCCAATAAATCATCAGATATGGGTTTTTCAATTCTAGTTTCCTCTAAATTCATTTAGTATTTATAGAGGATTCATTTAATGTTGTTCTCTCGTATTGTTATGGATGACTTTCATACCGATATGGAATAACTGAAAGCCAAAGAATATTTCATATGTCACACTAAATATGAATATTATGTGGTTCATCAATGATGCCATCATAGTATCATTTATATTTAACGACTAGTTCATTCAAGTTGTGTAACACCCTGAAAGTTCAAAATATATATTATTATAATTAAATATTAAATAGGAAGATGGTTTTACATACAAAATCGAACTAATATTATCCATGAAATATTATTAAATTAAAGTATAACAAAAAAACAATATTAAATATAAATAATTTTATCAATTAGAAATGGATAAAAATTTTAATTAAGATATAATAATGTATTAAAAGGGAATTTTTCATGAAAATGTGTTTCCCTTTATATAATAAAATTTATATCCATAAATATAAATATATATATTATCATAACAATTTGAAAAAATTAACATCATTTTTTGATAATTCATTTCAATATTATCTTACGATGTGCTTTCAAGATTTTTTAGAAATATTTTATTTTTAGGTGAATAATAAAGAAAATTCTAATTTTTCTAATTAAATTACTTTTTTTACATAAAAGTTTATTTAGACTTGTTTCTATGAAAATATATATTTATATTAAGAAATTATTTATTTTAATGTACTTTTTTTAATTTGTAAAAAACATGTTTCGCATTTGGGAAACTATATAAATAATATTACACAAAAAATTTTTATTATTCACTTATATTATAAGTTGGTTTTCCTCACTTTAAGATATTTTAAAAAATAGAGATATGATATATTATATTATAACATTCATACTCTTTAATATGTTTAGCTGTATTTTTTGTCATAAAAATATGATTTCTAGGATTAACGTTTATTATAGTGATAGTATTGAAACTTTTATTCTCAAAAATCCTTTTTATTAATATCATGTTTCTTTTTATTCAATAAATTGAATATATATATATATAATTTTTTAATAGCTAATATAATTTTATTTTAAACGGGTAATATAATTTTATTTACAAAAATTTAGTTGGTAAACAATTATAGATAATATCATGAACAAATAATGGTTCAAACATGATTTTTTCTACAAAAAAAAATCTTATATATATGATTATTTAAATAAAATTTAAATTTCTCTTAATTAATTTTTTTATTATATTTAATGGAGATTAATTTTAGTTTCTTAACACTCATATTTTATAATAGGGGTTATTTTTATTTTTAATATAACATATGTTACTTGGATAAAAACTAGTTACACCATTGTAAACAAAAAAAATTTAAAAAGAAAAATGTAAGAGTAAATGTGTCAAAACATTTTAAAAAGTGTGAAAATGAGGTTAAGAGGCTTAAAATACCTTATCTCACATAAAAATACATTATTTATCAATTTTTAAGTCATTCTTCCTTTTATAAATTCATTCCATTAAAGATATTGAATGTGTGTTTAGAATAGTGGCTTTTTATTCACATATAAATAGGGATCAATTACACCCTATAAAAGTTAAGCATACCATTTTAAATTTCCATTAACCATTTAAAAATTTTCCTCTCATATATTATCTTGAATTAAATAAGGCCTCATGAAACCATTTTTATCATGTTTCATTCATTTCATAGGTGTCTTTTATGAGAAAGGTCACGATCCCAAACTGTGTGTTACTTAATCTGTGAAAATTTATTCTTACTTTTTTCCCATCCATACAGTACTAAATATTATAAAATAATTAACTCAATATCATTACTATACTATACAGTTTTTATAGAATTAAATAATCATTATTTATTACATTACATGAACTTAATAATCATAAGAACACTTATTGTGCATTTCAACGTACTACCACCTCCATGAAACAATATCTTTTGTTTTTCACCATCACTACTCTTCCCTGGTCAAAAGGATATAACTGAAGAATAAATGTTAAATATTTATTATGATTATGATTAAGAAGATTCATTTTTTAATACAGTTATATTCCTACTAATTCATTGAGAAATCAAAATACTAATAATGTGTGGTGATGACTACCACCTCCATGAAATTAAATTTTATCACATTTAATCTATAATATTATTCATTGTAAAATACTCAATAAGTATAATTAAAAATAATAAAAGAAAATAAATAATGACATTAAGATTATAATATAAATATATTATGTCAGAATAAATAATGGAGTAACCATACTCCCCCATAGAATTATGGTATGTTCGTATTTGGGTCGGTGTAACCACCACATGAACAATGCGATTAAAATATATCATTCAGGACTATATGATCATAAATAACACCATTATTACATGTTTATAATAAAATAATTATTTTTAGAGTCTTAGAATGTTATTTTTATATATTTATCTTATTATTAATAAACTATATTTGATTTTTATTTTTCTTATTATTAAAATACTAACTTTGATCACTAAAATTACTAAACTAATTCAACTCCCAGTTAATTTTCACAAAAATACAAAACATAATAATAATATATATCATGTTTAATAATATTTTGAAATTAAATATTTTATATTTAACTAAATATATATTAATATGATTCATAATATGTTATATATAAAAAAATTATTCTATTTTGAAATTTAGGCACATGTGATATGCAAATTAGGATCACATTAAGGGTTTCCTATCTCAATTTTCAATCCTATTAGACATAATTTTTGTTATAAACCATGTTTTCCATTAGATAATATGTCTAATACCCATTTAATATTTTGTATCTTGGTCCAATAATTTTTTATTTAATTTATGTTTTCATTTTAAATCACATCCTTCATGGGGTTAAGATTAGAGTAATTCTTATATTGAAAGGGTCTGTACTAACACATTTTTATCAGATTTTGTTACAAACATTGTTACTGAACTCTATGGATTAAATTTTTTATTTAATCTTCTTTATTAATACTTTTTATTTTATTTCCTCAAAATTTTATATCATTTTAAAATTCTTCCTTATAACATCATTGTCAAATAATTCATAGCTCAAGGATTATTTTGTTGATAAGGGTTTCTAGAATAAATTCCATTTCATTGGGTAATGATTAAATGATTTTCTCATAATATTCATTAAAATGATGTAACCATTTGATATTAAATTATTTAATCAATAATTTCCCTTGATTATTTTTTAATGTATATTTCCCAATTTATCCTTTAAATTTTTCATGTCCTCGTACTACTCATGTTTTAATGATTTTTTCATCTTAAAATACGTTATTTTATATGTGTTTCTATTATGAACCAAATTTTAATTTTATTGTTTATATTGAAAATATTTTATTTATTTTTCTAATAATTAACATTATTTTTTTTATTTTTTGAGTTAAAATAAATGTTATCTGACTCTCTTTCTAGTGGTTTTGATTTAAATGTTTCTTGATCCATAATAGATTTTATGAATCATATTCATTCTCGCTAATTCATAAGCTGTCTACTTTTTTATAGTCTTATAATCCCCATCTTTTCATTTCATTTATTTTTTCTAATTTCATTTTATATTTTCCTCGATATATGTAAATTAATTTCATTGATATCATATCATTTGATTAAATACCATCTAATGTAAATGGTCAACATTGATAAAAATTACTTTCATTATTTATAATGGATCATTCTCTATTGTTTACAAATTTTTCTTTCCTGCTAATGTTTACAATATTTTTTGGAACTAAAATATGGATTAGTTGATGGGATCCTTTTACTTCTCATAACCACTTTTCAAAAGGATATTTTATTTCCCAATTAATAGTATGGATTTTCAAAAAATGTGTTTTAAAATATTAAAATTTTATACATATTATGGATCTAATTATTATCTTCTGCTCCATATTTTCTCTATAAATACATTATATATTTTTGATAACCCCATTATAATTTCTTTCTCAAAAAGTTAATTTTTTGTTATCTCTTAAAATTTTTATTTGCAACTCTTTTGTAAATAAATTTTCAAAATAAACTGGTGACATTATCTCTAATCCCTTTTATATAAAAAAACTATAAAATATATTCAGAAGAATGGATTAACAATAATTTTATATCTTATATCCCAAGTTTCATGGTTTTACAAAGAAAATTATTTTCCCATTATAATATTTATTATTTATGATGATTATATGAAATGGGACATTTTAATCTTGATTTTAAATGGTAAATTATAATATTAACATAAAATTATTCTTCATATACCCATTAATTTATTACACATATTATCACAGATAGGAAACATTAAATCTTTATTAGGGAAATGATTCATCACTACATTTTCCCTACCTATAAACATAAGTGGGAAAACATGATTTTACCTCTAATTCCTTTCCTTTTTTACTATGATTAAATGGGTTTCAACTTGATATAATTCGTCCACTTATTGGGGAAATTTTTTATTAAACCATATTCCCATTATCTATATTATGTAAGTACCATAATCTTTATTAAAATTATTGGAGGTTATTTTCCAATAAAGGTAATGAATGTATTTTGATGTCAATTTATTTTTATATTGATTAATCATGTTATGATTATTAATATATTATGAATGATTTTATAATATGATTACACTTAAAAATAATATAAACACCATTTTATTTTCATGGTTCTTTATGATGTGATTAATTAATCCCATTTTCCATCCATGGATTCTCAGTTTTATGTTGAATGATAGATTTAATGTGGCACAATAATGTATGGAAGAATTAAAGTGGGTGGAACATCTTGGACTTAGTGCTACACACATGTGCCATGACCCGATCCGTCACATGTCCTTGGGCGCACCTCCCCATATGCCAGTTTTAGCTTCCTAGTAGTAAGGGTATATTATCGATCATGGGTAGACTATACCCTCTTTATCAAAGTAATACACCAATGTAAAATAAAGTAACAATAACAATAAATATAATATAACCATAACGAGAATGATACCAATATCACACAATGAACAGAACATGATTTACAATATCCATTACAAAATAATAGATATGTCATGCCAATATGTGTCATGTGTTAAAATTAAAATTACAAAATGAATAAATACATTATAAATCCCCATGTGAGTCCCATATCATGTATTGTTCCCTCATCCATGCTACATCTTAACTCATCAATCTATCAGAGTGACTATTCTATTAACCTTTCCAATAACCATGATAACTATTTGGCTACCAATCAGGCCACCTAGAAAATGTGTGAGTTCAAATAAATAGGCCAAATATAAGGGAATTTAAAATAATATCCATACAAACAATGCTGATTTTTGTATAAATAAATTAATTCAATCAATAATGTAAATAATGTATATTTATTCAGTTATTATTTTTAACCACATAAACTCCCTGGTTAATAAGGACACTGTAACCACAATACCCGGTTCGGACCGTGATGGAGTATTGACCACACCACATCACCAATTCACAGTTCATTATAATACATGGGATTCCATTATCCATTTCATTTATATTCATTATTATGGATAAATAGAACTGTAGTCCGATGCAAAAATTTTGGGCATAGATCGTCATGTCTAGCACCACCAGATTATTTGAAGCATATCTACCTATCTCACTCACCATGAATATTTGGATAATTTTTCCATATCCTGTGAAATTATTTTTTCAACCATTTCTTGGGTACTAAAATGTCCTAGCTAGGACCATGTGGGTATTTGAGGTGCCAGTCTATGTCTCTCTCCACATTTAATGATCAATTGTGCAGGGGTATTTGGAACATTATTCATTTTCCTATACTCATATATTAGTTAATGGAATAAAAAATATATATCAAAATATCACATGTTTCATTATATCACATCAATAAAGATAAATAATGATTAATCCACTTATAAACAATCGCTGAAACAATATTCCATTAATAAATTCACCAATTAATTAATCCAATATCCATTAATTTCACCATCACAATAAATCCCATTAATTATTCTAAAAATTAATTAATAACATTTATTCAATTTACTAATTCAACAATTAACTAATCATGTACATTTTATTACTAATTCAATAATTATTTTATCACAACAATCCCATTGACTAATTCTATAATTAAGTAATCATATTCACAAACCCAATATACCCCACAATTAATTCATAAATTTATTATTAAAACGGAACAATTTCAATATGCATATAATTGTTTCAATAATTAATTATTCAAAATCTACAATCCCAATATCCCCAATCTCGCAATCCCTTAATTAATTAATTCACCTTATTAACTAATTCCATTTAAGAAAAAACAAGTACGAAACATCTGATAGATATTCTACAATTACATACATTTAATTGAAATAAATAATTTGTGATTTGAATAATAAACCAAATAACTCAAAAAATTTGAAGAACACCTTCTAATAGAAGACCCAAATTTCAAAAGAACAACGATGTAGAATGATATCTTCATTAAATTCCTAGATTAAATATTAAACTAAGTCAATATTCCAAAATTCTATATATAGATCATAGTTGACTAGATCTAGAAATAATTAGGTTATATCATGATCCAACAATATAGAGAATAAAAACCCAACAATGTATGAGAGTAGAATGTGAGAAAATTGGAATCCAACTAAGAATAATTCATGTACTAAAAGAGGTTAATTTCTAACAATATGGATTCAAATTGCTATGAACGGTGGTCAAGATGTCATGGAATACTTCTTAGAACCTCTAAAAAATAGAAATAGAATTCGTATAAGTTAGGGTTGATTTGGGTGAGTCTCTGGGGTTCATGTAATTTTATATCTAATTTTAATTGTAATTAAAAACATGTGCATTGTTTGCTGGGTAGGGGCGCACAATTATCAAAACTATGCTACATAACCACACCCCTATTTGATGTGGGGTGCATGGTTTATCTTATGAGGGAACACTATTTGATAAATCATTTTTCATACATATGAATCCCATCTTGTTGAATTTTCATGGTTAGTTTGGTTGGGGCACACGGTTTGGGAAAAATGTGAACAAACCATGTGCTTTCCCATTTTCTTCCAAAATTTCCAATTTTCATCTAAACGAACTCCATAGTAAAACACAAATAATGTATTAAAAAAATTAAAAAAATACTTGGAATTTTTATGGATACATATCTTCAAAAATTTATGATCTTATAATCTCACCACTTTATACTGGCGCATCCTTGAGTTGTACTCAAAAGTATCTCTAAGATTTTGAGCCAAAAAGATCGGGTCTTTGAGCTTAAATATTTACTTATCTCTCCCATGTTTCCTCCTTCAAATTCCCATGAGGCCACAAAACATGTACTATTGACACAATCATTCCCCATAACACTTTCTCTCTATGATCCTACATTCATCAGATCCGACTCAAGGCTACATGTAACTCAAGATCAACATAATCCAAATCGATCACTTGAGAAGGGTAAGGGTGATACTACCAAATTTTTGACACATGGAAATCATCATTCATTATACTATATCTTTATGGAAGAGCACATTTATATACCATCATAATTATTCTCTCCACAAATTCAAATGATCCAACAAACTTGGGTGCCAACTTCCCTTTCCTATGTTTCATATTGTTACCCCATCTTGGTAACACATCATGGTATTCTCAACCACCCTCTTTAAAATCTAGTTTTTTTCAAATTCTGATAGAATAAAAATTCAATATACTCTAAAATATAGTCTTATTCATTAAATCAACTGAACTTTCATCGACTTATATTGTATGAGACTCATTCCAAACAACTCTGACCCACCGGCCTCCATCGAGCATTGAGGTGATCTGCATGACCTATTATAAAGAATCATGTATTATTCCATCTGAATAGTTTCTCGATAACTATTGTTATAAAAAACTCTACCCAATCTAGGTGATTATCCCAGGAACCATTTAATTTTGTAACACATGCACACAACATATGCTCAAGAACCTCTATATTATGATATGGCTTCCCATCTATCTGTGGGTGGAAATCCACACACAATAAAACTTGTGTGTGAAGAACATTCATGAAATACATACTATAAATGAAAATTAAAACATGATTCAACGACTAAAACTATATTTCCCACACCCAATGAAAATATACTATCTCTCATAGGAATAATTATCCAATCTTCTCCACTGAGAATTTCTCTTTTACTGGCATGAAATGCAATACATTTTTTCAACTGTTCCACAATAACCAATATAAGGTCATTATTTATAGGAATACCTATGATACCCAACAAAAATTCCAGGTTCTCATCATCCCACTTCTATTCTAGAATGGTCAATGGTTGTACTAAACCACTATGTCATTAATGTTCTACCTTCACCAGTTGGCAGGTGTGGCATTGTGTCATGAAACGTACTATTTTTTTTCATACCCAGTCACCAAAACTATCGAAATAGTTCATGGTACATTTTGGTTACACCTTGATATAATGCCCATTTTTAGAAATGAAACTCACACATCATCTCATATCACATTCTCATGGGAACTACTACTCAATTCAAAGAATAGACAATATCATCCTGATATATACTCCAATTAGAAGGTGACTCCCCACCATAAAGGATTTTTATCAAGACCAAACATTCTATAAACACACATTTTCTATCTATGATCCACCTCAATAGTGTAGACTCCACTTACACAGATATGGGATTATTCTTCTCCAGACTCTATAGTATGACAATATACATCTCATCCAGCAAATTCATCATATTCTAATCATCAGTAGACTCCTAAACATCTTGTGTTTGAATTTTCCTACTTGACGATTTAGTAAAATTGTTCCCCTAATAGGGTGTATACAGTAGATAAAAATTCAATTGTTACATATAATGTACCCATATCCACTATCAAATATTTAAATCTCATTTCGAAAAAATATACTTCATGCTCTTGTGATTTTAATACACCGAAAAAATTATTTCTCAATAGATAATTCTTCCTACACATTAATGTGTAACCAAATGCTTTTAAATTGGGGTCATGGGTAAGGTAATTTCGTTCATGTGGTCTCAACATATAAGACCCATATTCCAAAACTCTATCCCCCTAAATTATCAACACTCCAAGCAATATCCTAGATGAATCAAAAAAACTATATACTCCTAACCTATATTAGGTATGATCAAGATTGTTGTCGATGTGAAATGCTTATTCAACTCCTGAAGGAATTCTTGCAAACAACTGACCATTCAAACATTACTCCCTTATTAATCAATCCCAAAAGTGGTGCATCAAATTAAAAAAATTACTAGATGAACCTATAGTAAGATCCATCTAACCCCATAAAGCTATGGATATTGGAAACATTATTTGGATGCTCTTGAGACATAAATATATTCCCCTTCTTTGGATCCATGTAGACACCCTCTTTTGAGATGATGGGACCTAAAAAGATTCCCTGATCAAACAAAATTTAACACTTAGATATCTTGAAATATTGATGATTCTCCCTCTATTTACTAAGGATAATTTCAATATGATGGGAATGATCTTCACGAGCCTTCGATTATACCATGACATCATCTAAAAACACTACCAAAAACTCATCAAAGTATAAATAGAATATTATTTTCTTTAAGTCCATAAACACTACTTGTATGTTAATAAACCCAAACATCATTATGAAAAACTTATAAAGGACATACCTTATCCTAAAACAAATCCATGTTATATCACATGGTCAAACTCTCAAATTATGATTCCATCATCAAAATTCAATCATTAACAAAATACAATATCCTCTTAACTTTTCAAAAATATCATCGATATGTGGAAGACGGTAATGCTAATTCACAATCATCCGATTTAAATTCTGATAGTCAACAAAAAGTGCAACGTTTTTTCACCCTTCTTTTAAAAAAAGTACTATAGAAACAAAATGTGACTTACTCGATCAAGTAAATCCATTAACTTATAACCCCTCTATCAGGGTCATGAGATGTTGAAGATCTACTGGTTCCATTCTATATTATGGAATTGAAACTGGACCAACCCTCAGCATGCGCTCAATAAAAAATTCCACAACTCTTTCAACTGAGAATTCATTATGGAATACTTACTAAAACATATCTACTAATGGTGGACAAAAATCCCATTTCACACCACCATCATCATAAAATTTTCTAGAAATCTAGGATTTTAGGCTCTCCCTATTGATAATAAACTATCCATATACAACCTGCCTAAATCTACCACTTTCCACGGAGGATATAATTGTAACCATCAAGATATTTAAACAACACTCTCCTACATTAGAAATCAATGTGGGGTTGGTATGAAACAAACCATTCCATAAAGAAAATTATTTTGAAGCTCGAAATATCAATAATGTGGATATACCTGAGAAAATGTCACATCTAGATCTCAAGAGAACACCAATTGTATAAACAAATATCAATATATATTTCTCTTAATGGTGTGTCTATCATCATCACCCCACTCAAAATCTCCTCCGTTATGCTCAATCCCTTCAAAAGTAGTGCAGAAATAATAGAATGATATGTACCAGTATCAAGTAAGGAACTAAGTAGTATATAATATATATGAATAGTACCTCTCAATATCGAGGGTCCAACCTTTCTATCCACATGGCTAGGATGACG
The DNA here is from genome assembly GCA_963277665.1 of Viscum album. Classification (NCBI taxonomy): domain Eukaryota; kingdom Viridiplantae; phylum Streptophyta; class Magnoliopsida; order Santalales; family Viscaceae; genus Viscum; species Viscum album. Next base: position 168,690,637 of record OY728142.1, on the reverse strand, counting down.
TATAATAAATTGTCCTTCCCCTATTCCATATGATAAAATCTAACTCTCATGAGCTACACCACTTTACAGATATAGGCACTCTTTCCCAGAAGTTCCATGTCTACTGCCTCTACTTACACTACAAGTAGAACTCCATCTTCCATCCCGATATGGGTTACAAGATCCCTTTACCATAGTCTAGTTCCACTTATTTCCTCCATAACTAACCATATATGATGAATTTCTATAGAAATTCTATAGTTGTCTCATATTGTTTCAAGATCGGCACTCTACTAGTGCTGAGGGACAATTTTTTATGAAAATGGTCATGCATATCACACTAGTGGAAAAGGAATCGAGTAAGATCACATTTAACTAATTCCTTTGTATGGCTACTCCACTTTACCACTACCCTGACTGATAGTTTTATAACAAAGCATCATCCCCTAAAAAGTCATACCAATGATTGTTCAGTAGAAATCACATTTCTTATAATGGATTCCTCTTTTAGGTTCCCCTTACATATGAGATCCCAATTCACCACTTCTAAAAACTTCTTCTGCATGAACATATTCACCAGGGACTTAATTTCACATTTAATCCCATCATGATACTACTTTATAACATTTTATTCAGCTATTTCTAGTGTGGTGACAAAGTGATTCATGTCTATGAAGACTCTAGAATAGTCCATCATGGATATAATACCCTAGTTCTGTCTCATGAACTCATATTCTCTCTCCCACCTGATCACTTAGGAAAAAATTTATCTACAAACATCACTAGAAATTCCTTCCACTCAATGTTATCCATCTTTCCATCCTGAGATTGGATATACCAGTAATAGTTTTCTAGACCATGAAACTTGTATGCTTCAAATTTGACTCTCTACTCTGCATTAGTCTCCAAGTGGCCATGTATGGTCTGGATGGACTCAATGTTGAACTCATCTTCCTTAGGTCAACCCTTTCTTGTGAAATTCAAAGGGTTTTTCAACTAGAACTTCCTTTTCAGGTCAAACATACTCTTCTCTATCCCCACTGGGTCTCCTTCCCTGAATTTTATAAATCAGTCAATCTTATCTTGGAATTTCTATGGAACATCCTCACTCGACACTATCGGTGCCTCAGTTTCCACTACTAGATGATCAGCCATATCCATACCCTCCTTTTAACCTCTCACAAAATTTCATTGTGGAGGTATATCTCTATAATTTAAAAAACATGTCTCATGACACATAACACCAATTTATCATGTTTATGAAAGAGTAAAACCACAATAAGTGACAATAAATATTCTCCCCACACCCCACCACATGGTCAAAACTGAGTTGTTGTCACTACCCTTAACTATACAACATCTCAGTCATGCTTAACAATGGGTAAACTCATTACCATTTTCAATGTTCACATTAGACACCCATATTCCATATTTTTAATCAATCTACCATTTTCATGTTATTATTAGGAACCTTTTTCAATTAAATTTCAAAAGGATGATAAATAAATTCAAGTAAACTACTTACCCATATCTTGTTTTCACATGAATCCCTATAAATGATGCATGTAACAATAATCCAAAGTGCCTAGGATGATTCATTATTAAACAAATTATTTTATTTACTATGAAAAGAGTAAAATCTAAAAAATCTATGAAATAATAATCACATCATACAAGAAGTGTGTCACCCAAATGGAAAAAGTATTCAATTTTAATAGGAAATAATAATAAAAACAATCCCACCAAGGTACATGGGTTCGCTCTCATACATGGGTTAGATGCTCACATTTAAAAGATCGTAAGTAAGGTTGGACTATTCCTAGTCTCCTATGTACCTTTATCAAATACTAAGATAAAATAAATGAAGTTAATATTTCCCTCTAATACCACAATGTAATGTCTTAGCTTTAGGGCCACACTCTAGTACCCTGATCTAGATTGTCACATGTTCTTAGGCATGTCTCCCCATATGATAGATATTTATACTAGTATGGAGGGTCAATTATTGATCATGTGGAGACTATACCCTATTTATCAACGTAATACCTGAGTGGAAAATAAAGAAACAATAGAAACCAATATAATATTATCATAGCCTGAATGATACTGATAGCATAAGATAACCAAAATATGAAATACATTTTCCAAAACTAAAATCTATATATTTCATGAAAATATGTTTCAAGTGTTAATAGGAAAAAACGGAAAATTATTTAATTCCAATAACAACTCCATTGAATATCCCAAACCATGTCTGGTTTTCTCATCCATGCTCCATACCAAACTAGCCAACTAACAAAGGGCCCATTCCATTCAATTTTCATTAACCATAAAATATAGTCACGTACCAATCAAGAAGCCCGATTAGGGTGTGAATACAACTAATAAGGCCACATCCACTGGTGACTAAAATAATATTCATTCAAACAATGTGTGCAGTGTTATAGTTAATTAAATTAAACATATAATATAAATAGTTTACGTTGATTCAGTTATTCTTTATTTAACCACATAAACTCACGAGTTCCCATGGACACCATAACCATAATAGATTCTTCGTACCATGTAAGAGTTTGAACCATATCACAATAAAAATTCAAAATTTATTATAACACATGGGATTTAATTATCCATCTCATTTAAATATATTATTATATATAATTTGAAAAGTTTTACAATGCCAACATTTTTTTCATATAGCATTATGTCTAGTACCCCCTGATTATTTGATGCATTTTTTCATGTCTCCGGCCTCATTAGTACTACGATCATCAATATCTTTCCCATAAAATTATATTTTCATTCATGCCTTGGGCACTAGATCATCATGTATTTGACCCTGTGTGTATTTTTAGCATCAATCAATGTCTCACGCCTTATTTATCAATCATTCACACATGGATATTTAGAGACTAGGGTGTGTGAAATACTCATATATCAATCAATCACATATATCACATATATCTAAACTTCACATTAATCAATATTAGTCAACATTAATCTTCTTATCACCTTTAAACCTAAATATAATTCATTATTTAATTAACCAATTAATTAATTAAATTTCCATCAATCCCCACATAAAAATAACTCTCACTAGTTAATCAAAAAATTAACTAATCACATTAATTCAATTAATTATCTTAACAAAAAATTATTCACATTTATTCCATTACTAATTCAATAATTAGTTTATCACATCAATCCCAATCATTTATTCAACAATTAATTAATCAAATTTCCAAAGCAAATGTTACCCATCATAATTCATCAATTAATTATTCCCACTCAACAATATCAATATCACCATTATTATTTCAGTAATTGATTATTTAAAATTTATAATCACAATATCCCCAATTTTTCAATCCCTTAATTTATCTACTAGAATAATTAACTATTTCAATTTAAGAAAAATCATTTTCTAATCATCCCATATCAATTATACATTTACATATATGTAATCAAAATAATATATTTTTTATTTTAATTATAGACCACCTACATAAAATTGATAATGAAATATCACAAATAGAAAACCCCAATTTTAGAAGAACAACGACATAGAAGGAGATCTTTATTCGATTCCTACATCCGAGATTTCAAAAATTCCAAATGCCACCAGTCCTGATCTTATTCCCATATTCCTATATCAAGAAACAATATTTTTAGATTCATATATAAAAATAAAGGATTAAAACACCTATAATGTTTATTAGAAAAACATGAGAGAATGGAAAACAAACTGAAAAGAAACCACATAATCAGAGAGGTGTAGATCTGAAAAATGGGATTTGAATTGATAATAAAGGAGTAAAGAAGGGAATGCAATCTATTTTAGAAAATAAAAAAACATAATAAAATCAATTGATCTATGTTAGGTTTGTTTTGGTTGTGTTATAGGGGTTCAGGTATTTTGAATCTACTTTTTGGTGTAATTAAAAATTCATGCATGGTTTTTTGGGTAGGGTAGCATAGTTTCCCAAACTCTGTACCTTTAACTAGAGTCTCTTTTATAGGGTGTGAATGATTTCTACTAATAGGGTGTACTATTTAAAAAATAGTTCACTGGCCATGTGAATCTCCTCTATTTTGGTTTTCATGGTTAGTTGGGATGGGGAACACGATTAGTTGGGCATCGTGCATGGTTTGTTGGGAAACCCATGTTCCAACTACGCACTTTCCAATTTCATTCCAAAATTTTACTTTTTCACCCAATCATAGCCCAAGGAAACCCCAAATAAATTATTCTTACTAAAGAAAAAACTAATACCTGAAAATAATACTAATACAACTTCTGAAAAGGATTTTATCTTATATGAGAGGTATTATATCATCATCCAATGAATTCATTAAATGTTTATATCTCCTAACACATGTACATGTGGACACAATTTAGTTGTTCTAACACATGGGTGAAATTACGTCACTAACATAGCTTGTTTTTCTTTTTAATAATATTTGTGACACATTTTTAGGTTTTCATGAAGTTATTATCTGAAATATAATGCTTATTAACTAATGCTTCCACACTGTTTTTATTCATTTCATATGTTATTCTCTGAATTATTCATTGATTTATGATTTATCTATTTTTGTGTGAAAAAATCAAATATATCTTGACTATACCCATATTCTCAACTTATTCATACTTATGGTATTATGTTTTTTTTCAAATTGGTTTACCCTTACATATAATTTGATATCATACCTTTCTTATGTTTTTGATTCCCAAGGTTATAAAGGATAATAATTCGTTTGATATTTCTAGAATAGTGTCAAGTATGGATAATTTTTTAGAGATTCTAAATACTTTTCATGGATTATGAATTTTATTATATAGTGTGAATCACTTTTATTGGATTAAAAATACACTATTGTTTAGTGCATTTTTAACTAATTTTCGAAAAAACTATACTTAAGTTTTATTTGGAATGTATTTTCATGAAATATTTCTAATAATTCTTCTATTTTAGATGGTCATGCCTATGGGGTTTCATACATGTTATCTGATAGTTGTTTATAAAACAAAAGAGAGTAATATATAATTTGAGTATAATATCAGGATTGATAAGTGAAAATTGATCATAACTTCAATGGAATGAATAGAACTTTTAATTAGTTGGGGTAACATTTAATATATTTGGGATTTTGATATCATAAAATCAGTGAAAACCAAAAGGATAAGTCAATATCTAGGATATCATCCATATTTTATTTTTAAATTAAATATTTTTTTTTACAATTGAAATTAAATTCCTTTAAAGATACCATAAAGTGTATATTTATGTTTCATAGAGGCACCGTTGGGTAATCAGTGTGAAAATGGTTGGATGAGAATTAACTAAATCTTCACTCTAGTATAGGATGTTTGCGTCTAGGACTACAAAACTAGATGGAAACTCCTAAGGGATAGTATTTGGTTAATAACATTCTATTTGCAATCCAATTTGAAGGATTTATTTTGTTATTTAATTTGGTTAATGAATATTAGAGGAAAAACCCAAATGAATCCTACATTGAACCACAAGTGATATCGGTTGAATTGGATGCTAATTTAATAATTCTGAAGAGTAATACATTATTTATTTGAATTTTTCATTTAATTATCTTAAAATAATTCCCTTTTGGTATTTTCAAAAAAAATTATCACCAATTGGATTTTTTAATGGTTCAAACTAGAAGGCACCAATATAATAATCATTTCCATGGAAAATATTGAGATTGTTCCAATAAAATACCTAATCACATAATAATTAAAGTGATAAAATAGTTGATTAATCCTACTCAAATATAAATAATTATGATTAAAAATAACAACTTAATGGTGTTTTTAAACTCACCATAGATGATAATAATTGAATCTCATAGAATTTTTGGTGATGAATATGGTGAATTAATGAATATTTAATTTCCTTCATGTAAAAATGTGGGAATTAACACCAAGAAAAATGTCTCGAATGGACTATGATATTTTTTTGTTGAGAAAAAATTAATATAGACACTAATTACCAATGAAGAGTAAAAATATCATTGGAGATGGTGAAGTGAAATAAATTTATTCCTAATATACCATTAATAGTTCAGTTTCATAAATTATGGAAACAAAGGAATTACAAAAATTAATTCCCTATTCCAAGTTCTATAAAGGATGATAGGAAAAAAAATTCATGACCGTGGGAAAAAGGGTAAGCATAACCAACCCCAAATAACTGTAGCAAGTTTCATTAATGATTTATAATGAGGAACACTAATAAACAACTCAATAACATTGAGTTATATATTTTTTCCTTATTCAAAAAACTCCTTAATAACTAAATTATATACTTAGAACATAATATATCATGATTAGATATATAATTATTAACTTCTATGGGTGTGATTATTGTATCCAAGAAATTTAAATACAATAGAATAGTTCTCTATTGGAATATTCTTCCTAAAATTAATAATATCAATCCTTTAGTCAAATTAATTGTTATATTATCCATGGATTGGATCTCATGATTATTTTCATATTGTTTGTGAAAATATATTTCACCCAGTTCTATGAAGATAGATAGGTATATATATATATATATATATATATATATATATATATATATATATATATATATATATCTTGAGTCAGTATTTTATATAGGTACCCATATGTTTTTTATTATTAATTGATAATTAAAATTAAAAATAATATATTTATTTATTTAATGATAACATAACATCCTGATATTTCAATATACATTTTTCATTAAATAAAACTTGTATTGATTTCTTGTTTCACACGCAACTCTAATATAAAATGATCTAGACAAATTTATATAAGAAAATATTATCTAAAATATATCATATATTATATAAAAATATAGTTATTAATTATAATTTCATAGAAAATATTATTAATAACACTTCACCTTTTAAAATGAAAATTTTCAATAAAATCATTTTCCATTTAAACATTGTAATCATATTTAAAATGTAAAAAAAATATTAATTTTAATTTTACAAATTATCATAATTTTTTAGTTATTAATATCAATGTTATCTTATGTTGATTTTTTAATATTTTCAGAATATAATTGACTTTAATGTGAATAGAGAAAAAATATTGATTTTAATAGTACCATAAATTTTCTGACTTAAATTTCATTGAAACATTATTTTCAAAAAAATTAATTTTAAAGATAAAAATATGTCATTCAGAACTATTGGGATTAATTTATGAAATGAATGATTAATATTTTTGAAATGTAATTTATAATTTACTCTAAATTTTTTTTATTTGAATATATTAAATATTAGATACATCATTTATAGTAATTAAAATAAAAAAATGATTAAATATTTTTTGTTATCAAGATAATATTATTTAGTAAGATAAATTTTATTAGGTGTAAAAATCAGTCTAATAAGCTTAAATTTAATTACATTGATAACAATAAAAATTTTATTTTCCAAAACATAAATTATTAATATTATATAATTTTTATCAAGTTAATTAAATTAATTTATTTCAAAATAATCACTATAATATGTGGTATAAAGAAATATATAATTATATAAACACACATTTAATTAGTAATCAATGGTAGATAATATTAAGAATAGAAAATGGTTAAAACGTCAGTTTTCTACAAAAAACGTTTTCCAATATATAATATATTTCAATTTAAATGATAATATTCTATTAATTACAATTTTATTTGTATGAAATTGATTAAAAAACAAATTTATTGCACAAAAAAATTATGATGGATTATTTTATATATTTTTATAATCATAAGTTACTTGAACAAAAATTAGTTACATTGTAAAAACAAAAAACAAAAATGTAAAGATTACAAATATTAGGGTAAATAAGATAAAACATTATTAAAAGTGTTATTAAATGATTAATAGATTCATGATAGACCTTATATAACCCCAATATCCATTATTTTTTACTTTTGGAAGCATTTAAACCTAAATTGTTCCCTTCTATTATTGAAGAAATTGGTGTTCACAAAAGATCGCTTTTGTTCATTTTTAAAAGGGGATAATTTCCACCATATCAAAAATAAACATCCCCTATTAAATTTCATTGAAACCATATTAAATATTCCTCTCTTAAAATGTCCTTACATGACCAAAATATAATGTTCATCATCAATTATATGAATCCCTTCATTACCAATAATAATTTAATGATAAATTTCAAGGTCCAAAAGTGAGTATTACAAAATCCTTAACTAATTCATCATATTGTTTCCTTTACCAACCTATCCTAACAATATTTATATAATTACATTAATATATTTAAGATACTAAAGTATTATTATTTTATATAACCATCATTTTTTATTTCTTTCCATTAACTTATAAAAACAAAAGAACCATGACCATGTGTTTGTGTGGATTAAATCCCCAATGAAGGGAAAAGTTTTCTTTTCCACAACCACAACTATTTAAAGGATATAAGGATGAAATTGAAGAATAACAGATAAATATATAATGTAATTATGTTTATAGAGGGTAAAATTTCAATCCACCTTTATTCACACACATTCTCCTGGAAATAAACATGTCATTTGTGTGTTGTGAAGATTACCAACTCAATGAGAAAATGTTTTCTCATTTCAATTCATGATTTTAATTCATTATAAGAACCACATAAAATATAATTAAAATCCTAAAAACATTTAAATAATATATTTAAAATTTTTAATTTTTATATTACACCAAAATAAATAATTTATTAACCATACTCTCTAATCTAATTATAGTATGTTCATATTTTCATCAATCTACATGGCCACCTAAATAATTCTATGAAACAAAATCATATATGAATTTTTTACCATAAACAGTAACATAATTATAATTTAATAATAAAATAATTATTATTTTATGGTTTATTAAAGGTAATATTTTGTATTTTTCATCTTATTTAAATACTATCTTTGCTTTCTAAAATTAATGGAATAACAGTTCACTAATTAAATATTGATATGAAATAAAAAATGAAGAAAAATATATAATAAAAATAAATAAATATGAAATAAAATGACATTATTAAGTGAAATATAACTTAATAAGTTACATATGAATGTATATAATAAAATTATTACTATATCTCAGGAAGTTAGGAAAATACATAGAAAGAATTAGGAATATAGTAAGGGTTTATTATCTCAATATCTAATCCCTTGGGACTTATTTTTCATTATATAATTTCTTCTTGTAATTGTGAGTATAATTCCACTTTAAAATTTTGTACCTTCCTCTTCACAATATTCATGGAATTTAATATTCTATATAAAATATCATACTCCATGGTGTTTTTATTTGAATTTTTTAAATATCATTAGGGTTTTTGGTAAATCAATTTGTATCCATTTAGTAAAAAAACATAGTGAACTCCATCATACCATGATTTAATCTACAATAACAGATGTGTTTTATACACCCATTACAATTTATATTTAATAAATAACTTCTTTCTGAAGTCAATATGTCATTAAGACTTTATTAGCAACATATTAGATAACATATTTGTTAAGATGATGGTATTTTAGACTTACCACACCTTTTTAAGAGAATATTACATACTTAGACACTCTTTGATATATAAAATATATATTCGTATAACCTTCCCAAAACCAGGTATGTGATAGGTGACCATCCAATACTATTTATTGGTTCTAAATTTTTGTTGTTTTGAACCATTTTTTTATTTTATAGGATATCAATTAATGTGATCATATATAAATATCAACGGTTATCTTTTTTAATTTAATTACATGTTAATTATTTGTTTTAATGAAAAATTATTTTAAACCTCGTATCTTGGAACCCTGAAGTTTTTTTCCATATGGGAATTCCATGATTTTATTTGTGTCATTATTGGGAATAAGATGTGGATTTCTATGTATCCTCTTGAAACTAATGAGAACCCAAATAATTTTATTACACATAATTAGAAAAAATTTAATTTTTATGGTTGTATGACTTGGATTGTTCCATGTATTTTATGGTCGTGTCGTATGAAAAACTATGTAAATTGTTCCTTGTAATGGTTGTTGTGGGACTTACTTGTGAGAATTTTTTTGGTTAAATTCAAAATGAACAAGGCTCCATGAGATTAATTAAAGGCCAATGTTTCAGGTTTGAACCATGGGTAGGATTCCTATCTATCTTATGAAGACACAAATCATATCATTTATAGTTTAGTTTGGGGTTGGTGATAATACCTAATAATTAAGGCTATGATTGATCAATTTATGTCACCAATGTATGGGACCATAATGGGATATTTTTTATTATAGATGAGAGTTTATCACAAAATATTCATCATCCATTGTGGTTCATCCTTTGTTTGAGAAAAAAGAGACCATAGAGGATAATCCACATTACATGAATGCATAATTGTTTAGTACATATATCGTTGGAGGAATCCCTTTATAGAATTATCCTCCTCATCGACTAGTAAGTGGGAGAAGAATTATGGAAAGTAAGATGGATATAAAATCATGAAAGAAATTATAGTGCAATATTTCAAGAGGGATTAAATGTAGTGGTTTTATATAATGGACCATAATTTATATGTATATTATACTTCATCATTGAAGAATATTTATTACATAACATAACAGAAACCATGCCAAGACCATATTGGTTTAGTGTCATTTGAGATTGGGAAACATTAACAAATTCTTCATAAAACATCTATATTGTATCCTGTTTATTTATTAATAATTGCACTCCTTTTTGACAAATAGTAATTAATACCCTTTATAACTACCTGTGGAAATGAAACAGATTAAAGTGTGAGGTCAAATTCTTAGTAAAGGTAAAAAAGGAAAATATCAATCATATCATAATCATAAAAACATACCATTTGAAAATAATATCCCAAATATAAAAGATCAAAATATCATGTGAGGGGATAAATCATAATATCTTAATAAAATTACAATAGTCATAAAATAAGACATGAAAATTTGTGACATACACACATAAGAATAGAAAATAATTTAATATTAGTCAAGGCTCACTACCGAGACCATCATAGCGGACAAAGTCTATTATTAAATCGAGTTCACACCTCGTTCTAACCTTTAATTACTAAATAGGATTTACCTATAATTGTAGTCATGTCTGTCTCATGATATATAAATCTTTACCAAATGAATTGGAAATTGATATAGGTCTCACCAATCTCATAATGAAGTCATTCTTACATGTTCCACAAAAACATAAATCATTCATCATAGCATAACCTTTGAAATAAAATTGGTTTCTTAAACATCATTTCATTTTAAACCATATTAAATAAATGGATTTCAAAAAAATAATTCCATCATAAAAACAATCAAATAAAATTAATAATAGATATAGAAACATAACCCTATTTCTTATTAGATGGAAACACTTGAACTAAATTCCTGAGTAAAATATGATTTCTTTTTCAAATTTTTTTTCTATTATCAAAGTGCCAAAAAATTTTAAAAGCAAAGAATTTTGTTGAACATAATCATTAAATTATGTATAGTACGCCTGATGTAAATAATGTTTCATGAAACCGTAATAATCTATTCATTTAGTATAAGTTAAAAAAAATATCCTTGTGCTTTTGCCAGAAAATTCAAAAAGTACCTCAAATCAATTAACGATATAAGATTCCTTTCATAATGTTTAATAAAAATTATTAAAAGGGTAAAATTAACTTAAAATTATTTATATTAATGGAAATATTATTACATAATTAGGGAACATGTATGTGGATGATAAATATACCCCAATAAATACTTACGTATAAACAATCTCGGATAAAAATTAAATTTTAATATTATCCCTTAACTTAGGTCTGATTTCCTGTATATGTATTTGAAACTCCTGTATAATTATTTAAATAATTTTATTGACTTATTGAATAATCATAATAATTTTTATGATATCATATATGATTATTTATCATCCTTTTGGTAGTAATATTCCCTTATCACACATTATTTTGATATTAACTGCTTTATGTTCATTTCCATTATTTGCCAGAAAAGCTCATGTCTGGCTTCATAGGTTATAGTTAAATCATTTTTATAATTATATTGTTATAAAATATATCATATTTATACGTTAAATTCATGTATATAATCATTTTTAAGGATGATCATGTAGAATGAATCCCATCACATCGTGGAGACGGTAGGTCGTACATACACATTAGTAATGATATCATTCCAAATATTGTAGAATGGTATTGAAGTTGAAAGAATAAAATATTTAAAATTAATAGAATTTTATCATAATAATACATAGTTATTATATACATCATTATACCCTTCCAAGTAATGTAGTTGGAAAAAATAGATTTCACTGTGATGTGGAGATGGTAAGCTGTACGTACACATGCGCAGTGATTTCATTTTTCATAGGATTATTAGAAGGTGAAATATGGTCGTTTCATATTTATAATTAAATATATTTATATTACTGATATTTCTGTTAGTAATTTATAATTAAAAAACTAATGAAGTGGAAGTAGAAGAAGAAAAATGTTTGAATGAATCGGTAGTGGAGATTACCACTTTCCCAACATGATACCTCTAAATCTCTTCATTGAGCACTAGAGCTGGTCTTTTGAAGATGACCAGAACCTCCGTAATGAAAATGGGGATGTTGAGAAAAAAAAATTTAGGGGATGGGAGATCTTGGCGGCCCAAATTGAAGTTAATATGTGAGGGAGGAGGTGCCTTTTTATACTTTTTGTGAGGGGAACTTTTGGAAACTCCCTAAATAATGATTTATAATAAAATAAAACCAAACCAAAAAACCACCAAAACATCCCAATTTTGAATATAAGGTGCTATAGGGTTGTAATATCATCATCAAATAAATTTTTTACATGTTATTGTGTAAATTTAAACCATACCATTTTAATTAACACTTAGTAATTATATTTAATTTTAATTATGGTAATAACATTATCAATATTTAATGGTTATAAATTTTTACTTATATGGTTCTAATGGACAATAATTGGATATTTAATGAAATTTTGGACCTTATAATTATAAATTTCTAGTTTTAAATATTTTTATTATTTTTAAATAATTAAATAAAATATCATTTTTATAAAATATCATTACTGTTAATTTTGACACTATTCATTTATTGGTCATTAAATAAAATACACACGGAAGATAAATTTGAACCAAAATATTTAATGAACAATTAAAATGATAGTGTGACCTAGAAATTTACTGGTGAATATTAATTTTTTTATATGATATTTCTTTTAATATTTTTAAAACCACTTTTTTTAATTTACAATTAAAAAACTAATTTCTACACTTCTATTCTATCATCATTAATGGTAAATATATAATCTCTAAAAATTATAAATAAACTTATATGATTTTGGTAATTCATTTATATTTCTAGAGACTATCTAGAGTTGATATTATATTCTATTTACCCAAATAATAAAGTTAATATACTTAAATAAAATGAGATTGTGACATTTTGTTACATTTATTAGTTTTTATTATATTGATGTCATTTTCATAGGTATGAATCGATCAAGTTATTAAATTTCTAAAAATAGATTTTAATGGATTAATTTAGTCATCCAATTTTATTTTTATAAGAGTTAAGGTAATTTTATAGTATTATTTATACCTTTAATTACCTAATTTACCTTTAACCATGGTAATAAAAATAATTACCGAAGTTTCTGTTTGTAATGCCCAAAAATAAAAGTAGCATGTTAACCTATGTAGTACATACTAACTCTAAATATGGAATCCATTTTTCAAAATTTCAAACACTGAATTCGTTGTAATTAATTTAAAATTAATCCCATTGTTGAAATGAGAAAACATGTTTTAAATGTTAAAATATTGAAATAGATTGAAATGTTTTTAAATATAAAGACAATGTAATATTAATTGAAATGAACTAAATTATATTAAATGGTAAAAATATATTTTATTTGTACTTTGAAACCATTCAATAATATAATTTTACCATATAAATAATTTCAATGAAAAAAAGTTATTTTAAATAAAGTTTTTCTGTATGTTTATTATTCATCAAAAAAATAAAGTTATAAGAAAAAATAAAAAATTCATCTGAAGTATATTTTTATATAACACTAGACAATAACATACTTGTTTTCACATAAAAATAATTAATGTGTCAAATTTGTAATCTAAAATGGGTTCTATATGAAAAGGTGTAAAATTAAACTTAAAAAAGGATTTCATACATCAAATAGGATTTTATTCATACCCTATGACTAAAATATCTATTTGATGAATATAAAACATATTTTATTAAGTATATAACACATATATACCAAATTACTATCATTACCAAATGTAATTCACTCAATAATACGAATATCTAATGGATTTTTGTTTTTCATAAATAATTGAGAGCCTATGAATTCTTAATGGATTTTCATAAGTCAGTTATAATTTTTCCTACTAACCTATTTTCTAGGATATAATAGTAATTTTAAAATAAGTGTGTCTTGAGGTTAATTAAAACTCTCAATTGTGTCCAAATAATGATACTAAAGAAAAAACACATTAAAGAAAATATTTCATAAAAACATATGGGTGTTACAGTATACCCCCATAAACTGAATTCCACACTCTAAATTCGTCACTATAAAATAATGAAATGAGGATAAATCTCCCTCATCATATTCTCAAGTTCCCATATAGCTTGTTCAAAATGTTGGTTCCTCCATAAAACATTAATCAAGAAAGTGGTCATGTTTCATAAAATTATTTCACTATGTTTCGGAATCTCTATTTGTTATTCTTTATAAAAAACATATCTCTTAAGTTGTACCAATTTTTAGGTTAATACAAGTGAAATATCAGGTATGTACTATCTTAGTATTGATACATAGAAGACACCATGAACATTATAGTGATTTAGTGGATGTTTCAATCAGTAATCTACCATCCCAACATGATCCATAATTTCAAAAGGACCAATATACCTAGGCTTAATCTTTCCCTTCTTTATAAATCTCATTAATCTCTTCTAGGGAGATATTTGAAAAAACACCTTATCACCCACTTCAAACTCTTGGTCTTTTCATCAGTTTCCAGCATAACTTATTTGTTGACTCTAAGATGCTCATATTTGTTATTGAATAGATTTGAGTTTTTCTGTTATTTGATCACTAAGATCATGTCATAATTGCTTTCTGTCCCCAAATTATTCCTAGTAAGTTGGAGATCTGTAATTTTTCCATAGATGAATTTATAATGATCCATATGATTACTAGATTGAAAGATATTATAGTATGAAAATTCTAACAAGGGTATGTGTTTATCCTATCCAATTTTGAAATTTATTGAATAAGATCTCAACATGTCTTCCAGAGTTTGAATTATACTCTGAGACTGACCGTCTCTCTGAGGATGATAAGTAGTGCTAAAACAAAACTCCTTATCTAGTGAATTATTAAGACTTCACTAGAACTTCTAGGTAAACCTCTGATCTAGATCAGATTTAATGTAAAGTGGTAATCCATGAAATATTACCATTTTATTCACATATATCATGGAAATATGATCTAGAGAAAAATTTTATCTAATAAAATTGAAGTGTGACAACTTAATAAGGAAATAAAATATAATCCAGATAGAATTATTACTTTGGATGTTTTTGGAACTCCAATGAAAAAGTCTATAGTGATTTTTTCCAATCGCCATCCTGGTATGGATAATTTTTTTAATATCCCATTAGAATTATTCTCTCAGCCTCAACATGATGACAAAACACGCTGCGAGGGAAATATTCAGAGACATCTCTTTTCATGCAATCCCACTAGAATGACTCTTTCAGGTTCATGTACATCTCTGTTCTTCCATGGTTAATAGAGATTGAAGAACTTACATCCTCATCAAATAGCTCCATATTTAACTCTAATGTGGTAGGAATACAAACGCGATTCCTAAAACTTATTATTTCATCACAATCAAGGTTGAATTCCATAACATTTCCCACTTTATTTTGTAGTTCTACTTCTAACTTATGCATCTCCTTTATCTTCACATATATTGATGGCTGAACATTTATTTGAGAGAGATAATATTTCCCCCTTCCTTTAAAATTCAAAGATATATCATTTAATATTTCATAAATATTGGATCTTTTGTGATCCTCAACATGGATATTCTAGCATGGTCTTGTTGACTTAATACATCTACCGCCACATTTTCTTTCCCATGGTGGTAATGTATTGAGCAGTCTTAAAATCTAATCAACACAAACCATCATCCTCTACACATATTTATCTCCTTTTATGTGAAAATATCCTTTAAACTTTTATGATCAATATAAATATCGCATCTTTAACCGTAAAGATTATGCATCCATATAAGTAATGCAGATACTACCATAACTAACTCCAAACAACAATTTGGGTCATTTTTCTCATGGATATTCAACTATTGTTAGGCATATGAAATCTCCATATCATTTTTCATGAGAAAAAATCCCAACCACTTCTTGGATGCATCACTATATATCAAAAACATTTCACCATTATAAGGCAATGTGAGCACAAGTGAAATAGATAACAATATTTTTAGTTCATTGAAATTCTATTTAGATTCCCCAATCTAACCTAACATAACTACATTCTAAGTCAAAATGGTGAGTAAATTAGATAATCATGAAAAATCATTCACGAAAAATCCATATTATCCATCTAATCCAAGAAAAAATCATATATTAGTTACCATTGTTGGTCTTGACCATCTTTCAATAACATCTTTCTTACTAGATCCACAGATATTCCCTCACTTGAGATTATGTAAAACAAAAATGAATATTTTATTCCAAAATTCACAAATGGTAAATTTGGCACAACGCTTCTGCTTTCTCAGGATCTTTTGAACAATTCTAAAGTGATCTTCATGTTCTTCATTTCTCTTCAAACAGAACAGAATATCATCTATAAATACTCCCACAAACTGATCAAGATAAACGATAATAACTCTATTTATTATATCCATGAAGATAATGGGGAATTAATTATACCAAAAGGAACCAATATAAATTAATATTGTATATAATTTCTATGGAATTTTGTCATTGGTATATCCTCATTTTTGATACTTAATTAATGATATCCTAAATGAATATCAATCATGGAAAAGAATTGAGCTCCACATAGTTGTTCAAATAAGTCATCTTTGTGGGGAAATAGATATTTGTTCTTGATAGTGATCTTGTTAATTTCTAGATAATCATTGTAGAGTCTCATTCATATATCATTCCAATTATAAAATAGAAAAGTCTCTCCCCAAGGTGATGCACTAGAAAATATGAATCCCCTATCAAGATTCTCATAGAGTTTCTTCTCCAATTCCTACAACTCAATTGGGTCCAATATATATGGTTTTTTTTGAAATAGGCATAGAAACCTATATTAGTTCTATTGAAAACTGAAATTCATGATTTTGTGGAAGACCTTTAAATTCCTCTAAAAATATATCATCAAACTCTCATCCAATTAATGTATTTTTAATCATGAGTTTCTCCCCAACCATTTGAGATAAATAACTATCATTTATAGAAATAAAAACCTATAAGATGGAAGTTATTTCTACTGAAAGGTTATATTCTTTTGTACTATTATATATGATAATATATTGATATAGAATATGAAATGTGACATCCCTTACTTGGAAACTGATATTATATCCATATAAAGAAATCCAATCCAAGCCAATAATCACCTCAAATTGCTCTGTAGGAAGGATATCTGGATTTGTAGTAAGAACATTCCCATAAACCTGAACTTGAGAAGAATTATAAACTTCTGTTACCACTGTTGTGTCATGAGAAGATTTCACAGCTTACTCAACATCTAATTGTTGAGCTAATATTGTGATATAAATTGAAAGTTATTCAAAAATAAAATAGTTGGTGGATCCAAAATCAAATAAAAAAAATTATACATTAGAGTGATCGGTATGTGTACCTTTAACCACTTCATTATCATACTACACATCGATGATAGTAATGCTAGTGACTTTGCTTTGTCATTGGCCTTAAGTGTTTTTTGATGCTGATCATCATCATCAACCCTTGGATTAGGGAATTAATTTAAATAATGGATCATTTCCTTCACTTGTAGCATTTATGTGTAGGAGGTTCATTTTGGGTAGCATTTTCTTTATTCACATCATTAGACATATTTTTTCTATAACATAGGGATTAAATTGCCCAATGACCTTCTTTTCCACACATAAAACATTTAATTTCCCCTCTAATACAATTCTCTCCATGTTTCTTTTCACACATTGAGAATCAGGGAAAACTCCTATTCTTTTCAATTTGGTCTTTAAATTTTCTATTGAATTCCATTTTTCTCTTCTTATAAAACCAATATGACTGAAGGGTTACTCCAATCACCATATTAGTCTTTAGAGAACATAAAAAAGTTCCTCATATCGATTGACGTCCCTTATGTAAAATTCCTCATAGAGACTTAGTTTTATTCCACTAAATAGTTGATCAATTTTACTCTCAGGTTGGATAGTAATTTAAGAATTATACCTTGTGAGTCTTTAAAAAAATTTCACAGGTACCAATGGATTAATCATCCTATTTCTTATGTTCAAGGAACTCCTCCATATTTTTTTAAGAATATGAGGAAAGTACATATTGAAAATTAAGTTCTTGATCTCATCCCATTCCTTGGACTCAATTCCCTCGCTTTGCCTCATATTCTTGATAAAATTCAACCATTGACCAACCTCACCTTCTGATAAAGGGACTGCTAAGAAGAATTTATCATGTTCAGAACATTGTTGAAATTAAAAAATCTTTTTAGTGGTACTGATCCATTGTTCATACACTAATGGATTAGAAGACCTATTGAATGATAGTGGACGCTACCTCATGAATGATTCAATTGAATTTTTCTTCCTCCTTTGGTAATTTGGATGTCTGGAATGATTCATAGCTTGAGAAATGTGTGTGAGCATTATTCCAAGATTTTTCACTCCAGATCCCATAACATTTTCTTACTTAGGGGGAAATCATTGCATTTCCCCTCACATTCAGCATTAACGTGGTTCCTTCAAGTTCCATCGATTGATTAATACAAATAATCATAGCGTGAGAAACACTAATCATATTGGAAAAAACACATTATTCCAATATAAAATATAAATTTATAAAATTTTAGGTTTTATACTATGATATTATTGAACATATCTAAAACACTAGGATTTAATCATAACCAATACTTAGATATATCTTTAGTATTATTACTATTGTTCTCTCATCCTAGTTTCCAAAGGTTAATATACATTTTCTCAAATACCAACTATAATGTCTCATACATCACTTATAGATATTACATTAACATTGAATAATATTTATTAAATAACATAACAAAACCCATACTAGGACTGTATGGGTTTAGTGTCTTTAGAAACTGGGAAACATAAACAACTGGTTCATAAAGCACATATATTTATTCCCAATTACTTCATCAAAAATACCCTCATTTTTTGACATATCATATTTAATACCCTTCTTCATGTCTGGGGGAAAATAAACATGTCAATGGGGGATCTCAAATGTTCAGTAAGGGTAAACAAGGAAAATATCTATCATATCATAATATTAAGAATATATCATTTTAAAATCTTATCATGTATATAAAAGATCATAATATCAGCTCATGGGATAAATCATTACAGTAAAATGTAATACCAATAGTCTTAATATAAGACATGAGATTTCATGGAATATACACATAAGAATAGGAAATATTTTCATACTAATAAAATTTCATTTCCAATAACATCATAGCAGACAAATTCTATTACTGAACTGAGTACAGTCCTCGTTCCAGCCATGTATTACTGAACTGGATTTCCTTGTCAGTCTAGTCATTTCAATCTCCTGGGATATAAATATTTACCCAATTAATTGGAGAAATATATAGGACTTACACATCTCATAATGAAATAATTCTTATATTCCCCAAAAAACATCAATCAATCATTATAGTATAACTTCTGAAATAAAATGGGTTTCATAATCATCTTTCCATCATAATCTATATAAAATAAATAGATTTCATGAAAAATCATAATAAAAAAAATAAAATAAAATTAATAATATGGATTGAAACATAACCTATGACATAATAAGTGGAAATTAATTTTGATAAAACACTTGATCTTAATTCCTAAAGAAAATATCCTTTATTTTTCGAAAATATTATCATTTCACTAATGACCACTAATTTTAAAAGAAAATATTTTACATGAAAATAATATTTAAATAATGTAGAGTAATATTTAGGT
This sequence comes from Viscum album, assembly GCA_963277665.1. NCBI lineage: Eukaryota > Viridiplantae > Streptophyta > Magnoliopsida > Santalales > Viscaceae > Viscum > Viscum album. The sequence continues at coordinate 168,670,322 of OY728142.1, read as the reverse complement.
AAATATGGTTTCATGAAACCATAAAAATACATTCATGCAATATAAGTAAAAATAACATTCTCCTTGTACTTTTTTCAGAAAACTCAAAAAGTATCTCAAATCGATTACCGATAAACGATTTCTTTCCTAACATTTAAAAAAATTCACAAATGGGTAAACTTAATATTAATTATTTTTATTAAAATAAAAATAATATTACATAAATAAGATTTATGGATGAGGATGATAAATATACCCTAGTAAATACTCAAGCATTAATAATCTTGGATAAAAATGAGATTGTAAAATTATCCCTTACCTTAGGTTTGATATCCTTATTATGTATCTGGTCCTCTTGTAAAATTATTTAAATAATGTTATTTAATTATTACAGAATAATAATATTTTTTATGATATCATATATGATTATATTATCCTCCATTTCTTAGTAACATTTCATTATCAGTCGTTATTCGGATATTAACTGCTTTATGTTCTTATGCAAGATTCTTCGGATAAGTTTATGTTTCTATTCTTATGATATAGTTAAATAATTTATAGAATTATATTATTATAATATTTATTATATTTATTAATTCAATTATTGTATATAATCAGGGTTTAGTGAATATCTTGTAGAATAAATTGCATCGAATCATGGTGACGCTAGGTCGTATGAACGCACGAGTGATGATATCATTCCAAAATTTTGTAATGGTATTGAAGTAGATAGTTTATAATATTTCATAACTATTAACATGTTATAATAATCATATATAGTTCTAATTTCTATCATTATAAACATCAATGTATGGTGGTGGTGAAAAACATATTACACCATGATGTGTAGACGGTGAGTTGTACGTACGCATGCGCGGCGATTTCATTTTTTATAGGGTGAATAGATGGTGAAACATGGTTGTTTCATATTTATAATAACACATCAGTATATTAATGAAACTTGTGTTATTACTTTAGAAATAAACAACTAATGAAGAGGAAGTATAAGAAAAAAGATGTTTGAAATAATCATTAGAAGAGATTACCTCTTCCTTAATGTGCTTCCCCTAAATCACTTTTTAGAGAACTGATGTAGGTCCTTGAAGATGAACCTGTACTATATAATAAAAATAAATTATTTTATAAGGAAAATGAAATGGTATTACAGATATTGAAGGCTCAAAATGAATTGAATAGGTGATGGGTCAGTTTCAATTTTATAATTGTCGTGAGAGGTACTTTTGTAAAATCCATAAATAATAAATTATTCAAGAATCAAACCCAAACCAAAAACCTTCAAAATGACCCAATTTCTGATATGGGATGATATAGGGTTGTAATATAATCATCCAATAAATTTTTGGATATGTTATTTTTTCAATTTGAACCATATCATTTTAATTGACACTTAGTTAATCTATTTAATTTTAATTATGGTAATAAAATAATAAATATTTAATGGTTATAAATATTTACTTATATGGTGTTAATTGAAAAGAAGTGGATATTTTATGAAATTTTAGGACATTTAATTATAAATTTTTAATTTTTAATATTTTTATTATTTTTAAATAATGTAATAAAAAGTGATTGTAATAGAATATCATTAGTATAAATTTTGACCCTATTCATTTTATTAACATTAAATAAAATCCATAGAGAATATAAATTCGAACTAAAATGTTAAATAAATTCTTAACATTTCAAACTCACCTAAAATTTTATGGAGAAGATTAATTAGTTCATATGATATTTATTTTATTATTTTTAAAACCATTTTTTTTTATAGTTCTATTAATAATATAATTTTTAGATCACTATTATATAATCATTAATGGAAAATAATTAATATATACAAATTATAAATAAATATTTATGATGTACATAATTTTTTAAAATTTCCATATACAATAAATAGTAAATATTATATGTATGACATCTACATATTAAAATTACTAAACTTATATAAAATGAGATTGTGACATTTTGTCACATTCATTAGTTTTTATTATATTCATGTCATATCAATACCTAAGTGGCCTTTAATTTACTAAATACTATACAATAGATGATAAAGGTCAAATTTATCCATCCAATAGGTTTTTTACAGGTGTTAAGGTAAATTTTTAATATTATTTTTACATTTAATTACCTGATTTTCCTTTAACCATGGTAATAAAAAAATAACCAAAGTTACTATTCATAATACCCAATAATAAAAGATTCATATTAACCTAATATGGAACTACTGATTAAAAATATAGAATCTGTTATTCAAAATTAAAAACATAGAATATATAGTAATTAATTTGAAATTATTCCTTTTGATGAAATGAGAAAACAGGTTTTAAATGTTAAAATATTGGAAAAGATTGAAATGTTTTTACATTTGAATTTAATGTAAAATTATTTTGAATGACCTAAACTATATTAAATGGTAATATTATATTATATTTATAATTTGATACCATAAAATATTATAATTTAACCACAAAAATTATTTCAATTAAAAAACTTATTTTCAGTTAAAATTTATCATATTTTTACTATTTATGAAAACATGACAGTTATCATAATAATATTAGAAATTCATCTAATGTAAATTTTTATATCATGTTCCAAAATAACAAGATTATGTGGTCATATAAAAATAATTAATGTTTCAAATTATTAATTTAAATGGGTTTCTCTATTCAAATGGGAAAAATTAAACATAAAAAATGTTTTTATACCACAAAAACGATTTTATTCATACCTTACGACTAAAATATGCATTGGATGGACATAAAAAATATTTTATTAAAGATATAACACAAAAGTATCAGATTAATTTCAATATCAAAAGTAATTCACTCGAAAATATAAAAGTCTAATTAATTTTTATTTTTCATAAATAATTGATTGTCAATGAATTCACAATGCATTTTCAAAAGTTATTTATAATTATTCTCGCTAACCTAACAACAAGGATATAATGGTACATTTATAGTAAGGGTGTCCCGTGGTTTTTTAAACTCAATATTTCATTCACATAAATCTAATAAATATTAAAAATTATTTAATTGAAATATTCGATTAAAGAATCTATGTGTTACATTTTCTCTTCATCCATTGGTGGAAAATAGAGGGGATATAGAGGGAAAGCTTATATGAAATAATAGGGGATTATTATATGAGGGATGACCAACTTCATCTTTTTTACTGTTATTAAAATCCAAAAAGGTGAATAGATATCTTCTGTTTGGAAAATAATAGTCTTAAATATTACCTGATACACCTTCATGTAGTCTGTCGGAATTAATAAAGTTACCTAAAATTAAATATTCCTACCACTAACTATATTATTTGAGTTCTCAATATGAATGGGATGTATGATCAAAAACATATTGGAAACCATATCTATCAATAAGGTTGTGTTGGTAACACCCATTACAAGGAAATGGGTGATCAAAATGGGTGTACCCTAGTGTGTCCCATTGCCAAACCATATAAATATGGTAGATGTGGGGAGTTGTTACTATTATAACTCTCATATAATAGACTTTTGTAATGGGGGATAACATTTTTGGGAGGAATCAGTCATGGAATATAGGTTTCTTATGATGGTTTCCTAGACTCATTGATCACTAAAGTGGTTTGATCAAGGAGGTTGTTTAGGGATTGGTCACTAAGTTGGTCATCACAAGAGGGTCGGTCTGTTAGGATGGAAGACAAATTTGATCAATTTGGTGAGAATTCACATGATATGGGTTTTTAAGGTTTTCTTCTGGATATTTCTAGTTGATTATGTTGGAATCCTATGGGAGTAGGATGCTAAGGTGGGATATCCTTGGGAGCTGGTCTCTTCAGTGGGATGCCCTTGGTGATAGGTCACTAAGGTGGGATTCCATAGGTGGCTGGTCTCCCATGTGAGGGACCCATGGACTATTATTCACCTAGGTAAATAACACCCTTGAAATTGGTTACCCAGGTTATAACCTCATATAGTTAATAATGAAGGAAAGGTAACTAGATAGCACATTAATCACACATAAGTTATTTTCACAGAATTATAAAGTGTTTTTGGCTACATAGAATGGTGTAGAATAATTTAGTGAGACTCCACTAGGGAATCCTTCTCAATATTAAAAAATTTGGAAACTTAGGTGTTATACAATGAAAAAGGGTTTATATTTATAGAAAATATATATGTGTTGGGTGGATTTGGCTAAGTGGTTAAGGTCGTGCATGAAGATGAGCTTGGAAGCATGTGATGGTTTACCAGAGGAGACCTTAGAGAAGCAAGATAAGTAATAATAGTGGACCCTATGTGTGAAAATCTTTACAATAAGAGGAGGAATAGGTAGATCCAACCTTGTTTTCATAAGGGGCATGATCATTCTTTTTCCATCCATTTTTTATTTTTCAAGGGTGAGTACCAAAAATACCCCTTGCCTAATAATGATATTTGATAAGAATAATCTTGATAATATTTTGAGCTTATCCAATTCAATATGGTATGATAATTAGGAAAATTCATACCTAGCTAGTTTTCTATGATTCTTGGGATAAGAGGCGCTAGATAGTCTTAGTGGATGGTGATATATGGGCTATCTAAGGTGTTTTGGGGGGATAGGTAAGGTGGATGTGTTATAAATATGGGTGCTCCCACTATCACCTGAGTTGATGATTTTCTTTTATCCTTTTATTCATTAAGGTGAGGGATCTTGTTATTTTTATTATATGGGACCACCCTAGTGAGGGGCTTGAGTTGGACTTCCTTAGTGAGTGTGCCTTGGTGGGCCACCCTAGAATGGGCAACAGTGAAAATCCACCCTCGAGAGTGAGACATAGCTAGGCCACATGGGAATGTGGGAAGTGGAGAGATAATATGGGTGTGTATGCCTTAGTGATGTTATATAGGTAAAAATTTTAACAATATAAATTATTACGTTATATCCCTCAAATATAGATTATCCTCAATAGGATATAACATATCAGGCATCATTGATTTATTATTTTAAATAATTTTTCAAAATAATTTGTATATTTTAAAATGGGAATCTATAACAATATTCACTTGATGATGAAGTTTTCACTCATATCAAAGAAATTATTATGGGTGTTGAACCCAACTCATTGAACATAAACACATTGCATCATAGATATCTCAAAATTCAATTGAAACTAACTTTTATCAATTATACATTTTGAAAATCACTTTCATTTCATGGTTTATATCTTTAAATTGATACCCCACTTCTTAGAGGTGTATTTTCTGACATTAATATTATATAAACATAGGGAAAAACTCGTGTAGATATTTATCTTTACTCCAAAAAGGGTGCATTAGGATTTATCGTGATTATCACTTGGTTAATGACAATGGGGCTTACTAGACACCTAGTTTAATAAACCCATAGAATATGGTTTTCATAAATAAAATTTTCATTATGAACTATTATGAATGATTTGAATAGATTATGAAAATTAATGACCTAGGATAAACCAATGGTGTATATTATTCAAAATAAGTAAATATTATTTAACCTATATATTATTATATGGTTTTGTCACTATCATTATTATTGGTAACACTATGATTTTTGTTTTTTATCAATGGAATAAACCTAAATAAATAATTATAAAATTCAGTATGTTGAACAATGTAGTGATTATGAGAAACTAAATGCAATGATGACTGGTGTGAAAGACAATGTGATTATGGATAGTCAGTTAACATGATATATGATCAATAATATATACAGAAACTAACTCTCTAACTTTCCATAGAATAAAAGGATGGAGTACTCTATGATCTCAAGTGGTGGCAACCATAGGGGAAAATGGTATCAATTTCCTTGATATAACATATATTAAAAGTGAAACTAATGAGAATGCATGAAGGGAACATGACACTATTTTATATGTGGAATGTAAGGGCATATAGTGTTGAATTATTGAGGAAAAGTGAGGTGTTCGATGAAGAGAAATAAATTTCATGCTTGGAATCCACTTATAGTTCTTTGTCTTCAATGTCATGAACTTGTGAAATATCTAAGTCAATTACCTATTTTTAAGGTTAAATTCTACACAAAAAAAATATTCTATATTCACTTAAAAGCGTTAATGTATTTATTTATTAGGAATCAAGGATTAAATATTAAAATTATTTTTATCAATTGTATTTCTGTTATAGGAATCATGAATCATATAAGGATTTTATTAATTTTTGGAACCATAAATATATTTATCAATGATAAACTCTAAATTTGGGGATACCATCATGGGTTTATGTTTTTAACATATATTAAGATTTTAATATCATAAAGACTCAATTGCAGGTTTTATGTTGTGTGGTTTTAACATGAATAATGGTATTTTCAAATATATTTATGGTAATAAAAAAATTGGATTATTAAATGAAGATGTTATTTGAAGAATAATTCCTTTATATTTAGTGTATATAATATCAAAATAATTGGAAACTTTTAAGGTTTATCCTCTCTTTATTGGTGTACAAAATACGGGTTATACAAATTTTGTAATTTTATTGGAGTTATATTGATATAGTTATTGAAAATGGACAACATGCTTGTCAGGTGACAACCTATCACATCCGAAAAGGGCATGGGGATCAAATACACAACCAAAGGGTTATAGGGGTGAAGTGACTACCACTAACCTATTTTAATTACTAGTAAATATGAAATGTTTTTACATAAAAAATTTTATAGATACTTTTTAAGTTAATATTTCGTTGTTAAAAATGAGGTTTATTGATGAATGTAGTTTTTTATCCTCTGTTAACCATTTTTTCTTTGGTAAATATTTAAAAACAAATGGCATGACTTATCACAATGTTATGGATATTATGATCTGTTACAACTAAATTTTTTTTCTTCATATATAAATATTCATTTTGGATATTTATTTCCTAGAGTAAGAGATAAAGTGGAAATTAATCGAAGCACAACCAAAGGATGAAGCTTTTTTGATGAAATATATAGATAGCAAATAAATATATATTCGTTACATTCTAATATTGTAATATAATTCCTTAACATAAGATAAATGTTCATGAAGTAAAAAATTTATCATATTACCTTCATATCGAATGAAAAAATAGTCATTTAACTCATTATATATTTATGGTTTTTTGGTGTTTAACATTATCTTGATCATTCACTTTCTTGTGATCAATGATCTCTAACACACTCCATAATTAATTATTTTTTTCTACTATATACAAATTTTCACATCTTGTTAATGTTATCATATATGGAATCCTAGTTATGTGTTATTCTATATGAAAAAAAAACATCCATTTATCTCAAATCTAGTGAGTGTTTCTTTAAACCATTTTATAAAGTGCGTTTTCAATAGTGGAATTTTAAAATTTCACACCCTAGATTTCCATGTGCATGATCAACATGTGATAACCTAATTATTAGAGGTGAATACAAGGTAACACTCTATTATTTTAAATTATATTTCCTTTAAATATATTTAATCTATTTTTCTGCATGAAATACCTAAAACCCTATGAATTTAAAATGGTAACCTTATGTTTGATAGTATATGAGACATTAAACACAAAGCCTAAATGAACGGTGAGATACTATAAAAAAATATCCATTATAACCAAGTTTTGGTATTTGATGTTATGAATAAAATTAAAAGAATTATGATATATATATATATATATTGATAGATACAAATAAATAAAAAATTATTTATAAATTCTCAGTAAATAATTACTCAAATATTTGGTATATTCATATTATATTTCCAAATATATATTCATTGTTGAGATTCATTTTACATTTACTATTTTAAAATACAATAAACTTATAAATATTTTAGATATTTTATTTCAGAAAAGTAATCTCATTTTTCAAATTACTATAGAAAAAAATAGGTTGAAATATTTGGATTTTTTAAAAAATGTGGATTTTTCATTGATTTGTGAAAAATACTATTTTTTCAAATATTGTGATAGATTTTAATATAATTGATTAGTTTTACTGTCCCATTATTAATTTTATTTTATTTAATAGTAACAAAACTAATTTTTAATTATATTTAAATTAACTAAATAGATTTTAAATCCCATTTATACACTCTTTTGATAAAATTTTATTTATAAGCATAAAAAATTTTAAAAGCTATTTTTAATAACATAATGGTCCCTCCTTTTTAGGTAATTAAAATACTATTTAATGATTATTGGTTTAAAAGAAATCCATAGATTATATGTGTAAATATATAGATTTTAATCCATTTCATTTTGGTTAAGTTTCATATAGTTGATGAAAGATCATATTATGCTTGAAAAATACATTTCATGAAAAACCATTTTTTGATAAGGTTTGTGGGTTTATCATGAAATTAAATTTCACCACTTCTGTTGATGTAATTTATTAAAGTGGGTTCCATATTTTTAATCATAATAATTAATGTTATATAATAAGTCCAATATTTTATATGGTCATAATGAATTGTAAAAATAGAAAAAATTAGTTACTATGGTTATATTTAAAATCAGTTTATTGGGGGTTTAACTAAGAACATATGGGTTAGAGTGACCAAAAAACATGTCCAAATCCTATTATATGGCCATATTTAGGCCATATCGCATATAATATTCAATAAGTATCCAATTTTTATCCTTTTTTCATGTTAAAAAGATGCGGTATGATTTATTAGTATCAAAAATTCATTTTTTGTCATCAATTATAAAAGCGAACTTTCTCCTCACACTTATTCACACATATCAAATTTGTTTCTAACCAAACCCTATTAAAACCTATAAAAAAATCATTATATAAATTATATAGGTCTATTTATTCCATTGTTATCATCTCTATGCCCCATAATTATAGATCCAATGGACGTTCCTCTCAACGATGTTAATTTTTTCACTATGTTATTTAGTTTTAATTATTATTTTTTCACTAAAAATTATGTATTAAAATTTTAAATATGATTACAAGAGTATCTAAATAAAATTATATGTTATTATATTTATGGAATAATATCTTTCCATCTCTTCCATCATCAATTGTGAAACAAATCAATCGCTCATGTGTACGGTGGACTACATCCTCGAGAACCGAAATAATTTATTTTCCATAATAACTCACATTGGAAGTAATAGTTATTGAAATAATGAATTTAAATAATACATGTGAAATGATATTAATTTAGTAAAAATTATATATCATCCACTTGCTTACCCTTTCACCCATTAGGGGAATGATATTGTAGCTCGTGTGTATGTATGACCTACCATCTCCAAAAAAAGGATGTGACTCATTTTCTACGCCCAAATATAGGGATTCATTTTAAAAATGAATCAGAAAATTAAATATAAAATTTATAGCATTATTGTATTTATTTATATTATTTAAACATATAACATACACAATAACTACAACTCTTGTAATAAAACAAGGTAATTAAGACAATAAAAATAATAATAATAATGGATTATTGAAGACCATGTGGTATGATTTTATAACAGGTTAATGTATGATAATAAATACATGAATATGTTTATATTATAATTAAATAAAAATCATAAAATCAATATAATTTATTTTAAATGATTTTCAACCAAAACGAAGTGGGAAGTGAGGTATTTTGTCTAAATGATCTTTCGTTGAGGAAACTTATTATGTTACGCACCTAACTTCTTTATATATTGTATATACATTCCATTTAACATGTATCATCATAATTTGATCACAATTCATGGTATTTGATGTTTTAAATTAATTATCTTATCTAAGGGGATTTGATATAAAAATTACCAATTTGTAAAAAATATCACAACTCACTTTCATTAATATAGGTTATATTAATTATTATTTGTCATTGATGTTATAAGATTATGGGTGTAATGAATTTTAATTTAATTTTGTTATATTTTTAATTTTAATGTATTTATATTTAATATACATAATAAAGTAATTTTTTATTCAAAAAACAATATTATAATCATTGTAAGGGTAGCTCATCTATAATTGGATTCTTTGGGACATATTATATTTTTAATATAAATATTATTTTATGAGGTGTATATAAAGCTCAATTTATATGTTATATCATGAATCTATTTATATTCATGGTATTTATTTATCCACTTAATTTTATTCCTTTCATGTTGCTTAATATTAAATAATTATCAAAGTGGTAAGAAATTTATGTTTCAATCGAATTTTTTTCATTATTGTTTATACATGAATTTCCATTGTATTAAATTATATTATATTTTCAAATTAAAACCATCATTTTTTCTTCTCCTATATAAATTCATGAATTCATCAAGTAATACTACAATTTTCCCTTATTTGGAACTTGAAATGATTGATAAAATGTTTGTAAAAAAATCTGACTCCATTTCTCACTTCGGTCAAAAATAAATTTTATTCCAAATCTGTGTATTATATAAGTATTTTCCAGAAAAAATACTATGATTTTTTAATTCAATTTTATCAATAATTTTCATTATAGAATATTTTTTAAATTGAGTCTTCGTATTGTTTTATAAACAAGGAACACCTGCATATTCTTACAAAAATGTGTATATAATCATTTTTTAACATTAATGGAAAGAATATAACATTCCCGAAATCATGAAAAATTATTACAATAATTATTAAATCATAATTTTAAAAGGTTCCTTCTAAATAAAAACATTTTCCGTAAATTATATAAATTATTAGTTTTTAAAAGTGATTCTCATTGTCGAGAGTGTATTTTCTCCAAGAATGGTTTTTAATGATCTATGTATGGTATATATATTAATTAATTCCAAAAATCTTTTATTTTAAATATATTCTACTTGGAATATGTTGTTATGATACCATACATATTCTTTCTCTATATGGTTTATTATCTTTTTGATCATGAAAATCATTTACATTCTCTTTTTTAATTAATTTTTGTAATCATTATCCTTCCCTTGAAATATTTCCTTTCCACTGATCATTATTCATTAAAGTTTACCAGAATATCCATATTATTTATCATTAAAATTATTATAAATTTAACTATGAATAATTTTTTAATATTGTGTTTTTTAATTAAAATTAAATGATTTACATGGAAGTTATTTATATTTAATATTATATTTAAAATAAGTATATTTTTTGATCGATATTATTCTTCATGAATTAAATTGATCATTTAATAAATTGGAAATAATTTTTAAATACAGTGATGGGTGGGTTTTAGAGTCATATATCATATCTATGAATCAATAGTATCATGAGTAAAATAACAAAATCAAGAATTAAATCAGTTTTTACCCCAAATTTTTAACCATTATCTGAAATTTCATGATGATATACATATTAAGATGGTTGATATCATGAAAAATAATACTAATAACATACATTATTGATAGTGAAGTTATTATTATCCTCTATATTATTACAATTAAATAATCCATGGGTACATTTTATGATCATGTAATTGAATAAATTTAATGTGTGTTCAAATATTTACCTATCCATATTGATTATTCCTTATTTATAATTATTTATTTATTTTTGGTAGATTCCTCTTTATGTTACTCTTACAGATCATGTGATCTCACCCTAATTTTATTCCCTTTCTTAATTTCCTGAAGAAGTAATATTTTATTGAGTTCATGGATGTAGTATTTTAAAATTCTCTTTGTGTTATTTCATGTTTAAAAATGTAATGTGAGATTAATGTATGTATCCACTTCACCAAGACTAATAAAAAATTTAATCATTTGGGATGAGATCTCTTGTATCTTCCTCAAATGGCCCGAAGCCCTTCATTTTTATTGATTTTTGATAATACATCGTTCAAGGGGTGGGGTAGAACCCTTACAAGGCCGTAGGCGTAAGTATTACATGGCCCATAGGCCATAGATGAATTCATTGCTTGTAGGATTCAAACATTACATTCAACCTTGAATAACTACCCGGAACAGCTTATCCCTGTAATTTTCATTATAAAATCAACTCTCCACCTTTGTATGGCTCTTCGACTAGGCTTTCCCATGCATGCACATTTTTGTCCCATTGGCAGGTGCCATACCCTATCATTATTGCAATCTGTTTAGCTTCAGTTATGGTGAAAGCTCATGTATCCTCCTCCTTCTAATTTTTGGTCCTTATAGATTGTCTGGTTTGCATCTGCACTTATGGTGGCCCAAAGTCCTTGAGGTGTCTTGAAGGCCTTATTGACCCGAAGGCCTAGGTGGTCTGATGGCCTTAAATGACTTGGGGACCAAATCGGTGGCCCGAAGGCCCAAATGGGGGAATATGTCTGACTGCTATAGTGCCAAACAATGCCTGCTACAGTTCCCACTATATTACCTACTACAATTCTGCAGAGTTCCTGCTACTGTGTCGGAAATTAGCCTCTACCTAGATTTGATCCCGTGTCTCCGGGATACACATAAGGAGTCCTCACCAACTGGGCTGAGGCTCATGTGAAATCTCTTGTATCTTATACCAATGTATAATAGTAACATTAAACTCTGGGCTACTGGGGTTCGGGTAATTACCCTGAAAGTTATTTATGATTTCTTGATTCATTTTAAAGTAATTTATAATTCTATGATGATATTTGATGAAATACTGAGTTGAGTGTGAAAATATTCAAAGGTTTATTCAAATATATATATATATATTATCTCTAGAATAAAATAAAATTGATAAAGGCATTAACATTAAATAATACTTAATGTTTCTATGTATAAGAAGTATGGGGTTTGAATATTTCAAATTCGAGTAATGTACAATTTTAATGATTAATTTTTATGTTAAAAAATTGAAAATTCATCATATTAAAAATATATTTCTGAAAAGAATTTTATTTATTAATATCATAATTTTTCTATGTTATATATAGGATTCTTAATATTCATATGTGACGAACCTGACATATGATATTCTATATATGATATTTGAGTTTCTTCAAATTTATTTCTATTGATGTATTATATGAATATTTCAAAGGTAAATGATATAAATGATATTTTAATGATATCTATGATATTGTGTTTAGCATAAGGTAAAAACCAAATTTGGGGAAAAATAATTTCAAATATATGTATAATATTGGTTAAGAATGTGTAAGAGAATTTCTCTAAGGGATAATAATTGATGATAATTCCTGAAAATTATGTCGTATAGAAGAAAAATAAAAAACTTAGTATTGGTCATCAATTCAAAAAACTAATCAAGGGATCATTATGTGTAATATGATTTTACTAAAATTTGGTTATGTATGATTTTTTAATTAATACAAAAGTTTTTATGATTTTCAAAAATGATAGCTTTTTTATGTATAGGAAGATTTGATTTCCAAAAGATATAAGCATTTTTAGAGGATTTATTTTAAAAATTATATTATGTGATGATTTGACTGTTCTTCATTGAATTAAACGTCACAAATGAGATTTTAATTCAATAAAGTGATGTGAAATATAATCTTTATGATTGTAATGAATAAGATCAATTTGAGATTCAATCTAAGAATTACATATTTATGTTGAACATGTTCTAGTATTTAATTTATCTCATGACTCAAAAGTCATTTATGTCACTATATTAATTTTTTTATGTTTTGAATATATATTTAAGAATTTTTTCTATTTTTTTATTTTGTGATTTTTTTGAGAAGAATCAAACCAAGATGTTTTTTAAGAATTGCATTCAGTTTTACATCATATAGGATGAGAATATATTTCAATTGATGAAGGTTATTTTCAAAAAACAATTAAATTCTATCAATTCAGAAGAAAGGAATATTAATTTGATTGTGGGAGTGAAGATTTCTGGTTTTCTTGAAGGTTTATTCAGGAAAAAAATCATATGATATTAATGGTTTTCTATAAAAATGTACATGAAAATAAATTATGTGTAATTTTTTGACTATATTAAAATATTAAGTAGAAATAGAAAATAGTATATAATTATAGAGATCTTGATATTGGTATAAAAAATAATAAAAATATATATATCATGAAAGAATAAGAAAACCATGATAATATGACAGTATATATTGTACATCAAAGTAAAATAAGAAGAATAAGTGTAGAGTGAAAATTTGTTATGGATACTGTGTTTTGTGACTTGGTAAAATACATTTGAAAAATATTGATGAGGAATATTGTATGAAGTTCATTTTATATATACATTATAATCAATATAAGGTTATGTAAGCCTATATAACTAGATTCCTAAAAATATATTTTATTTTCTAATTTAAGATATATATAAGATCATTTTATTATTCTTAAATTACGTTATCCAATTGAAGACTCTATTTGAGGAAAGAGAGGAATTTTTTTATAAAGTTACAACCTAAAATAGTTAGGTTTTCTTTATCAATAATTGGTAGAAGTTCATTTCAATGAATGGATTGATCCACTATAAAATAGTCTCTATATGTGGGATGATAAAAGATAATCCTACTTAAGTACATATTAAACAATTTCTTAGGTATCTACTATATTAAAATCTATTAGTGATGGTGTTTACTGTAGGATGGTTCCTTATTAACTGAAACAATAAACACTTCTATACATAAGTGTGAAATATGTGAATTGGTGTCAATCTGATCACACCAAGTAATTGGTCCCCCTTAATGGGACCAAACCTTATAAAAACAACATGTTCTACGTTTTATAATACATCTAGCATTGAATGTTTTCTTTTATTTTGGACAAGATATAATCTTATACATTAATATCATAATAGGGAATCAGGTTTCAGATATTGAGAGGAATGTTTATATCAAACCCAATGAGTAGGTCTCTCACATTATGATTAATCCTTATAATAACATCATCAGATGATTTTTTACTTTAAATTATTTATTGTACGTAGTTTTTGAATAATGTGTAAAATATAAGTAGACAAATTTATATCATAAAAGGTAATAGGGTTTTAGTCACACCAAATTTACCCCACTCAATTTTGTTACTACCACTATTCATATGCACAAAATATAGAATAATATAACATAATTGTGATAAACATATTTAGAATATAAATAATAAGATAATATTAATTATTTTCATGAAGTATATCATGTTATATATTTGAATGTAAGTTTGTTGTTATATATATATGATCCTTGGAAATATATGGTCATTTTTGTAATGCTGTATTTGGGATCATTTTTTCATTAACACCATCATTATACAACATAATATTCAATGTGATAATTTATAAGTTTATTGGTTTCATTAATTAATTAAAATGAGTTCTTTATAACCAGGTCATTGAATTGGAGTGTATAAACAGAAGTAACTACATTTTCAAATATATATAAATATATATATATTAAAATAAAAAACAATTGATGAATGTGGTATAATTTTTTATTTTTAGAATCATTTTTTGTAATATTCTAATGGATTTAGCATCAAAATGGTTTTCCCTATACTATTCCCAAGATTAAATTTAACATGTACAATTTAAAATCCCGACCCCTCTAGACCAGAGCTGATGCATTAAATGTAATATTGGTTTGGTTATATGGAATAAAAATCCTGAAGGAATGATCAGTTTAGTTTCCCTGAAGAAACTAGATACATAAATTTAACTCAATTTACATTGGTAAAGGTTACAAAATAGAATACATAACAAAAACTAAAAACTGCATCAATAGAAAATCAATAAATGATCTCTGCTTCATCACATATTGAAGGTAAATAATGAAAGGGGTGAGCTCAAATACTCAGTAAGGGATAAAAATGGGGAATTACTCAATCAATAATAACTAAATTTTAAATAATTTTACAAAATAAACATGGCATGGTGAATAAATGAAAATCTCTAGCCATTAATAAACTGAGAATGAAACAGCATCAAATGATTTTTTTCCCAGTAAAATTCACATGGATAGTAATAAATAATAATGAAAAAAGAGAGTTATTATTAATTTTATTTCATGAGTACGACACATGATAACATAATACCATAAAAACAGTTTAGTTCCGTGGGTAGAAACCCGTTTTATTTTTGGAAATAAACTCGAAGGGTTTTTCCAAAAACTGATTTGTCTAATGAGACCTATTGATGCATTGAGGGTATATAGTGGGCCCCACATTCCACTTCATGTCCAAATAATTCTATTTACATTGATTTAATAATAGAGAAAAATTCCTTTTCAATATCCGTATAGAGTATTGTATACAAATTTATCAATATTTCCATAATTAAAATAACTTTCCAAATAAACAGCATTTGTAAAATGGTATACAATTTCAAAAAAAAAACATATCCATGATATGAGGTTATGGATATATAATATAAATATAACTTCAATTGAAAATTTATCTCAAATGGTCATTAGTTTCACCAAATAATGATTATTATGTGCACCACACAAAGTTAGTCGCAAAAAAATATTAGTTGAACAAAGTCTCCTGCCACAATACAATCAGTCGAATCATATGACTAGAACAAAATAACCCTCAAATGAATCGTTGAATAACCATAATATAAAGATGATAATGTTATTATATATCAAATGTAAGTGAACATATACCACATACAAAAAATAAGTGTCCAACAATGAAAATCTCACAGAAATGAATGTGAGATGTGAAATCCCTTACCTTTTTGTCAAGTGTGTTCGTTGTTTGTTTTAATGACCGGAATAATAATATTTATATTAATTAATTATTAATTATAGAACCTTTTATACATTTAATATATTTATTATATCCTTATTATGGTTATTCATGGCCCTTTTAATGAGTTTAATATATTCAATTTTATTGGTTTGCAAGAATTTTCTTCCTTGGTTTTCATGATTCATTTTCTTGCTTTCATGAATGGAATTTCATTTGAAATGTGGTTAAAAATATAGAATTGTTAATATATATTATTTTTTATATTAAATAGATATAAATTATCTTATAATGATTATAGGTAATATACTAGAGTATGAATCATTAGTTAAATGTTATTGATAAATGCTTGGACTAAGCTTGGCGGTTTAGTGAACAATGAACTTCTTTGGTATTATTACTCCATAATATGAGTGTGTAGAGATTCAATAACATTAATGAGATTAAATACATATATTCTGATGGGTTTAAACCATAAAAATGGTTTCATGGTAATAATTTGACATGGTTATTAAAATTGAGAACTCGTGGTCCTTGAGTGTGATAAATTAACACATCTCAGACGGTGTTTTCCATTTTAGTATAATAGGAGGGGGAAAGAGAGGTGATGATGAAATATTACATTAGAATAATATAATTAAAGTTCCGTTAAGGTACTAGAATTATCATTGCCAATGGATGAGTTGAGATGGGAAATGAAGTATAAGAGAAAGGAACTAAAAATAAGAGAAAACTTGAGAAATTTCTTATAAAAATTCAGAACCCTAACAGCATCACCTAAAATTTAATAAAAAATTTTGATGAGAGAAAAGTGATATCTCATAAATTTTAAATAATATGGGCAGTATGGGGAATATTTAATTATATACCCACACAAAATCAAATTTAAAATAAAGAGAAAACCTAAAATGAAATCATTAAGAAAAGAGAAGGGTGGTTGATTCTCTTACCTTGTAGAGTAACTCCGAAAACATGAAGGTCGGGACATCGGGGGTTTTATTACACCTTGGTATGACTCCTAGGGAGGTAATACCACCAAATAAATGATGATATTGAGTCCGGAATGAATGATAATGAAGGGGGTGAGTGGGTATTTATAGAAATTAAGAGATACTTTTTTATTAATTAAAAAGGACACCTTATTAGTTGTTTTTGGAAAACCATGTGATTTTCCATGGTATTGGACCATGGATTTAGCCACATGGGACACCTAATGTCATAGGATACTATACACATGTCTAATGGAATTTTATATTTAATTATTACATCATTATTATGTCATTAAACTACAGAATACAAAAATCTGTATTATTACAATTCATAAAAATTCATGTTTTTAGAAAAAACCCAAAAATTCACCCTAACCATTTTTCAATGTGTAGAATTCAAAAATGAACATTATTTTTAGAAAATAGTTTTCTATTTATTTTTAATTAAATATTTAAATAAAATCATACTTAATTGAAAAACAATTTTTTAAGGTATAATTAGTTCTATATCACATTAAAAAAATCAATTAAGATCTCATTATGTTATTACCTAAAAAAATAAAATATAATCATTTTTTAATATTTATAATGGTCATGTTACTATTAATTTTACTATTCATAAGGGTATGTTTCTATTCATTAAAAAATCATGTTTGTTTTAACCCTCCAAATAACTTACTAGTCATAAGCCTAGATGACCATTTTCCAAAATTTAAAACAATGATGTGTAAAATTTATGTTTAATGGATATCATATAACATTATCCTATAATGTTTTAATTAAAAATATACAAAGTAATCCATGAAATATAGGCTATCTAATGAATATAATATATTCTAAAAGAACATACCATAAAATGATTGGGGTGTTATATTATTCCCACATTCAGAAATTTCTTCCCTGAAATTTTATATATAAATCCCACCAAAAATATGTGGATGGTTCTTATTCATAACATCCTCATGTTCCCATGTTTCTTCCTCTGTATTCTGGGTTTTCCAAGGAACCATTACAAGTTGAGTTGTTCGATTTTTCAATTCCTACTATATTGCGCCAATAATCCAAATAGGCACTTCACAGTATGAAAAATTAGGTTTTAATTCTATTTCTTCGTAAGTGAGTACATGCCTTGGTTCTGGTATTTATTTCTTCAACAATGACATGTTGAATGCATCAGGGTCTTTGGAGGGACATGGCGTCATTTCTAAACGGTAATCTGATGCTCTGATTCATTCCAGAATTTCAAATGGTCTGATGTATCTAGGGCTCAGTTTCACTTTCATACAGAATCTTAAGACACCATTCCATAGAGATAGATTCAGAAAGACATGATATCCTACAATAAATTCCAAATGATTTCTATGGTTTTCAGTATAACTCTTATACCTACATTGAGATTCTTTAATATGTGCTTGGATTATCTTCAACATTGGTGTGGTCACATCAATAAGTTTTGGACCTATAAGTTTCATTTCACCAACTTCATCCCAACAAGTTGGAGTTCGACATCTCTTTCCATAAAATGCTTCATTTGGAGCCATTTGAATTCTGGAATGGAAGCTATTGTTGTATGAAAATTCTACCAAATAAATGTATTGATCATACATACTTAGGAAGTCAATAGAGCATGACCTCAACATATCTTTTAGATTTTGAATAGTCCTTTTAGACTAACTGTTATTTTGGGGGTAATAAGCAGTACTCATATGGAGATAAGTATTCAAATCCTTCTGGAAACTTTTCACGAATTTTGATGTAAACCGGGGATCTCAATTAGACACAATCCATATAGGTGAACCATGAAGTCTTACAACTTCATTAATATAAATCCTTTCCAGGCACTCAAGTGGTAAATCCTCCCTTATATGAAGAAAATGTGCTGATTTTGTGAGACGGTCAACAATTAACCATATTGCATCATTCATTCTTGTTGTCCTCGGTAGTCCAGTGACAAAATCCAAGGTAATGTTATGCCACTTCCACATAGGAATAGATAGAGGTTGCATCACTCATCTAGGATGTTGCCTCTCTACCTTCACTTTTTGATAAACTAGACACCTTGATATATAGTCCATAAATTTCCACTTAATATTATCCCACTAGAAATATTCCTTCGGAACTCAATACATCTTTTTCCTACCCGTGAGTAAAGAGAAATTTGAGCTATGAGAATCATCTAATAGTTTCCTTTTTAGCTCAGGTACTGATGGAACACATAACCTCCTCCCAAACATCAGAACTCCATCCTTATATACAAAGTCTTCCAAACTCCCAACCTTTACAGCAATAATTTTATTGTGTAGATTTTCATCATCAGATTGAGAGATTTTTTCTTCACTAGTAAAGATGGTTTAAGAATCATTTTAATGTGGGAATATGGTTCCCCTTCTTTAACAATTCCCATATCCATATTTAGTAGATCCATGAATATAGGATCTCTCTCAAACCTCATTTGAGTCAGAAGTCCATGATATTTTCTACTTAATTCATCTCCCACCATATTTACCTTTCTTGGGTTGAAGTTTATTAAAAAGTCGTAATATATGTGTAACTAGAGCCATCCCTTTAACATCGTGTTGATTTCTTTTTGTGTGTAAATGTATTTCAAACTCTTGTGATCTATGTATATCTCACATCTTTATCCGAAAAGATAGTGTCTCCATATTTTCAGAGTAAAGATTACGGCTGCAAAATCATGATCAAGATTTGGAAAAATTTTCTCATGATTCTTCAACATCCTTGTTGCATAAGCAATAACATTACCATTTTGCATAAGGACACATCCTAGACCATTCATTGATGCATCACTATATATTACAAATCCATCACTTATCGATTGAAGAGTCAAAATTGGATCATTAACCAATCTTATTTTCAATTCTTTGAATCATTTTGTACATTTGTTTGTCCACACAAACTTTACTCCTTTACGTGTGAGCTCCGTTAGTGGGTTCGCCAGATGGGTGAAATTCTGAACGAATTGCTGGTAGTAACCTTCTATACCAATAAAACTATGTAACTTGGTTTTGTTTATTGGCATGGGACAATCATGGATTTCCTTTATATTCGTAGGGTCAACTAGGATTCCATCCTTAGAGACAATATGTCTAGAAAAGAAACTGATTGGTGCTAGAATTCGCACTTGCTAAACATCCCATATAATTCATTTCTTCTAAGAGTTTTTAGAATTACCTGCATGTGGTCCTCATGATCTTCATAGATTTTTGAGTATACCACTATATCATCAAAGAATTCCATAAAAAAGTTATCATGATAATCCTTGAAAACCCTATTAATTAAATCCATTAAAATAGTTGGTGCATTCTTCAGTCTAAAAGGCGTCACTATAAACTCGTAATGGCCATACATAGTTCGAAATGCTATCTTTAGAATGTCATCCTTCTTCACACGTAGTCGATGATATTTAGATTGAAGGTTAATCATTGAACAGTATTGATATCCATGAAGTTGATCAAATAAATGATCAATCCGGGGAAGAGGATACATATTCTTTATTTTAATAGCATTGATTTACCTATAATCAATGCATAGCCTCATGGATCCGTCTTTCTTTTTGAAAAACTAGATCAGGGTTCCCCATGGTGAAACACTAGGTCGAATAAATCCTTTTTCATTCAACTCCTTTTATTGTTTCTTTTTCTACACTAACTCCATAGTGTCTATTCTATAAGGTGTCTTTGATATAGGTCTTTCCCCAAGAATTTAGTCAATGGAGAACCTTGTTTATCACTCTGGAGGATGTCATGGTAAATCCTTTGGAAAAACATCAATTTATTCTTTCACTACGTGTACATATTAAATTTGAAGATTTATTTCTTCACCGACAGATATTGGTTTATCATCTTCTCCATGAATTTCATCCAATATACATACTGGGGGGTTCTAGATAAAAATTAGATGGTGTGGTCTCTGCTCTATTAATTAGTGATTCTATGAATGGATAATCCCATAACCATAAAAATGGTTTCTTTGAGGAATAATTTACATTTCAATCCTTCATAATGGATTGTAAAGAAATCATGAATTATCCTAAGCATATCCCTGAAGAGGTTCATAACCAAGAGTGCAACAAGGCCTGATGTCATGTACCATGATACCTTGGTCAAGCCCAAAACTTTTTATCAGAGCTTTCACTCTGAGGTACATCTATTCCAGAAACACCTCTACCTACTCGTATCCATACAGGGGTGTATTTTCCAGAATTCTTCAAAGAATCTATTCCTTACCTAAATTATGACAACCCTGCTTTTTATTACAACTCAAACACTCTTTATTATATACAACTTCACTTGATACAACAAAGAAGATTGAGAGGTTAAGTGTATTTGGGGCTTAGGATCATTAAATAAAAACTTTAAACTTGAAATACAACATCTTTATTGAAAACTTCCTTTACATGACCACTACATTCCTTCATACTTAGCATTGCATGGGATAACCTGAGGACATTCATAAGAAAAGGGTGAGCTATAAAGCCCAGTAAGGGAGTACACAATGAATAACATGAGGAGTACAATACATGTTAGGCAATAGGCATATCAATAGAGCATAATAGAAACATGAACATAAAGGCATGATAAAGCATGATAATCATAACATCGAAATGTGGCAATAACACTTAACATTGAATTAGCATGAGCCAAGGATCATTGCACATGGAGCATGAGTAAACCCTCATTGCACTTGAATCACGAGTAAACCCTCATTGCACTTGAATCAGCATGAGTAAACACTCATTGCACATGACGTATCATGATACAATACTTTACCCAATGCATTGGAGCGCTATAAAGGGCGCACCCTTCTTAAACATTTCATTTCATGCATAAGTGTGCCACATGGATCATAAAACATAGATTCATAAAACATAATAATTTATTCCACGATAAAGGAATGTGGAATTCATACATGAAACTTTATAATCAATAAGTAAATGTGCATGAAGGTGAATACCCTTGATGGAGAAATGGGCATGGTATTCACTACACAATGATATTGGCTTAGAAAATCGGTGTGATTTCGGCAGCGTAACGGCGTGACATAAGAATTCATAAAAAGGTTCATGAAAGAGAAAGGGGTTACTCATCATATTTACATGTAATGGACAGTAAGGAGGTCATATAGATACATGTCCCAACAATTTAAAAGGAATTTAGATTCATGATACAAAAGTATTGCTTGAATATAAAAGAGGAGAAAAATGTTTCTTTAGGAATTTCGGCATAGTAACGGGTGTACATGGGAGGATTTTAATGAGAGATAAAGGGGTCTCCCATCATTCAAACAATAAGAGGGAAGTATGGGAGAGGTGTTAAACCATACCCCAACATTCATAATTGAAATAAAAAGGGCAATACAACTTAATGAATATTGACAAAAATGAGAAAGAAAGAAAAACCCTTACATGGAAGTGTGCTTCCAAAGGCTAGAGAGAGGCTTGTGAGAGGCTTCGTGGGAGATTGGGGCACCTTGGGAGGATTCTAGAGAGGGTAGGGCAGAGGTTGGATGAACTTCAAAGGCTTTCAGTGAGGATGAAGTGGGAGCTTGGGTGGGTTTATATAGGAAAGGTGAGAGAATTCTTTATTATTTAGGTTTGGGACCCCTTATATTAAAATAATCCAAACCACAAACCATCCCATGGTATTTTCCCATGGTTTTCTGGAAAAGGAAAGAGGAAAACAATATTTTACAAGGCTAAGGTCCGAACTTATTAAAAAATTAGGGTTGCTTATGTGGAGGTGAGTCACACTCCAATGGAAATTAATTTAAAAATGCAAAGTGTTGAATAAGTCTTTAGGGCTCCATTAATGCTTTGAAAAGTAAGTCAAAAAAACCCAAAACCTCATTATTTTAATGATAAAACACATATTGGCCGAACATAGGTATTTTATTACATCACCATTGGGTCATTATGATGTCATAAAACACATTATATATTTAAATGGTATTTAATTTTTACCCAAAAATTTGACTCTCAGAAAATTATGAAAAATTCACCGTTGGATAATTTCGACGTCCTGATTCCAAAAATAATATTTATTTTATCTAAATAATTTTCAAAATATGTGAATTTTCAATTTTAAAATAAAAACAGAAATTTATAACAAAATTCCCGGGTTTTGACAGAAATGGCTTTCAAACCATAATAAAAATTTTAATTGCATTCATAAAATTATAAGATCATTTATATTTAATAAAAAATTAATTTAATATTAATAATAATATTTTATTAAAATAAAATTTAATTCAAAAATCCTTTAATTTAATAAAATATAATTCTTAATTAAATAATAACTAAAAACACCATTTCTACTTTAAAAACTAATTACAATGTATCAAAAATGTCTAGAAATTATATTCATTATTATATACAAAAATAATGTACATGAACATGGTGCTACTTTTTTGTTACATAACCCCTTAAAATAGCCGCATAAGACCTAAGGGTAAGGTGTGCGATGGTGACAGACTCTTGGGGCGGCTCGGATAACATCGCTCGAGTGGTAATTTCAATCAACTTCCACTTTTCCGGTAGACGATCACGTTTGAGCTTGACTTGATGAAGCTCAGCTTGGTCTTGGTCAAGGAAAAAGCCCAAAGACGCCACCTCTTTTCCGATCTCTGACAAATGGGCTTCTTAAGGGGCAATCCTACTGGATGAGGTTATCGCTTCCTTTGTCTGAGTAGAAATGGGTTTGTTAAAGCCTTATATTTATACAACTCAGATGATCACTGTTCAACGGCTATAAAAGTAACGGTCACAAATCTTAACGTAAAACTAAAGAAGTTGACATCTTATAAAATCATTTTTCATAAATAAACATTTAACTGGATCAAGAGGGATTTTCTATTAATGAAACTTTGGGTCGTTACAATATTCCCCCCTTAAAAAATTTCACCCTCAAAATTTTCCTTTTCCCACACTAAAACAAATGTGGATAACTCAGCTTCATCATATCCTCTAACTCCCAAGTTGCTTCTTCAAACTTGTGGTTTCTCCACAACACCTTGATGAGGGGCATTGTCTTCTTTCGTAGAACTTTTTCTCTACAATCTAAGATCTTCACTGGTTTCTCCTCATAAGAAAGATCATCTTCCAATTGTACCACCTCGGAAGAGAGTACATGTGAAGGGTCCGGTATGTACTTCCTTAAGAGGGATACATGAAAGACATCATGCACCTTGTCCATAGTAGGTGGAAGTGCTAGTCGATAGGCCACAGACCCCACACGATCAAGAATCTCGAAGGGGCCGATGTACCTTGGACTTAACTTCCCTTTCTTTCCCAACCTCATGACCTTCTTCCACGGAGATATGCATAAAAACACCGTGTCTCCGACTTTAAAATCAAGGTCTCTTCGACGATTATCTACATAACTCTTCTGTCGACTTTGGGCTACCTTGATATGCTGCTGAATGGTTTTCACCTTCTCCACCATTTCTTCGACCATTTCTGGTCCAAGCAGCTTACGTTCACCGACCTCATCCCAACATGTCAGTGTTCTACACCTTTTCCCATACAGGGATTCATATAGTGCCATTTGGATGCTTGAGTGGAAACTATTATTATAAGAGAACTCAACCAGAGGAAGATGTTGATCCCATCATCCTTTAAAGTCCATTGAGCATGCTCTAAACATATCCTCAAGTGTTTGGATAGTCTGCTCAGATTGGCCATCAGTTTGAGGATGATAGGCCGTACTGAAGTTCAGTTTAGTATTCAGAGCATGTTGAAGACTCTTCCAAAACTTAGAGGTAAATCTTGGATCTCGGTCAAACACAATAGATAGTGGTACTCCATGCAACCATACCACATCCCTGATATATATCCGTGCCAGTTGATCCAAAGAGAAATCCTCTCGAATAGAAATGAAGTGTGCAGTCTTTGTAAGACGATCCACAACAACCCAGATTGAATTGTTGCCTTTGGATGTCCTTGGAAGTCCGGTGAAAAAGTCCATGGTGATGTTCTCCAATTTCCATTCTGGTATGGGCAGTGGTTGCATCATCCCCTTAGACTTCTGCCTCTCTTCCTTCAATTGCTGACACACCAGGCACTTTGATGTATATTCAGTGATCTCCTTCTTCATATTATCCCACCAAAAGTTTTCTCGGAGATCTCGATACATCTTTGTGCTCCCTGGGTGAATAGAGAAATTTGAACTATGTGCATCATCCAAAAGTTCCTTCTTCAGCTCCGAACTTGATGAAACACATAGTCTTTTCCCAAACCACACAATTCCTTCTTCATTAACATTAAACTCTGAGGATTTTCCCTTTTTGATAGCTTCCACTTTTTCTTGGATTCTCGCATCATCCTTTTGAGCATCATTTAACCTTTCCAAAAGATATGGTTGAGTAATCATTTGTGAAAGGATTGATGATGTTCCCTTCTTTATGATTCCCACGTCCATCTTCATCAAGTCTAAGAATATTGGATCCTTCTCAATTCTCATCATTGATAGAATCGCTGGATCCTTTCTACTTAGGGCATCTGCCACCTTGTTCGCCTTCCCAGGGTGGTAATGTATTGAACAGTCATAATGCTTGATGAGCTCTATCCATCTTCTCTGGCGCATATTAAGCTCTTTCTGTGTGAATATATATTTAAGACTCTTGTGGTCAGTATATATCTCACATTTCTCTCCATAGAGATAATGCCGCCAGATTTTCAAGGCAAAGATCACTGCCTCCAACTCTAGATCATGCGTTGGATAGTTTCTCTCATGGATTTTCAACTACCTTGAGGCATAGGATATCACTTTATCATTCTACATCAGAACACATCATAAGCCCTTCTTCGAAGCATCGCTGAATACCACAAAAAGCTCCCCACTTGTGGGTAAAGTGAGCACGGGTGCAGTGATAAGCCTCCTTTTCAACTCTTTGAAGCTTTCTTCGCATTCATCACTCCAAGAAAACTTTACTCCCTTTTGAGTTTTCTTGGTAAGAGGGTTGGAAAATCGTGAGAAATTTCTCACAAATCGTCGATAATATCCAGCTAACCCCAAGAAGCTACGGATATCAGTTACTGATGTTGGCCTTGGCCATCCCTCAATTGCATCTGTTTTGGAGGGGTCCACAGATATCCCATTGCTTGTGATGATATGGCCCAAGAATAAGACTTCCTTCAACCAAAACTTACACTTGATGTACTTTTCATAGAGATTCTCCTTGCACAAAGTCTCTAGTACAATTTTTAAATGCTCCTCATGGTCCTCCTTGGTTTTGGATTATATTAGAATATCATCTATAAAGACTACCACAAATTTGTCTAGGTAATCTCTAAAGACTCTATTCATCAAGTCCATGAATATTTTTGGAGCATTGGTGAGTCCGAAAGGCATTACTATGAATTCATAGTGCCCATACCTTGTACGAAAAGCAGTCTTGGGGATATCTTCCTTCTTCACCCTTACTTGATAATATCCTGACCGCAAGTCGACCTTGGATAAGTATTGTGCTCCACGCAGCTGATCAAACAAGTCATCGATTCTTGGGAGAGGATACTTGTTCTTTATCGTGATTTTGTTAAGTTCATGATAATCGATGCAAAGCCGCATTGACCCATCCTTCTTCTTGACGAAGAGGACTGGTGCACCCCATGGTGATGCACTTGGGCGTATAAACCCTTTATCCAGATTCTCCTGTAGTGGTTTCTTAAGCTCTTCAAGCTCAACAATAGCCATTCTATATGGAGTCTTGGATATTGGTAGCGCCCTAGGTATAAGTTCAATTGAGAACTCAACATCTCTTCTTGGAGGAAGACCAGGAAGTTTCTCGGGAAATACTTCAATGAATTCCCTCACAACAGGCATTTCTTCATGGGTGGTTTCTTCCTTGGACTCAATCATCTGAGCTAGATATGCGTTCTCATAAGGCAGTAATATCCATGCATGAGATGATGGAGCTAAAAGAGATTCATCTTCCTCCTGACACTTGTAAAGAATCGGTGGTCGATTCTCCATATGGAGTGTGATTTCCATCTCCCGACAATTTATGTTGGCTCTATATAAGGAAAGCCAATCCATGCCAAGAATTGAATCAAATTCCACCAGAGGGAGTATGATTAGGTTCTCCGGGAAATTCAATTCATAAATTATAACAGGGGAGGACTTATAATCATGGGATGCAATGATTGCCCCATTTTCCGTACTCACCGACATCTTTACTTCCATGATTTGTGGTGGTGCAGGGATTGTTCTACTAAACTTTTGAGATATAAAATAATGCGTAGAACCTGAATCAAAAAGTACGTTCGCTATTCTTGAATGAATAACTAGCGTAATTGTCACCACTTCTTTGTCGGGGTTCACTTCGGCAGAAGTGATGGCAATAGCTCTCCCTTGCTGTCTTGGAGGTTGTTGGTTGCCTCCGATAACCCTTGGATTAGGGCACTGATTTGCAAAATGACCCGGTTCTTTGCATTTGTAGCATTGAACAACGTGTTGAGGTTCGAACGGAGTGTTACTCTCCTCTGTCACAGCCGCGGGTCCTTCTTGCTGATAGTTAACAGCTAGGTTCCCTTCTCTTCCACACTTGAAGCATTTTCTTGTCCCCCTAAGGCAATTTCCAGGGTGCTTCTTTTCACACTTTTGGCAAGTGGGGTGCTGGAACTTCATAGCACCGTTGGATTTATCCATCGGACCACCAGCATTGAAGTCCACCTTACGCTTCTTGTCCCCATGATACCCCTGTGATTCTCCGATCTCCATTTCAACCTTGAGGGCACATCGGACAATCTCCTCATAGCTGTCGAAGTCACGAATCATTAATGCTTTCCTAAAGCTAGGCTTCATCCCACCAAAGAAGCGGTCAAACTTGCATTCGGGGGTAACGACAAATCCAGAAGAGTATCGTGCAAGCCTTGTGAAGTTTTCCTCGTACGCTCCGACAGATTCTTCATCTTTCTGTTTGAGGGAAAGGAAGTCCCTTTCCATCTTAAGACGGAGGGTGCGTGGAAAATATTTATCAAAAAACATCTTCCGAAATTCCTTCCATTCCAAAGCCTCGATCTCCTCCTCGGGCTTCATATTATTGATCAACGTCCACCATTGATCAGATTCACCCTCCATATGATAAGCCGCCAGGAGAACCTTCTCTTTTTCAGAGCATTGGAGGATGGAGAATTTCTTTTCAATGGAGTTGATCCATTGTTCAGCGATCGTGGGATCGGATGATCCACTAAAATTAGGAGGCCTTTGTCTCATGAAGCTTTCAATAGCGACTTGTTCATTCTTAGGGGGGTTGAACGTTCCTCTTGACCAGTGTTTCTATTCAAAACTTGAGTTAGCTGAGAGAGAAGCGTGACAAAGTTCGCGATTCCCGCTCCCATTGGATTGGGCATCTCATAAGTACAATCATCACACTGATCTTCACAACGGTTGTTAGCCTGAGTTCTCCTATTACCGGCCATTGGCTGGGATAAAAGGAAAGTTAGGGGTAACACATAAAGGGAAATCCAAAGACAAAAGTTGATGACTTATAAATAAACTTTAATCTCTTTAACTCATGAGTCTATAGGATTCAATCCAGGCTTTTCATGATCTTCCTTCTAACATATATTCTTAGGAGCATTTTTCCCTTAATAAGGGTTCATACTAAGATTGTGAATTTATCAAAACATATCCCCCGAGAGTGTCGTAACCAAGAGTGTAGCAAGGCCCGTTGTTGTGCACCAGTTCCCGTTTGAGTCTAGCTCAAAGCGGTGTTTTCGGGTTTTACCCCTAGGATACATCTGTGCCAGAGCCGCCTCTACCTGCTCGTATCCAGACAGGGATATATTTGTTTGATAAACCACTTACATAGTATTTACCAAAACATAGGTATGATTTTATTATACTTAGTCTCGTATCTAAGGCTTTACTAGGGTTTCCTAATCCCAAAAATAACTAAACCTATCCTTTGATACCAACTATGACAACCCTGCTTTTTATTACAACTTAAACATGCCTTATTACATACAACTTCACTTGATACATCAAAAAGATCAAGAGGTTTAGTGTATTTGGGGCCTAGGATCATTACATAAAAACTTTAAACTTGAAATACAACATCTTTATTGAAAACTTCCTTTAAATGACCACTACATTCCTTCGTACTTAGCATTGCATGGGATAACCTGAGGTCATGCATAAGAAAAGGGTGAGCTATAAAGCCCAGTAAGGGAGTACACAATGAATAACATGAGGAGTACAATACATGTTAGGCAATAGGCATGTCAATAGAGCATAAGAGAAACATGAACATAAAGGCATGATAAAGCATGATAATCATAACATGGAAATGTGGCAACAACACTTAACATTGAATTAGCATGAGCTAAGGCTCATTGCACATGGAGCATGAGTAAACCCTCATTGCACTTGAAGCACGAATAAACCCTCGTTGCACTTGAATTAGCATGAATAAACACTCATTGCACATGACGTATCATGATACTATACTTTACCCAATGCATTGGAGCTCTATAAAGGGCGCACCCTTCTTAAACATTTCATTTTATGCATAAGTGTGCCACATGGATCATAAAACATGGATTCATAAAACATAATCATTTATTCCACGATAAAGGAATGTGGAATTCATACATGAAACATTATAATCAATAAGTAAATGTGCAGAAAGGTGAATACCCTTGATGGAGAAATGGGCATGGTATTCACTACACAATGATATTGGCTTAGAAAATCGGTGTGATTTCGGCAGCGTAACAGCGTGACATAAGAATTCATAAAAAAGTTGATGAGAGAGAAAGGGGTTCCTCATTATATTTACATGTAATGGAAAGTAAGGAGGTCATATAGATACATTTCCCAACAATTGAAAATGAATTTAGATTCATGATACAAAAGTATTGCTTGAATATAAAAGAGGAGAAAAAGGTTTCTTTCGGAATTTCGGCATAGTAACGGGTGTACATGGGAGGCTTTTAATGAGAGAGAAAGGGGTCTCCCATCATTCAAAAAATAAGAGGGCAGTATGGGAGAGGTGAGAAACCATACCCCATCATTCATAATTGAAATAAAAAGGGCAATACAACTTAAAGAATATTGACAAAAATGAGAAAGAAAGAAAAAACACTTACTTGGAAGTGTGCTTCCAAAGGCTAGAGAGAGTCTTGTGAGAGGCTTCTTGGGAGCTTGGGGCACCTTGGGAGGATTCTAGAGAGAGTAGGTCAGAGGTTGGACGAACTTTAAGGGCTTTGAGTGAGGAGGAAGTGGGATCTTGGGTGGGTTTATATAGGAATGGTGAGAGAATTCTTTATTATTTAGGTTTGGGACCCCTTATATTAAAATAATCCAAACCACAAACCATCCCATGGTATTTTCCCATGGTTTTCTGGAAAAGGAAAGAGGAAAACAATATTTTACAAGGCCAATGTCCGAACTTATTAAAAAATTAGGGTTTCTTATGTTGAGGTGAGTCACACTCCCATGGAAATTATTTTAAAATGGCAAAGTGTTGAATAAGTCTTGAGGGCTCCATTAATGCTTTGAAAAGTAAGTCAAACAAACCCAAAACCTCATTATTTTAATGATAAAACACATATTGGCCGAACATAGGTATTTTATTAAATCACCATTGGGTCATTATGATGTTATAAAACACATTATATATTTAAATGGTATTTAATTTTTACCCAAAAATTTGACTGTCTCAGAAAATTATGAAAAATTCACCGTTGGATAATTTCGACGTACTGATTACAAAAATAATATTTATTTTATCTAACTAATTTTCTAAATATGTGAATTTTCACTTTTAAAATAAAAACTGACATTTATAAAAAAATTCACGGGTTTTGACAGAAATGGCTTTCAAGCCTTAATAATAATTTTAATTGCATTCATAAAATTATAAGATAATTTATATTTAATAAAAAATTAATTTAATATTAATAATAATATATTATTAAAATATTATTTAATTCAAAAATCCTTTAATTTAATAAAATATAATTCTTAATTAAATAATAACTAAAAACACCATTTGTACTTTAAAAACTAATTACAATGTATCAAAAATGACTAGAAATTATATTCATTATTATATACAAAAATAATGTACATGAACATGGTGCTACTTATTTGTTACATAACCCCTTAAAATAGCCGCATAAGACCTAAGGGTAAGGTGTGTGATGGTGACAGACTCTTGGGGCGGCTCGGATAACATCGCTCGAGTGGTAATTTCAATCAACTTCCACTTTTCCCGTAGACGATCACATTCGAGCTTGACTTGATGAAGCTCGGCTTGGGCTTGGTCAAGGGAAAAGACCAAAGATGCCATCTCTTTTCTGAGATCTAACAATTGGGCTTCGTAAGAGGCAATCCTACTGGATGAGGCCATCGATTCCTTTGTCTGAATAGAAATGGGTTCGTTAAAGCCTTATATTTATACTACTCAGATGATCACTGTTCAACGCATATAAAAGTAACGGTCACAAATCTTAACGTAAAACTAAAGAAGTTGACATCTTATAAAAACATTTTTCATAAAGAAACATTTAACTGGATCAAGAGAGATTTTCTATTAATGAAACTTTGGGTCATTACATAAATACCAGGATTTTCGTGTATGTTTATCCTCAAATACAACCTTAGGGCTCTGATCCCTACTATACATTTCCTACTATAGTTTCCATGTTTTCAAATAAACTTCCTCTGATACCAACTATAACTCCCCGACCCCTCTATACTGGAGCCAGTGCATTACATGTTATATTTTCATCGTTAGAATGAATGCAAATCCTGAAGGAATGATTAGTTTATTAGTCTTAAAGAAACTATATTCATAAGTTTAACTCAAATTACATTGGTAAAGGTAACAAAAATCAATAGATAACAAAAACTAAAAACTGCATCCACATGAACATAATAAATGATCTTCACTTCATCACCTATTGAAGGTAAACAATGAATGTGGTGAGCTCAAATTCTTATTAGGGGTTACAAATGGTAGAAGAATGAATCAATAATAACTGAATTTTAAACAATTTGACGTAATCAACATGGCATGGTGAAACAATTAAATACTCGCGCCATTAATAATTTGAGAATGAAACTGAATCCATAGATTTTGTCATAGTGAAAACCTCATCGATAGTAATAACTTATAATGAATAAA
Organism: Viscum album; assembly: GCA_963277665.1. NCBI lineage: Eukaryota > Viridiplantae > Streptophyta > Magnoliopsida > Santalales > Viscaceae > Viscum > Viscum album. The sequence goes on along the minus strand of OY728142.1, from coordinate 168,637,592 downwards.
GAGAATTATTATTAATAGGGTGTAATTTAACTGGAACATGATACCATAATACCATAAAACTGGCTTAGTTCTGTGGGTAAAAACCCGTCTGATTTTTGGAAACAAACTGGAAGGGTTTGTCTCTAAACTGATTTGTCTCATTAGACATACTGATGCATCGAAGGGATATAACAGTCCCCACCCAAAACTACATGTCCAAATAATTATTTATACATTTATTCAATACTAGATCAATATTTATTTTTAATAACTGTATAGAGTAGAGTATACAGATTAATCAATAATTCCATAATAAAAATAACATTCCAAATAAAAACTGTATGTAAAATGGTATCGGTTTAGGAAAAAAACATATCCATGATATGAGATTATTGATATTTAATATAAATATAATCTAAAATAAATATTTATCTCAAATTGTCATTAGGTACACCACATTTGGCTTATTAGGTGCACCACACAATCTTAGTCACAACAAAATAGTAGTTGAGACAAAGTCTCTTACCATAATATAATCAGTCGAATCATATGACCAGAACATAATAACCCTCAAATGAATTATAAAATAACATGAAGATAAATAGAATAATTTTATTATATAGAAAATGTATGTACACATATACCACTTATATGAAATAAGTTGTGAACAATGAAAATCTCACTGAAAGGAACGTGAGATGAGAAACACCTTACCTTTTGCTCGAGTGTGTTCTTCATTTGTTTTAATGTCCTGAATAATAAAATTTATATTCATTAGTTAATAATTATATTACATACAATATATTTAATTGTTTTATTATAACCACATTAGGTTCATTCAAGGCCCTTTTAATGGGTTTAAGTGGTTCAAATTTATTGGTTTGGAAGCACTTTCTTCCTTGGTTTTCATGCTTCGTTTACTTGATTTCATAAATGGAAGTTCATTTGAAATGGGGTTAAACATCCAGAATTGTTAATATATATTATTTTTGAAATTAAAGATATATAAATTATTTTATAATGACTCTGGGTTATAAACTCGAGGATGAATCATTGGTTAAAATTTATTGATAAATTCTTGGATAAAGAATGGTGGTTTTGTGAACAATGATCTTGTTTGGTATTATTATTCCATTATTTGAGGGTGTATGGATTAAAGAACATTAATGAGATTAAATACATATATTATGATCTAGTTCAACCATAAAAATGGTTTCATGACCCCAATTGTACATTGTAATGAAAAATGAGAACCTATCGTCCATGAGTGTGATAAATTAACACATCTCGGACAATGTTTTCTTTTTTAGTACAAGAAGATGGGGGAAAGAGAGATGATGATGAAATATTACATTATAATAATATAATTCTAGTTCATATAAGGTACTGGAATTATCATATCATTTGTATGAGGTTAGATGAAGAAATAAGTATAAAATAAAGGAACTCAAAATAAGAGAAATATTGAGAAATCTCTTACGAAAATTCAGACCCTTAACGACGTCACCTAAAATTTAATAAAAATAGTTTGACGAGAGAAAGGGGTATCTCATAACTCATAAATAATATGGTAATTAATGGGAATATGTATTGAAATATCGCTACATAATATAATAGAAAATAAAAGAGAAAACATTAAATGAAATCATTAATAAAAGAGAAGGGTGGTTGATTCTCAAACCTTGTAGAGTAACTATCAAAACATTAAGGTTGTGACATAGGGGGTTTGAGGGAAACATTGTATGACTCCTAGGGAGGTAACAAAACCTTATCTTTGAGAATATTGATTTTGGAATGGATTAAAACGAGGGGGAAGCTGGTATTTATAGTAATTAAGAGAGAGTTTTTTATTAATTAAAACGGACACCTCATAAGTGGTTTTTTCAAAACAATGGGCTTGACCATGGTTTTAGACACTTGGGACACCTCATATCATTGGTTACTGTACCCTAGTCGACCATCATTTTATATTTAATTATTACATCATCATGATGTCATTAAACTACCGAAAACTCAAACCTATATTTGGACTATTCATGAAAAATTCAAGTATTTTAGAAAAAACCCCAAAAATTCACCCTAACCATTTTTCGACGTGTATAATTCCAAAATGAACTCCATTTTTTGAAACTAAATTTTTATGTATTTGTAGTTAAATTTTAATTAAAATCATAGTTGATTAAATAAACAATTTTTAAAGGTTAATTAGTTCTATATGACATAAAAAATCCATTATGATCTCATTATCTTATTACCTAAATAAATAAAATATAATCATTATTTACTATTTACAAGTGTTATATTACTATTCATTTTAAAATAAATTATGGTAGGTTATTATTCATCAAAAAATCTAGTTGGTTCTATCAGACTTCAAATGACTTACTGGTCACAACTCTAGATGACCGTTTTTCGAAATTTAAAACATATAATTGGAAAATTTATGTTTAATGGAGAGATTATAACATTCTCCTATATTTTTTTGATTCAAAAAAGATATATGGATTCATGTAATATAGGCTATATAATGAATATAAAGTATTTAAGTGGAACATACCATAAAATTTTTGGGGTGTTATATACAGCTTGTGAAAAATAATCTATGGGATAACTTTACGCTTGTGGAAATCATTGTGAGATTCATGCTAACTAAATTACCACTTATTATGACCACTATTACTCATCTCAACTATAGAACTAGTTTGGAGGCCTTTAGAGGTTTTAATAAGGACGTTATGATTATATAAATAAATATTAATTAATTAAATTAATTGTATTAAAATATATTTTTCCCATTACTACAAATATTTTAATACATTTGGGTTATTTATTAAATTATTGTTTAATGAATGATTTTAATTAAATGGGAATGGTTTTTAATGAAATATATTTATTAAATAAAATTAATGTCTATTTGATAAATAATAAATTTTTAATAATTATATAAAAAATTATTTAATGTTAAAAGAGTGATATTTCAATGAAATTATTTATCATATATAATATATTTATTTTACATTATTAATTTATTTCCTAATAAAGAATAAATATTAATGAAATTTATTGATACTAAATATATAAAAATGAATTAATTTTTTTTAATATTATTACTTGGAAATGAATAGGAATAAATTCATTTTTTTATTAAGAATACTTTCTTAAAAAATCATTTATACCTTATGGATAATAATATTAAAAAATTTATTACATTTGTAAATTTAATAAAATAAGATTTATTTCCTATTTGAAATCATAAATTCACAATTATTTATTATTTATAATTTTATTATTATGTACGCGAAAATGTTATTAAGGGAAAAAGTGAATTGCCTCTATAAATGTAAAATAAAGTAAATTGACAAAATTATGGTGTAAAGTCCAAAAATATTAGAAAATATTATCTACAAATACATGGATGATGGATCTATAATGATTCGTATATATTTTACCTATTATATTTTTTTTCAACCTTCCATGAGAGTATAAAATCATTATTCATTAATGAATTTTTATTTTCAAATATAGAAGATAAACTCACCTATAAAATAACCCATATTGCAACCACCTCAAATAACACAGTTTATTTGGTTTAAATATTTATCACTACTAAAATAATCTCCTTAAAATGAATCTCCCTTTTTTGGTAACATTTGGACACTAGATGGATTTATAAATCCTTCATTTCCAAGAGGCATTCTAAGAGAACAATATGGTGTCCAACGTAACTATTATCCTCTTTCTATTCCTTTATCCTTATATTTTTCATCAAAATCTTATTATTTATAATTTATAACATTATACATTTGATTTTTAACCTCTAATTTTTCTATATAATTTGATATTATAGGTATAAAATAACATGTTTTTATTCTATTTATTTGTCAAAATATATTCTCATATTGGCCTATTCAAACAAATACATGTATGAATATATAATGGTAATATCATGAATGATTATAAAATAAAAAATATAATAATATGATGCATTAATGATGAAAATAGTATTTTTTAATAATTATATTTTGATAATATATTTTGGAATATTAATTAATAAAATCAATTATTTTTATAGAATAAAAAAGTGAATAAAATATATTTTTACCATTGGTTGTTAACCCTAACCATAACTTCCAAAAAAATAACATTTGAATTCAGAAATATTCCCAACACACCCAAGTAACCTCAATGTAAATTTTTAGGGTGATGAAAACTTGATCATGGATTGTGGACCAGGAACACCATACTGAAGATAGCGAAGAACATACGAGAAAAGTGACACCCAAAATATTGTTTTAGAAAATATTTTATTAATAGATATGTAATAAGAAAATATAAATTAAATGTATAGTGTAAAATACATATAATAATGTTTCTTATTTTTATAAATAATAATCCTATGTTTATTATACTAGTTATCAGATCACTTTCAACCATGCTAGAATATATGGGAAGAATTATTTCAATAAATTTCCATTGCATTGGGTCATAATCCTTCTTTTTTGACTTTATTATTTTATGATTGTAATATTATACAACTTCTATGTTTAATATTTTACTTTCTATTTATATCTTTTTAAATTAAATTTTCATGCCAAAACCATTTTCATTGATATATTTCATTCTTCCTAAAATATGACATTGTTAAGAATAATTCTCATCTTCTGTATTTTATATTTTTCTTATATGTTAATATTACTTCATATTTTTTTTTTCTTTTTAACTATCATAAAATGAAAATTCCTATCTATATTTTTTATATTATATATTTATCTTTATCTCTTTGTAAAATTAAATTTTATAACACATTCGTTGAAAGGGGTTATTACTAAAACTGCATAAAAATGGTAAAAATTTATTTATTTTAAATTTCATATATATTTGGTTTATTTGTATAGTTAACATTTATTTTATTTCAAGATTAAATTAGTAGGTATTATTTTAAAATAAATTATATAAAATGAATCTAAACATCTTCTAAAAAAATGAAAGTGACTTGTAACATTGTTTATTTTTTTTTTTAAAATTAAATATTTTATGAAAAATTCATTTTATGATTTATCCTATATTTTCTATATAACTAATATATATATATATTACGGATTTATGTTTCTAAAATCACTCTTTAAATATAATTATACAATATTTATTTTGGGCTATTAAATTTTTGGTATCACCAAAACCAATTCTTGATTTCATCATATATGATAATGTTTAAAATTATTATGTAACTCATCGTATTTCCATGGGCTTTATAGGATACTATTTATTATTTATTTCATGAGTCACACATATATATGGTTACTAATTATATGTTGGGTGGTTCTTATATATCCTTCCAATTCATTGGGAATATTTTAATATCTCTTGATATTATTATGGTACATGAGTACAGATTCCTGATTCACCATAGGATCTAGGTTGTTATGCCAGACCCACTAGGTTATAAGATAAAAATAGTGATGTATGGTTTAATATGTTATAGTGTTCTTGGTTTTTAATCATGACACAAGTTATGATCTATATGAATATGATTGATCGACATGAATATTTTATTCCCATATCCCTTAATTCTACACAAATATTTCCATAGTCTTATTCCATGGTATGTATTATGCTTTCTGGAAAATCCTTTTTAGGATATATTGTAATGAATTAGATTTTCCTAACATTATTTTTATAAATTATTTGGGAAAATTATAATACCATGTGCAATGACGGCGTGCGATTCTAAGGACTGGTGTGCCCGAAATAGTTCATTGAAAAATATTATGTTTTCAATAGCATACACACGCAGTTTTCCAGAATATAAAGAATAAATAATGAATGGATTCCCTGATCAGAAATATGAGGGCACATTTGTGTTCAGAGCACTGATGTCACCATAGGTGAGTCCCAAAATCGCTCTCCATGGGTCAGCTATGAATTATTGTTTTTTGGACGTAATCGTAAATAGAATATTTATTTAAAAATTATTTTTTAAAATACTAACAACTCATTGACATATACTTGGATTCGAAATACCTGAACAACATTAATTTTATAATGTGGTTCTTTCCCTAGGAATGAATTATCATTAGTCGGTGCTGCACTTTTATGAAAAAAACCATGAAAAGAGAGTAGTCGTTATTAATTAATTTTAAGATAAATTATTTTTTATGAAGAAATGTTTTCCTTTAAATACATACATTTATATAAATCCTAGGGTCATACTCATAACCCTAAGAGCACTAGATAATCTCTATAGAGAGTTTGGAGGATTTTACCTTTTTGAAAAATAACCAAATCGTTCATTGGAGATCAGTGAACGACGAAATAAAAGTATCATGCCAACGATCACATTGCAACTTCATTCATCAACGACATTTGAACACAAAGAGTTAGAGTGATGTTTCATTGTGATTCATTTACCATTTTTATATTTGATAAAGAACATATACCATCCCATGTATAGGTTGATCTGTGGTTCGTTCACCTGTGGGATGGCTTTATAATTGCGGGGTATTAAATGGGGATTAAATAAGTGTGATTTCATCATTCTTTGTAATCCCTATAAAAATAGAATAGATGTATTTACAAATGAAGTCCATGAATAATCCTTCAGTTGTTATTGTGCTTCTCCTTTTCCCCATTTTTTTCTTGGCGTTCTTCAAGTTCTTCATGTTTTTATAGTAGATGGTTTTATCACATTCGTTTCGGGGTACAACAATTCAAGACTGAAGATTAGACTTCAAAATGATACCTCGTATGTGAAATGGTAGGCATAACACAATTCATATGATGTAGTGGTGTATGGTGCCACAAAGTAATGGATGGAAGAAGCGGCTTTGATTGGTTTAGGTGAGGCAAAACGTGGGTCAATTTGTGGCGCAGTTTGGGTGGCCAATACTACGGGCAGTACACGGTCAACGCAGATGGTCTAGATGGAGCACAATGTGGAGGATGTAGCATTGGTGTGGTGGTCGGTGATGGAGGTGGATGACAGTCTAGAAGGGACCACGTGGGAGCCCATAGTGGCACATACCATGATCATGTCGACAGACATGGCTTCTATCTGCCTTGAATGTGGCGGTGCTGCATTGACTGCTGAACACAAGTTGGTTAGCCACGTGTGGGAAATGGGGGTCGGCCCATGCATGTTAGCTAGGATATATGAACTTAGCCAGTCCAACAAGTTGTGGCCCATGGGTTTGATCTAGTGGTGTGCGCCGAACAGTACCCAACTGGGTCCGGTCAGACATACCGGGTAAGGACACCTAATGGGTATGGCTAGGTTTGGTGAGCCAGATCAGAACTAAACCAGACCCTGGTCTAATGTTTTTACAAAAAACAACCATATAATTCAAATTGTGTGTGCATTTGATGTGTCGTTTGCGGTATTGTAACCCTAATGACTAGAAGGTCCTTTTGATATACTTTAAGTGAATTTTCTTATAATTTTACATATGACCTAATGTCCTGAGGTGAAGGTTCTCCCAGAACTAGTGTGCTACTAGAAAATTCCTTTGTCTGGGTTTGACCTTTAGACTATGTGACTTATAGAGACTATGTGTCTTATAGAGACTAGGTGTATTATAGTGACTTTGTCAGCACTCCTCTATCCTACAAGGATTCTGGTCCTCTAGTCACTGAGTGGTACACCCACACAAAGTTAGAGTGTGGTTCCTCAATACTAAGTGTCTTACCGAGATTGTTGTGCTATTGATACTATGTGTGTTATCGTGACTCGATTTCTTACTGAGACTATGTGTCGTATCATGTGAGAGAGGGTCTTCGATTGATATTTACCTTCCTTGTATATTGGAAGAAATTATGATGAGTAGACCTATTCATTTGCTGTAAAATATACATTGATAGGAGTTAAATCTCCCATGAAGGACTGACATGTGGGCTACTCCGTTTAGGACTGAAAGAAGTTTCGTCGGATAGTTAAGGGTTTAAATCCCTCGACTATAGTGTTGTGGTGAGGTGTGAGTCCATATAGTAACTCTTACTAAATTGTATGCATGTTCTGCATCGTTTGGAGGAGTGCTCCCTCAACTATGTGTTGTTGTGGGGGTCATACCTCTTGAATTGGTTTTTTTAGCTCGTGATGGGCACAAGTTGGTGATAATTGGACCCCTTGTGTTAGGAACCAGTTTAATAACTAGTAAATTGTTCTCAAGGGAGTGCATCTATCAAATGGGATCCATCTGAGATGGTTGGGCTCGTGGTGTGTTTCTTCCTGGTTTTTGGGTTACAACATTGATGAGAATCATGTTGCAGTCTATGAGGTCAGAAACTTATGACACTTAGTTTCTAAGATGACCATATCTAGATGTTCTGGATATATTTTCCATTGACATAAATTTGTGTGGAACTAACTATATTCCATGTATTTCATTGTGATGTACTTCAATTTTTTCATTATGTTTCACTTGTAGTGTTTATTGGTAGTACTTCTCTGTAGTTTCAAGGTGTCCTATTGAGTATTGTTTTACTTAATCTTGCATGGGAATTTACCACACATGTCATCTCTTGGGAAGATCTTTGACACTTTAATGGAGTCCTAGGTTGACCAGGACCATGTGGTGCTTAGAGAGACCAGATAGTTGAGGTGTGATCTTATGTATTACAATAGTTATCCCTATTCCTATTATAATGGTAGTATTTTCTATAGATGAGTTTAAGAAACATTTTTTTTACTTTTATTGATTATTACATTTGCTGGGCATGTATTCTAGCCATGTTTAATTTAAATTTGTATACAATCATACCCAGTTATTATTATTCTTAGTGGTATGCATGCTTATTTACATGTAATTTTACATTTCATTTTTTTGGCGTGGTTGTGTGTGTGTGTACATATAATTTGGAAAATGCCTCCAATTTGTGGTATATGCCTACATAGGCATGGTCATCAGCCCTAGTCCTATTAGAGGTGGGATTGGGGTAGTTACGGTCTAGAAACCTCTTGGAATGGTCATGACAATGAGGTATAAGAGGGATATATTTATGGAGTTCCACACATCCCCATTGGTGGTATGTGAGGAAAAAATGTACCAGGACATCTAAGGTCAGTACATGTGTCTTTAAATGAATAAGGGAGTTTAAAAGTAAGTCTCTCAATGCCTCACTTGTCAGCAAGTGAAGGCCGAGCACTAGGTTCTAGTAGGATTGGATAAACCTCTTTAAGCGCCATAATGGCAATGGGTTGGGATATCATTGGAATTTTTGATACGTTTACCATGCATGTCTTAGGGAAAAGATACCATCAGGGTGATCATGGATCGGCCCACCACATTGGACCTCTTGCAAGCTATCGAGGTGCAGTGTAAATTAGAGATAATGGGAAGCCTAAACATGCAGGAAATAGTTCGACTCCATAGTGTTTCATCAATGAAACTCTCATATCATTATTCTCGCATTACATCCTGTTTTTTGAAAGGATTATAGGATGTTTTGGGACTGATTTACACTTTATCATAGCATTTTAACCACTGAAGGATATATAGATTGAGTGGACCATTTTGGTTCTGGAGGGCATTCTATGGGCTTGAATGTTAAATATTTTTTGAAAATTTTGTATAATTCTTCATGGGTGGTCAATTCCTTGAGTGTATGATCAATGGAGGCAAAGGAATCTTCAGGAGATTCCATAGGAGCATGAGGCTCAAAGTCATGCTAAATATACTCAACTTCTTGGATTAACCACTTTTTGGATTTCAGAAGTGTACATCCCGAAGGTGGGGAGAATATCATGACTATGATTTTCCAGAATTTATTTTCATAAATTATTTGGGAACATATCTAGACAAGGTGTTGAAATGGTGTGCGATTCTGAGGCCGGATGTGCCTAGAATAGTTTATTAAAATGGGATGTTTTTCAAAGGATGTGTGCGTGATTTTCCAGAAAAGGTGGAATAACTCTTAAACGGGTGCATGAATCAAAAATATGTGTGCACTATTGTTTTTAGAGTAGTGACATTACATTATGTGATGCCTAACATTAGCCGGTGCTGGTCAGTTTTGAAATTTAGTTTTTGGAAAAAAGTGTAAATAAAATAATAAAATAATTTTTTTTTCAATTCATAATAACACATTAACATAGAATCAGATTAAAAATAAGATACCAACGTTGAGTATTTAATGTTTTGGTTTCCCTTGGAATGAATTAATTTTATTTGGAACATGTTTTTAATGGAAAACCCAAAATGGGTGGAATATTCAATAAATAATACAATGATAAATTACTTTGTCAAGACAATGACGATTTCCATTTTAAAAATTTCTTTTGTTTAAATCCTAGGGTTGGATCATAACCGTATGAGCACCGGTGAATCAATAGGGAGATCTTTGAGGATATTCCATTCGTGAACGATGACGAGATCATGGATATATGATCGATTCAAGACGAAATCAAAGGATCATGCCAACGATCATGATGAAACTTCATTCTTCATTGGAATATAAACCTAATGAGGTAGGGTGTTGTTTATTTTTGATTATATTGATGATCATATATTCAACAATGAACATGGACCAACCCATAAATTGGTTGATCCGCTGTTCATTCACATTCAAGATGTGTTTATTCTTGCAGGGTTTTAAATGTGGATTAAATTTGTTTGATTTCTTCCTTCTTCATGATATCTCTAACAATGAAAAATCAAATCCAACATGAAAAGGGACAAGATCCTTCATTGAAGTGTTGTTGTGATTCCCCATTTCCCCTTGACTTTATACACAATATTCTCGTTCTTTGTGATTTTATGTGACAATAGTGGCTATTCCTTTTATTCATAAAATAACAACTAGAGACCAAAGGTTTGATGTCACAATGAAACAGAGGAGGTGTAATGGAAGGCGTGACACAATTTAGCTAAAACAACGGTGTATATTGGCGCAATGTTGAAGTGCATGGAAGAGGCCAAAGGTGGTGGATCTATCCAGTTTATGGGAGGTGGAATTCTAGTTATGTGGGTCTCTGGTAGTGATGGTAGGAAACAGCTGATGCGGCCTGTCTAGGTGGAGCGTGAGGTGGATGATGGGACATCGGCGGGGCAGCCGGTGGTCAAGGTAGAAGACGCTCATGATGGGACCACTTGGGAGCTTTCAATGGCACATTCCCTGATAGAGCTGGGGGACGCAGAAGTAATTCATGTTGAACAAGTAGGTACTGCATTGACGAGATCATGCAGTTGGGTTGGACATGTTTGGTGAAAGGAGGTTGACTTGTGCGTACAGGCTAGACTGGACAAGTCGGGCTACACCAATGGACTAGTGGGCTAGGTCCAGCAGTTTAGTAGGATGTGGTCTAGCAGGGCAGGTTCATTAGGCCTAGTGGTTCTGGTTGAATAGAAGTAGATTGGGTTAGGTTGGTCTTACAAGGTCGGGTCGGCCAATGGGTCAGACCGAGTCCAGTGGGTCAGATCGGTCTCGGACCAGACCGAAGTCAGTCCTATTTATGAAAACAAATGTATCATTCAAATTTTGTGTTTGTTTGATGATCCATTTGTAGTGTTTTAACCCTTGATATGAGATAGTGATTTTTAGATACTATAATCGAGTTTTTGTATAATTAAACATAGTACATAATGGCTTGAAATGTAGGTTCTCTCAGAATGAGCACGCTATGAGTGGAATCATGTGGCTAACAATGACCTTGAGACTATGTGACATAAAAATATAGTGTGTTTTATCAATACTAGTTGTATAATCATGACTAATTTGTTACGCCCCTATCCTACTAGGTTGTGATTACCCTAGTCACTGAGTGGTACTCCCTAACAGAGTTAGTCTGTGGGTCCTTGAGACTGAGTGTCTTACCGAGATTGGGTGTCTTAATGAGACTGTGTGTATTATAATGTAGGAGTAGGTCCTCCATTTTAGATGGATATTCAATGGATATTGGGAATAGTTATGAGGAAAAAACCATTAACATGGTGTGAATGAAACCAAGATAGAATATAGATCTCCCATGACATACTAAGGAGCAGGATACTCTATTCATGAGAGATAGAATATTCGTGGGTTAGTTCAGGGATGTACTCGCTCAGCTGAGGGGTAATGGAGAGGTTTAAGTCCCTCCACTCTATGAATATATAGAGGTTTAATTCAATGCATTGATTAAAGCAGTGATCCCTCAACTGTGTGTAGTGGTGAGGGGTGGACCCCTTCAAATGGGTTTCATAGTTTCACTAAGCACAAGATAGTGATGACTAGACCACTAGTGCAGGGCATTGGGGATATAACTAGTAAAATCTTCTCGATGGAGGGCATCTCTCAAACGGGATCCATATGAGATGTCTGAGCTCATGGATTGTGTCTTCATGGTTTTTTGGGTTATGATTCTGGCCTATGATGAGAATCATATTGTTGTATATGAGGTTGGAACCTTATGATACTTAGTGTCTGAGATGATTATATATGGAGGTTCTTAATATATGTTTCATAGAAATATATCAGCCTAGACCTGATTTTACATCGTGTCTTTCATTATGGTGTACTTCATGTATTTCTTTATAGTGTGTGTATTTCTTAGTAGTATTCCATTTTTGGTTTTGGGGTCTGCTAATGAGTATTCTTTTACTCACCCCTATATTGTCTTTACCCACATGTGTGACATCTTGTGAAGACATTTGATGCTTTGATGGAGTCTTAGGTGAACCAAGACCAGGTTTTGAATAGAGTGATCAGATAGTTGAGGTGTGCTCTTGCGGCTTCAGAAAGTTATACATATACATACCCATCAACTAGGGTTTCATGCAGATGAGTTTCAGGAACATGTGTGTTCACTTTTATAGAATCTTACATTTTGTGGGATTGTATTACTCCCATTTTTACATTCAAGTTTCTATAGTCATAATATTTTATTGGTATTTTTAGTGGCAGTCGTACTTGTTTACTTAGGTTTTTTACTTTTCATCATTTGGGTCTTGGAGATGTCTGCATGTGTATAGGTACTTAGGAAAATGCCTCTCATTTGTGGGATATTATTCTCGATTCTATTCTCCATCCCCTATCTAATTGAAGGTGGGATTAGTGTATCCATGGTACAAGCCCCTCTGGGACTGGTCGTGATACATATGCACTTCTATTGTGACTTATAGAAAGAGATAAGGATTTTATGTTCATTTTAATAAGGTATTTATCCAATGTTCCTAATTTATCATAGTGTTATTGTTTAATCATATATGACTCTTTGACATGTTTTCCATTACTGGTTTTTTGAGATCAATTCCTTTTCTATATTCCAATTTCCCTATAAAATAACAAAAAGGAATATTATTAATAGTAAATCATATGGTAGATTTTTGTTAGAGCTGTTTAAACAATAATTTATAATGTGATATTTATATAGCTAATCCCAAAAGACATAAATCATTTATTTTATAGGATTTTTTGTTTATTTTTGAGATATAATGTTAAACTAAAATATGTGGCATAAAATATAATCATTTTAATATCTTTTTAATCAATTATATCCATTTGGGATTTACTAAAATCCATGAGTCATGATTAATAACTTTCTGTGCTTAGTTTGAGGCTGGTTTAATGGGAGAAGTTGAGTTAGTGGTGAATATATCATTGAGATGACCAAAACTAATAGCATGACTTGATGTTATAGATACATTCATGAGTATTATATATTTTAAAAATAATATTGATACTTTTTTCATAATTTTGATATAAAAATATCAATATATATAGATAAATAGTTTGACTAGTGGGAGAATTATATGTTCATATGTATTTTGATATTATATGAAGTAATGAGTGGACAAACCATAGCGTGAAAGGTAAAATTGGAAATATATTTATAAATATTTTATTAGTGGGAGAATTGTATGTTCAAATGTATTTTGATATTATATGAAGTAATGCGTGGAAAACCCTTAGTGTGAAAGGTAAAATTGGAAATTTTACTATATTAAAATAATCAAAATGAATTAAACATTTTAAATGAATGACACCCCACGAGGAATAAACATTTGATGAGGATGACACCCAGAATTTTAGTGATATTATTTTGCTATTATATAAAGGCAAGTAGTTAATCAATTTTAGACAATTGAAAATTATTCCTTTTAATAATTTTAATTATGTAAATATTGGATTATTCATTGATAATTTACCTTTGAAGGAACTAGAAGATGAATATATTAAACAACCCAAATTATCATCTAGGAGATACATGATATGAAGTTATCATATTTGGGGAAAAATTCAAAATAACAATTTAAGTGTTAACCTACATTGATGAATAATTTTTTCATAGAACCTGATTTTAAATATTGTGAGGAGTAAAGTGATATATATGAATATTAATTTAGAACAAATGACCTTAATCAATTATAACTATATCAAAAACAATCCAATGATCCCTCTAGATAATTAGAAGGTAGTAGTGAAGAGGATAGTAGTAATAATGCGAAGTATAATGAGTTTCAATTAAATATAGTGCTGAAGATGTGTCTAAATGAGAATACGAATATTGAAAAAGAAATGGATGATATAAATAGTGGTAATAATAACTTATTGAAATATCTTAGTTAATTTAACACTAAAAAGTTTTTTCATGATAAAAAAGAGTTCATATGAAAAATTCGAGATTTCAATGTAATAATATAAACAAGAGACAAGGTCTAAAATATTTCTACAAAAAATATAATTTCAAAGATTAAAGAAGTGGAGTGTCATTAGGTAATGTTGTGTGATGTTGAAATTTAATTGAAAACATTCTAATAAATGATGTTCAAAAATTATAACAAAAATGTTTATTAGAGCTCTAAATCATCAATTAATGTAATTTGTGAAAACAAAGAACGTGGATATTTTCCTAATATTCTATTAATCATTGTATTGGTATCATAGTATGAAAACCAAAATGGGTCCACTGGTGATAAGAGGTGGAAAAAGTTGTTTACATCACTAAATAAAGAAAATACACCCATTGTAAATATACATGCTCATGCTAAAAATTAAAAAACAATATATTTTTGAATAATTAATAAGATAATTGTAATCCAAAAGGTATAATAAAAGATAATGCATAATTATTTTAATATTCATGAATTTCAAAAAAAGTGGTCAGTTTTTGTTAAGAAGAAAAATAAACTAGTATTTTTTATGTGTTGAATCTCCAGAAAATAAGATTTTTTGAAGGAATGTTTTATTTCCATAGATTCTATAGAAAAATCATATATTTTATTGTATAATTTTAAATCCATATGTGAAATAGTGGTTGTGAATTTATGTGCAGTCAAGAATAATATCTAATAATCTATCAGAGACAATATAAAAAGGATAACATAAAATTATAATATAGGTGATTCTATTAAAGATACTTCTGGGAGTTTTGATAAACTCAAAAACACAAATAAAATGGTTTTCACAATATCACAGGAGAAATTAAATAGTTATTATAACTCTAAATTAATCAATAAGTAGAATCATTATGAAAAAATTAATTTGAGGTCCATGTTCTTTATATATAATTGGATGGGGAAATCATAGGATGCTTGAAAGTGGTTTGGAATAATACATGATTGGAAACAAACAACTCTTGTATGATATCTATATATATGAAAAGGGATCTTTAAACTCCATAAATTAAGTATCATTAAATTTAGAAGGATTTGAAATAATTAAAATTTTTGTATATAATTTTTAATCAAATGATATTTTCACTTAAGACGAGTTAAAGTACAAACTCTTTAGTGTCTCTCAAAATTATGATAATCAGAGTGAAGTTGTGTTTTAAATAATGGATATTTAATTAAGATTATGAATGATGAAAAAATCATTATAAATGTATATCAGATAAGTCATAAATTTTTTAAAATATTCAATTACAAAAATAGATATTTCATTGTCATTAATTAGATAAATCAACTTTCGAAAAGAGTAGTAGGTAATTTGGTATAACATAATGTGGATAATCTTCTGAAATATGATGTTTTGAGAAATATATTGAAGTGATATCTAGAAAAAATTAAAACTTTTTATGTGTTCCTAAATGGAATGATAGCCAATAAGGTTCAATATAATTTGCAGATGAAACCATCTAAGCCCCATAAATTTATAAAAAATGATTTTTTTGGTCTAATTAGTTTGAAATCAACAAATATATATAGGTAATTAAACAACTTAATTGTTGATTTTAATATTATTAAATATTTTTTAATTTTTATTTAGTAAATCAAAATCTCTTGAAAATTTTTATTACTTTTAATAGGGTTTTGAAAATCAAATTGGATGTGTTTTCAAAAGATTTCATTTGGATAACCAATACGAATACAATAATACAAATTCTGAGACTGATCATGGGTATCATGGAATAATTTATTGATGTAGTTCTCTATACAAGCCAAAAAATGTATTATCTAAGAAGAATAATCCATATTTTATGGAAATTTGGAGGACTATGCTATAATATCATAGCACCTAGAAATTAATTTGGGAAAAATAAACCACAACAATTGAATAAATACTTAACCAGTGTTTTCTTCCCTAGGATGTTGGGAATATGAATTTTGATATATTTCTGGGAAGGTGAAAACCAAAAAATATTAGTAATATTTGTCATCTCATGTTACATAAATATTAAAGGAAACTATTTGGAAATATTTTATGAGATATCAAATCAAGGGAATTAAATATATATATATCTAGTAGAAGAAACTCCAGATATCATAATAGTAATTTTAATAATATCATTGAAACTATAATGGTATTTTTCTATATATTATAAATTCATTGAAAATATAATTACATATTGATAATGATATAAAAAATCTCATAAATTAAATGATGGAGAGAATTGGATATATTTAAACATTGGAACACATTCTCAAGATTCTCTGGTATATTCTAATTTTTTTTGATAATTAATAAGGCTTAAATCAAGTAGGATCTATAGTTTCATGATTTAAAAACATTTTGAGATATAAAATTTTATATATCATTGTATCAAGTTTCTTAAAAATGAGATTAATTATTTTCAGGAGATGGTGAAATTCCCCAAAGATAATAATGAGCTCATAATATATTTATGTTTCGAAAATAATATCAATTATAAAAGATAATTAGCATGGAAAATGTATCATCTCAAATGAACGGATTACTCCCAAATTAATGGAACAAATGTGGAAGGGAATTATGATGAATTTTTAATTATTGAGTAGACATAATTTTTTTATGATATGATCCAAATGATTGTATAAAATAATTATAAATCTACCTAATGTTTTTTTATTGAATGGTGAACATGAGGATAGGGTTTACATTGATCAATTTGAACTTTTATTCCTTAAAAGTGATGGATAAAATGATTATTAGGTGAATAATTTTGTTAGAATATTAAAAACAAAAATACAATAGTATTTAATGGTTTATTGTGGACTAAAAGGAATGTAATTAAAAAAAGGAATATTAGATGGAAATATTTATGTCATGGTATAAATCATTGATGCACTCATTGTGTTAAAATATGTGGTAAACATTATTTTTTTTAGAAACAATGATAACACTTATGAGGACATCATATAATGAATGAAAAAAACCTTGAAATTTTAATGATTGGTGAAATTTTATTCTTTTGGGGCTTATAATTCATCAACACTATTTGTTTTATCTTAATCAAAATAGAATATTGTTTTCATTAAATACTAAATATGTTCAAAATAGGATAGGTGAAAGAGGTATCCCATCTTTTAGCACTTTAGACAATGTTTTCCATGGATGAAGAATGGGGATGTGATTATCCAAAGGACATTTTTATGTCTTATTAGAAGTTTACTCTAATTAACAGAATATAGAACCACAATATGTATATAGTTATTCATTAAATATGATTCCAATGTTTTCATAATTAATGGATTGTATAGGAATGGATATGGATCAAGTTGTATCTCAAAGTGACTATTAATCATGGTTGGAGTAATAATAAATAATTAACATCATATATTTATGGAAATTATGATACAGATTCTCCAATTGAAATCCATGATAATAGGTTAGCTTATAAATATTTTTTCAATAATAAAGGATGTTGTATTTCTTGGAACTAAAAGAAGGAAAACTCCTTTACTTTTTTTAAATGGAATCTGATTATGTTATAACATCACAAGAAACTATAAAAATTATGTAGACTTAGTCATAACATCATGAAATTAAAGAGAAACTTTCATAAACATTGATGATAGATTGGGACTCTCAAATTTTAATCATGTTTTCAAAAAGACATAGAAATATTCATGGTTAAAGAACATTGATAACATGTTTTACTTTAAAACAGAGAATGAAAAATATGAAGATATTTCATTAGAATATGTTTCAAAAAAGGAGCATGTTGGAGATATCTTGAAAAAACTTCTAGCAAGGGATACCTTCATTTATGTTAGAGTGTTACTAAGGGTTTATTCTATATACAAAAAATTAGGTTTAAAAAGTTATTTTACCTATTTTATTCTATTTTATTTATTAGAGAATTATTGATTTTAAAGGAAATATACATGATAATGGGGAGGGATATTATTTTCGAATGGTTATAATGGGGGTAAATGATTAATTAAAGAGTTTTACTTATAGGGGTTATTATAAGTCAAAATCTAAATCTTATAAAATGATTTGTCATCAAGATTTAATTTCATAAAATCTAAATTAATTTACTAAATTTTTATTTTCGTAATATTTTCTCCAACCCTATCTCTATGGTTTGGATCTCATACTTTCATATCCTACAATACCCTATAGTTTACTAGTTTTTTAATGTTTTCAATTTCATAATTTTTTAATAATGAGGGAATTAATGACACCCACATGGATATAATTTCACATTATTCATAGAAGAACATTCCCAATAAATTGGTAAGGGGTGAGTCTAGTAAACTAGAATAATTACCCTAATCACCTTGACTAACTGTGTATTAGTTATTATTTGAGTGCATATGGAAGTATATGTAGAGTGAATGTACCTTAACATAAAACCTATAAAGTCACATGTAATGTTATACCTTCATACAATCATTTATAGAATACAAATACATCATAAAGAATCAATATAGTTTCCCCTAACTCATGTCGATTCATAGAAGCTAGAATTTGAAGACATGTATAATCTTATTTCTTAAAGAGGAATACCCCACAACCTCTAACATTCAGTAGATGCTTTCATCAAGTGGTTTTAACCTATATATAAATAATCACCCATTAAATTCATCCAAAACTCATTGATTACCTCTATATCCATTACATAATCCAATCCTAAAATATAATGGGAAATAATTAACATATGAAGAGATATAAAAACAAGTAATTAATAAATGTTTAACTCTTAGTGAAATTTTTCAGATGATAATGAAAACAAAAAAGCTTAGTAATATATTAAAAATGAAAATAATATCATGGAAACGTGGATACCATGATAAAATATATGGAAAAAGAATAAATGGGGAATAATCGTATGAAATTATAATCTCTGATCTCATACCTTACCTAATATCATGCCTCCATTCCTCGTTGGAGGTATCTTATATACTGCATATTATGCATTATAGCCTCTACTCAAGATACTACAAGTCATGACATGTGTTTTATCCCATTTCATGGTTTTAAACGACTTTGAATACACACTTATCTCTAGGAAATTATCTTGTAATATCATCAATATATTTTGTTCCATATCCATGGCCTTATAAGGATGAAGAATAATAGAGGGCCAACCTAATATAAGGTAGAAAATATCACTGAAAATGACATTACCTTTATATCATATAGAATAATACATTTCCAAACTATATCCAATCAAAAAATAATAATAGAATGACTAGTGATTATACTATTTTTAACTAGGTGATGTAAACTTCATTTGAAAGATTTCATAAAAATCATAACAACATACTCATGAAAAACATGTACAATGATTCTTCTGTAGACATAACATATGTGGGGTTGTATCATAGTCAATAGGACTGTTATAAAAATATACTACCTCATTGGATGTATTCTCTACTGATCTTTCTCAAATTTTACAAATCTAAACCCAATAAGGTAAGAAACTCTCTTGAATAATATCTGAAAATACTTAGTAGGTAAACTAACTCACCTTATAAACCATGATACCTATTCACATTGAGGATCATACAAATAAAAGGATAACATTCCAAGAATCTTAATTCCACCCCCAATCAAAAAATCAATTTAAATATCTCTCATGTTAACCATTATAGTCACTCAATAGGGTACTACTTTATGAAATATGGAGGAAAATTTGTCCTATTGGATATCAGTAACCCCAAAAGGCTGATAGTAAAGGATAATAACCGTTGCTCGATCCATATTGATGCCTCAATCTAATCCCAGATTCAACCCAAACCTAGAACACAACCCATGATATATCACTAAATATAATAATCAGTGAAACTTATGAATCACTACAAGTAGTATAGGTTAATTAAGATTCACTTTTTCAATCACTATTCCGAAAGGGTACCTCCCAAGGCCCTATATTGAACACTACTATGACCTGTTAGATATTAAGCTTAGTCCAAACAACTCATCGCAGTGGTTATGATATATATATTGTTCCTTTTCTCCCAATAATCTAAATATTTTTAAGAGATTATATACAAATCATCCATTAATGAAAATTGATCACACAAATGGAATCTAGAAATGAATAGTATGAATCACTCAGAAGGGGTGAATAAATACATACAAAAAAATATTTCCAATATCACTATAATCAATGACTTGTTAATTGTTGGATTTTGAATGAAATCAATATATAATGGTGAGAGATAGAGATTTTTAGATAGAACATATTATAAAAGAGTATATAAAAGGTTCACACACACATTTTATCTAGTATATAATCCTTTATGTTCAATTTTTTTGATATTTCTATCCATTTTTTATATTATTATTCAAAAGAAAAAGGAATAAGATCCAGAAGATGATATTTAACTCTAAATATAAGAACTATAAAAACATGAATTATTAATTTGACCAATATATTCCCTCTTTCCTCAAGTAACAACAAATTTTAAGTCAATATCCACTTTTCCATTCTCATCAAAGAGAGTTAAATACAATCTAGAATTATTTCTGATATAAATATATATGTGAATTTAAACATTTTATCAGACTTAAATCACAATGAATATCTTATTTTTATATAAAAAACACAAAACAAAGAGGAGAAAATTTGAATTATTGATTGATTCATGTTCAATTACATATCCAAATTTCAAATATTATAACACTAAATATTGTTATAATATATGGATTTTGGATATCTAATTAAACGTGAATCAATCCATATATTATATCATCTCCTCAATGTTTTGTGTTATGTATATAAAAATAATATATTAATTTTGATTTATGTTTGATAAAATGTTGGGATACCCACATATATATATATATATGAGAAATAATTCTATATTTGATTTAACTCTAATTAAAGAGAATAGAAAAGGGGGATATTGATTTAAAATATATTGTGACTTGAGGAAAGAAGGAAATTATTGACCAAATTATTTTTTTTATAATTCATTTATTCAGAGTTAAATATCATATTATGGATCATATTCCTTATTCTATTCAATAATAAGATAAAAAAAGGACAGAAATAACACAAAAATAAAACTACAAGGACCACCCACTGGATAAATGTGTGTGTGAACCTTTTACAAATTTTTTATCACGCATGTTATCTAACTCTCTCTATCTCTCAATATTATATATTGATTTCATTTATAGATCCAAAATTTAACAAGTTAGCGAATTATAGTGATATTGGAATTCTTATGTTGTATGCATTTATTCACCCCATTGGAGTGTTTCTTACTATTTATTTCTAGAGTTCATTTGTGTTCTCCCTTTTCTTTAATGGATGACTTGTATATAATATCATAAAATATTTTGATTCTGGATAGAAAAGGGACTATATATATCATCCCCAATGTGATGATTTTTTTAGACTAGCCTAAATATCTAACAGATCATAGTAGTGTTCAATATAGGTCCTTGGCATGTAACATTTGGGAATAGTGAATGAGACTATGAATCTTTGGTAACCTGTACTACTTTTATTGATTCATAAGTTTTATAGAATACTTTATTGAATGATATCAGAAGGGTTGTGATTGAGGTTTGGGATGACTAGGGAAATAGATTGAGGCATCATTATAAATCATGTGATTATTAAGACCCTTTACCATAAGCCTTTATGTGGTGATTGGTATCCATGAGGACAAGGTTTCTTCTTTATTTATTAATGTACCAACCTCTTGATTGACCATACTAGTTAATATAGGATATATTTTGAATGATTTTTTTGATTAGTGGATGAAATTGTATTCATGGAATGTGATCCCATTTTTTATGATCCTCAATGTGACCATGTATCAAGGATTAGGAGATGAGTTGGTTTAACTAATCAGTATTTTTAGTTAAAATTCAAGAGAGTTTCTTACCTTATTATTTTTGGATTTTTCAAATTTGAGATAGATAATCTAAGAATATATCTAATGAGGTAGTAAATTTTCATAAAAATCCTATTGATTAAGATATACCCCAAGGAGGATATTTCTAGGGAAGAATCATTGTACATGTTTTTTGGGTAGTGTGTTATGACTTTTATAAAATGTTTCATGGGTTGTTTAATTCACCTAGTTGATAATTGTATATAAACTATCCATTCTCTTATTTATTGGAGATTATATATAGTTTGAAAATAGATTATTATCTAGGATAGAGGATTTTTGTCATTTTTTAGTGATGTTATATACCTTATATTTGGTTGGTCCTCTATTCTACTTCATCACTATAAGGCTATGGATATGAAACATAGTATGTTGATGATGTTACAAAATAATATCATATGGATAAGTGTGTATTCAAAACCTTTTAAAGTCATGAAATGGGAAAAACCCTTATGATGACTTGTGGTATCTTGGGTAGAGGCTATGGTTCATGATATATAGTCTATAAGATAGATCCAATGATGAACGGTGGCATGATATTTGGTAAGGTTTGAGAGAATGGATTATAATTTCAAACTATTAGGCCCCATTTCTTTTTTTCGGTATATTTTATCATGGGATCATAGTTTCCATGATATTATTTTCTTTTTTAATATATTAATAACCTTTTTGTTTCCGTTATCATTTTAAAATTTTCACTAAGAGTTAGATCTTTATTAATTACTCGTTTAGTTTTTCTTAATATGATAATTATTTCCCATTATATTTCATGGTAAGATTATGTAATAGACTGAGATGTAACAAATGGGTTTCGTATTAATTTAATGAGTGATTATTTCTATATATGTTGAATCCTCTTGATGATAGAATCAGATGAATGCTAGGGGTTGTGTGTTATTTTTCATTAGGAAATAAGATTATACATGTCTTTAATTACTATCTTCTATGTATCGACTTTAGTTGGGTAACACTCTAAGGGTTATTTACGGTGTATATGTTTTCTATAAATTATTGTATGAAGGTATACCATTACATGTGTCTTTTTAAGTTACACATTCAGGTTTTTTCACACTACATATACATTAATATTACCTCACATAATCACTGATACTCATTTAGTAAAGGCAATTGGGGAAATTATTTTGGTTCATTGGACTCACCCCTAACCAATGTGTATGGAATGGGTTTCTATGTATAATGTTTAATTATATCCACATGGTTTTCATTAATTCCCACACAGTTACCAAATTTTTATATTCAAAACATTTAAAAAAACAAACCAATAAACTATAGGGTATTATAGGATATGAAAGTCTGAGATCAAACCCACCGATATAGGGTTGGAGAAAATATTAATTAAATAAAAAATCCCTAAACTAATTAATATTTTTGGAAATTAAATCTACAATACATAACCTTTTATATGATATACAATAAAAATATTGATTTGATAAGTGTAATATCATGTGAATGATTATAAATAATTTTTTGGAAGTATATTATAATTATAATCTACATACATATACTATGTGGAAATTTTTGTGGAGAAAAAAACTGAAGAATTACCTAGAAAGATATTAAGGAATAGAGAATAATTTCTTTTTAAGGCATAACAATAACCCACACCTACCATATAAAATTTTTATGCCCCCTCTTCCATCATGATTAGAACAAAAAAAGAAAAATTATTTGAAAAATATGTTGGATAAAACATAGGAATGAAATGATACTACTATTTTGTTGAAAACA
Organism: Viscum album; assembly: GCA_963277665.1. Taxonomy (NCBI): domain Eukaryota; kingdom Viridiplantae; phylum Streptophyta; class Magnoliopsida; order Santalales; family Viscaceae; genus Viscum; species Viscum album. The sequence continues at coordinate 168,613,395 of OY728142.1, read as the reverse complement.
AAGAGTGGAATTCCTTTAGGTAAATTCAATAAAGTTGATTTGATTTAATATAAGTAGAAGTGAGGGATGAATTCATATATAGCGTAAACATAACTCATATATAAACCTTCATCTTAGATCCAATCCCCACTCATTTTTCCAAAATAGTTCCACATTCAAATCCATTCCACCCTACATAAAAAAGAACAGTCTAGATTAATCCGTCATAAAATGCATAATAAAATTACATATTAGGTAGATATAAGGTAATCAATCTAATGTATGGTGAAACTAGTTTGAACATATCTTGATAAAACCCTTACATGAAAATAATTCATGAGTGTTGTGTGAAATATATCTAGGAATGTAGATATAATAATACATGAGGCGATGAAAGAAGTCAAAATTATTTGAATAGACATCAAAAAGGAAAATTAAAACATGAACACATAGGAAACATCATAATGTAAGAAACATGGTGTTTAAGGGGGAACTATAATTTTCTAGGTGTTTGGATTTTCTTGGGAAACATTTTTTAATTTTAATTTTCTAAAATCAAAGGTTTATGTGTGAGGGAATTAACATGCCAGTATTTTCTTATATTTCATCTTATGTTTAAATGATTTTGAACCCTATATATTGATTATATCTTTTATTAGTTCTTATTTTATAGTTAAAGGAAAAATATATAATTTAATTATTATAATTCATAAATATTTCATTTTAATATATTATTTGATACATGAAAATTATGAGAACAAGGCCTAAACTTAATCATTGGTGTTCGATGAACACGTTTTGTGTATGTGTTTACATTGAATAAATCAAAAGTGGTTTTGTGATTAAATGATTAAATCTGATAATTATTTAGTTTTTAGATGAGAAACCATTCTTAAAATTTCCCAAAATATTAGCGATGTCTTAATAATAAATTTAACTCACAAATTAAAATTGTACTACTAAAAAAATAAATTCTAATATGAATCATATTTCTTTAACCTACTATGGGAAATCCCACCACCTGACCACCAATATCACTAAACATTCAACCATTTCATTTCTCACTCATCATTCACACTATAATTAAAGCGTCATAAAATATCTTACAAATTACAATAAACTAACATATAAGTAAATAGTGTTTATCACATTTAGGATATTGGACATTTATCAAAATTTTAGTAAAAATCTTATTAAAAAAATTATAACCCATTCGTGCACTTTGATAATACCACATGGATCTATACATGTTGGGTAATTCATTAAGAGAATAAAAGAAAATCATGGGTTTTGTATATATTCAAAACGTGTAATGAAATTTAACCTATGAAAATAATAAGGATTTTAAAATATATAATATTATTAAGGTTTGACTAGGGACTTTTACAAAAGTAACCATGTATCTTTTGTAGGATATGATCCAACACAGGAGAGGGACTGCTTTTTCTGAAATTTTTCATTGTACATTTTTTCATGATTTTTTTTGCTTTATATTATTTCACATTTTAGTTTCAATTTAGGTTTTACAATGAAATTTTCTCCACATATTTTTTATTATCGTTGCATATAGATTTAAAATATGAGTGATCATGGAATGTAAGTAAATATATACATATATATTCATTAAATGTTTTTCAAAAAATATATTTACAAATTGGGTTTTAGTTTAGTTATTTTTTATCAGGTCATTCATTGATCCATTATCTCCCAAAACTTTTAGATGATCTATATATAGTTAAATAGTATAGATATGTGGGGTAAAGTTATTAGAGAACATCAACATGTGTTAAAGTGGTGGTGGTAATTCTTGTAAAGTTAGTAATAAAAATTCCTTGTTATGATTTTTCTCATTTAACGGGAAATACCCTCAAAAAATACATTCACAAATTAAGAGGGAATACTAAGATGATATCTTAGTTAGAGGTTATTAACATCATTACCATAATATCAATGGAGAGGTAGGAAGAAATCTTGGAAGAAATATCTTACTAAACATAACAGGAGAAGGGAGGATAGCTTTAGTAATTAAGATTGTATTGTAGTTTCTTAACTAAACCATAACATGATTATTATTTCATAACATATTTGAAAAAAGTATTTTTTCTATTTCCTAATTTATATTGAAAATCACAAACACACATCAACAAAAAAAATTATTTAACCATTTAAAAAATAGTTATCTAATATTTTATATGCACTCCTCTCTAGGATACCACCAAGGATTAATCTATAAGTACTTTTTACATGGGTATTATTATTTTTATTAATTCCCCCATGAAAATATATGTGAGAAATGAGTATCAAATATATTAATATATTTTATCTTGATATTAGTTTATTTTAAACCCATCATTTTGATCAGGTCTTGAGTTTATAGAAATAAATTATTTTGAGGAATAATCTGGGGGTTAATTGATAAATATCATAAATATTAACATTTATTAATAACTAAACATAAATATTTTGAGGAATAATCTGGGGGTTAATTATTTTATCCTTCATAATTATTATATTAATAACTAAACATAATATCTTGGTTTTAATAATTATTTTAGATGGTTGAAAATACATTTATGAAATGAAATGTGGTCTTATGATTAAATTAAGAAATATGATAATTTTGGAGATGTTGTGGATGCGCGACCAAGCATGAAATTTAACAATGTTTTGGAGATACCATAAAAATAAATTAGATTCATGTCAAGGACTCAACCTTTCACATGAATAATTCTAATCTAAAGCAAATTCATCTGACATACATTTTTAAATGTAACTATATGGATATCCCATCAACTAACCAATATCATGGTCACTCATCTATGAAGTCATCACTCAATACTAATTTTAGATCCAAAAAATTTCAATGAACAATTTTTTAAATATATGGTGATGGTCACATGCGTAAATTAAAAATTATTTCAGAAATAAATCCCAACACTTGATTTTCCACATAAATACCCATGCATGAACATAGAGACTACCTCATGGATCTATAAATGTTGGGTAGTTCACAAAAAGAAAAGAATAAAAATTCAGGTTTTCTAGAAAGTTAAATTACATAATATAATTTAATCCTTGAAATTTTAAGATCAATATATAAAAAGGGGTGATTCTAGATTTTTGACCAATGGGTTTCAATAAGTAAATCTTGAATCATTATGACTAACGGATCGCTTGCTGGAGACGTACCCCTTCTTTATAAATTTTTCTCTAAACGTATTCTAATGATCTATTTTTGTTTTCTATTATTTATATTTTAGGTTATATTTCTTTGGGTATGAAATTATATCCCCTTAATTTCTCTATTTCTCATCACATATAGGCATAATATATAATAGATTTTTAAATATAATTATAAACCTATCAATGGAAATTTAGTTCATACACATACTAGATTAAAATCATTCTTTCCCCTCGTAAATTTTTTTTCAATATTATTTTTCAATTTTTTAATATATAATATTATCATATTAATTTGTGTTCAATTATTGTTCATTTCCTTGGTTGATGATCAATTAACTCCCACTGCCATGACCTTTTCAATATATAACGGAATAGGCTAGAGAATGTTTCTGAAATGAATTGAGATATTCATTATGTGTGAACGTGGTAGTGAGAAAATTTCCTATTAAATAATAAAATATCATGATAGTTATTTTCCAAATTCAACTAGTTGGACCCTCTATAATAGTTTTACACATAATAAGGATTTTAGAATAATGTTATATATATGTTATGTTTATGATTACCGTTACAATAAGATCAAGGGATATGGGGGAAGAGACGATGGAATCTCTCTCTTAACAAACATTGCTTGAGAAGCATGGATAGTCATGGGAATCAGGAAAATATTTCAATTGGTTAAGATATACATAACTTGGTTACTATTTTAATATTGTTTTAAAGAAATCATTTTAAAATTTAATTTTTTATTTTTAAAATCACAAACACATATCAAAAATAACTTTTATTTAACTAATTAAAAAACTAAAATTCATTTTTTGTATATTACCCTCTCAGAGAATACCTATGTATCCATTATAACTATATTTAACAAAGGTAATAAATTGTTTTTTTATTCCCACAAAATAAAAAATTCATAAATCTTGGCATAATTTTTTTTGAATTCAGTCATTCCTTCTCTTTTTATTTATTTTTCATATTATAATTATTTTATCATTTTGAAAAAAAAATATTGAACAAATGGTGTATTATTTTGAATAGACCAAACAAAATTTTGAGACTATTTCTATATGTGGTAAACAAATATGGGGATCCAAAGATAAATTAGTTATAGAGGTATTTAGAAATATCTTATTAGATCTAAAGTAGGACTTTGAAAAAAATATTCTAAAAGACTTAGTCAAGAAGCTCACTGAGATCTTGACATACTTCCCCGAGTTTTAAAAAAACCTTGCTGAGGGAAAAAATATTATACCCAAAAAAATATGTAAAATGCATCCAAGAGGTGGAATAACAACATGGAGATACTTTTCTCCCTCAAATATCTGAGATGATTGTTGAGGAACCCTTATAAAATACATATTACTAGCTAAACCACTTAAGTGGGATGAAAAAATTTATAATTCAAATTTTTTTCTATTTATAAAACTATTGTAAAAACCATTATATTTTATGAGAAAAATATTGAATTAAAAAATTTGGAGTCATCTTGGTTGAAGTAAAAAATGATGAGATTCTAATATTTTGGGAAATAATGATCGATCCACTAATTTATCCCAAATTAACCAGTTTGGATATATTATTTAAAAAACTAGAGGTCATAGATAACCAATTCAAGGGAGGAGACCACTCCCTTAATTAAGTTATTTTTTATTTATAACATATCTTTAAAAAACTCCAGAATTTTTTCAATAATGAACTAGATGTTATGGAAAACCTACCATATTTTTTGAAGGGAGTATATTATTCCGTTTGTTAACCTGTTTGATAAGTACTACTCAAGAATAGTTATTCCTTGACCAAATGAGAAGAACTAGAGTCATCCACCATTGAAAAGTATACGGATATAGAATTTATATAAAATTCACCCCCATATGATCAATATTACATTTAAAATGTAAAATAAAAATCAATTGAGGAGGACCCAAATTTTATCCCACCCCCACCTTTCTAGGCATATCTCATTTTTGTGGGGATTTATTTGATGCAATCTATCCATGGGGACCTCAAAAAGTAATTTATTTTAATTCAATATGGAAGGAAAAAATGTGGCAGTTCATATCAAAGGAACCACATCCACCATCCGACATTTGATATTAGATGTAAATGATCATCTAGGGGTAGTCCAAATGCAGGGCTCACGTAAGGGAGAAACAAGGAATTATCTCTTTATTTCATTTATTAATTTTTTCAGATTATTTTTCATCATATGTTTTATTTTATGTTTTTACATGTAGGTGTAAAGTGGGTATAACTTATGATATTAGCTCAAAGTTGTCCTTGACAAAATGTCTTATCGTATTGATATTCGTAACAATTTTTTCTTCCAAATTAAATTTTTACAATGTTGGGGAAATAAAATTTTAATCAAAATGGTGTAGTTATAGTCTATGTGTGAGGGAGTTGTATAAATCTATTTTTAATTTTCGTATTTTATTTTAAATTATTAATTGTTCAGATATAATTTTTTTATAAATTGGAGCCTTCAATGTTTTAATTTCTATTAATAATTTTCATTCTATTTTTTATGATTTTGCTAATTTTGATGTTTTGGAATTTATAAGATTTCAAATAACATTTAAAACGTCCTTTGTAGAAATATTTCCATTATAAATTTGAATTATTTTGAAGGAAAATAATGAAGTAGAATTATAATTATGACATAATACAAATATATTTTTGAACTCTATATTTACTAATCGGTACATTTTGTAAATGAAAACCTCAAGGATCCCACCAATAATGTACTCTTCGATGTCCTTATAATATGAAATAAAATGATTAATTAGGATCCCACATGAAGTTATCAATATTACGAACTGAAAAAAATGAATATAAAAATATAGAAAAACAAAAAATAGGGGTTCAATCTTTGGTGGGTTAGAAATCACCATTAAATGACCAGTACTCTTATTATAATAGTTATAATTAGTTAAATGAGGAAAAAAATTGGGCTTTATTGATGGATGTGAGATTTCTCCCAACAAAAATTCTAAGAAAATTAAAAAAAATATATTCCCTATTCATAAAAAATGAATGGATTTTGATGAGAGGGATTTTTAGAAAATATGAACTAAGCGGAAAATTAACTTATAAGAATGTCATTTGGGTTATATCAAGGAAGTGAGATATGGAGAATTGGTAATTAAAACATGTGAAAGATGTATTCATTATTATACCACTTGTAAAAAAATTTATTACTCTAAAATATATTTTATTTATAATTATGGAACATGAAAATTATCTTGGTGGATTTGAATTTTAGTAGAGGTATGAAAAATTAAATAATTAACAAATTTAAATTGTCTTATTTTCTGGTTTATGTGCTCAAACGTAAAAAGATAATTATGTTTTAAGTTAAATTTATTTCATTTCGGAGGAGTGAAATGTTTATATATGAGGGAATTTAGGTAGAAAATAATTTAAAATTTTCCACTTCAATTTTAATTTTCAAATTCACACAAAAATATTAATTTATGGATAATTATAATATATTCATTTTAATTAAAAAGATTCTATTTAATTTAAAAAATAGATTATCTATGAATTTTAGAAATTTTTTACTCATATTTTAAATTAATTTTTAACACTATAATTTTTAATTGATGTTTAAATAGAAATTTTTTATATGAACATTGACATGGATGTTTCCTCGAAATTCTAATTTTTCTCTCTTAACTGATCTTTAATTTTTTTGATATTTAATGTTTTGTGTGTCAAATATTAAATAGAGATTTTTTGAAATAAATGTAAACATACGAATATACATTATTTTAGGTGATCAAGATAGAGATTAATTTGTTATGATGTTAATGGGCCCATAATTCTTCCCGAGACTACATTTATCAATCCTTAACTCACATTAATGATCGGTACATAACTTATCTACTACTTCATTCATAGATCTACAAAATTTTCATAATTTTTAGAGCTCAAAGAATTAATATTTAATCCAATTAGAACAACATCTAGTGTGGTGGCATTGATAGTAAAACATGGCGAATAAATAGGGATATCCTTTGACTTGAATTTCAATTTTTCATATTTACGAAAAATTTATACCAAAAGAGTTCAAAACATGTTAGAATTACTTTTGGAAAAACTTTTTTTGGATTAAGGTAATAAATAAATTTATAGGCCATATATAATCCTTTTCATCTAAACAAAATTCTTCCTAGAACATTTCATAAGACATTACAACTGATTACAAAAGCTTCACCAACAATAATAATTCATCATGCATCATCATAAGACTTCATTTAAATACAGCAGGTACCATGAAAATGATTTGAAAATACGTAAAATGGAATCCCAATGATATTATAATTTGGTATATAAGATTTCTATGAGACTATCATGTGAACTTCTTATTTCAACATCAGTACTCACATAACCAGCCAGGGAATAATAGGTGGAAAAGAAATATAAATATTATGATCAAATCAATGTATAAAAGATATGTATTTTTTTGGAAGACCAACCAATGTGAGATCTATAGATTGAGAAAAAGGAAATCATTTCGAATTCATAATATATGATTGTTATGAATTGACTATAGCTAAGAATGAGTGAATTTCAGAACCCAAGAATTAAAAATCTTGATTCTTAAAAATAAAATGTTTTCACAATTATAGGGATATTCCATTGCACGATGAAATTCGGATAGATTTATATACTTTTTTATTTCATGTTATTTTATTTTCATTCTATAGTCACATTATATCTTGTAATTAAATTCATACCATTTTATGTCGTATTATTCACTATGATCTTTTATATTCTTGGTCTAGTGTAGCTAACCAAAATAATATTTTGGGGGATTCATCAAATGTTTGAACCCATGTTATTATTTAATATCTTAATTGGGATAATTTTTTTATTTTTGGCAGTGAGTAAAATCCTCACATTTGTTATCATAGTTTTAGCTTCTTATTCTATAAACATTATCCCTATATCACCAAAGAGTATGTGTGATGTTCTTGGGAATCATTGAGTGCACTATATTTTCACTACTATGGTAGAATAATAATTCTAATGACAGGGTGGACTGTGTTCATTATTTGTATATAAAACAAGACAATGAAGGTTCACTCTAAATAACATTGTTAGGGGAATTTACATTAATTTAAACATGCATTCATTCTATTTTTATATTAATTTATGATTTAGTTTTTTTCATTCCATAAAGAAAAAACAAAAAAATTATTTTTTTCATAAATATTAAATAATAAGAAAGAAATAAGTTTATTTAAAATAAATTGTAATAGAAATATGAAATCTTTAAAGTGAGATTACCCAAATCAGCTACTTCACGACATTAAGAAAAAAAAATTCATTTGTACCACCCAATAATATTTTATCAAAATAAAGTGTGTTTAATTCTAATATAGGATTTATTACAAAATAAATGTGTTCATCATTATTATAGTTTCTGGTGGCATCATGAGGTTTATCATTTATATGATACATGACATAATTAGGTGTCATGATTTTTTTCATAGTACTATTTATGATAAGAATTTATATTACATCATATGAATAAATATTTCACACTAATGGGTAATTTCATCCCAAGATCTATATAAAATGAAAAATAAATTTTCAATTGGATTCAAGCATACAACATAATAATTGTGAAATCCATGAGTTCTAATGAACATTTCATATAAATTTTGTTTCCCCACTATAAATATAGAAAATTGAATTTATTTATTTTTAAAAGAAAAAATATTTATAACAATAATAATTACCTTAGATAATTTTTTTATATTTTTATAAATTATGGAAATTTATTAAAATTTTCTTTTAGAAAAAGAGACGTTTTTGGGCTTACTGTGAACCTGTTGCCTATCGCAACGTCACAGGTCTCAAAACCCTTACCATGGGGAAATAGGGAGAAACACCTACCAATGTCCTATGTGTTGTCCCATTTCAATCATTCATATTTATTATATAAATTTTTATTTCACTATTACAATACTATTGATTCAATTTACACATATATTTTTTTATATCATCATTAATTATATATATATATATGTATTTTCATGATAATTATATTATTAAAAGAAAAATTCTATATCTTATTTTTATACAAATATAATATCTTATCATGCATTGTTAATTAAATTTTTAAAATTTTATTTCTTAAATGATTTTGTTATCAAATTTAATTTCATGTTTTATTACTCTAAAAACATCCATTTATATACTATAAGTAACATGTCCCAGAATAAAATATAAAATATTTGTTGATTTTATTTATATAATATTTTATTATTATAAATATCTATTATTATTTATTAAATTTTGTTTATATTTTAAATTCCCATTGACATGTCATTTGTGATTATGAAATTTAAAGGTTGTTACGCTAAAATCTATTTTCCATGATTACAAATTTAAAAACTATGTTCCCACTCAATAGAAACAAGACATCATATATTACATTGAATAATTGGATAGAATGATTTTTTATAAAAAAATCAATGGTAACATTGATAAAAACATATATCATAACGAAATTACAATTTTTAGAAGTATAGAGTTCAAATTTTATTCAAAAATTTAGTGATTTTAAAATACACATGTATTTTAATAATTAAAATAGATAATAGATTATTTATAAAGAAAGGATGTTAATTTTTTACTAAAAAATCATAATTATCATAGGTTTTTTTTATATATTTTTTTAAAATTTTGTTTTAGGGGGAAAAAATTCAAATTATTGTCTTATGGTTACAATGATGTTAATGATATCATTACGATATAATAATTAAAAAATATTTAATATATCATTTTAATTAGTTGAAATTCGTTAAATATGTTTTATATTGTATTTTAAAAAACTAATATGACATTATAAATTTTTTATGGATATTTCTTAACCTTACATTGATTTATCACTCATAAAAATTATTTTTGGATCTATGTATTAAATGAGGTTTTGGAATCTGAATTAAATTGTTTTCATAATTAAATGGACTAATAATGATCCTTTTATCATTAATTTTCATTAAAATTCATTGTAATTAATTCCAACAATTAGAGTTAAGATTAATTGTTGAAATGAACAATATTTTAACTGTTAAACAAATCCTTCCATAACTATAAATAATTGCACATTCCCCTATCAAATTCCACTCCAAATCTATTACGATATAATATTCTCTCATTCTTCCTCTCTGGATTCTCCCCAAGGAGGATTTAATTTTCATATAATTTTCTCTAAACCAATAAAAAACTTATATAGAATGGTAAGGGTTTAACATATCCTCCTCATTCGTTTTCAAGCTCATTACATTGGTATATTTCCTATAATATTATTTTATAATATATTTCATGTATTTTCATTCATGGTATTATCCTTAATTTTATATGTCATAAATTATGGTTTATCTATTTCCTATCATTCTATCCTTTTTCTATGTCGTTACTATACTAAAATAATTGTTCCTCACACCATCATTTCCCTTACATTTGTGAGACTTTTAAAATTTATATCTATATTAATGTTAAATGAGATTATACATCATGTTTATAATTTGACTTCTATAAAATTAATGATATATCACCATTACTTCTCATTATTATTCCCTTATCAGTAATTATTATTATCTAACATTCCTTTCATCCTAAATTTGGTGAATAAAAGTGTTTATTGTTTTCTTATCAATGACATCCCTATCTAGATAAAAACAAGTGGATGAAGTCACTAGAATAAATATATGTAGGTTTAATAAACTAAAAAAAATTAGACGATTTGTTAAATCTATCATGACCTGGTGTATGATAAATAGACCAAAATGCACACATGTTTTGACACTATGAATGGATATGGATTTCATAATTGACATTATCTTAAAAATTAATAATGAAATATTTGATTATATGTAATGAGATAAACATTTATGTGATATTTTTATTCTATTAATATACTATTTATTACTAATTGTGTAAAATAATTTTATTATGATACTACCTAGATCATTTTGAATATCTTATTATTTTTTTTTTTTTTTCAATACTAACCTAGATATCCATATTAATCCATTAAAATTGAATACTTCCACCTCAATTTATACAAAATGATTGTGTTTTATATCACTCTCCATCAATCTATATCATTTATTTTTCTCCTGTATTCCCTTATTACAATGTGTATTTTGTGGGGTAGAAAATAAATATCTAAGATGGTAATGATCCATAAATTCTTTATCTCTCTTTATCATCTTATATACATAACATTTTTTCGAACTTAATTCCAATTTGGATACCCTTGTATGATTATTTTATTTGCAGGGTCTTCAACTAGATATTTATTCATCGATTAAATATAGAAATAGTTAAAAAACATATTCTATTCATTCAATGTGGTATACATAGTTCATAATTTCATTATCATTATTTAAAGGTATTTACATGGGGAAGTAAATAATTTAATTGGATATGAAATTATTTTACACAAGTTTACATTATGATTAGTGATGGATTTATGTATGATTACCTTTTTTGGAACACATATTCATGTATATGTTGTGAAATTGAATGGATTTTCCGGATAGTGATCTAATATATTTGGTAATTTTTTCACCTCATGAGACACTATGTATGGTTCATGATAATTAGGATTAGAAAAGTACATAATAATGTATTAGCGCTCAGCCTCAACTTATATTTCGGATGTCTTTTTTTATTTCATTGAAACATTTCTACTATTCCATAATTTTATGATATCATCCCCTTATCTCATAGATCAATGTTTATGTATATGATTTTCACCTTTTTATTTTACCACTATATGCATCTAGACTTACAAGAATCCTTTTAACATGGATAACTTCATTTAATCCTTACATAACTATATAGATCACCCAATCTTATGATTCCAATTCTCCCATTAATTTATATGAAAGGATACACATAAATTATTTGTATGTGTGAAGAATACTTTTCAATAAAAAGTGTGTTGTACAATGAGTTCAAATGGATATTTACCTAGTCCTCATATACAATGGCCATTTGATAATAGTTGTTTCTTTAATTCATGTGATGTATAAGAGTTTTTATATTTTATCACTATATTTTAATGTGCGGGGTTATAGTTTCTCAGCTGGTACCAAAGAAGTGTTTATTTATTTTTTGGAATTAATATTCCAAATGTTTTTGTATAAATACTTAGATAGATAACCCTTTCTCTATATAACTTTGTTATGACTAACAAGTATAACACCATTAGAATAAAATATTTTTTTATTTTTAATTTTCCCTTCAAATAAATATGTTTTTATTTAAAAAATTGGGTCTAATAAGTTTTTATCAAGGGGAAAAGTTGTGACACATAGTTATTATAAGTGGCATAAAGTAACATCCCATATTTCCAATGAATATTTTATTAGAATAATGTTTTATTAATATTAATTTAAATTTTAAATGAATTTATTTCTTTTTAATAAACAAAATAATATAGAAAATATTTATTTCCAATGTTATTCATTTATTTATTTATCAAGTACAAAAGAAATTTATTAAAAAAAATTATTTTTAAAAGGGAATACCACATGCTCAGTGATAAATCACTGCATCCAGTATGGAGATGAGTTTGGTACCAATGATGAAAGGGGGACAGGGGAATAGTGCCTTACAATAGCCTATATGTTTTACTATTTCTATATTCAATACGTTTTAAACATATTCTTATATCACAACTACTATATTTATTATTCTTTATAAATGTACTTTTTTTATTTGATAACATAATTTATTTTATTAGTATTTTTTATGATATATAATTTTTTAAAATATTATTATTAAATGATATTTTAAGATGAATAAATTTTTATCATATATTTTCAATTAAATTTTGGATCATTCATTTTTTAAAATATTTTTATCAAATTTCATTATATGTTTTGTTTCTATATATATTTCCCTCTAAATATGGTACGTAACATGTTCCATTATTAATCAGAATTATGAAATATGTATTACTTTTATAAAAAATAATATATTTCAACCATAAAAAATATTCACTTATAATAATATTATTTTTAGAAAAGTGAACACTTCCTCAGCATGTCATTATAATTATGAAATGTTATGGTTGTTAAATTAAGACAAATTTTATCTTGATTATGTATTTAGAACAAAAAAATGGAAATCATTATAAGAATAATTTCTTAGTACTCAAAAAATCATTTGATAGTAATTTAATTTATAAAAAAATAAATTGTGACACTAATACAAACCTATCTGATAATGAAATTAGAGTTTGTAAAAGTAGTGTTTTTTGAATTTCACAAAATGAATACTAAATTTTTAAATGCACAATTATTTTTAAATTTCACACTGTTGGATAATTATTTTTAAATAAACTAACTTTTTCATCTCATCATGTTGAATTTATCTTTGGGTGAATATTTGAGATTTTTAAGAGAATGTTGATTTTTAGGGGTAAAATTGAAAATTATTGTTAAGTAAGTACCACGATATTATTTATATCATTATGATATGATAATTATATAAATATGTATAACATATTGTTTCAATAAAAATTAAATTTATGTAATATAATAATGATTTTTAATATATAAACTTGAATATATAAATTTAGACATGAAATTTTGGAAGTTAAATTAAATATTTCCTTCATAAAATTTATTTTTGAATTATATGCATTAAATGAGGTGATTAAAAGCTTAATTTATGTTTCATCCTGATTAAAAGGTTAATTAATCATCTTATTATCATTAATTATCCTTAAAAATTAATTAATTATACCCAAAAGTGGTTTTATTTACTTAAAAAATAATTAATATTTTTAACATTAGAACCCTATATTATAAATTATGTATACCCCCCCCCCATTATTATCTAACTCTATACTCTAAATACATTGAGAAATAATACACTATCATTCCCCCTATTATTAATTAATCCTATGTGGTTCTAATTATATTTGGTCTAATGAATCTCTCTCAAAATTTAGGAAGATATGTATTTAGGTAATGGTTTTCCTAATCCTTCTTGTTCCTATTCAAGTTAATTAATTTTTTATACTAACATACAATAATTTTTTATAAAATTACAAGGTGTTATCTTTGATTTATTATTCTTTAATTTTTAATTTATTTATTCTCTCTAAATTTAGTCTTTTCTTAAGCTATTACTATGCCAAAATTAGGGTTTCCCACCCCTCTTTCCAAATTACTTTAGGATTCATTTTAAATTACTTTTAAAATCAATGATAAAAGTTTTTATTAATCAATTTTATAATTTACATATAATTATATATATGATATTTCAACATTACCTCTATTTACACTACCTTCATAAGATTATATAATTCTTAGAAATTCCCACGAGAGAAAAACTATCCAAAATTTGCTAAAAAGTGTGTGTTTTTCCTAGACATAACATCCTTGTCTGAGGAAAAAGTGGGTAAAGGTTTCGGAAGATATGTACAACTGTGTAACAAACCCAACAGGCCAGATTTTGTTTTTACATGTTCATCACCAGGTGCACGACAGAGGCTTAAATGAGAATGCGGTTAGATAATATTTGGGGATATACTTTGGATAATTCCCATTCTCATTATGGTACACAATGATGTATTTGAATATATGTATTGATATTAACATTTAATTGATATCCATATTTTTTGGAATGTACAATACACTATTACTTGACATAATTTTTTCATTTATGGTACTACCCATAACATTTTTAATATCCTATATTTAATAATTTTTCTTATTTTATATTTAAAATGATATCCATAATCATCCATTAAAATTTGTTCTTTTAGATAAAATTTATAACCAATTATTATGACCTCTATCAACCTCCATATTTTTATTTGATTTAATTTTCTTTTTCATTACATATTCTTATTGGATTTTTTTGGGTGGAAGTTAAATCTATAAGTGAGTAATGATTAATCAAAACAATTGTCTTTCCTCATCATCAGTTATTCCTAACATTTATCCACACAACATTCTATTACGGATACCCATTTATTATTATTTTATTTATATGAGTTTCTCCTAGACATCCATTCATCAATAAAATTTGGAAATTATGGAACTAATATATAGTATTTATTCTATAAATTTTAAATTCATAATATATTCATTATCTAGATTGAATAATTTTTACTTGTAGAGATAATTAATTTCCTTGGATGTTTTTATATTTTTAATGTTTTTGTGTCATAATTATTTATGGATTTATTTATTATTCCATTATGTGGAACAAATATTCATGAATATTTCATGAAAGTGAATGGTTTTCCTTGATAGTTATTTAATGAATTGAGTAATATTTTCATGCCTTAAAATATGATGTATTTTTCATGTGTAATTATCCTATGAAAACTATGATATGATGACCTAGTGTTTCTCCTAAACATATTCTTATGATGTCATGTTTTATGTCATAGAAAATTTTTTATGTGTCCTTAATATGATGATATAATCCTCTCATGTCATGATTAAATGTTTAAGAATATGATTATAACCATTTTCTGTTAAAATGATATTCATTTGGACCCATGTGTATTGTCTTTATCAGGATACACGTAAATATCCACATATTAGGATTCATAAATCACCCTTTCTTGTGTTTTCAACTTTTCCAAGTAAATTATATAAAGGGACATGCATGGGAGAGTTTTATGTGTGGAGTATATTTTCAGGTGAAATATGTAATATAACATTAGTTTAGATAAATATCTATATAACTACCATAGACACTAAAAATTTGATCTTGGGATTTTTATAATTAAGGTGATGTAGAAAAATTATAAATTTTTTAAAACAAAATTCTATAGTACTGTTCAAGAGAATCTCAATAATGGTGTTCATTTTGTAATATAGGGAATATTAATGCAGATATTATGGTTCAAATTATTTATTTTGAAAATAAATTTAGAGTTATAATATATGAATATTGGATATCTAATTGAAACTAAATCAATCTATAATTCATATCTTCTCTTCTATGTTTTTGTTATGTCTTGAAAATGAAGATATTCACTATGATGTAAGTGTGATAAAATGTTGAGATACCAATATATATATATATTAAAAAAAATTCTAGATTGTATTTAAATCAAATTGAGGAAAATAGAAAAGGTGGATCATGATTTAAATTTTGTTGTGACCTGAGTAATGAAGGAAAAGACTGGTAAAATTATTTATTCTTGTTCGTAAAATTATTATATTTAGAGATAGATATCATCTTCTAGCTCTTATCCTTTATTCTATCCAGTAATAAGAAAAAAACATGGATAAGTATATCACAAAAAGTAAACACCAAGGATAATCCATTTTATAAAATGTGTGTGAACCTTTTCTGAATTATTTTATCATGTGTGTAATCTACCTCATTCTATCTATCACAGTTATAGACAGATTTCATTTATAGATCCAAAAATTAATATATTATTATATTCTAGTGATATTGTAATTATTTTTTTGTATGCATCTATTAACCGCATCTAAATGTTTCTTAATATTCATTTCTAGAGTTCATTTGTGTTCTCACTTTTCATTAATGTATGACTTGTATATAATTTCATAAAATATATTCATTCTTGAGGGAATATAGACCATATATTGATCTTCCCTAATGTGATGATTTGTTCAAACATGGCTGAATATCTAATAGATCATAGCAGTGTTCATTGTAGGGCATTGGGAGGTACCATTTTGGAATAGTGTCTAACACTATGAATCTTAAGTAAGCTATAAAACTTGTAGTGATTCATATTGTTTAGTTAATATTTTATTGAGTGAAATAATATGGGTTGTGATCTGGGATTGGGTTGACTATTGGACTATATTGATGCATTAGTATGGATCAAGTGATGTTTAGGATACTTTTTCATCAGCCTTTGTGGGGTGACTGGTATCCATGAGGACATGTTTTCCTCCTTATTTTATAATGTAGTACCCTCTTGATTGATCATAATGGTTACAATAAGAGATATATCAAATGAATTTTTGATTGGGGGCTGAAATAGTATTCATAGAATGTGATCCCATTATTTTCATGATCCTAAATGTGAACAGGTATCAAGGATTAGGTGGTGACTTAGTTTACCGACTCAATATTTTCAATTAAAATTCAAGAGAGTTTCTTACCTTTTGTGTTTTGATTTGTCAAACTTGAGATATATCGGCTGAAAATATATCCAATGAGGTATTATATTTTCTTAGAAATTCTACTGATTAAGATATAAACCCAAGGATGTTATTTCTAAATAATCATCAATGTAAATTTTTTTCTTGAGTATCATTTTATGATTTTCATTATATGTTTTATACTCAGTTTACTTAACCTAGTTGATAATAGTATACACACTTTTCATCCTCTTATTTTTTGGGTGATTGGATATTTTTTCAAAATGGATTATTCTCTATGATATAAGGGTTTTTTCATTTTTTTAGTGATTTTATCTACCTTATAGTGGGTTGGTCCTCTATTCTCCATCATCGTTGTAATGTCATGGATATGGAACACAATATGTTGTTGATGTTACAAGATAATATCCTAGGGATAAGTGTGTATTCAAAGTATTTCTAAATTATGAAATGGGATAAAACCCATGTGATGACTTGTGGTATCTAGGGTAATGTCTATGGTGCATCATATATAGTCTATAAGATAGCTCCAATGAGGAATGGTGTCATGATATAGGGTACGGTGTGAGAGTGGTGATTATAATTTCAAATGGTTAGGCCCCATTTCTTCATTTTTTTATATTTTATCATGGGATCATAGTTTCCATGATATTATTTTTCTTTTTAAATCAATTACTATCCTTTTTTCATTATCATCAGAAAAATTTCACTAAGAGTTAGACCTTAATTAATTACTTGTTTTTTAATAAGATATTTATTTCCCATTATGTTTTTGGATTTGATTATGTAATGTAATGATAGGTAATCAATGGGTTATGTATTAATTTTATGAGTGATTATATATATTTAGGGTGAATCTATTTGATGACATCATCAAAATAATGTTAGGGGTTGTGTGGTATTCCTCATTTGTAAATAAGATTATGCATGTCATGAAATACTCGATTTTATTAATCGAATTGAGTTGGATAATACTATATTAATTCATTACAGTGTATTTGTCTTCTATAAATGATGCTATGAAGTTATACAATTACATGTGTCTTTATGAGTTATATGTTTAGGTTCTTTCACTCTACATATACTTTCATATGCTCTCATATAATCAATTATACTCAGTTAGTCAAGGAGATTAGGGGAATTATTTAGGATCATTAGACTCATCCCTTACCAACATATAGGGAATGGGATTCTATGTATAATGTTTAATGATATCCACTTGGGTGTTGTAAATTCCCACATGGATACCAAATTTAGAAATTTAGAACATTAAAAAAACAAACAATTAAACTATAGGGTATTATAGGATATGAATGATTGAGATCAAACCTATAGAGATAGTTTTGGAGAAAATATTATTTAAATATAAAATCCCTAATCTAATATGGATTTTCTGAAATTAAATCTAGAATATTTAATCAAGAGTAATAAGTGTTTAAATGATAAATATAATTTCGATAAAATTTTCTTAAGTTTACAGTAACATTAGACCTTCTAGGAACCTTTTTTTATATTGTAATGTTATACCCACATGTCTCACCAACCATACAACACCTAAACCACCTAATTTTCATGTACTTCCATTATTTCCCCACAATTAACATTAATCTTCATAGAATAGTACATTTTATTTACTTATAAAAGGATACCACTGACACCCATTCCAATCTTGTAACACCACATGATTTTTGAATATATTTCTCTTTAATAATTTGACATTTCGATTGCTCTCCTGACACATTACACTGAGTTTATATGAACCAAGATATACTATTAAAATATTATATGTGAAAATTATTAACTATTTATTGGATTGGAATTTATGAATATGACAAACTACATTATAAAAAATGTATGGTTACTTTCTAAAATTGTCATTTTTATTATAAATTAATTTGATATATAAATAATTTTTTAAAATAAAAAATAAAAAACATTTAGAAAATAAAATATTTTAGTTGCATAATATATTAAAATTTTAATAAATTAAGTTAATAATTATTTGTGAATGATTTTATTGAAATATATATATTGTATATTAAAAATATTTTTAACATTCATTTAATATTTTTCCAATGTATTTGATAAGAATAAGCCAACTTTTATGCTTATGATTTTATTTCACTAAAAGTGGGTTTCATCGCATTTTGCATTCTTATTTTTAAAATTAAAATTTCCCACTTATATAACAAGAATATTTGAAAATAGATTATATATTTTAATTAATATTTCCTAATTTGGTAAATATTTCCTTTCTTTTTTTATGCATTATGAATATTACCTGTGGTAAAATTTATCACCTTGGTAAAGTGTAAATATGATGAATTTTTCTTAAAAATATTTTTTAAGGTCTCCATTTTCATCTTAATTCTTATTAGATACTGTTAATTAGACCCCCATCACCTTATGATTGAAATTTTTATGTTTATGAGTCAATTTTTAATGAAAATTACTAATAAAATATTTAATGAATAGAAAGTTATGAAGTGTCACTCTAACATGACCCGTCCCCTAGGGATCATTCCGTGACTACCCCAATCCCACTTCTAATAGGCTAGGGGATGGGTACTAGCACTAAATAGGAATATCCAAAAAATGGGAGGCATTTTCCTGTGTACATGTACACATGCCCACATCTCCAAAAAAAAGTGATGAACAGAAAATACTGATTTTACACATATACATGCCGGTAAGACAACCACTGAGTGTCATAGTAAAAAATAGTAAATTAAACCATATTGAGTACAAGACCAACTGAAATAGAAAATTAAAATCCAAGGGACTTCATCTACAGAAAACCCTACCTAAAGGGTAGGTACAGTAATCTATTTTAATGTTGGTGAAGTGTACCACGTCTGTCGGGTCACCCTAATGCACCACCTATCTCCAGCCCACTAAGGACTTCTTTAAAGCTATCGAGCATCTACACAAGACATGAATCGTAATGCCAAATATCGGGTTAGTGTGAGTAAAAAAATACTCAGTATGGACCCCAAACCAAAAAGGTAAAACACAATGAATACTACATAAGAGGTACAAAAATTGCAACCTCAATGAAGAATATTATAGAGAGACATTAGAGTCATCTCACAGTAGGATACAAAAACTAAGAAATTCTAGGTATATCCAAACCAAACGACACATATAGTCTTTATACTATACTGACTCCATGTCTCGGCAGGAGACCTACTTCACACCCACACTTGAGACCCACTATGTGCCCTCAAAGGGGACCTACCTCGCACCCCCATAGGAGACTTACTATGTGTCTTCGTAGGATAAAAACCCTTCATCTTCATAAGAGACCAACTCAGTGTCTTTACAAGAGGCCAAATCTTCGTCTTCACATGAGAAAAACTCGGTTTCATCGCGAGAGACTAACCCCACGTCGTTTCCACAACCAGTCAAAGGATTCCGCTCTTAGCAAGCTCATTCTGGAAGCACCTACTCTTCAAGAAAATGGGTCAAATTCCAACCTACATGAAAACTAGTATAGAATATCTTGAAAGGAATTCATCATTTTGAGGGTCCCAATTCTACAATCGGTTCATAAAATGGACATATATTTGAGAGTTATGTACATTTAGGAAATAAGGGGCCGGTTAGGTTTGGATCTGGTATAACCCGATCGGACCAACCTGACCTGTTGGGCCGCATGGTCTAGCCTATGGGGCTACTGGGCTATGGCCCCCTTAACCGCGGGACCCACCCACTAGGTAGTTCGGCAGACCAGTCTGCTCATCCCTACCGGACGTAGGTGGGACGATGCCTACCTCGTGTCGAGAGGAAGCCTACTAGCTATTTATCCCCATGTCAATGTGGTCGGACTGTGTTTCACATGGATAGTCTGTATGACCAGGTTGCCCTAGTGGCTCTATTTTGGGTCCTCCGTTTGATGTTACCCAGGGATTTGTGCCCCACCACCATGACGTCCTTCTACCATGGCTTGTCGCCACTACCACCTGCAGTCCAGCCAATAGCTTCCTCCGACTCAACCTATGGCCCCCTTCCAAGGGTGGTCCCTCCACTATAGTCTCATTGGACTATGGTTCTCCACTGTTTCCATCCACCATTCTGTTAGTTTTCCTCCTATCTCGGCTCCAACCTCGGGCTGAGGCCTCCTCCTTTTACAACTGCCCCACCAGTAGCCTCCTCTAGCCATGCTCTTCTTTGAAAGGTTGGATCCACCCCATGCAACTATTATCCTAGATCCCACTCTAAATAATTGCTCCAAATAAGGAATGAAGAGAATGAAAATAGAGGAGAAGGTTAACCACATAAACACCCAAACATGGTGGATATAGGCCTTCTTTATATCTTCCTTGATCCATCCACATTTGAATTAAACAACGATTGGTAAAACAAAATCAACACTAAGCATGGTTAAATCTAGAATCAAACCCGAAAACAGAACACCCATCCCGAAAAAATGATCGAATCTTCGATCAACCTATTAATGGGATGATATGTGTTCATAGTCTAAAATAATGAATGTTAATAAATTCACATAGAAAATAAACCCCTTCCTAGAAAGAGGATTAGTTAGAGGAGGAAATTCATCATTGATGGAGATACATCCACATAAATTCTGGATCTGCTAATTCATTGGTGCTTGATCTCAGCTCTAATATCCAAATCATTGTTTTCATTGTGGGATCATCATTTTCATTCCTCAGGAAAACTTCATGGCTCTAGGCAATGGTCTCTAGTTTTATGAAATCTGACACTTGTTCATGCTTCTAATTAATATTGGAAATATAATAATTCATTTCAGTGTTTCCATGACACTTCCTTGTAGCATCACTGAGTATCCACATTAGGGTGATGCTAAATTAATGTGTAGTAATGACGAAAAAAATAACTTTTTATATATTTTTTTCATTTAAAGTTTCAATAAATTATCTTTTTTAACTAACATGTGTCGGTCGATGTTACTCCCCGCCTAAGGTAAAATCAATTTCTGGATCTCAATGGTGCCCTAGGAGTTTCAATCCAATCACCCATTTACAACTTACCTAAAATACACATTTAAATACTTTTCATGATGTTAAAAATAGTTTGAACCATTATTTTGGGCTCCCCGGGCCCTCAAATCATGCGCCGTATCGGCGCTTGGCCTCAAAATAATCCCATATAATTTTCAAAAACATTACATGGAGAATCTAGGACATTAAATTCTCACCAAACTAGTGATTTACATCCCCAATAGATGAAATAAGTTCAAAATAAACAAATGGAGATACTGAGCATAAATTTTAGCCTCCTGCTCCAATTTTTTATCCGAGAAATTCTCATGCTTCCATCGAACACACAGTAAAGGAATTGATCACTTTTGGAGGGTCCTCTCCTGTCAATCCTCTATTTCATATGGGATCTCTGTAAAAGTCTCCATGTCATCAACATCCAGCTCTCCCCAGTCAATAACATTTTTTGGGTCATGAACATATCTCCTTAGATGGGATACATGAAATATGCATTGTACCTACTCTAACTGTAGAGGTAGAGCCAAGTCATACGTAACCTCTCCCACTCTACATAGTATCAAAAATGGTCTGATAGACCATAGAGAAAACCTGTCACCCTGACCAAATCTGTGTATCCCATGTATAGGAGCGACTTAATGGAAAACATCGTCTCCCTCCGCAAATACCAAGGGTCTCTATCTCCCATTATTATAGAATTTATGATAGATCTATGCAGTCTTCATCAACTCTTTAATGACTTGCACCTTCTCAATATTAGAACACACCAACTCCGGGCCCATGATTGTTGACTCTTCAGGGTTAGTCCGAAAAAATAGCCATCTACAGGGCCACTCGTACAAGGCCACAAATAGTTCCATACATACAGTGGAGTAGTATTTATTTTTCTATGAAAAATACACCATAGGTAGTTGATCCTCCCAACTATGGACAAAATAGAGGATGCAAGCCAGTAGAATGCCCTGTAGGACATAAATAGTCCACTTTGTCTGGATGTCTATCTGTGGGTGGAAAGATTTTCTCAAGTGTAGCTAAGACCCAAATGCCTCCTGCAATCCCTTCTACAAACCAGATATGAAATAGGAATCATGATCTGAGACTATCATTAATGGGACTCCATGGAGTCTAACTATCTCATGTATATAGAGGCGTCCCTAGATCTCTATAGAACAATGTTCCTAAATTGCTATGAAGTGGATAACTTGGTGATTCGTTTAATGATCACCTAGATAGTATCATGCCGCCTGGACGTACGTGGTAGAATCATCATGAAGTACATCGATATTCCATCCCACTACCACTCTGGCACCTCAAGGGGTTGATCCAACATGTTGGAACCTGGTTCTCGACCTTCACTTGCAGACAAGTAAGGCATCTGGACACAAACTACGCCATTGCCTTCTTCATTCTAGGACACACAAACTAATTTCAGAGGTCCTAGTGAATATTTTCAACTCCTAGATGTACCACTAAATGAGATGTATGGACCTCCCTCAACACCTCCTCTCGTAACGTATCTGGTACAACTGTTAATCCTATAAGAATAATGACATGCTCCCCATAATTTGAATATCTTTAAGTGGCATTCCCTATGTACATATGAGAACATGTAGTCTCAGTACTAGTATCTCCAAGATGTGCCTTCGTGACTCAATATAAGATTATAGGAGTAAATACCATCGATTGGAGATAAGTTTCTTCATCCCCATCCATGAATGATATCTGATGTGAGGAAAACATCTCTTAGTCGACGTTCTTTAGATGTGAACTCAATATCATGTTGAGAGCATGTTCTACCACGTTCCCTATCTTAGAGTATAGACTATCTCAAATACATATTCCTAGAAGAACTCTATCCCACATATCTCTCTCGAGTTCAGATCCTTTAGAGAGAATATATACATGATACTTTTCTAGTTTGAGTAAAGGATAAAATGCTCATCCATAAGGTAGTGTCACCACATCATCATTGTGATGACTACTGCTACCAACTCTAGATCATGGGTCGTGTAGTTCTGCTCATGTGGTCTCAACTACTGTGAACTGTAGGAAATCATCACTTTCCACTTCATTAGGACACATCCAAACACAGTCCCTGTTGTGTCACAAAACACTACGTACACTAAACCTTGCTATGGAAATATTAGGATGGGAGTGCTCATCAAGATCTGCCTCAACTGCTGAAAGATCTCCTAAAACTTCTTTGTCCATACAAAAGGTTACCCCTTTTGTGTCATAACTTTCATGGATGATACTACTCTAGAAAATTTAGGCATGAACCTTTAATAGTTCCTAGCCAACCCAAGGAATCTCTGTACCTAGGTAATGTTATTGGGTGGATTCAAAGAAAGCATTTCCTCTATCTTCACCAGATCTACTAAAACTCCATAGTTCAAAATGATGTGTCCCCAAAAGTGGACCACTCGTATCCAGAACTGACACATTAGGGGTCTCCCACAAATCTTTTTCTCTCTGAGTAAGTCCAGGATGATCCTCAAGTGTATTTCAATATCCTCTGAAGACGCTGATTACACCAGGATGTCATCAATAATGATCACTACAAACATGCCTATGTAATACTGGAAGATCATGATCATCAGTCCCATGAACACTACTGGGGAATTATTCATTCCAAATGACAACACTAAGTACTTATATAAGTTTTAGTGACATCTGAAATCCCTCTTGTGAATGTCCTCATCCTACACCCAATGATGGTGATATCCTTATTTGATTTCTAACTTCAAGAACCATATTTCTCCCTTGAGAATATCGAATGGATCATCAATCATCATTAGTGAAAACTAATTCTTCATGGTCACCTGATTCAGGAGCTTCAAGTCCACACATAACCTCAAACTCTTGTCTACCTTCTTCAAAAACTATATTGCAACTGCCCACTGTGAATCATTTGGTAACATAAAGCCCTTCCTCTACTAGTAACCAAATTTTACCCTCATCTCAAAACTCTCCAAGGGATCCATCCAATATTCTAGTGTAGATACTGATGTAATCCTATGTAATAGGAAATTCATAAGTATACATCCTTGTAGGGAGGTAGTCCTGAAACATATTTCAGAAATACTTCCTTATAATTGTCCATCATGATAATAATCTGAGGAATTGAGTCATCCACGACACTGAGGGTCATTCTAACACCCTCCTATGTGGGATTCCATCATTGGATGCTTGTGTATCCCTATCGACAACAACAGAAAACTTGGCCCCATATCTGTGAACACACCACACTATATGCCTAAAACAATCGATCTAAAAATGAATTTTGGATTACTAGTCCATACCCTGAATGAAATCATAAGGCCACAACACTCCCACCAATCGATCCCAACTGAAACTCTCACCCCCAAGTGTTAGGTGACATTGTGGGTACTAGTTTGTGATTATCGAATCTCCTCCCATAAGAGTCTCTATGGGTAGGAATCAAGTCAATGGTTCCACATGAATCTATTTGCCTCAAACTGGGATCATGGAAAGAAAAGAGTGATTGTAACCTCTGTCAACAAAAATTTAGCTAGCATAGAAACAAAACAGATCATACCTCTAATAATCTGGGGGGCTCTCGGGATTGTAGGCATCCATCTCCTAGATATGGCCTCTCCCATTCCCATCAGCTCTCTAAGATCGTTGTGGACCCCCTAGGGGTAGTGGTTGTTGTTCCGAAAACCACTGTTCACCTCTTTCCACTTGTCCCTCTCCTCTTCCACATCCTCCACCTATAGTATGGTCCTGTTCTTGTCCCCACCGCTACACCGCCAGTCCCTCAATCATCTCTTAGTCAGTCGTACGACTACTCATACAATATTTATTCATATTTCATTGTCCACTACACACGTAGAACAACCATTCCTTTAGCTAACCTACTCTTCCATGGAATCCTTGCACTACTAAACCCATGTCCATGGGTTATCTCATATTTTCTCAGGTCCTCTAAGACCCCTGTGCCAACTGTCGACTACCCGGTACTCATGACTCAGGCACCTGACACATAGTGGTAGAACCCACAACTGGTGCCTTCTCTGTAAAAAATATCTCCAACATAAGAGCTCTATCTAGAACCATAGAATGCATATAAATTCTAAGGTATATCATATATGCCCTGATCACCTGGATGTGTTTCTACTCGAAGGTACAAGCCCTGAAGAATGGGTTTCGTACCATGTTTGTTAAGTAGTGAGAAAGATCTGTAAATCTTGCTGAGTAATCTACCACCATCTAGCTTCCCTTCTGTAGATGTAAGAGTTCATGTATATTCATAAAGTGTAACATCAATGGAATGAACACCCCCTGAATAGAATCTCAATTTTTATCAAGGAGAGGGTTGCCTCCTCTTGTGTCTAGATAATCAAGCTTCACAATCTCCCCACCGAGCGTTGTAGAAGACTCGCGAATTGGACTAAAATCTATTCAATAGGCTTCTTTAATATGTGTAAAACTCATGTAGACACCTCTAGACAATCCTTAACTACCTGATGATCTATCTCACCTCAGAACCTGGGAGTTTTTTATCTCTAAAAATCTTGTATCTCACTGATAATGTGTGCATACTCAACGGGTAACTCCTATAGGAACTACTACTCTCCATGTGGTTGTATCACTAGTAGACGATCAAAAGGTTCTATCTCTGACAATAGTCATTGTACTGATGCCTCATCTCTCATCGGACCATCCTTAGGTTCATGCCCTATAATCCTCGCTAGCTTCCTGTGTGGAAGCAACCTGAACAGAAAATGATATACCATAGTCAATGGAATATAGTTGGTGATCTGACTCTAACTCAATAAAGACATAAGAACACACTCAATTCTTATATGACACATGAACCATAGATTTCCCATGAAAATAGTGTTTTCATGTACTAAGTCGGAATGCCGAATTTAGGGTCCTTGTGTATGGATATGTTTGTCACCGCACTAACACTCAGTTCCCTAGCCTGAAAGCCGAACACAAAACACTTATCACTATTTCCCCAAAACAAATGTAAAACCAACCACCCTTTGATATCAATCTATCACAACATATCCCCTAGGTCTCATGCCATGACAACACCAATCTTTCCTCCCATAGGACAGAGGAGGGCGTCTAGATCCAAGTAGGCATATCCCATAAATGAGTGGAAATTTCTTATTTATGTGTACACATTCACACAACTCCATGAAAAAGTGTTCAACTAAAAATACAGGGCAAAAAAATATGCATGCTATTAAGACAACCACTAAGAGTAACAGTACTAAATAGTAATGTAAACATTCTAAATACAATACCAACTGAAACAAAAAAAGTTCATGATATTGGATCTCATCCATAGAAACCCTACATAAAGGGTTGGTAGAGTAGGCTATCTAAATGTCGTTGAAGTGAACCACATATGTCGGGTCACCTGGAAGCACCACCTTTCACCGACCCACCATGTACCCCCTCGAATCTATGTATCATTTTCACCGGACATGACTCATGAGGTTGAAGCATATACAATGGTGAGTAAAAAAATGCTCATTTGGGACCCCAAACCACAATGGTAAAACACAAGGCAGACAACAAAAGAGTTACAAAAAGTGTAGCCTCTAAGAAATATAGTAAAGAGAGTCACTAGAGTCAGCTTACACTAGGATACATATACTAAGAATGTCTAGGAATTTCCAACTCCAATGAGACATATTGTCTTCGCATGATACCTACTCAGCATCTCCACGGAAGACCTACTCTATGCACTCACCGGAGACCCACCCCATGCCCTCATAAAATACCTACATTGTTCCCTCATAGGAGACCTGCTATGCATCTTCAAAGGAGACCAACTTTTTTTCATCGCGGGATACCAACTCTGCATCTTCATAAGAGACCAACAATGCATCTACATTGGATATCAACTATGTGTCCTTACCATAGCCAATCATATGATTCCTCTCTTAGATATCTCTTTTAGGAAGAAGGTACTCCTCAATCTGATAATTCCTACACAAACCTCTATAAAAACTCACTTAGAGTATCACAAAACGACCACCTCATCATGTGGGTCCTAACTCCACAAATGGCTCATCAAAAATACTTACAGTATGAGAGTTATGGGTATTTAAAAAATGGTTTGGTTGGGTATAGGTCGAATTTGACCCGAACTGAGGACCGACCAAACCCGCCAGGTCAACCCCAACCATGGGTCTTAGCCCATTGGAAGGCTAGAGCATCCCGGCCCACCGAAGGTGGGCTGGCCCCATCCTCCAACATGACGCACCTGGCTAGCCATGTCTCCCCTGGTCAATTCAATCAGACAATATTTCATGCGGTCATTCTGTATGACTAGATCACACCCACGACTCTGTCTTGGGTCCTCCATCCGACAAGGCTTGAGGAGCAATAATCTCTCACCCCTAGTAGTCATGGAAATGGCTTCTTCCACCTCTACTGATGGCCCCTATCACAGGTTGTCCCCCCAGCTGTGATCCCATTGTCCCGCCGCCATGGTCTCGTTGGACCACGGTTCACCATCAACATTAGGTCGATGCTACGTCCGCTTTCAGCCACCCCTCTAGTGGCCTCCTCTCACGATGCTCTTCCTGGAAAGGCTAATGCCACATCATGGTGAAGTAGTCCTAGATCCCAATCTGAATCGTTTCATGCAATGAAGAATGAGGAGAACGAAAATAGGGTAAAATGTGATGAACAAGAACACCCAAGGTTAATTGATCTAGACAATTTTAATGGCATGCTTGATCCATCTATGTTATTATTGAATAATGGTGTGTAAAAAACATCAACTATAAGCGTGGATAATTATTAAATCAAACCCATAAACAAAACACCCATCTTGCAAGAACGATCGATCCGTAGATCAACTTATTCATGGGTTGATCCCCATTCCTCATTTGAAAAAAAAATGAAAAAAATATATAAAATAAACCCCCTTCCTAGAAAGAGGATTATTTTGAAGAGGGAGTTTATCATTGATGGTGATCTGTCCATGAATTCCCTTGATCCTTTGTTATTCAGTGCTTGATCTAAGCTCTAATCTTTATATCATCATCACCAGTGAGATATCTTCCTTCTTTTCCCTTAGGGAAGCATTAGTGCTCTAGAAAAAATTCTCTAGAATTATGAATTATAACCCTAGTCATTGCCTCAGATTAACAGAGGAAACACGATAATGCATTTCAATTTTTCCATGATGCTGCATTGCATCATCGCGAATTCGGTTCATCACAGTGTTGCTGAGTTGCTGTGTAATGTTCAAGAAAATAAAATATTATAACTTTTTTAAGTATATTTTATTTTTTTCTTAAAATTTATAGAAATTAATGTTTATATTCGACCCGCACTGGCTGATATTAGGCCTCGCCTAAGGTAAACTTGTTTTTCTAAGCTAAATAGTGCCCTTGGATTTTGGAATCGAGCACCAATTCAAAAGTTACTAAAACCACACACATGTTCTATTTTTAATAAACATAACAATAGTCTGAAAATTTATTACAGGCACATTGGGTCTCAGAATCATGTTTTTCCCTAGCAATTGTTCTCAAAATAATCTCATATAATTATTTTTAAAAAAAATATACATTGAATATCCAAGACATTACACAATATCTTAGTTTTAAATATCACATATGTGTCCACATATGGAAAAAATATTGTTATGAAAGATTATAAATTTATATTTTTAGAATTTTGAAATTTCATGATGTAAATTTAGTAGAAATGTTTACTTGTTATATAATTACCTTAAATACCTCTTCAACAAAGTCATATAATTTTTTTCAATTAATATAAATATTAATAATTGATTCCAAAAATTATAAAAGTAATATAATTTTAGTGTGTTATATAATTTCACATATTATGAAGTTAATATATAGTATTGGTGATGTTTAAAATTATTAAATTTTAATATTATATTTTTATTATTTCATTTAATGTCAAATGAAATGAATTGATTCAAAATTTACTTTAATGGTATTTTTTTGGAAATAATATTTTATAAAATTATTTACAATTCATAAAAATATTATATTTGTCTATGTGGATGGAATTCAAATTTAAAAAAAATTCATGATCTATTTATTAGGAAGTTTACCATTTATAATGACATTATTTTCTCTTTATGGTTAAAATAGTTGTTTTAGTAGTTAAGATATGAAATAATTAACAAAGGGATTAATCAAAATGATAAGGTTTAAAATGATAAAAAAAACTTATAAATTTCATTTGAATTATTTTATATAAAACTTATCCACTTTTTAATAGAACTCATGTCTATTTGGTATCATTTTCCTTGATAATAACTTTATTATGTTTGAATATTTTATGGAATTCCAAATGTGTCCTCTTGTTACCTTATAAAGGGCATCATTCCTTCCTATTCATAACAAAAAATTAATCCATTGGCCATGAGAATACCATAAAAAATAACTTATCAATTTCTTTATAAACATTCTCGAGGTTTTGGTATTCCCAAAATACTTATCCTATGATTATTAATATAAAATCGTAAGGAGATGTTTCAATGAATAGATAATCGCCTTAACCGATAAATTTAATTTTATTTCCTCTTTTACCTCATAAAAATATGTTATATAATTCATATAATAATATATAAAATATCCCAAATTATATAAATGATATTATTTTTATGAAACCACCTTCATTCTCCCTCTTTTCCCTAAAATGGGATGTGAATGTATTGCTTGTGTGTACATACGACTTACCATCTCCATGTAGCAATATTGTTCATTTTCCATCACTATATTTCATGGATTTATATCATGATGGTTTTAATGATTATAATTAATGTTTATTATATAATTATTCTTCTGTATAAATAGTATCATTTCTACATTCCTTCCATACAAACCATTGGAAATAATAATTTTACACATGCATATGTGTAGACTACCTCATCCACATAGATATATGATTTTATTCAGTTATAGTTTTCTTAGATTGTAATAATAACTTGTTTAATTAATATATTTGATATATATGATATCATAATAATTTTATATAGTTTATTTATTATTTTACATTATTTTTTTGGCTCGTCAAAAAGTGAAAATAGTGCTCATGTGTACGTATGGCCTACCCTCTCCATAAACTATGAAATACATTTTCTTATCTCTAACTCTTATGTATTATAATAAGTATATATATAATAAAAAAATGTAATTTTTAAATAATTCTTAACATTATCAAGATGATGGGACCATGATCAAAGTATATGTATTTGAAGTACTAAATTGATAAAGTCAGGATAAATGATACACTTAACAGCTGGAAATGATGATTTTAAAAGGAATTATTATTAACATGGTGTTGAAATTATATTAGGAATAATATATGAGACTAAAAGTATTTAAATGACACTATTTTATCAGTATAATAAATGTAAAATTTTTATACAAGAAGCAATATTTTTTTAAAATAAATTCAAACTCAAGGTAAGGGTTTATCGGATCAAATTATATTCATTGGAACATATGTTATGTTATGCACCTAAACATTTTTATGTGGTATATACACTACACCTTGAAATTTAATTTCCCGATTATACTTATTCTCTTGATATAAATTTTTTATTTGAATTTTTTTTTTCTTGGGTCTTTTGATTCAAAAGATTCCAAAGTGGTACGGTTTTTTATATTATAATCTCAATGTTTATTGTGATTATTAATGATTTAGTTTTAATTGAAGAAATATTATTATTTTCCTCTAAATAAAATCGTATATTTTTATATATGATGGTTATTTAATTAGAATACAGGTTTTACATTCATTATCCTCACGTTAGGTACTCAAGTGAGTGAAATTGTGTTTTTTAAGGAAAATAATCATTAATACTCTTATCGGTAAAAAATCCATTTTCATCCATATCATTATTTTATAAAAATAATTCAATAATGTCTTTGATATTATATAATTAATTCTAAAATTCATTTTTTCTTGTGATTGAATTTTTTCAATTTTTTTAAAAGGAATTTTTTTTGAATGATGTACTTTTTGACTTGTGAAAAATTATGTGAGTGTAATGTCATCATTTAACTTATAAAGCAAGAACAGAATTTCCACCCATCATGAATTCTCAATGATATAAATATTTCATTATATGTTTTCATATTTATTTTTAAATCGAATTTTTTTATTTATATTTTTGATGTTTTTAGATTTTAACTAAGTGTTCTCAAATTGAAAATATTATTTTCCTAAGTAAATGTTCTAGTGATTATTTAAAAGAAATTTTTCATCTATGATACAGTACTTTGATGTTAACTATGACTTAATAGGTATATGCTACAATGATTTCACCCATATTTGTTCTCTAGATAATTTATGATTATTATGAAAATATTTTTAGGATATTAATTATTTGTGGGTTATAATATAATGAAAAGATGAAATTTAAATTAAACTCGTATCATTTCCATGGGTTATTAATCCATAGAAAAGAAATGGGTTTCATAAAAATCTCTTTGAAACATGATTAACCTATAGAAAAAGAAAACGGTTCCATAAATATGTCTCTAAAAGAAACATAATCCATCCAGATAAAAAATGAGGTTTGTAACCTTAAAAATTATCTCAATTGCATCATTCGGTGAATGGAATTACAATTAAAAAATAATTAAAAACGTTTTTTATGAAAAAAACTTTTCAATTTAAAATCATATTTAGAAACAAAAAATTCATAAATTTTTGTGAAAATCCTTTTCTTTAAAACAAACATTTTCAAATTATAAAGGAAAAATCAATGAATATAATGGACATAAAAGAGGGAGAATCCAATTATTTAATAAATGTTAAAAAAAATTCAATCCAAAACATTTTGAAAATGTTATTAAAATGTGACCCATTTGAAAAATATTAAGAAATTACATTTGAAAACAATTTAAAAAACGTGGATATCGAAGAAAATGATACCTAATCTGAAAGAAAATACAAGATCAGTGTCAATTTGAATAAATTGTTTCATGTTTCTTCAATAAATAAGGGAGGAACTGGAAATAAAACATTTTAACCACATTCATAATCTATTAAGAAGAATGATATTTTGTTTAATAAAATAAAATCATATTATTTTCTCCAAATTAAACTCAAACATAATGATTCATGAAAGGAGAAATATTGTGACATAAAATCTTTTCCAATTTGGAAACTCTTCAGTCATAATCACAATGAAATAAAAAAGTTAAAAAGATACATTAAATATTATAAATAAAATGTTATTTATGATATAAAATTTGTAAGTGAATTATATTCACCTCATAATTTAATATATGTGTATATCATAATTGTATGTCTTGCGAAAAGGAAATTTGATAAGAATTACCCTTACAAAATTATTCTATTGAATTTATGAATTATTCAATGTATCGACTATGTATATCAAATTTAAATCCAAATAAAACTAGTTTAAATAAAAAATAAGTTAAAAATAATTCAATAAAAACATAATCATTTTATATAAAATTCAATGAAGAAGTAATATATCCCAATGAATAGAAATGAAGTCATGAAATTTTTTATCACATGGTAACCTTAATGTAAAGTTTTTTTGGATCAAATATTTCAAATTGAAACATATAATACCACGATTCATGATTAATTCACGACATTAAATTTAAAATTGGAAGTATATACACCACATAATAAAAAAAGTGGTGAATAAGGAATATGTCCCTCGGAAATAAAAAAGTGAGACCTGAAAAATCGTTTCCTTCAGTCCAAACATTCTAGTTGTGTCCTTTGAATCTTGTGTAATAAACATTCATCAATTGATTTATTTATCAATAAAATTTTCTACATTTAATACCCTATAGTAAAATAATTTATTTTATTTCTTTACAATTACATATTTGAATACATAATCATTTAATTCCATGTTTATTGTTTTGCGGATATTCATTTCATTATTTCAAAACAACATCAATGTGTTTATAATTGTCGTAGAAGAAATTTCAAGACCTGTCCCATGGGGCCCCTTCTGTGACTACCCCAATCCCACCTCCCATAGGTTAGAGGCTTGTGACTAGTTCTGAGTTTAAATATCCCACAAAGGGGAGGAATTTTCTAAGTACCTGTACACGAACACATGTCTCGAAGAAAAAGTGATGAACTGAAAATAAAATTTAAATAGATATGCCTACCACTAAGACAACCACTGAGAGAAATAGTACAAAACAGTAATTTAAATAGGCTAGAATACAAGCCCAATTGAAATAGAAAAGTAAAAGCTCCTAGATCTTGTCTGCAAAAACCCTACATGAAGGGTAGGTACAATAAAATGACTAAATGTCATTGAAGTGTACCGCATCCATCAGGTCACCCTGAAGCACCACATGTATCTAGACCACCATGAACTCCATCAAATCTATTGATCATCTACACAATACCTTCCACGTGTGAGATAATCTCGTGGATTGGTGAGTAAAACAATACATAGTAGGGACCCCAATCCACAATGGTAAAACACAAGGAAACCTACTAAAGAGGTACACAAAGTGTAGACTAAAATATGTACAGTCTAGAGAGTCACTAGATTTAGCTCACTCTAGGATATATATATTATGAAAGTCTAAGAATATCCAATTCCATCAAGACATACAGTCTTCTTAGGAGACCAAAGTTGTGTCTCTGTAGGAGACCCACTCGGCACCCTTGTAGGAGACGTACTTCTCACCCTTGGAGAAGACCTACTTCGCCTCTTCATATGATACCAACTTTGTGTATTTAAAGGATACCAACTACACATATTCGCAAGAGACCAACTCTACATATTCATAGGGGACAACCTCTGTGACTTTACAAGAGACCAACTCTACACACTTGCCATATATAGTCACAGGATTCCACTCTTAGTGCACTAGTTCTAGAAGCACCAACTCCTTGAGAAAATAGTACGTACTCTAACCTCAATGAAAACTCATGTAGAGTATCGCAAAAGTATTTTCACATCACGAGGGCCCCAATTCCCCCAAATTCTAAAAAAATAGACATACAGATTGGGAGTTATTGGAATTTAAGAAAAAAAGGGCCAATGGGGTTTGGGTCAGGTCCGACCCCACCCAACCTACCAGTCTGACCTGACCTACTAGGTAAAACCGACATGCTAGGCCAAGAACAAAGCCTTGGCCCGTTGGGCAGTGTGGTAAATCCAATTAAGCTACTGGGCTTCTTTGTATTTGATCCCCGGTCCCAACCCACCGAGCCACTGGAGCAACCTAGTCTTCTTAACCAGGTATACCGTAGGTGGTCCCACCCCTGCCTCACACCAAACACGACCCACTAGCCACATCTCCCTAGGTCAGTGTTGCATGTTTGTAAGAACATCTCACACCCACTGTACTATCGTGATTCCTCTTTCGAATCCAGCTCAGGGAGAAGCGTCCCACTATCGTCGTGGCCTCCCCTTGTGGCTTCTTTCCGTCGTCATGGACAATTCCATAATGGCTCTTGCCACAATCCTTCGTGTCGGTGTCTTCCTCTTCCTCCACCCACTGCCCTCTGTCGTGGTTTTTCCTACCATTGTGCACCTATTGAACTATGGTTTTCTACCTCTACCACTTAACACCATGCTGGTGGCCATCCATCTAGCCAAGCCACACCACTGGGATGATGCCACCTCCACTATAGGTCACCCCACTGGAAGCCTCCTCTCCTCACACTCTGATTGGAAAGGCGATATCCACCTCACACGTTCATAGTTGTGGATCCCCCTCTAGAACCTTGTTCCCAAAACAGAATGAGGATAATGTAAATAAGGGAAAATGAGACTTAAAATGACACACGAAGTAGATTGATTTGGACCATGTTCATATCAGCATCATTCTATCCATGGTCGATTTGAAATTTTTTTGGTAAAACAACATCAAATCTAAGCATGGATTATTCTAAAGTCATACCCCACAACAAAACAATCATCCAGAAAGATTGATCGATCCATGGATCATCCAATTCGTGGGTTGATCTATGTTCATCATTTGAAGGAAATAATGAAATGAAAATCAAAGATAAAATAACCCCTACCTTGAAATAGGATCAGTCAAAGGAGGTAATTCTCTATTGATTATTATCGATGCATGAACGACCTTTATCCCATGTTTTTTCATGATTGATCTGAGCTCCAATTTCAAAATCATCGTTTCTAGTGAGAGATATTCCTTTTCATTCCTCATGGAAACTTTTCATCTCCAGGGAAAATTTTCCAACATTATAAATGATAATGTGGGTACCTACCTCTCACTAATGGAGGAAACATGTTAAAATGGTAACACATTTTAGCATTTTAAACATGTTTTTTCATTTCCATTACACTACATTGCAGCGTTACTGATTAATTTCATAGTAGTTTTGCTACGTCACTATGTAAATTTGAAGGAATAAAATAAATAACCTTTTAATTATATTTTATTTTTATCTTAAAACATCTTTAAATTATCTTTTCTATTCAACCAATTCCAACTGATGTTAGGCCCCACCAAATGTAAACTCGATGTTCACATATCAACAGTTCCCTCAAATGTCCAATCTGGGTGCACTTTTAGATGTTAACAAAACATCACACTTGCGCTATTTTTAATATACATATAATAGTTTGAACACTTTTTCTATGCACCCTGGTCTATGGAATAACATACCGTCTTAGCACATGGTCTCGAAATAATATCATATAATTTTAAAAAAAAATTACATGGAATATCTGGTAAATTACATTCTCCCTAGATTAGGGCTTTACATACCCAAAATGAAAAAACAACGTATAAAAAATGGGATACTAAGTATGAATATGAGCCTCTCAATCCCATTTTCTCTCCTAGAGATTCCCATGATACATAAAATGTGCACTAGAGGAATGGATCAGCCATTGAGGGTCCCCATATGTCGATCCTTGATCTCCACTAGAAACTCCCTAAAAGTCACCAATTCATCAACGTCTAGCTCACCCTAGTAAATGATGTTTGATGGGTTGCATAAATATCTCTTTAGCCAGGAAACATGAAAGATGTTGTACATCCACTCTAACTAAAGAGGTAGATCCAAGTGGTACACCACATTTCCCACTCTAAATAGTATATTAAATGGTCCAATAATCCTCATAGGTAACTTGTCGCCCCAGCCAAATATACATATCACATGTCGAGGAGAGACCTAAAGGAATACTTGGTCTCACCCATCAAACTCCAAGGGTCTCTTCCACCTATAATCATAGGACTTATAATGGATCTTCTAGTATTCATCCACTCTTGGATGATTTACACATTCTCTGTAGTATCCTACTTCATCTCTGGGACCATGAGTGACAACTCTCTGCTCTTCATGTGTGTTTTTTCATCAACATAGGGAAGATATTGATCATTTATTTATTAGTTGTGTCAATTCCTCCTCAATGTGGAAGGCTGTTTTTGATATCTTTGAAATTAACATTCCTAATATGTCTTCAATTCATAATTTCCTTCAAAGCTGGAGTTTTATTTCGCTCTCTCCCCAATTATTGGATCTTTTTAGAGTCACTGCTTCTGAACTCCTTCATTTTATTTGGTTTGCTCAAAATAAGATGATTCATGATAAATTTTCCTTCTCGGTTAGTGGTGTTTTATCCGCTATTCTTGGTACTATGCGTAATGTTGTTATTCCAAGGAAGCATTTTTGCTTTAACTTGGTTCATGATTTGTCCGTTCTGAACAGGATAGGTGTTAAGGGTAATTTCAAGCCTCCGCGTGGTATTTTAGAAGTTCTCTGGAAGGAACCTTTTTTTGGTTGGATAAAAGTAAATTAAGATGGTGCTTTTAGGGGTAATCCGGGGCATTCTGGTTATGGTGTTGTTTTCAGGAATCATAAAGGGGGTGTCCTTGGTTGTTTTCATGGTTCTTGTGGATTTTCCTCTTTACTTGAGGCCGAAATGCTTGGCATTATTGTTGTTGTTGATCAAGCTGTGCAGCATGGTTGGGATAATTTATGGTTTGAGAGTGATTCTTCTATTGTTGTTTCTGCAATTAGGATGGGTCTTTATCACTTGTCCTGGAAGCTTACTAATCGCTGGATTAATTGTTTGGAGACTCTTTTTTTTTGAATCATATTATCACTCACGTTTATAGGGAAGCCAATTCTGTTGCTGATGGTCTGGCTAATAAAGGTGTTAATGGTGTTGATTTTGTTTGGTTTGATCAAGTTCCTAATGATCTGCTTATTTTTATTAATAAGGACCATGACAAATCCCCCATTTTTAGACTTTTGTAAGTTTCTTTTGGGGCCTGTTTGTTTTTTTGGAGTGGCTTGTTTCTTTTTCTTCAGGATGGCAGTAGAGCTTTGCTGTGTCGAGTTGCTGTGGTTTCCCAAATTCTGGGAATCAGTGTGCTGATCTGGAGCAGGATGGAGTCTGCAGAGTTGCTGGCTTCATTTGGTTTCCCAAATTCTGGGAATCAGTGTGCTGTTTGGAGCGGCCTGGAGGCTTAGTTGCTGGCTTCTTTTGGTGGATGGAAGGCTTTTATGTTTCTGTTTTTTGGCTAATAAAGGCCAGGGCTGATGTAGATTCTTCTGTCGTGGAGATTTCTTACTTGATACGGCTTTGATCATCATTAGTGGCATTGGTGGCATCATCCCATAGCCCACCCTTTTTTATTGGGTGTTTGTCTGCTTTGGTTTCTTTCCTTTTCACCTTAACCATTTTTTATGGTTTTGGTGTTTTTTGTTTGTATTTTTCTTGTACTGTTTTCTTTTCTCTTTAATAAATTTCCATTGATGAAATAATGATGGTGGAGTGGTAGATTTTGTTGTGAAGAAATTCCACCCGAGGCAAGGGATCATCCCAACTATGGACAAAATTGAGGATGCAAGAACATAGAATGTCCTCTATGACTTGAATAGACATCTCCATCTAGTCATCTATATGTGGGTGGAAAGATGTGCTAAAGAATATCTGAGTCCCAAATGCCTCCTAAAATATCTTCCAAAAACGATATGTGAAACAAGCATCAGGATCTGAGACTATCATCGATGGGACTCCATGTAGTCGAACTATCTCATGTACGTAGAGGCATACCAAGCTATCTAATGACCCTTGAACTCAAGTTTCTAGGGAGTGGTATGATGTTATGAGATAGTCAATGATATCCCTTATAATATCATTCCCTCTGGAATTATGTGGTAGACATTTCACAAAGGCCATAGATATATCATCCCACTTCCACTTTGGAACCTCAAGGTGTTGAGCCAAACCAACTGGCACCAAGGGCTCGACCTTAACTTATTAACTGTTGATGCATCTAGAGACAAACTCTACAACTAACTTCTTCGTCCTCATTTACCAAACTGATGTTGTATGTTCTAGTACTTCATTTCCACAGCTGGATGTACTACCAAAGGGGATGTATGAAACTCTCTCAACACATCCTACCGTAATGTTGTTGGTACAACTATACGTCCTCTAAAAATAATAATGTGCTCCCCACCATTTTAATATCCATCAAGGGAATGCCATATGGACATCTAAGAACTTGTATTACCATATCTGGTATCTCTGAGCTATGCATCCTTAACTCGCTGTAAGAGTGGATGGGTTACTACTATTGACTTGAGATAAGAGGATTCATCCCTATCCAAGAAAAATATATGATGTGAGGACAACTTCTCTAAGGCCTCATTCAGTAGCCGTGAACTCGATCTGATGTTGAGAGAATTTGCAAAAAAATTCCCCTTCCCATGAGTAAATACTATCTTGAAGTAATAGTAAAGGTGAAACTCTAGTCAATGCCTCGGTCTCATGTTCAGATCATTTTGAGAGAAGTTATATGTGATACTTTTTTTCTCTTAGTAGATGATAAAATACTCAACTTTAAGGTATTGTCAACACATCTTCAATGTGAATACTACCACCACTAACTCTAGATCATGGGTTATATAGTACTACTTTTGCGGTCTCAACTACCATGAACCGTAGGAAATCACTGGTTCCCCTTACATTAGCACACAATCATGCTAGGTCCCTCGTGCATCGTAGAACGCCATGTGTCCGACACCCTCCATTGGAAATCTCATGATGGGATCACTGATCAAACTCTAACTCAACTGCTAAAATCTCTCTTGGGACAGCTTCCTCCATATAAAAGGTTTCCTATTTTATTTCAAGGATTTTATGGACTCTTTTACTCTAGAAAATTAGGGTTGGAACCTATAATAGTACTGAGCCAACCTAATATAACTCTGCACCTCAGTAATGTTTTGGGGTGGCTCTCAATTAATTACTACCTTAATATTCATTTATCTACTACAAATCCCGCCTCTAAAATGACATTTCCTAGAAATTTGACCTCTCATATCCATAATTGACCCATCAAGAGTATACCATAATGATGGTGCTATCGGAGTAAGTCAATGACCATCCTCAAGAGTATCGCGTCCTCCTCCTCAGACGCCTTGGACACCCAGATTTCATCAATAAATAACAATAAATACATGTATAAGAAAGGCTATAAGATCTTGTTTATGGGTCCCATGAACAATAATAGGGAATTTTTCATTCCCAACAACATCACTATGTACTTTTAGTGGCTGTAGTGACATCAGAAAGTTGTCTTCAGAATGTCCTCACCCCACACAGGGAGCTGGTGATATCTGGATCTGAGGTCCATCTTTGGGAACTATCTCTCTCCCTTAAACTGATTGAAGTGGTTATCAATAATTGATTTTGGATTCATATTATTCACGTTAACAAGAATCATGAACTGGAAGTCCACACAAAACCTCAACCTCCCATATTCTATCTTGTCCAACAAGATTGGGGTTGTCGTCGGTGAAACACTGGGTCTCACAAAGAACTTCCTCTACCAGATATCCAACTATACCCACCACTCAAGAATATATGTAGGATCCATATAATAATTTTGGACATATATTGGTTTCATCCCAGGGTATAGGTCAATGAAAAATTCTACTTCCCTATGAGGAGGTATCACTGGAACATATTTCAAAAAAAATCTGTGTACTCGTCCAAAAATACAGGAATCAAAGATATCATCTCATCCACTACACTGAGTGTCTTTCTATCCAACTGATGTGTGATCGGTTGCACCCTCTTACATTTTATTCATTAGTAGAATTCTTATTTTTCCCTTTCTTTGACAAAAGAAAAACCTGGTCCAAAATCCCTAGACAGACAACATTGTGCACCTAAAATATTCGATCTGCGATTGAACTGTGAAAAACCATTCCATACTCATAATGACATCATAAAACCTCCACGATGCCACCAAGAGATCCCAATCAAAACCCACACCTCTAAGAGTAAGGGGAAACTATCATCACAAATGTGTGAACATCTAATCTTTTCCCATATAAGTCTATAAGCATAGGGATTGAGTTAATATATCAAT
Organism: Viscum album; assembly: GCA_963277665.1. Lineage (NCBI taxonomy): Eukaryota > Viridiplantae > Streptophyta > Magnoliopsida > Santalales > Viscaceae > Viscum > Viscum album. Next base: position 168,571,740 of record OY728142.1, on the reverse strand, counting down.
TGGAATCTCAATGTCTCAAACAAGGTCCATGGAGAGAAAAGAGTGAATGGAACCTGTGTCTATCAAAAATGAAACTATGGTGGAAAATACATAGATCATGCCACTAATCATTCTTGGAGTCTGGAGATTATAAGCCTACATCTTCTAGAGGTGGCATCTCCCCTATCTACTTGATCTCTAAACACGAGGTGGACCACCTTGTGGTTGTGGTGGTGGTGGTGCCTCAAACCTCCATCCACCACCTTCTGTTCATATTACTCCTCAAAAAAATCTAAAACCTATTGTACCTCCATGTTCCTATCTCTACTTCTACCTTGGTGGTCCCTCGACAATCACCTGGTCGGTTGTACGGATGGTTGGACAATCTATATCCATATATCCCCAAATACTGCACGTGTAGCACAACCCTTCTTTCGGCCGACCTACTCTTAAATGGAGTACTTCACCGCGAATCCCATTTCATGGGGTCATCCTTTGGACTTTATGGCCCTCTTGGACCCCTACTTTTGTTGTTCGATACCCACTACTAAAAAATAATCCACATGATTCCCAGTGATAGATCCCTCCAACAATGCCTTCTCTGTAAGAAAGCTCTCCACTTGTAGATCCCTCTCTAGAACCCTGCATGTGTAGCAATGCTAAAAGATATCATCGACACCCTGATCTCCAAGAGTAGTCCCTAATCGATGGAATTGACACCAAAAAATGGGTACCACACCATTTTTGTAGAGTATAGAGAAATATCTGTAAATTTCATAGAGTACTATACCACTGTCCGGATTCCCTACTATAGATGTAGGTGATTCTGTATACACATAGATTATAACATCACTAGAAAGAACTCTGCCCTGAAGAGATTCTCGAAGTCTGTCCATGGGAGGGTGACCTACTTATGCTTCTGGACCGTCAAGATCCACCATCTCGCCACCGATACCTATAGTTTACTTTGTTATATGACCACCATTTGGCCAAGAGGCTTCCTCAATAGGCAGAAAAATCATTTAATGACCTCCATACAAAGCTCAGCTATCTAAGGATCTATATCAACTTGGATGCTGGGATGTGTTTGTCTCATAAACTCATGCAACGAACTAAGCCTACGTACATCCTCTATTGTTAATGTTGATAGGAACTGCTTCTCTTTGAGTGTTGGTATCACAAGTATACCACCCGGAGGTTCAATCTCCCACAGTGATCCCAATACCTATGCCTCATCACTCAATGAAACATCCTTGAGGTCATGCCTAAGAATCCCTATTGGCAGCCTATGTAGAAGCATCCTAATATAGAACATGATGTACCATGATCAATAGAGTATAATTGGTGGGATGACCCTGACTCAATAATGACATGAGAACATGCTCAATTTCTATATGATCCATGAAACTAGTGTTTTAAAGTACCAAGTTGAAAAGAAAAAATCTGGGTCATGTTATATAGATATGTCGGCATCCGCACCAACAGCAGACTCCATGTCCGAAAAGATGAACTTGGGACACTTAACATTGTTCCCCAAAACAAAAATAAAATAAAATATAATGCCCACTAATTCCATATTTTCATGACCTATCCCCCAGGGTTCATGTCGTGACCACTCCAATCCCACCTTTTATAGGCCAGGGGCTGGTGACTTGTGCTGAGTAAGAATATCCCACAATGGGGAGGAATTTTCCTATACACCTATACACATGCACAATTCTCCAAGAAAAATTGATGAACTGAAAATACTGAGTAAACCTATATGTATGCCACTAAGAAAACAACTAAGAGTAAGAGTACAAAGCAGAAATGTAAATGGGCCAGAATACAATTCTATCTAAAAAAGAAAAGTGTAATCTTCTTGATCTCGTCTTTAAAAATCCCTACATGAATGGTAGGTGTAGTAAGTTGTATGAATGATGCTGAAGTATACCACATTTGTCGGTTCTCCCTAAAGCACCACCAGTCTTTGATGCACAAAGTAATCTATTAATGTTTTATATCATTGTCACAAGACAAAGCACATATAGGTGAATACTGTGCAAGAGTTAGTAAAACAATACTTATTATAGACCCTAAACCAAAAATGTTAAACACAAGGAAGACTACTAATGAGGTGCATGATCTGTATCCTCTAATAAGTACAGTCAAGATTTACACTATAGTCGGATCACATAAGGATACATGTAATAAAAAGGTTTAGGCATATCCAAATCCAGTGAGACATATAGTCTTTGCGTGAGACCTGATCTGCATATCCACATGAGACATAATGTGCACCATTATAGGAGACTAACTTTTCACCCTCACAGGAACCCTACATCATGTCTTCATAGGATACCAACTCCGTGTATTCAAAAGATAAAAAATCTACTTCTTCATAGAATACCATCTTCGCAAATTCAAAAGTGACCAACTCTGCACCTTCATAGGATACCATCATCGTTCCATTAACACACACAGTCACTGGATTCTTCTCTTAGAACGCTCGTTCTAGAAGAGCCTACTCCTCAAGCCAATATATCATATTATAACCTACATTAAAACTCACGAAGAGTATCCCAAAATGAATACCTCATTTCAAGGGTACCAATGCCACAAATGGCTCATCAAATGGACTTATGGTTTGAGAGTTATGGTAATTTAAGAACAAAGGGATAGTTGGGTCCAGGTCTGGTCCAACCCTATCGGACCAACCTGACCCACCGTTCTGACCTAACCCATTGAGCTCGGTTCACTGGACCTCTGGACCCAGTCCACTCGGCCGCTAGCGGGCCAGCCCTTGCCTCTAACTAGACAGAACCAGCTGGCCCCTTCTCCATAGCTTAACACGGCTGGTCTGCCTGACAAGCTCACACCCATGTCTCTACCACAGCTCCTCCATCTGATGCATCTTAGGGATTTGTGTCCCTTCACTTCCATGGAATCCTTCCCTAGATTTTTGGCACTGTCTTTGGGTGATGCCACCATGGGCTCCTACCAACAGCCATCGATCTGATGGACTCATTGGCCTCCACATGCGGACCCCTGTCACGGGTTGTCGCGCTGCCGAAGGTTCTCCCACCACCGAGGTCCTATTGGAATGTGGTTTATTTCCTCTCCTTTTCCATACCCCTCTGATGGCCTCCTCTCAACAAACTCCACCTAGAATATCTAGAGTCACCTCACACCACCGTTGATCCGGATAATTACGTCAAATGAAGAACAAGGAGAATGAAAATTGGGGAAAAGAGAAGCACAAGAATACACAAAGTGGGTGGATTTGGGACTTGATCGAGTCGGCCTCGATCCATCCATGTTATAATTAAATAATATTAGGAAATACAACATCAAATCTATGTATGAATAATTCTTCATTCAAACCTCACAATATAACACACATCCTGTAATAGAACACTAATCCCACAAGAACAATCGACCCGTGGATAATCTTGTTCATGGGTTGACCCAATATCATTATTTGAAAGAAGGAATAGAAAGTAAGTCACATAGATTTTAAACAACCTACCTATAAAGAGGACCATTCAGACGAGTGAATTCATTATTGATGGTGATACATCCATGGACATCCATGATTAGTCATTCGTCGATGCTTGATCCGAGCTCTGATCTCCAAATTTCCATCGTCTGTGAGAGTTCTTCGTTCTATTTCCACATGTAGACAACATATCTCTAGGTAAGAATCTCTAGTAATATCAATTCTAATGCTGGTCCTTACCTTTGATTAATGGAGTAAATTTTCCAATGCATTTCAGTGTTTTAAATGTGTTTCAGCGTTGCCACGATGTCGTATTTCAGCATCATTGAGTCTCTACATCACAGTGCTACTAAGTGGCTGCATAACATTGAATAAACAAAGTAAATTTTTAATTTCATTTTATTTTTCTCTTAAAACATCATTAAATTACCTTTTACATCCTACCCATGCCTAAGGTGATCTCTTTGTTCTGAGCGCAATGATGCCTTAGATTTTCGATCGGGCACCTGTTTAGAAGTTACTAAAACCATAGACACACTCTTTTTTTAATAAATATAATAAAAGTTTAAACATTTATTTCGAGCTCCCCAGGCCTTAGAATCACATTCCATCCTAGTGCTAGACCTCAAAATATTGCCATATTTTTTCAATGAAATTACATGGAAAATCTAGGATATTACAAGAAATTATTTTAAACTCTAAGGAATAATAATAATGAAATTATTATCATAATTTAACCTAAATTTTACTTTTATAACAAATAATGAAAATGTTTATGGAGAATGATCTATGTTTTGATCATTGAGACTATAGGTTGTACATACGTATTAGTAACATTTCCATTTTTCAATGATCATTATTTAAAGATGGTTTTAATAATTTTATTTTTAAATGGCAGCAATTATATTATAAATATCATATTACTTATTTATATATAACTATATTTATCATTATATTTCTTTGGTGACGAAAAAATTTATCACACCCCTTCTTGGAGGTGGTAGTCCACATGTACATGAATGAAGTTATCATTTTTCAGTGTTATAAAGATAATGATAAATTATAATTTCATAATAATAATTATATAAATAATATTACAATTATCTCATTTTTATCACACATATTCATTAACATTAACATAATTATATTCCTGGTAAATCAGTAGTTAAACAATAATTACATCACTTCGAGAGGTAGTTTTCGAACATACAGACGAGTGATGTTATCTTATCCCCATAGAATGGAAAGTAAAATGTATATGTGATATTATAACTCAAAAATTGTAAATATGATAAAAATAACATATATATAATTCAAATCCATCATTAGATATTGATGTGAGAGGTTATTATGGAAAAATATTGACATTAGTTCACGAGGCGGTAGTCCATCGTATAAACGATTGATGATTTTGTATCACATTTGATAGAATATGAGTTATATTTAGGTAACTAAATTAATATAATAATATATAATAATATATTAGATTATAATTTAATCATATAAACATATTGGAAGAATGTTTTAAGTATGTCTAAGAAGAAATAAAACCAAAAATCATAGTTGGGAATTTTACTGCATCTCAAACAAACTTCTTAAGGATTTTAACTGAAGTATTTCTATAATGGGTTTATGACCAAACCAAGTGTTCCAAGATAAGGGGTTTGAAATCTTGAAGTTATTTAGGTAGTTATTGTATGAACCAAAATGGTTTTATGGTTTTTGAAAGAGGTTATGGGTGGCCTTTTATTAGTAATGTGAGTAGAACACTTTTGATTTTTGAAAAGAAAATGGTTTACCTGTATTTTTCACATTCGAAAGGACCCTAATAAATAATTATAGATAATTAGGAATTATAAGTTTTAAATATTTCCATAAAAATATTTTAGTCATTAGGACCCTTGACTTTTTTTAACCCCTAGGTCTATTTGTTTGCACTTTTACCATAGTAATTTATTTTTATTGTTTTCAATATTCATTATGGTCAAAAATTAACATGAACTTATTAGAATATATAAAATATTTTTATTCCAAATATATAATCCAGTTTACCAAATTATATTCATATAATTATAAATTTTATTTATAAAATTAAAACTATGGGGCATGATGAAAAATTATATTTTCAACCAGATTATTTTTTAAGGAAAATAAGATTTTTATTAACTATAGGATTAATAATATTTATTTTATGAATATAAATTTATATTAATTTAAATTTAATATATAAATTTAATATAAATAATTTTTCATTATATTGAGTTTTAATAAAATAAAAAGGATAATCGTTGTGCACGTTAAATTTCTTTAGAAATATCACATTTTTTAACCCAAAAGAATACTTCTACTAAAACCCAATATGAAATTTATTAAAAATAAATTAGATGGGTTAAATATTAATATGTAATATTTATATTACATATAATCACATTAATAAAGGGTTAATTTTAATTTTATAATATATTGAAAAGAAATGGCCTTTTAGAAAAATCAGTATTTTTCATAATTGATTGAAAAGATAATACTTTTCCAAAATATCCCAAAGTTTCACCCAGGGTAATTTTTTATTTTAAAATATAAAAAATGAAGTTAATATTTTCAAATAAACTTTCCAAAAATTATTAATAATACTTTTTATGAAAATAAATACAAATTATTTTTTATGAAAATATATTTTTTAGAATTAAATTACATTACTAAAAATTGATTTATTATAAACTAAACATTTTTTAATATTATATAATGAGTATAAAATATATATATGTATTAATTTAGTTAATTCTAATTATACCTGCCAATTTAACATCTAAGTTATAAATGTTATATACATCACTGATTGTTTAAGAAAAGTGTTGCTTGTCCAATAATCTATTGAATATATTTTTCTTTTCTAAAATCACAAGTGGTTTAATCGTTCAAAATTTATTAAAATTAATCCCCTCAATTTGAAAATTATATTGGAAATCAAAGGTTGGACCTTTGAAAATATATTTTATTAATATGCATCATAATAAAGTTAATAATTCATCCTCATAAAAAGAGAGAAAAGGACATATGAAGGTCATCTATAATAACACATAACTCTTTTTATAAGTGGGAAAACATAATTGGGATGTAAAAAATTAGGAATGGTAGAAAATCATAATGTCCAAATAATGATTGATACATACATAAATCATAAATTATAATAAATTTAATTATCAATATAATGTCGATGACCACAAAACCACAAACCAAAGTGGATTGAAAAATGTTATTTATTTCATAAAAAATGATGGGAATGTGAAACCATTTTACATTTAACATCATTTTTCTTTTGGGTGAGAAATTCATTTACCCTCTTGAAATTATCAATACGGATATTTTTTTATTGTCTAATATAATTTCCTTACTTAATCAATTTCCATAACAATCTAATCTTTTCTCTAATGACAAGTATCCAAGATGAATATCGGCAGCCAAAATTACGTAAAATCAACTATAATAGGCACAAATAACCATAAAAAGTAATATTAATATATTTCACGTATATTTAAAAAATTAATAAAAATAAATTGGTTAGAATGTTGTATGATAATTCCAAAAATGTTATACCATTATAAGATGAAATAAAACATTTATCTCTCAAAACAATCATTAATATCCAAAGTTAAAACTAAATCATTCCATATATAAATGACCATATATCATAAATAATCATAATAAAATCACCATTAATGATTTTTTTATCATAAAATTTTATCTCATACATTTCATCCCACAAGATCAAAAATATAACAATCATCTTTGGAAATAAAATCAATAACTTTGTCACCAAATCAAATTTCAATCCCATTGACATCTAAATGATAAAACATGTGTTACCAAAATTACATGAATACCAAAGATCATATAAAAAAGGTTATTAATACCATAAAACTTATTTTAGGAAAATCTAATGGATTACATCACACTAATCAGAACCATTTCATATACTTTATTATAATAAAACATCTCCAAAAGTTTCATTAATCACATTGAGAATCCATAACTTAAAACATCCAAATGGGTGTCTAAGACAATGAATTTATGAATTGCCTTAATCTTATAGACCATTTATGGTTCCCAAAAATAATAAGATAACCCCATATCCTAATTTTTAATGTTATATAAACCTTTCCACTTATACCATTTGTTTAATCCTTGAACCTGCACTCAAGGATACGGTGCTAAAAACAAGAACATTACATGTCTATATTTGGTACTGATAAAGGTGGCCCAATCATCCCTATCTAAAACATAAAAAATAAAAAGTAAAATATTGTATAACATAAATTATCATTGATGTTTTATGTTTATAGTATCGAAGAATTTGGACAAAATTTTGAAATCATGGATTAAAAAACAATTATTTTAGAAAGATGAACATCATCTCCCAATATACCCATAATTTCACATTCTATATGATTTATTCATCATAATCTAAATGAAATATTTATAGATGAAATTCCATAAACCTAAATCCTTATAATTAGGGGAAATGAAACATTGGAAGGGTGAGACAAAATAATCTGTATAGGTAAACATAATCATTATTAGTTTAATGTCATTAGTGGCCTTAAGAAGTGAATAAGTGTAATGCCCAAACCCTAGTATCCTATGCTCAGTGAATTATTTTAATATAGTTTAATTTTTAAAATTAATAAAATCCAAAACTACCAATTAGTTTATTTTCCATGGAAAATATATTACACACATGAACCTTACATTATAATTCAAAACAAAAAATAAAATTTAGACAATCCATTAAGAATACCATTTTTCTCTTATCTTAAGCATGTATATCAGTCAAAATACACATCTTGAAAAACTAGGAAATTAAAACATAATATATGGGTGAGATGATATTCTCTCTAAGGGTAAATAATATAATAGATGATGTCATATATAATCATAATATTTTATGTCAATGTATAAAAGTAAAAATCAAGCTTATTAAACATAATCTTGAGCATAATATCATAATAATAAATCAAATAATTCCATTTAAACACTCACATGGATTTTATAATAGTATAATAATTACATGTAATTTCAATAAATAATCTCATATTGATGAAATTAATAATGTTATGCTTCTAAAACATACTGTTAAGGCCTCGTCCAAGACATCAAAAAATAAATGGTTAAGGCCTTGGCTAAATCCATATGTAAAAATAAATTGGAAAGGCCTTAGAAAAGTCAATATCATGTTTGTATCATGAGACCAATAGATGCATCGAGGTTCTATAGTGGGCCCCATCCATCACATACTAAGTCCAATGCATTCCTTTTATGAAAGGGGTAAAACATAACCTTTTTAAACCATTGTATTAAAACTAGTATATGAAATGTGAATCCATAAACCATAAAATTGTAATGGTATCAAGATAACACATCCAATTTCTAACTAAATCATAAAACATTAATGGAAAATGATATTTGATACCATAGAAGATAAATATCAGTCAAACATATGATTCTGAACGGGATGTTGACATAGATGAAAATACACTAACTGTGTCATTAAAATTTCTCGAGAAAAAAACAGCTTTTTACTGTGAAATCATTTATTTAAAGCCACACAATTATAAAATAAAAAATTAAAAATATATTTTAAAATAAAATTTTCTCATACAACATTGAAAAATTTGTTTGAAATTATATTATTAAAATTTTAATATATTAATTTCCTTATAACTGAATGAATAATTTTTTTTGAAAACATGGACATGCATGAGAAACATTAGAATAATATATATTCAAAACATTTAAAATGATGTTTTAGTAAAATAGTTCTTATATAAAACATTAAAAATGTTTTCTCAAAAAAAATTATGAAACATGGACGTGGATGATAAATTTGTTTTAGTAAATACTTACACATAAATAATCTCGGATAATAATGAGATTGCAGAATTAAACCTTATAATACATAGATCATGATTTAATTAATTAAATAATATAAAAAAATTATTTATATATAATATATTTTCCGATATAAATATATAAATATATATAATATATATAATAGAATACACTATTTAAAAAGATGGTAGGTTTTACGTACGTATCAATGTTGTTTCCACTTTCTTATCATATTGAATGGAAGAGAAGTAAATCAGATAAATATATATTGTATTATTATAAAATTATCATTATTATGTCATATATTTTATAAATATTCATTATATATATAATCATTCTTGAATGGTTGACAGGGATAACAAATCTCATCTCATTGTGGAGACGATACGTTGTACGTATGCATGAGAGACTGTATCATTCCCTTAAGGGTAAAATTGTATATGATTGGATGGTATATTAATTGCACAGAATTATTACCATGTCATATTCATTATTTTTTTCAAATATATTCATCCTTATTCCCATCCAAATAAATTAGTGATGAAAAACAAACTACACCACAGTGTGTAGATAATAGGTCGTACACACACACACATTGTGATATAGTTATTTATAGGATGGATAAAAAGAATAATTTGGTTGTGTCCTAGATATAATAATAACTCCCCATATAGATGATACTAGATTTACTAATTTATTATGGAAACAAAATATGCAGATTATGTATAGGAAAAAAATAAATTCGGTTGAATTGGTAAAACAATTACCTCTTCTTCGAGTATCTCCTTTTGATTTTCACAAAATGACTTATTAGGATAGATTTATTCCAAAAATAAAGAATCTAGAATGATTTGAGAGAATTTATATGGATAAATATGTAGGGTGTGTTAGAGTAAAATGGTGTTATAGGTGTTAATAAAAGATAAGGACATGTACACTTTTATAAGAGAGGGGAGGTGCACTTTTGGAAACTCCCAAACTATTAATTTAATATAAATTGGTTTCCTATATAAATATATAGAAAGTGGGTTATTTTGAATATGAGATGAGTATGGGAATAAATAATCTCCAAAAAATTAGTTTTAGATATTTTTGGGTCAAAACTTTAACCTTATATTACGACATTAACCCTTAGTTAAACAATTTACCTGTTACTGTGACAAATTTAGTTTTTACAACATAGGGTTAGTATAGTTACTATATAATTACAAAAGAACCCAAATTAGAGAATTTATAAATTATTTAAAATTATCCTAGTTATTTGGATATAAAATATATATTTATGAATTTTTATCATTCAATACAATATTATTTATTTTAAAATCTCATTTATTTCAATTTTGACACTATTTATTCCATAACTTTTTAATGAATTATAACAGCATGATTACATATAAAAAATTTAAATTATACCTAGAATTTAATATTCATGCAAAATTTTCTTTTAAGGAATAAAATATGTATAATGAGATTAATTTTTATATTATTAATATTAGTTATTTGGTTCTTATTTTAATAAATCAATTTCTATGTCATCATTATGTCACCATTTAATTTAATTATATATTTTATAAAATTATAAATAAATTATAGTGATTTATATAAACATTTTATATTTCTAATTACTATTTTTTGGCAATAATATCCATTATATAACCTCATAAAAAAATTTACTTTTCAAAAACTAAATTATAAAAAAATTGGATTTTCATTAAATATAACATCATAAATATATAAAAGTTTTCCAAATGGATATATGTAGACCCATAATATACCAAATGATTCTTTCCATGAAAAAACACAAATTAAATAAATTTTTTTTTAAAATTTTAGTGTAATTTTAAAATGCTTATAACATTATTATTACCTTTAATTACCAGATTTACCCATAACTATGAAAAAAATATTATAGTTATTATTCACCAAAAATTTTGTTGTTATTATTCAACAAAAAATTTCACAACAATTTAAAACATTTCACTCCAATTTTGACATTAAATTCGTTGAAATTTAACGAATAATTTTAATGATAATCCCACAGATGTGGTGAGAAAGCGGGATAAAGAGATGTTCAAAAGATCAAAAAAAATTATATATATTTATATTATAAAAATTATTTTAATGAACTACATTAGATTAATTGAAGTATTAATTATATATTTTTACTTAAAAATACATCCACGTTAAAATAATTACTTGAATTAAAATGTCAGTTTTTAACAAGAATGCAGTATTTTTCACTATTCATCAAAAAAAATTCAGAAAAATTCCAAAAATGAACCCTAAGAAAATTTAGAGATTAAAAATAAAAAAATAAATAATATTTTTTTAAAAAATAATTATAAATTTCATAATGTGGTTTTTATTATTCATAACTACTTCTTAAATGGACAGTTTGATAGATCATAGTGTGCTTGAACTCGGTGCTGCATGCACCACAATATATTGAATTTATTTAAAAAGGACCATTCAATTAAATCATGGGGCATTACATTGTCCCATAGATCAATAAATTGTGTCCTCACAATTTTAGAATTCAGGTATGGTAACTATAGATTAACTATTCAAAATTATATTATTAAAATCCAACACCGAAATAAGGGATGATAAAAAATCCACTTTAAAATAAAGAAAGATATTTACAAAGGTTACCAGAGATAAAAAATACAGGGGTTCCATGTATGAAAACATGGTGATGAAAGAAAACTTTAACCATCAAATTTTGATGGAGAGTGATAAAATACAATATTAGGAGAAAGTTAGCAACCAAAAATCTATAAATCTATGACGATATAAGGGACCATTTGATTCATCATAAAATGTAATAGGATATAAATTTTGGTTTCAATATACATTCCCTATAATTGATGAGTTATTTTAATATTCAGATATGAACTTACTGGATTTTTTTTCATTATCAAAAGAATAATCTCATCCTTTGGTTTTTCTGTGATCTTTTTTATCTTTATACCTTACACCAGGAAATGATAGATCAAAAGTAAATTTTCACACATAAATGACCTTTGAAAATTTATAAGGCCCAAAAGTATTTCCTTAATCCTCTAAATATTTACTGAAACCAAAAAGGATATCCCAATGTATAAAATAAATCATAATTTGACCTCAATCAATAATATATAATGTTCATCGTAATCCAATCCAACTTTGAGACTCATCCAATATAATATTGTCCAAATTAATAGTATAATAAAGCCACTAAATTTCTATAATAAATCTTAACATAAAATTCCCTAAATAATGTAATGTTTTTTATAGTTATATAACATACATGTGAATACATTTAACAAGTATTATATTAAAACATTGTAATAACAAGAATTTTCATGAAACATTATTGAATAAATTTGTGCTTCCTTATTAATTTGGTAAAACATAGAATATTAGATATATTCCTTAAATAAAAAATGATGTAAAATCCAACAATGATGTAATAAAATGATATTTAAACAAACCATTAATTAGTTATAAGGTAGTCAATAATATCCAATTTACTTTACCCAAATCAATCATATCATTATTCCAACATCATTATCTCTGTATCATAAATATATTAAGGGTTATCATTCCCTAAAACATATGATTTCAAAAAAGATAAATTTATAAATGAATCACTTTTTATGGTACCATTGAATATAAATTCTCAAATACTTTATGAAATATTAATATAGTATATTCCTTATATATTCAATAATTCTTATAACCATCACATCATTGATAAAATACTAAATTGAGAGAATTCCCAACATAAGAATATTTATCATTATTTTTCATCCATGGTATTAAAATAGTCTTTATAGTGATCCATTTTTCTATTTTGGGGTATATTCCATTGATGCATGAGACATTGATTATCGTAGTTTCCCATCTCCTTGTTAAGGAATAATTTCACATTGAAAATTTCTTATTTCCCTTATGATCAAAAACATGGTACCATTTATCTCCACACATATAACCAACTCCCATTCCCTATAAGCAATCACCATGGTGTTTCATTCCACAATTAACACATGTGGGAATTTACTTATTTCCCTTCTCCATTTATCCAAACATTTCCTAGATATATTTTTATTCCCATGATTACTTTGGAAGACATATTATTTAGAGTACTCTTTACCTATCTATTAATCACATGATATTATGTCCTCTTATGATTAGAATGCATGGGTGATTATTTCTGTTCAAAATATTGGATTAAGTCTATGAAATATATGATTCTTTTTGTCCTCTTTGTAACACATGCATTGGTGAGGTTAACATTTCTTTTACTAGGTTCCATTTCTAAATAGAAACACATACTAGGTTATATCATATCATATTTTATAATAAAAAAATGAGACAAATTCTAGACATAAATTGATGATTTAGGCAAATCTAGACTCATAATAATAAAATGGGTTTTGGGGACATATTTACTTTTAAATCCCTCATCATTATTTGTAAAAAATGTGAATTATCCTACGAATATCCTTCAGTTGTGTCAATACATGTGTTATTTAAGGCATATTGTCATGTACTGGGTTACCTTGAGTTGGGCTTGAAACACTTTATTAGTGTTATTACTCCTAGGTACATCTCTGCCAGAACCACTTCCACTTGCAGTATCCAAACATGGATGTATTTTCTAAAAATACCCACATAATCTCTACATTACCAAAATACATGGAGGTTCTACTATACTTATCATCAATGTTTATATTTGAGTTATTTTCCTTAATCACTTTTTATTAAATCTAGTTACCAAGGTTTTTTATAAACATTCTATGTTACCAATTGTAACACCCTGACCTCAGGACCATATATTATGTGTGTTAATTTAATAGATTTTCAAGATTACAATGATAAAATATCGAAGGACTGATTAGTTTAGAAGTCTTTGAAAATATATTACATACATGATCCTTTAATTACAATTCAAAACATAAAATACAACATACAAAATCCATTGAAAATACCCTTATTCTCTTAGCTTTACCCTATATATCATTCAGAATACCTATCTTGGAATCCTGGGAAATTAAAACATAAGAAAGTGATGAGATCATATACTTAGTAAGGGTAAATAATATAGTAAAATCTATCATAAGTAAGCATACACTTTTAAAGAAAGGTATAAAACTAAAACTCATGCCTTTTAGACATAATCCTGATCATAATATATAAATAATAAGTCAGATATTTAAATTTAAACATTCACATCGATAATATTCTAGAATAATAATCACATGTAATATCAATAAATAATCTCATAATGAGGTAATTAAAAATTTTGGACTTCTAAATCACACTGTCAAGGCCTCATCCAATATATCTGAAAAATAAATGGTTTAGGCCTCACCTAAATCCATGTCTAAAAATAAATTGGCAAGGCCTCAGACAAGCTCATAACAATTTTATCTTATGAAACCTAATGATGCATCGAGGGGCTATAGAGGTACTCACCCATCCATTACTAGGTCCAATGAATTCCTCTTATCAAAGGGGTAAAACATAAGTAATATAAACATTTGTATTAAAACGAGCATTTGAAATGTGAATTCGTAAACCATAAACTATGAATGGTAACAAAATAACAAATCCACAGTCAAACTAAACCCTAAAACATTGAAGTAAAATTGTAAATGATATCATAATTTGTCAGACTAAATCAATAAAATGATTCAAAAAATGATATTGACTTAGATTAAAATATTCTAATAAAATCATAAAAATTTCGTGAGAAATATACACTTTTTTATGTTGGGTTAATTTATTCAAAACCCACACGTTTTTAAAATAATACATTTAAACAGAGATTTTTAAATCAAGGTATCTCGTAACACTTTGATCCATTTTATCGAAATTTTATAATTAAAATTTTATGATATTAATCTTCTTATAAATAAATCCATAAAACACATTCTGGAAACATGAACATGAATGAAAAAGATTTAGAAAAATAAATATTCCAAACTTTTAATTTGATGTTTTATTTAATGTTTTCCTATATAAAGCCTTAAATATATACCTTATAAAAACATTTTTATGAACCATAGGCATGGATGATAAATATATTATAGTAAATACATACGTATAAACAATCTAGGATAATAATGAGATTCCCAAATTAACCCTTACCTTTTGACTGATTTCTTTCAAGCATGTATGAAACTCATTTAAAGTGGGTTTTTAAATATTACTAACTTGTATAAAAATCATAATAATATTTACAATATCATATATTATTCATTTATGACTTTATATTAACCTTTTATAAACAATTACAAGTTAATGTAACATTCTTGTTAATAACTGGCTTATTTATCATACGTGTTTTCACATGTTATTCTTGATATTATAACATAGATAATGATTTAATTACAAAAATAATGAAAAAATTATTTATATATCATATATTTTCAATATATAAATATATTAATATACAAAATATATGGAATGAAATACACCGTTCATAGAGATGGTAGGTCGTACAAACAGATGAACGTTGTTTCCATTTTCAAATCATATTTAATGGAAGAAAGGAAAAGACATATATATATATATTATTCTCGTAGATTTATTATGTCATATATTTCTGAATAATTTGTTATATATATTTTTATAATAATTATTTAGTGGTAAACATGGAAAATGAAACTCATCACGTCATGAAGATGTAAAGTCGTATATACGCAGGAGCGACAATATCATTCCCTTAATTGTTAAATTGTATTGAATTGGATACTATATTAATTATAAATAATATTTCTCATATAATATTAATTATATATATAAATTATATTCCCCTATATACACATCAAAAGAAAATTATTGATGATAGAAAAATTACACCATGGTGTGGAGACGGTAAGTCATACATACGCACACATGGTGATATTATTATTCATAGGATGGATAAAAGGAGGAATATTCTTATCCCAATGTCATAAAAACATATCAAAAAATATATGATACCATATTTATAACTTTATAATGGAAACAACATGGGAATAAAAATTATAAGAAGAAAACAGATTTAATTGAATCGGTAAAACAATTACCTCTTCTTTGAGTATATCCTATTGATTTTCACAAAAGGACTTCATAAAATGGATTTTTTAATAATTTATGGTATCAAGGGTGATGTGATAGAATTTTTCAAGAGATATGGGTAGGGTCTATTCAAGTCAATGGCCTTTATAGGTGTGAACAATAGTGGATAGGTGGCCTTTTATAAAATAGGGGAAGGGTGCTTTAGGAAACTACAAAACTATTAATTTACTATAAATTTATTTTTTATTTAAAATAAATCCAAAGTGAGTTATATATAATATGATATTTCTAAGGGTTGAAATTATCTCAAATAATAAATTTTATACATGTTTGGTCACAAATATAACTTTATTGTTTGGCTTTAACTCTTAGTCAAACAATTTAACTCTTACCGTGACACCTTTTCTTTATTACACTATAGGGTTAATATAGTTACGATAAAATTCCAAAAGAACCACAATTGGAAAATTTATTACATCTTAAAAATTATTGTAGTTAGTTGGACTAAATATATATTTTTATGAATTATTTATCATTTAATAAAATATTATTTATTTTAAAATCTCTTTTATTTCAATTTTGACAGTATTTATTACAAGACTATTTAAAAAACAATAAAAATATGATTCCATTAAAAAAACTTCATTAAAGAATCTCGAACATGTCGTAGGAATAAAAAATAATCTTGGATGGCATAAAATATTTCAAATAATATTTATTTTTATATTATTAATATTATTTATTTGGTTCTTCTTTTAAAATATCAGTTATTCTGTCTCACAAATTAATTTAATTTTATATTTTATAAAATAATAAATAAATTTTCATTATTTAGATAATAAATTTATATTTTTAATTAATATTTATATTTGACCATGTCACTTATATTACCTAATATAAATATATATATATATTACTTGCTGAAAACAAAAGTATAACAAAATTTAATTTTTATTAAATATAATATCATAAACATATTAAATTCATCCATGTAAATATAAATGGTACCAAAAAAAATATAAAGGGATTATTTTGGTCAAAAATACTAGGACTTGTGTTAGGGTAATTTTAATATGCATATAATATTACTTTTACCCTTAACAACCTTATTTACCATTAACTATGGTAAAAAAATAATGTTAATATTCACAAAAATTATTTTATTTTATTTTACCAAAAATTTCATACTAATTACAACTATATATATCTATTTTTCAAAATTATGTTTATTAAAATGGAAGTTTTTTTCAGGATAATCTATTATATATTTCGAAAAGTTGGGTAACAGAAATGTTTAAAATTTCAATAAATTTTTAAATTTAATTCTATAATAAAATTAATTCTAATGAACTAAATTGAAATAATATACTTATTATTTATCAATTTTTACTTAAAAATCAATTTAAAGTAAAATAATTATTTAAATGAAAAAGTTATTCTTTAACAACAACACTGTATTCTTCACAACTCATCAAAAATAGAATAATTTCATAAAAATACAAAAAAAATCACCCGAAGTTAATTTTGATATTATGAATTCAAGGATAATGTATATTTTAAAAATAACATGTGTAAATTTCATAATGTGATTAATAGTGTTCATAACCACTTATTATATTTCCATTTTGATATAGCATAGTTTTCTCGATCTCAGTATTGCGTGCAACAGAAGCTATTGAATTTATTTAAAATGAAATATACCATGAAATATTAGGGTGTTCAAATAAGGGTATGATAATAAAGTCATTTTTAATGTTTATAACATAAGAATATTCACACCTACTAATACATGGACCATGAAACATGGAAACATGAAAAAATATTTCATAATGGCAAGAGTTATTAGAATCATTAATTATAAGCCATGTGATATCAATACTGATCCAAGTAAGGATTTATGACCATTTAATTAATAATAAAATTGTATTAGTATCTTGGAAAATAATCTTCAATGAAATCATACAAATCTCAGTATAATAGAAAACCTATATGGCTGAATCAAAATATTATTCTATTTATAATATAATCTTTACCTAATGAATTTGAGCACTATATGGGGACACCCATCAAATAAGGTATATTGTGTTGACCCACCTCTAACTGGGTGAACCCATCATATAAAAATATCTATAAAACATAAATAAGGTACAAATAGCATCTTTTTCGTCAAAAAAACTCATAAAACAATCATTATCCCTTTATAATTTAATAAATTCATGTAAAAGTTATAGGTTCCTTGAAAATACCTTTAAAACATTATTAACCCATTGAAATGAAACAGGTTCAATAAAAATATATTTAAAACCTGATTAAATCATGTATAAGAATCAGGTTCATTAATAATATCTTTAATACATGACTAACCCATAGGAAATAAATTGATTCCATAACAATCTCTTTGAAACATGATTAACCCATGTAAAAAATGGGTTGCATAAAAATTTATATGAAACTTGAATAAAAGATGGAAAAGAAGTAAGTTCAATAACAATATCCTTGAAATTTTTTTAACTAATTAAAAGTATATTAGTTTCATAATAATCTCTTCGAAACATGATTAACCAATGCAAGAGAAATGACTTCCAAAAAAACTACTTCAATAAATCATACTTTATCCAGTGAAATAATGAGGATGGCATAATAAATAATATATACTGATTGTAGAATAAGTAACAAAATGACTTTATTTTTTGACTTTTTTGAGTGGTAATAAAATTAAAATATCTTTACAAAATTTATGAAATGAACCTTTGTGCTTTTGAAAATAAATTTCAAAAATAAAAAATTCACAAATTCTTATTAAAAGGTTTTTTGGAAACAACAAGATAAAAATTTAGATTAAAATTCAAGGAAAATTATTTATATGATATTATGAAAATACATTCATGTTATAAATGTCAAAAATAAACATTGTTTTCAAAATATTTAGATTAATTGAGACAATGGTGACTAATTTCTCAAATATAAGGAAATTTCCTTTTAAAACCTTTTTATAGAAGGTAAAAGATCATGTAAAATGGCTTTAAGAAATAATTTATTTTTATAACAGAATGATTTTTAAAATATTTTAGATAACACATATATGAACGAGAAAGGTACCCAATCTGAATGAAAATATAAAATCGGTATCACTTAGAAATGAATTTCTCCATATTTCGTCAATAATTATAAATGAAAATGAAAATAAAACATATTTAGCATATTAATAACTAGTGGAGAATAAATATATGTGGTTCAGGGAAATTATATATTTTGATTTCCTCCAAATTATCCTTTCATTTATAGAATCTGGAGATGAAGGAGATTATAACATAAAGCCCTTTCCTCTTGGGTGACTCTTGAATCATAATATCTATATAAGAATAACATTAAATAATATATAAAATATCATGAAATAAGTATTTTCATGATATAACAGGTCAAGGTTATGTATATAATCCTCACAAATGAATATTGTTCCATATCATAAATGTATATCTGAAAGAAAGAGAATTTGAGAGGAATAACCCTTATAAAAAATAATCAATTGAATTTGATAATTAATCAATGCATCAATTATGTGTATAAAATTCAAATACACATACAACTAGTGTAAATAAAAAATTACATAATCAAAATTTATGACACACATATTCATCAACTATCAAATACAATAATGATTTAATATATCTCAATGAAAAGAATTTGATTTAACAAATTGTTTTACACAAAGGTAACCTTCATGTCAAATACTTTTGGATTAATTAATTTAAATTTAAACCAAAAATATTATTTTCTATTAATGATTATAGATATTACATATAAAATGGTTTTTATATAAACCAAACAATATAAAAAAATAGTGAATATGATTATGTCTTTTAAAAATATGAAGTGGGATGAGAAAACCCTTTTCTTGAGTCTATACTTTCCATGTATGTCCTTTAACAACTACATAATAAACATATTTTAATTATTTTAATTTTAATAAACTATTCCACTATCAGGATAATAAACTTATAAAATTTATTTTATTTCATTATAAGAAAATATTTGATTAATTAATTAGTTAAGTCCATAATGAATGTTTTGATGATGTTTGGTTCACTATTTCAAAACAGCATTGGTGTGATTCTTGTTCTCATAGATGTCATTATTTAAATATCTCAGTAATAATAATAATCCATTAATTATCATATTTATTCATCAATTATACTTTAAAAAAATCATTATAAACTGTTATGAAAAATGTAATATGTTACGACAATAGAGACAGTGGGTCATTTGCATATGAGTAACATTTTCATATTTCCATAATCATTATGAAAATAATATTTGTATTACTTTATATTTATATAATGATAAAAAATTTCATCAATGAAATATTATTTCATTATATATAATTATATAAATAGTTCCTATTATGTGGTCAAGAAAATATGAATCATATCACTTCGTGGAGGCGGTAGTCCACACGAACATGAAAGTTGTTATAATATTTTAGATTAAGAATTTAAATGATATATTATATTTTAATATTGATAAATATTTCATTATAATAATTATAATGTAATTTATATATCATATGTTCATTAACATTATACTTATTACCTTCCATGTAAAGTGTTGGTGAAAAATTAATCACATCATTTTATGAGGTGGTAGTCAGCCATACACAAGAATGATGTTACAATATCCCACATGGAATGGAAAGTAAAATTTATATGCTATATCATAACTATATAATTATAAATATTTTTACCAATATAATATATATATTTCAAAAACATCATTAAAAAAATCCATGAGATGTGAAGATAGAAAATGAATGACATTAGTTCACAATATGATAGTTCGTTATACACATGAATGATGATTTTGTATCGCATTTGATTGAATTGTACAAGGGGTTTGGTTATTATAGTAATATAATAACATATAACTATATTGGTTATTATTTTTTTCATAAAATAATATTTGAATAATATTTTAAGGATGTGATTTACCAAATATTATAAAAACACATAGATATAAATTTTATATCTTCTTGGACAACCTCTTTAAGATTATTCCAAAAGTTTCACTACAGTGGATTTATGACCAAACCTAGGATTATAGGAAGAGTTAATATATTTTGGTATATTATATTTTCAGTTATTGACAGAGAAAATTGTTTGAAGGTTTGAAGAAGAGATGAGAGTGAGTGTCCATTTATATGTGAGGAGAGTGGCACACAAGTAATGTTTTAAAATAAAAATGTATACCCTTTCTTCAAATTCCAAAAGGATTAAAAATATATAATTAATGAGAATTATACATGATAAGTTAAAAATATGCGTATAAAATAGTTTTATAAAAAAATACAACATCATTTTGACCATAATTGTTTTTTCATTAACCCCCCGAACACTAATCTTCATCTTAACCATGATAATTTATTTTTACTATTTCCCATATTCATTATGGTTAAAAAATTATTTTTACCTAATTTAAACATATAAATTATTATTATTATAAATACAGAAACCAATTTACGAAATTATATTTAATAAAGTGGGAAAATATATTTTAAAATGAAACCTGTAGGCATGATTAAAAAGTAGTTTTTCAAGAATTGTATTTTTTTAAGGAAAAGATGATTTTATATTAACTCAACGAATAATATTATTGTATAAATATCAATTAATTTTTATATATAATATATATATATATATAATTTAAATCATTCCTCATTAGGTATTTTATAATTAATTAAAAATTGTAAAAATTAAGTACATTAAAATCATTTTCCAAAAAATCTTGTTTTTAATGCCAAAGACAAACTTATGATAAAATATAATATTATATCTATTAGAATAAAATCTATTGTATTAAATATAAATAAATTATTCTTATCTTTCTTCAAATAATATTCAAAAGATAATGGTACTTTTAAAATTCAAAATTAGTTAAAAATAAAGGGAATTTTTTCAAAAATCAATATTTTTCATTATTCACTATAAAATCATAATTTTACCAAAAATCCAAAAATTTCAAAGTAAATTTTTTTAATTTTCCAAAATAATTTCAGTTTATGAAGTAATTTTTCTAAATGTTTCTAATATTAATTAAAATATTGTTAGATGAAAAGTAAAAAAATCAATTTTGATGAATTTTTTTTCAAAAAATAAAAGTATTTTAGAAAAAAATTATTGACTAGTTACAAAAATTATATCAATAATTTATATTCAGTAGAAAATTTATATATAAATATATATTAATCTAATAAATACTATTCCTACTCACCAACTCAATAGTTAGGATATAATGGTTATATATATCATGAGTTATTTAATCTCGGTGTTGCATGTAAAATATGTTATTGAGCGTATTTTTATTTTATATAATCATGAGTTATTATAATTAAGGTTTTCCCATATTTATATTTTTCTCATTTTATATTCTTGATCAAGTTGGGATGGTAGCATATTTCTTGGCACTTTCTATGAACATCTATCAAATTCATGACCTATTCTATGTTTATCTCAAGAAAAATACATGCATGATCCATCACATATTATAAAATCAAGGGTAATACAAATAAAAATGATATTTATTATGAATAAAAACTAGTCTAATTCTTGTATAATAGATATAAATTTCTTAAAAACCATACTACTCACCTAAAAAATGTTCTCATGAGGAATCATAAATTCAATGATATACTTTGGAACCTGGGAATGTAATGAAATAGAGAAATCCTCATTTTATTTTGTTTTTGGGGGACGGATTTCATGGGAAAAAATATTTTTAGGGGCTTAAAATGTAACAGCCTAACATTTTAGAATATACTTCTTTTTAAATAATTTGATTTCTTTGATAGCATGTCTTACTAGGAACACTGAGTTTAGATAAATTTTGATATGATATTAAAATATAACATGTGATAGCTGTCACGATCATATTATATTGGTGTGTATAAAGAGGAATAAGTAACTAATGAAAATACTATCTTTTCGTATGTGTAAAATTATATCAATTTTTATCAATTAATTAAAACTAATATTACAAATAATTTGAAAATTATAATATTAAATATGTTTTATTTGACAAACTATTTTTATACATGTAAGGTATTTTTGTATTAATAAATTTAATTAATCACTTTTTATGAAATATTTTAATGAAATTTATATATTATATATTTAATTAATCACTTTTTACGGATAGAATTTTCTTTGTCTAAAATATGATTTTCAACTTGTTTAGCATGATTATTTTTAAAATTATTTTTAGTCAATTATAAAATTCAAATATTGAAAAAAATAATTCATATTTCTAATAAATATTCCCTAATTTTGAAAATAGGCTCCTTTTATTTGTAGGCAATATTAATAGTAATCGTGGTAAAATTTATCACCTCAGTAAAGTGTAAATCAGGAGAATCATCATGAAAACAAAGTGTTAAGGTCAACATTTTTCATACCAATTCATATTGTATGTAGTTAATTTTACCCTTATCACATGACGATTTGAAATTTATTTTTTTAGAGCCACATGTCAATAAAAATGAACTATATTATTTTTAAAATAAAAAAAGTTACAAAGTGTCACCCTCTTAGTTATAGATATCTCTTAAGTATTTTGGTAGGGATAAAAGAATTTTATGAATGAATATAAATTTCTATATTAATAATAATAAAATTATATTAATGAAGGAAGTTTCATTTTAATTTTTAGTAATTATATAATTATATTAAATTCGTATGCAATACCGAAACAATATTTACCCAGTGAATAAAAAAATAAAATAAATGATCTTAAAAATATTAAAAATAACATAATTTGACATATATATGGTTATCTTAATGTTTTATATAAATAAAACATATTAGTTATTTGAAAAATGATTAAATTTGAATTGCATATTTTTATTATTGTCTTTTAGGTCAAATTAAATGAATATTTAAAAAATTGAAATATATGATATTTTATAGTAAATATTATTTTTAAAATGATTTAAAATTCATAAAAAACATAAATTGTACAAAAATACTTTTATATAGTTAAAAACATCATAAATGGTCCTATTATGACTCAATTTTCCATTTATGGTATCATTCTTAACGCTTTATTATTAAAATTTTATTATCAAGTTTAGGGTCAAAAATATTTTAATACATGATTAATAAATAAGAAAATGATAAAAAAGTAAAAATAAAATTTCTACATTTCATTGAATGATATTATTTGAAACCTAGACACTATTACATTGATTTAAGGCCTATTTGGAACCTTTTTTATTTAGAATTACTTTATTATATTTTAATAGATTCCAATTGTGTCCTCTTCATCCCGTATAAAAGGACTCCACTCCTTTCTCATCCTTGAAAACATTGATCCATCTATCATTATAATACCATACCAAAATACATTATAATATTACTTATCCAAATTATTTAGTTTATGCTCTTTCTAAAATACCAACCCTTGGATCCTTATTAGAAGATCTAAAGGAGTTGTTCCAATAATGACATAATCACCATAATTGATCCCATTATTTTTATTTATTCTTTTACATATTAATAAAAAAAATATAAAATATGTTTCCTAAATATAGAAAAAATATTACTATATTTATTAAAACACATTTATTCTTACTCTCTCCATCAAATGGGAAGTGAAAGTATCGCTCAAGCATACGTACAACTTATCATCTCCATGTAGTGATAATTTTTTTTGCATCAACATGATTCATGGATGTTTATTATGATATTATTGTCAATTATATGTAATTTTAATAGAATAATTATTATTCTATATTTATTATATAACATCTAACTTATTACCTTCTAAAATGGTGGAGAATGATAACATTTCTCGTGCGTATATGTGGACTCACACATACAAGATGTGATGTGATTTATATTTAATTTCTATTCTATTTTAATGGTAATAAAGATTTATTTGATGAATTTATATGATATATATGATATAACAATCATTCAATAAGTGTAATTTATTATTTAACTCTCTTTCATTCAACCCATCAAAAAGTAAACACAACATTTTTCTTTATGTACATGCTACTATATCTATGAAAGGTGTAATTAATGTTTCTATATCTAAATTCTAGGGATGAATATATATATACATATATATATTGATTAAATATTATATTTACATAATTTATAACATTATAGATATTATAGAACCATGATCAATGTATAATTAAAAAACTACTCAAATGAAAAAATCATGATTAAAAAACTAGTTATCATCATAAAAAATGATTTCAATAAGGAATTGTTAATAACATGATTTTAAGATGTTGTAAGGGGATCAAGTTTGAAATTAAAATTCTATACATGTCTATTTTAATAAATTATAATAAATTTAAATTTATTACATAGGAGGATAGTGAACTTTTGAAATAATTCAAACTCAATGTAAGGGACTGTAATCTCAAATTGTCTTCTTTGAAGCATATATAATGTCATGTACCAATACTATTTTATGAGGTGTATATAATGAAAATTGAAATTTTATATAATTATTTTTCTTATTTTCATTATATTAAAATTTTAATTTTATTTTATTCATTCATGGTGCTTATAATTCAAAAGTTACCAAAGAGGAAATGATTTTATGTTGCAATATCATTATTTATATGTAATGTTTGTGATTTAGTTTTCGTTGATGAAATATTATGATATACCTCTAAATAATCACATAAATTTTATTATTCTCAATTTAATTCTATATAATACACGTTTTAATTCAATTTCTACACATGAATTTGTCAAGAGAGTGAAATAATTATTCAAAGGAAATGAAACTTTATTTAACTCATCGATTGAAAATATGTTTCTTCCATATCCATTTTATGAAATATTTTCTATAATTTTTTAGTATTATTTAATTCGTTTTAAATATATTTTCTTCCATTAATTAATATTTAAAAAAGTCTTTAATATGAATTTTTTAAACATTTTCCATATAAGGCACTTTTTGACTTCTTAAAAATTGTGAATGGAGTGTTTTCTTTTATCTTATTTTTCATGAAAGAATTTTCTAAATTCAATTAATAATCAATTATTTAAATATTAATTTTTATTTTTTTAAAATTTATTATAAAATATACTTCTTTCTTTAATATTTTGGAAATTGTTTCAATTAAATTAAGATATTTCAATGTGAAATGGGCATTTTTCTCATCAAATATTATGGTGTCTCTTTTAATGTAATTTTATCTCTATGAAAATATAAATTAATGTTACTTATTTTCTAATGTGGATGTAAAAAAATCAAATATTTATTTTTCTTTCTTTTTATATATTATGATTATGATTATAATACTTTTATGAACCACATTTATTTTCCATTATTTATTCTATGATGAAAACATGATTTTTTTTGGAAACATGTTTCTCTCCCATGGGTTATGCAGTGTTAGGATGTTTTTTAAACCCATTTCATTTCATGGTTTAGGATATGTTGAATTCTTTAAAATATTATTACACACATCAATATAATTTTAATTACATGATAGGTGGGCCAGAAATTATATAGTTCTCAAATGCATTGGGTAATGATTGATATCTCATAATATAAATAGGATTGTATTGGGGAGTGTACCTAGTTAATTAAGGGGATCTATATACTATGATAGTCTTGGGAGTGAACCATGGCTACTACGATGGATGAGGAAGGGAACTAAATATTATATAATAGTCTTGGAAGTGATCCTTGACTACTAAGAAATGATTTTGAATGCTTATGAATATTTCAAAAAATCATATCTTATGAAAATTTTATTCTATCAGGACTCATGTTATATTATTTTTATTTGATTTATGTATTTTGATCAATATATATTTATTACATGAATCCAGATTATGTTATATGATATATAGGGTATGGTTTTCGAATGTTATTTTCATATTCTCATACTATTATTCTCATGTTATTTTCATATTCTCATTGATATCTCCCTTGTTTACCCATAATAATAATATAATATCACCCATTATTATGTTTCATATTTCCCTATGTTATGAAGAAATTTATTAAGTATTATATATCGATGAGCGGTATGAGTTATGAATATTTTAGAAGGCTTTGCTGAAGACAACTTATGAACTAATTGATTTTATATCCATGTATTAAAATATAATATACCAATATGATTCTTAATGATATAATTCTTTTATGTATATACTTTCATCTAAAATTATGTAAAATTTATGGATGAAAACTATGTGTCATTATATTTCTTCACCTCCCATTTTAATTTATCTTTAAAATCAACCCTAATTACATGTCCTAATGTCCCTTACATGAGCTCTAGCCTCTCGTCACCATATAATATAATAACTTCTCAATTTTAGATAATTATATAAAGATAAAGTTAAAAGTCTTGATGTAGGAAGTTATGCGAAGGTGCAAAATACTTTTAGAAATTGTTATGTGGTTCATCTCAAAAAATACTTCTTTGAGAAACGATATCTATTGGGATCCTAAATAATTTTAAAGGGTGTATATACATACAATTGGATAATTAATATCATGTATCACCCTTATTAATGGTATTTTATATTGAACATCATTCTATCTTTCCATCAAGGGGTTTTTATTAGAATGTTCTTATGTGGTAATGAATTTTTTTTTAAACTCTCATTTTAAGACTTGTTTTTCTTCATTCACAAATTTATATTTATATAGTTTTTATGATTCAAAATTTATATTTTATTTACAAATATCATATATTCATAGAATTTGAGGTTCATTTTAAATATATTTCATCTTAAAGGTTTATTATAAATATGATACTCAAGTCATACCTGTTTTTACATTTCAAGTTACTCTTCCAATGAGTCATGAGAAATTTTATTGATTTTGATCATCCAGGTATCTGTTTCCTACAATTAAATTTTCAAATGTTAGATTAAAATTTTTTATGAGGATATTACTACTCATAATTAATTTTATCCACCCTGATGAAACACTACCTCATATAAAATCATGATGTTAATAAGAATATCGCATTTACTTTTCAAAGGATATTTTTCCCTTGTCCATATTTTATCTATAAGAAGTATAATCTATTACCAAAATATGTTTCACCTCAATTGAGCTTCAATATTCTCTTAAACTATTTCTAAATGAATGATTTATTATCCTTTTCATTATGTGAATTCCATAATATTATATTTAAATAGTTTTTACATCTTCCACATGGATAGTTTTCAAAAAGATTACTTCTAGGTAATGTTATGTATATTTTAAAAGTTTCCCATAAGTATTTTTTAAAAACATATCTTCATCTATATTGAAATTATTTAGAAAAATAAATGAACTTATTTTTAACATTTTCCATATGGGTAATTTTTTATGGAAGGAATATGTTTTACCCATTTCCATGTGAACATATCTTTATATCACTTTTTAATTTTAAAAGAGACTACCACTCTACACTCTTAAATTTTCAAAATGGATATTATTATTCTCATGGTTTAATAAAAACTTCATTTCAAAAAAATTCAAAGTAAAATAGAAATAATTATTTCAAAATAAATTTTCATAATGATTCTAATAGTGATCTTAATCTATTTGTTACACATGATCAAGGGTATTATCCAAATAATAAACTCCACCTTATTTTTCTAGACCCTATATTAAATAATCTTTTACTGTTATCTTATGATCCATCTCTACTTTTTTATTTCTTGATAATAAATGTTTATATGAATTATTTCTTTCTTATTCCTACCGCTATGAATTCCCAATGTTCCAGTATATAATGTATGGGTGTAAACTAAGGTTCCCATTATATTGTTTGATTGTTAAATTATTGTTCAATACATATACCCACTTATTATACTATGTAAATATCATAATCATATCATCATTTTTGATTGGTATTTACCTAGAATTATGTTTAATTCATATGATACCCATTTAATTTCAATTTTTTTATCATGTAATTTTTATTTGAATAAATCCCAAATTTCTCTATAGTAAACCACAATAAAATTAGATAGAACCAATTATATTTCTTTTCTTATGATATGTTGATTTAAATCATGTTCCCTTAATATGAATTATTTTTTATTATGATGTGTGTGCACAAAAAGTGATCCAACACATTATGAAATTTAAATATCTGATGAGAAGTTATGAATGGTATTATGTAGTAAACATAATGCTTTTTGATGTCTTAGGGTGTAATCCTAGTCATATTATAATGTCCTAGTGAGTAAACCTTGTAATATGATAAAGAACAAGAGAGTAGTCCTTAAGATATAATTATTATTACCATGGGATTAATCCTTAGAAAATGTTTTTGATATCATATTTAAGTTGTTCCATATTACAATGATTACATTCACATATTTTATGATCATTTTTAAACCCATGTCTTTATGATATCATTTCATTATTTTATTCTCTTAAAATTAGGATCATTCACATTATGATATCATATTATTCATATCCTCCCTCATTTTATAATTTATTATCATATACCCTTACTAATAATTTGATCTCAACCCATCATATTTTTCTATTTCACTATAATATGAATGAAACTATTTGGAATGATAATCCTATAAGAGTATCATTTTTGAATAATTTATAGGTGATGTTTATGACGCAATATAGAATGAATATTTTACTATATGGTGGAAAATAATGTTTCCATTTTATTAGAATGATTGATATTTATTAGTTATTTCTTTATCATAACTCACTAAACCCTTAAACATAATGGTCCTTATATTGTAAATGTGATAAATATGTTGTAATCATTAATATGTATCAAATCTACTATTTTATGTTTTTTTGATTTTGATAAAGGATTTTGGATCATGGGTATGGGGGTGCTAAATTTATCTTGTTTGGAATGTTTTAATTTATTTTTATACCCCAAATAGTAGATAAAAGGATAAATGGGCTCATTAAGATATAAAAACTTATTAACTTCATGGAGAATTCCTGAATGTTCTCTAATGTGGGACTGAAAACAATGAATCTAATCACATTATTTACTACAAAACCATCTTGGAAATCTATAAACTCGTATAATTCATATACAAAGGATTGAATAAACTCAAATACTTTATATTATATATGTTTCTAAATAGATTTTAAATCATTTCATTTCATTCAAATGAATCTATTGCCGATATTTTTACTCAATTCACTAAATATTTCAATGGATAAAAGTTTATTGGTGATGACTTTCATAGGGTTTCATTAGTAATAAAAAATATCATGGTCTGGCCAGTCTCTTATGCTCTAAATTTCACTCTATAAAATAAAACGTCAATCAAGAATACAATTCTCAATGAAATCATTATATCCATCATGAAAAATAAAAGACACCCAAAAATGAAAAGTTGTCAATGAAATAATGGAATACTTAAAACCAAGAAGAACCTATATTTTAAAGTAATCAAAGATAATGATTTTCCTAGAAGTGACTCCCAAAATTAATGTGAGATTGAATTCTTGTCTAGAATATTGAACAAATTCATTGAAAATAAAAATTCCATCTAGAAATACAAAAAATCTAAAATAAAAGGTTCATATGTAAATTACTTTGATTTCAATAATATGGATTACATCAATCCATATTGACCTTTAAAAAAATATAATGACTATAGTAAAGGCAATAAGGATAAAACATTTATGACATTTTGTGTAAGAGAAGATTCTATCTCAACATATTAATCAACAATGTCAATTAAAAATTTCCTCATTTCACATCTTGAGGAAGATTATGATATTAGTTCATTAATTTCTCATTCTCTCCTCATCAAATTTCATCAACTCATTAATCCTCTAATTAAGGATCTTATTTTTAGAAAAACGTAACTGAAGTATATTATAATGAAATCATTTCAAGATATAAATAAATCAATAATAACTGAAAATAGTTTCCTCATGAGAAAAAAAATTATAATGGAAAATATCTTTTTTCCAAAATAAATGTATGTTATGTTTATGAAATTAAAAAATCAAATGGATTTTAATGTTTTAAAATCTAAAATCAATGACTCAAATTCCCTCTTTCAAAATAATCCCAAGGTGAATCAAATATCTAAAATATAATTGATTGTTAGTGTCATAAAAATAATCAAGGGTTTAGATTTTCAAATAATTCTGGATTAAAAAATAAAATTTTAATGGATGGTTTATCCTAAAGAAATTGAAAACATTATAAAAATTCAGGCATTTGAATTATGATTGTGATTTTGAATATGATATATACGAAATACTTAATTCTATATATCATTCATCTCATTCAAAATATTCTAAAAAATAGTTTTAGTTTTCAAAACCTTTAATATCCAATATTATTGGACCCAATGTTGTTTTCCAAAAATAAAATGATTTATTAGGTAACACTTTTGGACCCTCCTAGAAAAAAACATTATCTTTAATTTCATATTCTTACAAGACTATTCCATTTACCATCAATGATAAATCATATGGACGATTCTCAAAAAAAAATTCAAATCCTGACGGTATTTGTATAACATTTTCAATCTTGTGCTCATTATTTAATGATAAAATTTTAGTGGATCAAATATATTTCTTCTTAGGGAAATTTTTTACATAATCATTGATCTATATGGGAAATGGTTTTTAAATAAGTTTTAATTTACTCTTAAACTTTTTTAAAGATCTATTCTTTCTCCCTCCCCCATGTCTATTTTTTCTTATTCTTAGTGGGGGAGAAATTATTTATTTTTCAATATTATTTTTGTATATGTTTTTAATTTTTTTTCTAAATAAATTTAAACTTCATTTTATTTATTTTTTTTAAAAAAAAAATTAAACAACTTTTTTCTTTTTAAAATATTGATATTTATTTATATTACTTTTAAATCAAGATAATGTAAAATTCAATTTAAAAAAATTATTTTATATTCTAATATTTACTTTAATTATTCTCTTTTCATTCATTGTGTTATAGTAGTCATTATGGGGTAGTAGGTATCATAAGTTATAATTGTACTGCATATTACCCAAATTCCCTCTAACTTTAGTCTTATATTCTTTCTTCCCTATTTTCATTTTGATAATCATAAATGCATAGTGGTTTTTTGGTTATTGTGTCATAATTTTTTGTCAAAGGGGAAGAATATATTTTATTTTAAATAGGGAATAAATTTCATGGTTTTTTGGGATAGGATGTTTAACTATTAATAATTTTGAATATATTGTTCTCTAATATATTGAATTTCATTGAAAAACATTTTAACTCCTGATTTACACTTTATCTTTTAAAATTATGTTTTTAATCATCAAAAAGTGTAGGATAATTGTACCTATTTCTCACTATAATATTTTTTTAATGATAAATAACACTCATATATGATTCTAACTATTTTCTTTAATTGTTATCCATTTTTTATTTAATATTCCTTAAAGATTATTTGATAAATAAATTGATGCCTTTAAAGAATCAGTTAAGATCCCTTAAATTGTATTCTATATTCTAAATGAATTTTTTGATGTATTTAACGAAGCCTATAAGAACCATAGAAGGTAAATGAAGGATGTGATGGTGGCACTTTTTGAAAAATGATGTTGCACCACCCAAAGCCAGTGTTAAAGATAGTAGCAGCCACATTCTCTAGATATAAAGGTACTATCCAGTGGGGGATTTCCTATATAAATATGTTCTAGATAGGCCATTTTCTACCTAGTGGAGGATATCAAGTATATTTTGGTTTCAAGACCGACCATACAAAGATGAATCAAATGCAGTCAAAAAGTCCTTAATTGATTTTTTCCTTATCTTCAATGTCTCCAAAAAATT
The DNA here is from genome assembly GCA_963277665.1 of Viscum album. Taxonomy (NCBI): domain Eukaryota; kingdom Viridiplantae; phylum Streptophyta; class Magnoliopsida; order Santalales; family Viscaceae; genus Viscum; species Viscum album. The sequence goes on along the minus strand of OY728142.1, from coordinate 168,538,558 downwards.
ATATAACATTCATGATGTATTTGGAGCCTCTATATAGAGTCATTGGGTTTTTTTCTTAACGATATACTTTTGAAACAATTCCATGATGAAATTGATGCCAAATCTAATACATTCTCTAATTAATCCTCTCAGGTGTCAATATTTATTTTTAAATCTCAAATACTCTCAATCATTTGTATCTATATTTTTATAATAATAGTATCAAAATTTATAGAGATGTATAAGGTTCTATATTTAATCAATTTTTTATATCTAAAAATTTATTTTCTAACATCAACATATCAAATGATCTCACAAAATCAATTTGTTGGTTGTGTGCTCAGAACAGTCAAAGTGGGATATTTTAATCAATGGGTTTTTTTCCATGACAGTGAAAATGATAGGGAATTTATTATTGGTTTTATATTAAATCCAAGTGAATTAGTTCTTATAATTTCATTAAAACCAAAGGAATTTTATTCATTAATAACCATTAAAACCAAGGTATGGTATTAATAATACACATCTCAATAATTGAAGGGTGGATAGGTACGATCACCTTATGTTTTCTTTAACATTTCTATATTCTCTTCACTTTTAATAATTACATAATCATTTCCTCAATTAATATAAATTTCATAAATTATATACATTGGATATCAAATCATCTTAATGACATAATTAAATTTGATATTTACTTTATAAAAGAGATCAAATTTATAATTTCTTAATTTTTCAGTATCATATCTTTTAAATTTTTGAATTTTCATTCGTATTAATCACTTAAATTATTTCAATGAAATACCCGCATTATATTATATACTCTAACCATAATACCATGGAGTTTTAGGAGTTGATACTTATTATTAATGATCTAATGTAGAAGGGTTTCGTATCGTATAGTGTGTCAATTTGGGATTATTTAAGGTTGCTCACAAATAATGAAACAAATAGTGAAATGTTGTGTACAAGATATTTGATGTTGAATAAGGTAATGTTTATAAACCACTAACATATTCAATTTATAGATGATTTGTTTGACTATGTGAAGGGAACCAAAAGTTTTTCAATGATTTCAATTTGGATTTGATATCATCAAGTGTGGATGAAAGATGAATATATTCAAAATACTACCACCAGATATAGTTACGGGTGCTTTGATTTTGTGGTCATATAATTTGGTGTCATAAACACATGATTTGTGTTCGTAGAGATAATGAAATATATGTTGTCTGAGTCTGAGTACCAATTCATAATCGTTTTAATCAATGACAACCTTATATAATTTATTTCATAAGAGGTTATTATAGATCATATCATAGTTATCATATTTGTTCTTTGACACCACAACTCTATGGAAAATTTTTAAAGTGAAACTTAGATAGGAGAGAAGTGCATTTTATTGATAATGTGTTGTTCCATCTCATTGTGGATAAAGACCCATCAATGATAAATATAGTTGTTTCTTGGGGATTGTCCAAGAATAAAGAAGAGTTTTCATATTACATGGTCTTGAAGGATTTTATAGGGTGTTTGTGTGTAATTTCTCATAAGAACATTTCCTAAAAATAGCCATTTACTAGGAAGTAATAGTATTTAACTAGGAATAATAAATTTCATGAATCCTATAACTATCTAGATGAAATATTGATGAGTTCCCCGGTGCTTTAGTTTTTATAGGAAAGGGTGATATTTGATGTCTTTTTTCAAAGTTACCATCTGGTTTTGGGATTCATATTAATTTATAAAATGGTCATGATCTCATACAATTCTAATAATTTTATTCCCCAGGGGAACAACTATTCAACCCATGATCTAGAGTTAGTAGAAGTTGTGATTTATCTAATGATATATCAACATTACCACATCAGTGAGCACATTGTGGACTTATAAACCATAATAGTCAAAGGGATATCATCTCTCAATGTGATATGAATATTTTTTTAGTGTTGGTGGGTGGAAATTAATCATGATTGTGATTTTGAGATATCAAATATTTCATAGAATGGAATTTTTTTGATGATGTGGTGATTATAAATTCATAGGGATATTTCATTCATTGGTCATTGATGCTTGGATAGGGATAGAAGTGAATGAATCAATGTATTTAGATATAGAGGAGGTCGGTTATATATGTAGTCTTTATTAAATTACAATGGAATCATATTTGATATGGTAGGTGGGGGAGTCTCACCATGGGGACTTAGTGGTAAAAGTGACATGATAATGTGTCAACTTTGATGATACTTTTAATGGCTGGTTATATTATAGTTATAATGTAATATTGTATCCAAATTAGTTGTTCATTACATTATAAATGAGATAGATTACTCCTTGTGATTCATTTATTTCCATTAGTAGTTAATCTAGGTGAGTCTAATATGTTTTGTTGCTTAAGGTGGAATCTTTGGTAGCTTGTGATGATGAATTCATTGTTGGAGATCATGGGTTGATATTGGATTATTTAGTAGTGAATGTAAATTCAATGTTTTTAGAGTTTCTTGAATCCATTGGATGCCCTTGAGTTGAAGTGTTAAAACAAGTTGATGGAATTATTCAGTAGGTTACCTTGTACCCAAGGAGTAACCATTTTTGTTTGTGTGATCATAGATTATCTAATGAAGTCACCCCATTTTCAAGTGGTCCCTGAGTTGAGTGTCATAAATTCTCTTATGAGGCGGTGTGTGTAAAATGTTTTGTGGCTTCATGGGGTGTGGAGGACCATATTTTTTGATGGATATCCTAATTTTACCTTATTATTTGGGGGGGGGATTTCATATTGATTATGGATCCTAGTTTCACTTTAGCACTATTTGTCACACCCTTGCCGTGGATTCCCTTTAATCTTATTTTTTCATCCTTGATCTTGACTTCGGTTTTTGAGTTGTGTCTGAGGTGATTTTCTCTATGAATTTGGAATTATTTTGGGTAGGATACTGGCATAAAATTAGAGAATGGTTATGAGAAATAGTCTACCTTCATAATGAAAATTTTGTGTCTTATACATTGGTTATGACTTAGCTATATATTCAAGTGCAGTATCGTGAAACCCTCCCCATGACATTGTCTGGACTCATTCCCTCTTGGGTAGATGCTACAGTTGGTGCATAATCTAGTAGATAGTTCGGTCAAAATGTATTGACTGAATCATTTATAAATAAAATAATAATAATAAAAAATGATAAGATAAGTTTAAATGGTCTATCCCCTCACCCCTTTCCCATCATCATGCTACCTATCCCCCTCCCTTATTCTAGATGCAGGCTACATATTTCATTTATCCTCTGATTTTTTGTCATTTCTCCAACCATTTCTTCAAGAGATTATTATATGTAATACATTACACTTCTATACCACATTATTAATATTTTTTCTTCTTCCCCATAGTGTTTTTGTTTTGGATGATCCCAATGGTATGGTAATGGTCTATGTTTTTGTACTTTCCTTTTCACATAGATTTTCATTTGCCTTGTGGGGTTCCTTGTACCAGGATATTATATGATTTCACTCTTGCATATAAGGATATGATATTTTCGTTATGTTATCTTTTTTATATTTCTTAGGAATAAATTTAATTATGATTTTTGAGAGTTTTAGTTTCTTTCTTTTTTTGGTGTGTCATATTGATCATTGAAGGTAACATAAATGCATATAAAAATATATACATATATATAAGTACCCCTTATATATATTCACTATTTTTAATATGAATATGTACATTGAATATTTTTCATTTTATATATATGTAATTTCATATATCCGTGTAAGACTGAAAGGGTGAATTTATGTTTTCATCATCAAAGGAAGCATGTTTTGAGGTAGGTCGCCCTTTGTTCAATCCTTTACCTTGATAACCAACATTCCATAGTAGTTTCTAAAGAATATTTTTTTTATTATATATGAATTATATTATATGAATATTGTTTGATATTATTGGTATTGTACATTCCCTTATTCTCATGTTTTCATCTATGATTTTACAACTATATTATTTTTTGAATTATGATTTCTTGATTTTTTTAAAAATGGCCAACATTTTAAATTCTCAAATGTATTTATAATAATATACAACATGTATTTTAAAATTGTACAAGGGTTTTTTGGCCTTATGATAGGGTTATCCAAAAATTCTAAATGGAAATTCTGGTAACCAAGGTGAATAAATGAAGTTTTCTAATTGATTATTTTGTGTTATTTTTGTTTTACAAGATGTTTTTGTGTGCGTAAAATTGATGTGAAAAGGATTTCTTCTATATATTTGGTGAAATATAGTGATTTTTCATTTATAGGATGGATTTGGATGAATGTGTATTTGTGTGTGGATTAATAAAAGAAGAATTTACATGATTTTTAATGTCGGGAGAAGATCTTGAGAATACTATGTACCTAAGAGGGGAGAATAAATACTTGTATGTTGGATGTATTAGAAGGGATCGGGTCTAGGATCACCAATATGATTATTTTAAAACACTAACTAAACATCCTGATGATACTTTTGCAACCACTATAAATTTAGTTTCATTCCCTTTAGAAACAATTATATGAGATGGGATTATATGGTATGGTCACTGAGATTATGAGGATTACAGGACTCTAACTAACGTATCTACTTAGGGATTTACCATTGTTATTTCTTTAATTTTATAGTTATCTTATATAGTAAAAATTTATGATTCCCTTTTTCTTAGTTTCATTTTCCTATCTAGAATAATAAAAATAATGTTTTACTTCCCTCAGATTTATATCACCTAGTGATATGATTTTTCATATTATTCTATTTCACTGAGATTTTTACTTGATTGTCTCTCTTTTATATATACATGGTTCATTAGGAAGCCTCTCACACATTGGAAACTATTTTTTTTAAATGAAATTATTTACTATAGAGATAAATTCTTTCTTTTTTTAAATAAAATGGAAAACCCTGCTTTAATATATTTATATTTTCAAAAATTCAGTAAGTTGTTATATCCTTAAGGGAAATACATAAGGATTAGATTTTATTTTCACATCCCTTCTGAAAAAAATTGTACTCACATCTACTCTACTTTTAATTTTTCATTATTAGGTTCTATCGAACACTATTTATCTCATAGAGTGTGTGTGATTCTATGGTTATGGGTGACTCATAAGGACACATGGAGGTATGAGTGATGTTTATTTTTTTAATATGTATAGTTTCAGGATTAATTTACACAACTAGTGCATTAATTATTAATTCCCTTTAACTTATCTATTTACCATGGGTAAATTCATTCCCAATTGAGTTATATTGTTACCCATAACTGATTCCCAGCCTGGTAGGATTAGGAACACACCTTGTGTCTTGTTTCAAGCTGGCTCAGGTGATCAATTCAGGGTATAATTTTGTTGGTTCATAAAAAATGGCATTATAGTAGAACTTTATTATTTGGAGTCTTATTTAGACTAGAGATATGGATTTCAGGACTCATGAAGTAAGTCATGGATCTTTCCATGATCACATACACTTATAATGTGACCTGATTCACCAAGGGTAGTTATGTTGGCACCTTTTTTGGTTTTGGGTGTATGATTTTAGCATATGATTAAATCGATAATCTTGTGACTGAATGTGGTAACACTAGAAGAGATATGGTGAAAAAATGTCATATTACATATAGTAGAAAACAATGTGGAGCCTGAGTGCAATGTATAATTTCTTTCCAGTGGTTAGTGCATGCTCTGAACATGGTCTGCAAAACCATTTGGTTGGGTTATACATGACAACTAGTTCCTTACGTCAGTTATTTTTGTATGGGTGATTCTTTGGATAAATTTTGGTTGGTTTGAGTGGATATTGGAAGGATAATTATTTCTTAAAATATTTTTTGACTGAAAATAATGGTTTTAGAATGGAAAATAATCTCATAAAATGGGTTTTTTTAATGAGATGTGTGGCATAAAAATAGAAAAATCAGAATTGTGTTTCAGGTTCAAAATTTAATAATTTAAAATGGATTTAGTCAAAGAGGTCATAAAACCTAAAATTAAATTTAGAATCAATTTTGGTGTTGGAAAGGTTTTCTGAAGTGAGAAATGGTTTTTAAATTTGAAATTGAAGGGGTGATTTTAAAAGGGGGACGTTGTTTTTCATGTGGTGATTGGTTTTGAAATGATATTTTGGGTTGAAATGTTGACTTATTTGAGTTTTGGTTGGGTTTTGGTTTGATATTAATTTGTTCTGGTGTTTTCATGTTATTTAGAGTATGCCTCTCAGAAAGGATAAGAAGGATTATAAGGGAGATCTTTTCGTTATTGGGTTTGTCTAGAATCTTAGTGGGGTAGTAGAGTAATGTTCTTATTTTTCATTTCTAGTTTTAGGTGTTAAGAAATATTTTTAGGAGGATATATAGTGGATTTATGAAGAAAAATGTGTATCTAGGTCTTTCTAAACTATATATATCATGAAGGTGCATGTTGTCATGGGAATGATTGATGGATGTCGACTAGATCATTTATTTTTTTAGTTCAACTATGTTATCCTTCGGCACTATATGTCATGTTGAGGATCTTATCATGAATTTAAGAATTGATGTGTCATCTTGGATCACCTAAATAAGTTTTGTAGGTTGTGTTTCTTGAATAAGATGTTTTGGTTAGGAATTTTCAGCTACTGATTGTGAAACAGAAAGTGATTAAAGATATCAGGGCCCTAGCCATTAGTCTTAGAGTGAAGAAAATCATGCGGCTTAGGAGTTTCTATGTGTGGGGGATGTACATCCTACATATTATCTCTAATTTTAGAGTGTAAACTATTTATGCTTTTAATTTATATGGACTTTAATTTTTAAAACTTCTTATTTTTGATATCTTTGTGACCTATTTTTTGTATGACTCTATACTTAGGCCTTGTATATGGTACCTTATTAATGCTTAGATATATTTGAAATGCATTTATTTTTGGGTGGTTCTCATTTAGGGATTTATGTGTCTCATAGTAATTATGAATCATGGTTTTTTGGATATTCATCTTGAGTTTTCATCATTGGTTTTCATTCATGTTGGGGTTGGTACTATTGTGTAGGATGTTTTAAATAATGGAGAGAACTGATAAATATCTGATCATTATCATTTTCTCTAGAGTTGGTTGACTTTGACGTCTGTTTTAAAAAATAACAATCACGGAATTTCTAGTATCATTTTTTTAGGTATTTTTTGGTCAAGTTTAAATGTGTTAGTTTCAGAGGATCTTCTTTTGGGATGCACATTTTGGGTTTTGTTCCTTATTTAAGCATAGTAACTTTCTTGGAATAATTTTTTACTAGTGGGAGTAATATCACACACTAAACTAAGATTCAATTTTAATTTTTTTATTCTTATCTCCTTGATCATAATTAAGGTTTTTGAGTTCATTATAAGGTTATTTTTCCCGATAATCAGGAATTTATTTGGGTATGAGTGTTTTTCATGGTTGATGTGTGTTTAGGCGGAATTATGCGCTATCCTAGGGAAAATATTGTTTCTCACACAATGAATCTTTTTAGGTCTCACAACCAATCATATGGCCCTGTGGCCTCCCCTATGAGATCATGTGGCATCATATCCTCCTGTGAATAGGTACCTACATGTTTGGAACAGGTTTTGGTAGACCATGTAACCAAACAATCGAGATTTTGAAAATATATATATATATATATATATATATATAATAATTCATTTTAATAACAATATTAATATATACCTTAATTATAAATGGGTTGCCCCCACCCACCAATATTTCTATTATTGGACAACACATCCCCCTCCCTTCTTCAAATAGATTACCGCAACCTCACCTTCTCCCTTTATTTTTCGCCATTTCTTCACTATATTCATCATGTAATAATCAAGGATAATAATTTCAAATTCCCATCCACTTCATTATTCTTTTTTATTCTTCCCATCATTACATTGTGAGTTTTTCCACACCCTAGGGTATTATCATGGTCTGATTTTTTATGATTTCTTTTATGCATTTGGTTTTCATTCATCATGTAGGCTTCCTCAGTCATGTTTGAGATGAAATTGGGTTCCACGCATCTAAAATAGTGAATTTTTATGTATGATTTCATCCATTATAATTCAATGGTCAAATTTTAATTATGTATTTTTGGATTTTTAGTTTGATCTTTATTATTTAGGGTGTCTTGTGGCTCTTTGAAGGAAAATTACATGTACATGAAAATATAGACATTTATATAAGGACACCCATGTACATATTCACTCATTGTAATATGAATAAGTACCTTTGGGGTATGTGTTTTTATATATATATGAATGTGTATATGTGTGTATAAGTAAAAGGGTGGACTATAGTGGTTGTTATCAAAGGCATAATTTTTTTAGGTAGGTCACCCTATGTTCGAGCCTTTAATATGAGAATTATTTTTTGAGGTTTTTAAAGTATGATTTCTTTATTATAAAAAGATTATATGATACAAAAAGTTGCATTAATTCTTGTAATTAGAATATTCCTTTTTTATGTTTTCTTATATGTTTTGAAAACTTTATTATTTCATTAAATATACTTTCAAGAGTCATTAAAAAAGTTCAAAAGCTAAAATTTGATTCAATTGGTTAGCAATATGTATGTTGAGAATTCCCAAAGGCATTTTTATTTATGGTAGGGACCTCTATAATGTATCAATGGAATTTTTGGTTTCTGAAGAGCTCAAAATTGGTTTTATAAATTTTTTTGAATATATAATGGGTGTTTTCCAAGATGTTTTGGAGTTTTTGAAATGGTAGTCAATTTTTTATCTATTATGGATTTTCTGAAAAATGTTGTTTTTATAGGTGAAGGTCATATTTGAATGAAATCTGATTTGTGTGTGGATTGAAAAAATGGGGATTTTCATGTTATGGATAATTAATAAAATAACAAGAAAATTTTTGTTACCTGGGTGGGTGTAATAAGGAATATTATGTTGTATGAGTCGGTAGGGCTCAGAACTAGTCTCCTCAGTAGGATTATAATACAAAACAAACCAAATGACATGATGATGCTTTGGTGACTACTAAAACATTGGTTTCTTCTTCTATAGTGTTTCATGCATGAGAAGGGATTAAATTTTTCAATCACATTAGATCTAAGGATTATAGGACCCCGAAAAACCTAACTAATTGGGTATTTTTGATGGTGTTATCTTTTATTTTACCCTTATCTTCCATGTTTCTTTTTTTAAATTCCATTTTTCTTGGTTTATTTTTATTTTCTTAAATGATAAAAAATATATTTTACTTCCCACTAATTTATATAACCTAATGATATTATATTTACTATTATTCATTTTTTACTAGTCCTTTTACTTCATCACATTTCTATTAATTACCAATAGTTCATTTTAAAGCCTCACTTTCATTATAGAATTTTTTGAAAATATAAAGCAAAATTATTTTCTAAAGAAATAGAATTTTTTTTGGAAAGAAAATAGAAAACTATAATTTAATATAATTATATTTTCAAACTTGAAATAGATTTATTTCTCATTTAAGGTAATAAATATAGATTTTTTTATTTTTTAATCCCTACTAAGCCTCTTAGTGGTCGTGCATAATTTCTTTATCATTTTTTAGTTTAATGTTCTACCCAACTATTGTTATATCTTATATTGGGTGTGGTTATTTGGTTTGTGGGTATACATGTTGTAACATGGAGGTATGTTTGGTGTTTATTTTTTAAAAAATTAATTTTCATGTTTCTTTTTTATTTCTACTGTCAGTTTTGGATTATTCTATTTTATTTATATGTTTCCCATTGTAAAATTGATTCTCAATTGAGTACATTGATTCTCTTAACTAGTTTTAAGATTTAAAGGATCAAGAGTTCCTCTCAGGTCTTCTTTTGGGCTGGCTTAGGTGACCAGTTTAGAGTGATTCCCTGTTAGTTCTTGATACTATTTTTTATCTCCGGATAGATAAGCAGATGTAGTAGAGAATCCAGATATTTGGGTATTTTACGATCATGTAGCTTTGTTGTTTGTAGATCTTGGGTGCATCAATAATCCATGGTTAAGGTTTCAAATAATAACATCTACCAATAATCTATCTTATAATGCCTATTTTTAGTGATGTGTGGGTGGATGTGTCGTTTTTTATTTTGTTATACTGAGGATGGGAGGTTAATAGTTTTTTTCTATAATGTAGTACAGAAAATGATAGATAATATCTGAAGGTATGGTAGTATAAGAAGGTATCACATAAATATAAAATAGCCTATTTAAACGCATGGCCGATTATCGCCTATCGAGCGGTCAATGTTCCGGTGCTCGGCTAATGTGTATAGCAACACTCGGGTCGAATCCGCGGCGATGGTACTTCATAATAGTTGATTGTTTTTAGTTGATTGTATTTTGATTGGGGGGTTTTTTTTGCAGAGCTTAATTGAAATGTTTAATGAATGATGTTTAATTTAACAAGTTGATAAATATTGGGGTGAGTTCATCATTAGGTTAGTTAAGCTTGTGATATCCTTGAGCTTTGCTTTATATTGCATTTAAATTAACACCCATGTCACAAGATGATGTTGATTAGAATTCCTAAGTGTTATGGCTTTAATCCAAGCCTTAAATTAACTTAGGGTTATAATCTTGATCAAATATTGTTTATGGTAGTATATTTATGGTTCCAATAATCCATGGAAACCACACGTTAAACAAATCAAGTCATTAATCCATGCCATGCTAAGACCAACATACACAATGTTAATTCAACGAATACTCATCGAGAAAAAGCTCTCAATCGCTTAACATACCTAAATTAAAACTCACACCAATGATAAATTTACTCAGCCATTATGATGTTTATTAATCTGGTAATATATGTTTATGGTGATGAATTATAAAGAGAAGAAAAAGAATGGGACAAGATAAGAGTAGTGTGCCGAACACACAGACGAAATATTTTGAGAATCAAAAATGGAATTTCGATTGAATGAGGAAGCAAGATAAGGTACTGAAATTTAAAATTATTCAAACTATTTTAAGACCATGAATATTATACTACAGAAGGTGGAGGAGAATAAGAGATATTGAAGAATAAACTTTCATTAAAACAAAATTACAAAATAAAGGACTTACAAAATTACAAAAAATGAAGAACACAAAAGTAAGTGAAAACAAAGAGAGGAGGAAAGGTCTCTACAATGAAAATTTGAGTATGTAAGGTCCTCCCAAGCCTTTGGAAAATCTTTGGCTGTGCTAATATGATCTCCTCTCTTCTGAAACGCCAACCCCTCTCATGGAGAGAAGGGTAGAGTATTTATAGCCCAAGGAGTGGACTGTTTGCATTCCTAATCTGTCTCTCCACTTGCATCTCCAATTTGGCTATTCCTACAGCCGAATCTCCGAATATCTCCTTCTTCAAAGTTGTAGATAATAAAGTTGTCCGACTAATTTAAAAATATGGAGGAATTTGGACAAGTGGATCCAATGTTATAGCGGTTTTATTAAACAAAGGTAAACTGTCCATTTCTATCCATGCGTTTTCGATGGCCAAAATGTGAATGGATATTTGAACAGGAAGATGCCTTAAAATACGAATGACTTCTTCAAAAAAGTAGTCCTCCTATATCTCCTATTTCCCACTAAAATATTTCATCTCGATTTGATGCTTACATCATGAGATATGTCATGAATAATATACTGATTTTAATTCTCAGACAGAATGGTGGGCTGAACTTCAAAGCTTTATTTGGGCCCCTTTTACTTGGATTTGGGCCATGAAATTTTTATCCAAGATGAAATGTAGTGTCCCCAGAATTATGGTGGAGAGTTAATGTTTTTGGACTTCTGTATTGAGCCCAGTAAATCAATCTTCAAGACTGGTCCAGTTTGTTCACAGATTCTTTGGTCTTGTTTGTGAGGACCATATGACCCTTCAAATGGCAGAATTGTATCATGGTTCCTTCTAATGAAATGTTGTATATTAAAATTAGAATCATAAAAAACAAGAACCACACAATTTGGATCTGTATAGTGATAGTTATAATTAAAACATTAAACTGATTCAATTGGACTACTTCTAAAAATGCTCAAATGTTATACTTAATATTAAAACATTAATATTTCACACAAATTATGCACATTTCATATAAAATAAGTAAAGGGGGAATATAATAAGTCATTAAAATATTAATAAAATCAACTCCCCCACACTTATATTTTCGCGTGTCCTCATGTGCAACAAATATAAAAACATGACAAAATCATTTTCACTCACCAACAAATATTAAAATTTTGTTTTCTCCAATTAGGGGAGGTTTAGACTATTTCACTCATCCATATTGAATTCCATCACAAATTTGGTTCACAATAATGCATCAGAAACAATTCATTTTGTCATGTTCAAGGTTTGAATTAGAAAATGTAGGCACTCAAAACTTACTCCTCTCAAGATGATAAAAATGTATTTTAGGAGGTTCACTCATTCACCAACAAAAAGTGAAAATCAAGAGTTTGTAAGAGCTCTCAGCTTCCATTCCCAAATCTAATGTGTACAAGAATCAATAGGTATTTTAAGGGGTTTTTCAGTGGCTATGGGATGGTAGGTATATAATGTCCAAAGGAAAAGAGGGGTTAAAAACACCAACATGGAAACATCTATGCACATTTTTTTATTGAAATTTGATTTGAAAGGAAATAGATACACATATTTACAAGGGCATGAATGTGTGATGAATGAAAAGTGAGGGAGATAGAAAATGGAATAGGGTGAGATGATGTAATATGTACAACATGGAAGACTTACAATAATGACACAATACAAGATGATTCAAGTGTTCTTTTTTTTCTCTTTTTGCTCTTTTTTTTCAAAAGTTGTGCTTGAAACAAGTCTCACAGTCATCTCCCAACCCATGCTTGATCTCATCATGGAACTAATTTTAGTAGTTATAACATGATCAAAGGTTGATGATGAATGATTTTTGACCCACCCAAGATACAACCCATTCCTTTTTTTTCATTTTGTTTTAATATAATTTTTTTTCATTTTTTTGAACACTTTTCAATGACTTTTGTAGAAATGAAAATTACACATATACACCCCAAAGCTCACAGAATTACAACCTCTCCCCCACACTTGAATGGATGCTTGCCCTCAAGCATATGATGACACATTGGAAATCAATGAATGTACTCCCAAAAATGAAGTCCATTCCCCCCACACTTAAATTTCAATAAATTGTATAATGAAAATCCATGAAGATGTTGGGTGGGACAAGGTATTAGGCTTGTAATGTGGCTATCAAAAGAAAGGTTTTCATAGGCTCAAAGGGGATTTCAAATGTAGGATCAATGTAAGGGTAATGGGAGGCTATTTGTCTATTCTGATTCTCATATGGCTTAGAAAATGCCTCTATCATATTAATGCACACAAAAGATGGAAATTCAGCTCGAAGGTCCACAAACTCAAGACTCACAATCAGTGGTGAAGACACAAAATGAAAAAGATGGCCATAGATGACCTTGGCATGAAGGCTAATGTTATTCCTCACGGTAGGGGAGAATCATTTTCCACCAAAAATTGTTCATTCAAAATGTTTGTTATTGACACAAAATTGTTTACCAAAGTTTGAGATAAAAATTCAATATATTTGAGTTTTAAACAAGCCTTTTGACTCCCCAAAATGGTTGGATAGAATTTCAATATTGGATGATTAGTAATTATGACACCCCTTTTTTTGTTAATTTTCATTTTTTTTAATTAATTTTTTTTATTTTTTTTTTATTTTTAATGACAGATCCACACAAAAGAGAAAATAGAAAAAAAGGTTGTGGAAGAATGTTGTAAAAAAATGAGAGGGAGAGAGGAAGAAGAAGAAATAGAGAGAAGAAGAGAGGGAAGAGAGATTGAGGAGAGAGAGAGTTAAAGGGAAAGAGGTGCCCCCTGGTTTGGATTTGGTGGGTCGCCATTTCCATCTAGTGGTGGGTCAATGGAAGTCAATGTGGAACCTGAAGTGAATGGCCTCTCATGGTGATGCTTTAACCAGTGTCCATTTACCGTGAATGTTCTTTTTGAAGAAGGGTCTTGGACTTGCACTGCACCAAATGGGTAAACATTAGTAATAATAAAAGGTCCATCCCAATGAGAATTGAGCTTACCTGGGTGATGTCGAAATCGAGAATTGAAGAGCATTGCCTTTTCACCTTCATGAAATACCTTTTGAAGAATGTGCTTGTCATGGAGTGACTTTGCATTTTCTTTGTAGAGAATGGAGTTCGCATACGAATCGAGTCGAAGCTCCTCCAATTCAGCCAACTGCAACAATCTTTCTTCACAAGATTTTTCACAATCAAAATTACAAGTTTTGATAGCCCAAAATGACTTACGTTGGATTTCAACTGGTAAATGACAGGCTTTACCAAAAACTAGCCTAAATGGAGACATCCCAATGGGTGTCTTATAGGCTGTTCAATAGGCCCAAAGTGCTTCACCAAGTCTATCGGGCTAGTCTTTTCTTGTGGGCTTAACAATTCTTTCAAGCACTCTTTTCACTTCTCTATTAGAAAGTTCAGCCATTCGATTTGTTTGAGGGTGATATGCAGTGGATGTTTTATGTACAACCCCATTCTTTTTCAAAAGTGACTCCATGGTTCTATTACAGAAATGAGTTCCTAAGTCACTTATCAAAGAACGTGTTGTTCCGAATCGATGGAAGATATGGGTTTTGAGGAACTCACTCACAGTTTGAGCATCATCTTTCCTAGTTGGTTTGTCCTCGACCCACCTAGAAACATAGTCAACAGCAAGGAGAATTTAGGATAATCCATTGGAAGGGGGAAAAGGTACCATGAAATCGATGCCCCCAACATCAAAAAGCACACAGAAGATTAATGGCTTTTGAGGCATTTCGTTTCTTTTGGAAATTTTTCCAAACTTTTGGCAAGTGGGACATGATTGACAGAACTAGTGTTAGTCCTTGAATAGTGAAGGCCAAAAGAATCAAGAATCTAGGACCTTTCGAGAAGTCCTTTGTGGTCCAAAGTGGCCACCTCCAGGCATTGAGTGGCAGAATTCCAAGATGGAGGATTGTTCAGTTTCATCAACACATCTCCTAATTACCATGTCAGCCCCAGTTTTCCAAAGTTTATTATCTTTCCAAAAATAATTCTTTGAATCACTTTTCATCTTTTCTTTTTGTTCTTTTGAAAAATATTCAGGGAAAACACCGGAAACCAAGTAATTGAAAAATGGGGCATACCATGGTAACTTTGTAGTGAGAGATGAGAGGTGTTCAGTTGAAAATTCAGGATCAATTATTTCAGAATGAGAAGAATTAGAAATTCTACTCAGGTGGTCAGCCACAGGGTTTTCTTTTCTAGGTTTATCTTTTATCACAAGGTCAAACTCTTGGAGCATTAAAATCCATCTTATTAGCCTTGGTTTGTAATCACTTTTCATAAGTAAGAACTTTAATGCTGAGTGGTCCGTGAAGATGATGATTTTGGCACCTAAGAGATAGGGCCAGAATTTATCCAAGGAAAAAACCACAGCTAAAAGTTCTTTTTCAGTCACAGTGTAGTGTTATTGAGTTTCATCTAATGTTTTTGAGGCATAAAAGATGACATGAGAAATGTTTTCTCTTCTTTGACCAAGAACAGCCCCAATGGCCCTACCAGAAGCATCACACATCAATTCAAATGGTAAGGACCAATCTGGGGGTTGGATTATTGGAGCAGATGTGAGAGCAGATTTGAGTTCAATGAAGGCTCTCTTGCAAGCCTCATCAAAATTTAATGTGACATCATTTTGAAGTAAACGAGTGAGTGGGAGGGAAATCTTGCTGATGTTCTGAATGAATCGCCGATAGAAACTGGCATGACCAAGGAAGGACTGAATGTCTCGAACTGATTTGGGTTCAGAAAGTGATTGGATCACCTCAATTTTGGATGGATCAACTTGGATACCCTCTTGAGAAATTATGTGCCCTAGAAAAATCCCATTTGAAACCATGAAGTGACATTTTTCAAAATTCAGCACAAGGTTGCACTTGACACACTTTTGAAGGACCAAAGAGAGTGAATGTAAGCATGATTCAAATGACTCACGATAAATGGTAAAGTCATCCATGAAGACCTCCATGCAATTCTCAATGAATTCAGAAAAGATACTCATCATACACCGCAGGAATGTTGCAGGAGCATTACAAAGGCCAAAAGGCATTCGCCTATAGGCATAGGTTCTAATGGGGAAAGTGAATGTGGTCTTTTCATGGTCTTGAGATGCGATTGGAATTTGGAAGTAGCCGGTGTAACCATCAAGAAAGCAATAGTGTGACTTTCTGGCCAATATATCAAGCATTTGGTCAAGGAAAGGAAGTGGGTAGTGATCTTTTCGTGTTTCAACATTCAATTTGCGATAATCGATGCACACACGCCATTTGTTTTTCACTCGAGTTGTGACCACTTCTCCATGTTCATTTGTGAAAACTGTTATCCCGCCCTTCTTAGGAACGACTTGAATTGGACTATCCCATTCACTATCAGAAATTGGGTAGATAATACCAGCTTGAAGAATCTTGGTAATCTCTTCCCTAACTACCTCAAGTATGAGTGGATTGAGTCTTCTTTGAGGTTGCCTAATTGGTTTGGATGATTCATCTAGATGGATGTGATTCATGAAAAGGGAAGGGTTGATTCCTGGAATATCCTCTAGGGTCCGACCTAAGGCATTTTGTTTTTCCTCTAACACTTGAACAAGTTGGGACTCCTCAGTTTCAGAAAGTGAAGTAGAGATAATGACAAGGTAGGAGGGATCATGAAAAAGGAATGCATACTTGAGGTGTGAAGGAAGTGGTTTTAGATCAATTTCATACTTGATTTGAGAGCTATAAAAGTTAGGAGCAGGAGAAGGGATTCCAGATGGGTTTGGATCATTTTCCTCATCACTGTCCAAGGTGGAGCAGTAGAGATCAGAGTTGATGTGGGATTCAAGAGAGTTTTCAAGTTCCTCTAGATTGATGGAGTCTATGAATGAGAGGTCCACATCAACTTCACCATTTATGACTTTGTTAATCATGGTGCAGATTTCACAAGATCCTTTATCATTAGAACATGAAGAACATGGTGGATAGGGGTTCGATTGAATCTTAGAAGTGTCCTCAAAAGCATGGATTGAGAATGCAGAGTGATCCTCAGATGGGTATCGCATGGCTTGCAAAATGTTGAACTTGACCAGTTGGTCACCTAATTCCATGGATAAGATGCCTGAATGGACATCAATATTGGTTCTCGCAGTCATGAGGAATGGTCTTCCTAGAATTAGGGGAGATCGAGAAGAAGTCGTCTCACCTTCCATGTCAAGGACATAAAAATCAGCTGGGAAGATAAGATCATTGACCCGAACAATAACATCCTCAATTATCCCCTCAGTACTGGCAGTGCTTCGATTGGCTAATTGAATGACAACACCCATTGGGTGCAAGGGACCTAGACCAAGGTTGGAGAAAATGGATTTGGGCATGACATTTATTGAGGCTCCAAGGTCTATGAGTGCATCATCAAAGTTGGAACTCCCTATTTGACATGGAACCGTGAAGGTCCCTGGATCTTTGCACTTCATGGGAATGGACTGTTGGGTTGAAACATTTTTAATGTTCCTAAGTTTCCTCTTATGGGTGCACAATTCCTTAAGAAACTTGGCATACTTAGGGATTTGTTTGATGGCATCTAAGAGGGGGATGTTCACTTCAACACGTCTAAACATGTCACGCATTTCAGGATCAGGTTCAAAGGACTTCTTAGGCTTGGAGATGGCTTGAAGAAAAGGAATTGGGTTCCTTAAAGGAATGGAAGGAGGTGAAGGAGTGGATTCAAGTTCCTTTTCCAACTTTTTGTTCTTTTCATTTTCTAGATCAACATCGAAAGGGGAGGTAGAGCAATCAGCATGGGGCATAGCAATTTGCTTTCCCGATCTAAGTGCAATTGCACATACATTACTCTTAGGGTTGGGTAATGGTTGAGTTGGGAGTTGGGATGAATTGGATGGTTGTTGCTGGCTAAGGTGGGATGCAAGTTGACCTATTTGGGTTTCAATGTTCTTGAGGCTAGAACGGGTTAAGGAAGCAAGATCCTCTACAGCACTTTCCCATGGTTATTTAGAAGAAGAGTCTTGTCCCAAATTGGGTTGGCCTTGATTTTGGTTCTTGGGAAAGCGATTGTATTGGGTGGGGAATTGGGATGCCCGTTAGGATAGTGGAATCCAGGAGGAGGATTGTTCCTTTGGGGTTGAGGAACAAAAGGATAAGGTTGATGGATGATACCACCACTTTGACCATATTGGAACTGGTTTGGATTTTGATGAGGGAACTGAGGAGGATGAGAAATGGGATTACCATACCTTAGAGGTGGGTTAAAGGTAAAAGAGAAGGGCTCAGAGTGGGGTTGGTTGAAGTTTCTAACAAACTGACCTGATTGTTGAGGGTTGAAGTTTCGCTGAGCATATGCCGAATTGAGCTCCATTGGACTAGATAAATCATATGGATCATCTTGAAGTTGTGGACATGTGTTAGTCGGATGAGATGGAGAGTTGAAGATTCCACAATTCTTGATAGGTCCAGGGAACAGTGACTGTGGAGAAGATGAGGTTGGGGCTTTGGTAGCCACCGCTAGTTGACGCACAAGACCTGTAAGTTCACTCATCCACTCAGTCATCTTGTTGGGCTCTATGGATTGATTCTCTTGGGCTTGTTTCACTTGAGCATGTGCTCGAGTATAGAATTGCTGCGTGTTTGCAGCCATGTTGCTTATGAGTTCTTGTGCAGCTGCAGAAGTTTTGTCAACAAGAGCACTACCACTTGCGGCATCAATGAGAGTTCTCTCTATAGCCAATAACCCCTCATATAAGTATTGGATCAAGAGTTGGTTAGGGATTTGATGGTCTGGACAAGTTGCCACAAGCTTTTTGAACCTCTCCCAATACTCATGGAGTGATTCATTAGGGAATTGACGGATGCCGCTTATTTCCTTTCAGATAGAAGCTGTTCGGGAAGCGGGAAAGAACTTCTCAAGGAAAAGTCTCTTCATGTCAACCCATGAGTTTATGGAACCAGGTGGGAGGTAGTAGAGCCAAGACTTGGCAGAATCTGCTAAGGAAAATGGGAAATCTCTAAGCTTGATTTGTTCTTCAGAAACCCCTTGAGGCTTCATCGTAGAGCATACTACTTGGAACTCTTTAAGGTGAAGATGTGGATCCTCACCGGCTAGCCCGTGAAAATGAGGGAGAAGATGAATCAAACCCGATTTGAGTTCGAAGTCAGCTTCAATGTTTGGATATTGAATACCAAGGGGTTGGTAATTCATATCAAGGGCAGAAAGTTCTTTCAATGTTTTTTCCCTAGGATTGGCCATATCGAATTCAATTGGTAGGGAAATGATTGGTTCTTGGGTGATTTGGTTATCCCTAATGGTCCTCCTAAGTCGACGAAGAGTTCTATCAATTTCAGGGTCAAACAAATCTGAGGGATTGTTTGGGAGGCTTCGGGGCATTCAGAGAGATTTAGAAAGGATGATGAAGATGGGTTTTCCTTTTTATTTTTTTTCAGTTTAAGATTTTTAAGAGGAAGACGTGTTTTTCTTTGTGTTTTTTTTAATTGTTTTTCAAAAAATTTGATTT
This sequence comes from Viscum album, assembly GCA_963277665.1. Classification (NCBI taxonomy): domain Eukaryota; kingdom Viridiplantae; phylum Streptophyta; class Magnoliopsida; order Santalales; family Viscaceae; genus Viscum; species Viscum album. Next base: position 168,518,968 of record OY728142.1, on the reverse strand, counting down.
TTTTTTGGTTTTTTTACAATAACCAGAAACTAATGACTACTAAAAGCACCATCCCCGGCAACGGCGCCATTTGAAACGCACGGCCGATTGTCTCATATTGACTGGTCAAAGTTCTGGTGCTCTGCTAATGTGTATAACAGCACTCGGGTCGAATCCTCGGCAATGGTACTTCGTAATAGTCGATTGATTTTAGTTGATTGTATTTTGATTGGGGGGGTTTGTTTTCATAGCTTAATTGAAATGTTTAATTAATGATGTTTAATTTAACAATTTGATAAATATTGGGGTGAGTTCATCATTAGGTTAGTTAAGCTTGTGATATCCTTGAGCTTTGCTTTATATTGCATTTAAATTAACACCCATGTCACAAGATGATGTTGATTAGAATTCCTAAGTGTTAAGGCTTTAATCCAAGCATTAAATTAACATAGGGTTCTAATATTGATCAAATATTGTTTATGGTAGTGTATTTATGGTTCCAATAATCCATGGAAACCAAACATTAAACAAATCAAGTCATTAATCCATGACATGCTAAGTCCAACATACACAATGTTAATTCAACGAATACTCATCAAGCAAAAGCTCTCAATCGCTTAACATACCTAAATTAAAACTCTTCCCAATGAGAAATTTACTCAGCCATTATGATGTTTATTAATCTGGTAATATATGTTTATGGTGATGAATTATCAAGAGAATAAAAATAATGGGACAAGATAAGAGTAGTGTGCCGAACACACACACGAAATATTTTGAGAATCAAAAATGGAATTTCGATTGAATGAGGAAGAAAGATAAGGTACTGTAATTTAAAATGATTCAAACTATTTTAAGACCATGAATATTATACTACAGAAGGTGGAGGAGAATAAGAGATATTGAAGAAGAAACTTTCATTAAAACAGAATTACAAAATAAAGGACTTACAAAATTAAAAAAATGAAGAACACAAAAGTAACTGAAAACAAAGAGAGGAGGAAAGGTCTCTCAAGTGAAAACATGAGTATGGAAGGTCCTCCCAAGACTTTGGAAAATCTTTGGTCATGCCAATATTATCTCATCTCTTCTGAAATGCCAACCCCTCTCAAGGAGAGAAGGGGAGAGTATTTATAGCTCAAGGAGTGGACTGTTTCCATTCATAATCTGTCCCTCCACTTGCATCGCCAATTTGGCTATTCCGAAAGCTGAATCGTCAAATATCTCCTTCTTAAAAGTTGTAGACAATAGAGTTTTCCGACTACTGCCAAAATATGGAGGCATTTGGACAAGTGGATCCAATGTTATGGCGGTTTTATTAAACAAAGGTAAACTGTCCATTTCTATCCATGCTTTTTCGATGGCCAACATGTGAATGGATATTTGAACAGGAAGATGCCTTCAAATACGAATGACTTCTTCAAAAAAGTCGGCAGCCTATATTTCCTATTTCCCAATGAAAAATATCAGCTCGATTGGATGTTTACATCATGAGATATGTCATGAATAGTATAATGATTTTAATTCTCGGACAGAATGGCGGGGTGCACTGCAAAGCTTCATTTGGGCCCCTTGTAATTGGATTAGGGCCATGAAATTTTTATCCAAGATGACATGTAGTGTCCCCCGAATCATGGTGGAGAGTTATTGTTTTTGGACTTCTGTATTGAGCCCAGTAAATCAATCTTCAAGGCTGGTCCAGTTTGTTCACAGATTCTTTGGTCTTGTTTGTGAGGACTATATGACCCTTCAAATGGCAGAATTGGATCGTGGTTCCTTCTAATTAAATGTTGTATATTGAAAGGAGAATCCTAAAAAACAAGAACCACACAATTTTTATCAGTATAGTGACAGTTATAATTAAAACATTAAACTTACTCAATTGGACTACTTCTAAAAATGCTCAAATATTATACTTAATATTAAAACATTAATATTTCACAAAAATTATGCACATTTCATATAAAATAAGTAAAGGGGGAATATAATAAGTCATTAAAATATTAATAACATCACCTATGTTGGTCATAGGTGGATTCCCCTTAGTTTAACAATATAGACCTTGTGTTCTTTAGGGTTTCACCTCATTTCGTGAACCCATTATGGCTATATTGGATTCACATCATCTTTTATGTGTCTCGTGTCTATTCATATCATTATGACCACAACCATGTAATTTATTTGAGATAGTTGGAAATGCGGGATTATGTGATTCCATTAGATTGCCCAGTTGAGATCTAGGATTGTTTAGGGATGGTGTTACATGGGTATGTAATACCTCTGATTCATGGTTTGTGCATTCATGGTATCATGGAGAGGAGGACCTTTGGATGTGAGACATAGATGTGTGCAATGTACACTTATTTGTTTTTTTTAGTTTTTTATCATTTCCTAGGAAATGTAATTCTTGGTTTGTTATTGATTTATTATGTTTTCCTTTTTATGATTACAATTCATGCTTAGTTGGTGGTTGTGTTTTCACCATACTGAAATCATAGAGAGGTATCTTGTGGGATGGTTTTTTGGACCATTTTGTTCCCTCATCCATCTTATTTTTAGTTTTCATTCTTAAGAAAGATAATTATTTTAGGGGTATATAATATGAAATCCAAAATTCATGAAATCATCCCTTTGTGTTTTTAAAGGACTTTGAGGTCCAAAGAGGTATTTTGGAGGTTTTATTGAGGGTAGAGGTGATATTTGGTTTTTTGAAGGTCTACAGTAAATGGTAGTGGGTGTGGATCCAGTCATTTTGAATCCTTTTTAGAGTCCTTGGAATAGGGTATGTTTTTTTGGCCTTCATTGATTAGAGGATGGTCATGGATTTGGACTTTTTTTTGATTCACTATACTAAATAAAATGACATGGATTCCTATTTTAGAGACCATGTTTTATGGATTATATAAAATTTTTTAATTGGGATGAAGCCAAATTACATGGGGATCTCATGTCATTAGGTGGGGAGATCAGAGTCTCGCCCTATGAGAAATAGGCATATGGGTACCACCACATTAGGGGGTGGGTATAGTCGCATGTGTGGAGTGTGGTAAAGCTGAGCTATGTAAGGAGGAAGAAATGGTGATATGGAGTTTATAACTCCATAGACATGGGTGTGGTGTGGGGGAAATGGACAATCACTTTGTGTTATTCCATAGTTCTCAATCGTTGAAACTATTTAGGGCTGAAATGATATAGCCCAATCCTTGGATGAGGTTATAGAGGTTGTAAATATAGTTTTACATGATTATTTAAACATGTGAGAGTAAGGGAATCAATGGATTGGATTTTCTATCTACTCATTTACATGAATAAACATAAAAAATTTAATGACCCCAATTCCATAATGAAGGCTTATGAATCATCCTATATAAAAGTAGGAATGACAACATCCATGTTCTATTTTCCCTTATTCTCTAGATACCTAGTTATCCCCTTAAAATCGCATCACCCTTCAACCACACCTCATTGTAGTTTGAACACCATGGTTTATCCAAATAAATTTCGCATGAATTGAGGTATACTTATATCTACTATATTCTATATTATTCATATTTTTATTCCTTATGGGAGTTCATTTGGGGAATATAACCTATTTTTTGGAATTAAAATTTATGAGGGATTCAAGATGGGTTGTCACTGTTAGTTTTTATGGGTGTTTCCTTTAGTTGTGTCAAATTATTGATTACTTATTCATTCTTATAGAGCATTGAACACCTAGTTGAGGTAAAGTTTCCTTGTTCTATCCTTATTTTAAGTACATATATTGGAATTTCTTGATTTTTTTATTCCTTTTTTTGTATATTATAGATCATCCTAAGATTATAAATAATTGTCACAAGCTATAATTTAATCGGTGGGTAGTATTCTTATGCTTTTAAATGTTTTGTGATACTGTTTATAAGTTCCTTTTTAATAACTACTATTTCTGAAAATCATGGTTATTTATATCCATGTTTGTGTTGTGGAATGTGTTTAGATTGTTTGGGTGGTATGTTTCATTTAGAAGTTCTAGGGTTTATAGTGACATGTGGTGGCGGTATTGTTCGACTCTCTAGTTTTCTATGATAATAGTTGATTTTTTGGACCTTTTTTTATCTATCTATATTTTATTTTCATGTTATGTATATATACATCCCATAAAATTTATATAACCTAACCAATTCCCAAATGTTTGGGGTTCCTAAAAGTGTTAGATATGACTAGTGATGACGAATTTTATGTTATGTGTTGGGTTTCATGCATGGTAAGAGGAGGGAAAGATGTTTATTTCAATCAAACTCATGATACCATACTTCCAGGGATACAAGATGAGGTTGTGATGTCTATGTTGACTGATGTTGGGATGTACTGTTTGGACATACCAGGGTGGGGAAGGTAAGGTTTTATTCAGACCCACCACTGAGATGGTTGTATATATAATAGTGTGGAATGGAATGGGTAGGAGTATATGATGTTTTATTTTGGGGTGTGAGAGTGGTAAACCAATGGGGAAGCTGTTATGGGGTGCCTTTGATTATATTCATTCTGATGATATGTTACTATGCTTTGAATTTTTTCTATGGGAGTGACATGGTGTGGTTTGGATAGACAGTTGACTTGTTTATGTGACTGTTCATTTAACTATTTACTCCTTAGTGAATTAGTATTCTTTTTCCCCATTTTAATAGGAAACATTGAGTTTGATCCTATGTAATATATATGTTTTTATCACCCTAAAGATATATGTATAATGGTTTATAGAAAGATATCAGGAATAGATATGGAAATTATTATCTTAGGTATTGGAGTTATTATTTTGTTATTATCACATGGTTTATCTTTTTATACTTACTTGTGAAATTATTTTAATTTCATTGAATTTTTTCATGAATTATGGGATTGTTTTTTTAAACCATTATATCACCACTGAAAATTTTCCTTTTACTAGTGCAGGTAAGGTGCCTTTATTAGTGCTTATAGAATGTTGGATACTAAAGAGAGGTTAATAGGAATGTTATATCAGTTATAGAAAAAAGTGTTGATAAATGGGGTAATTTTTTCAGACCTCTTTGATCCCCCTATTAGTGCTTTGTGAAATTTGAGCCTCATGCGCACATCTAGATAGGATCCATGCACCTCTCCTTTAGAATTCAAACAGATTTACCACTACACCAAGATATTTCATATTCTATTTTATGATATTTTTATTTTTATATATTTATTTATTTATTACATATGTATTTTTTATTCATATATTTAGATTACTATTTTTAAATACATCTATATAATATATGTTAGTGTGTGTGTGAGGGACATATATATATATATATATATATATTATATTTTATATTGTATATTATATTCATTTACATATACTAAAATATAAGATAAATATATATTCTTTAATTAATACACACATATATATATGTATATATAAACATTATGTATATATATTGTATAAGTATATATATATATATATATATTCATATAATTTTATTATGTAAAAATGGCTTAGATATTGTTTTAAATACAATTTTAGAATAATTATTTATTTACATATATTTGAATATACATATATGTATGTATATATATATATATGGAAAAACAAATCTTTATACACAAAAATTACTTCTATAGGTATATATATGAATATTATTTCATTTTTATTATGAAAATAAATGGGAAATTTTTTTAAGTTAAATAAAATGAATAATAAATATTTATTTTATATATTTAAATAACACATTAACGTAAATATGTTGAAATGTGTATTTATAAATGTTATTTATTAGATGTAAAAAATATTAAAATATGCATATAGTTAATTATAAATTAAATTAAATTATGAAAAATGATAAAATTTAAAAACCATAATATCAATAAGAATGTAATATTTTGGAATAAAATAATTCCCCATTGACAATAGAAAGTAATTCCACCTTAAACGAGGCCAAAATTCCGTTTAATGTAAAGAAATAAGGATATCTAACTAAAAACTAGGTTTTATAGGACTTATAGTTCTTTTGTCCTTGAAAATTGTGATTTGGGGTTCCTTTATGTCTCTATTTCATAGAGCTCATCAAAGGCTTCAATTTGATATGTGGTAGATCCCAGTCAGTCACCTGGATCAAAAGTTATGGTCATTAGATGTTCAAGTCAATTTTTTAACTAATCTTAAATTATTCATTAATTCATTTAATTTTTATTTCATTCAACTCTTATTAAATGACTATTACTGGATAATAATTAGTAAATTACTAATTAATAATATTTAATAATTATTTTATTAGTCATTTTCACTAAATAACTTATATACTTAATGTAAATTCATGTTGTGCCTTATCTAAAAAATTTGTAATATATATATATATATTATTTATATCAATATAAATAAATTTTTATTTTATTATATTAGTTTTATTGAAATATTTTTTTTTTGAAATATACCCTTTATTAGAAATTATTTCGTAGCGCTGTTAAAGGGTCCCCCTTTATTAGTTTATTTTAATTATGTTTATAGGGGATGTTTATCAATACATTTTTACTACAATTTCAAAGGACCCCTTTATGATTTTTTTAGCAATGAAAAATACACTCTTTATTATTTCTAAAAAACACTAACAAAGACCCCCATTCTTATTTTTTCTTTCTAGTTCTGATAAAGGGGGCATTTATCAGTGCTTTAGACTAGAGCTGATAGTGTCTAGCACTAGAAAAAAAAAGTTTTTGTAGAAGTGTGTTATGTGATGGAGTTGTTTTTTGTTAATATCCAATATCTTTATCCTATATACATTTTATTGAGCTTAATTCCTAAAATATGTTTTATTTTTATACCCTCTATGCTAGTCACCAACCAAGGGCCTACGTGAGAAGGAACTCGGGGTCAGTATATATCTTCTATCAATATATTTAAAGGGGGAAAATTTAGAGGTAGTGGTCATGACATATTAGATCTTTCTAGAACCATTGTTTTAAACTACCAACCTTCAATTACTCACTCCAATAGTTTTTATTAATTTTCCTTTATTAAAACCATCATTTTTGAAGATGTCCCTTGGGATTTTTGAATCATAGTAAGAACCATTAGCTATTAGTTGAGGCCTAAAATATCAGTCCATGACTTCATATATTATATTTATACCATGTATTTTGTTAATCGTCGAATTTCTTCTCTAATATGTGTTCTACATACCACAGGGTGAAAAATAAAAATTTATCAATATCTGTGGTGTGACTTCATCCATTATGGAACACTTATCACATCTATTTTTTTTCTTAATCCCATCCTTTAATTTTCTATGTGTACAATTTACTTCATCCATGAATTATGACGTAGACCTAAAATAAATTTGGTTTGTTGAATTTTTCATGGTGTGATCCTTCTCTTCGTGATGAAATTCTTGTCTATGTATAGTCACTGAAATCTATACATATTCTATTGCGGAAAGATAATCTTGTTCTCAATGTGAATCTATCCAAAGAATTTTTATTGTAACATGCATTTGATTTATTGTGAATAAATCATCTCATTCACAGCTTGATTTACACATCCTTAGACTTCAAGGGATATTACAATAATTCAACATGACTTTTACAAAATCATCCATTTTAAAAAATTTATACATAGAAAAATATCTCCCTGATGTGACCATAATCTTCACAAATAAATTTAATCATAAGAAGTATTTATGGAATCATACAAACTCTAATTGTAGCATGACCTGACATGTCATGATGTGATTTATATTCTATATACATATATATATATATATATATCCTCCAACTAATTATAAATTTCATTAGACAATCTTAGTGTATTCAAAAGAATATTTGTATTCTCCTCCTTTAGTTTTTTCAACAAACACAACCCAAAATACACATTAAGTGATTCTTGGATATAATCTCACACTTTTTTGTATTGAAAACTCAAAAACTCCTTCATGGACTAGTTCAACTCATCTTTATCTGAAATCCTTATAATATACTATATTTGATTAAAAACATATTCTGGGCCACTCACCAGAAATGAGTTCATTGAAAATTTGATAAATAAGAAATTTAATCGCACATGTGTAATGATCGGCATGGGAAACATTGATTAAATAAAAGGATCCACATGAAAGCACCGTACAAGAATTCTATTCTCTTAAAATTCTTCATTGAACATCCCCCACTGAATAAACAATCAATCACTTTCTCCATTTCACGAAAAAAATTTCTCCAACTGTTTTTATAGTAAAGAACAATACAATGTCAATAACTCTCCCCATTTTGGGGAATAATTCTACCCTACTATTAATAGGAATGTAAACTATAGAAACTCAAAAACATATTCTCCATTTAATACATGATCAATTTATTCCCCTTTATCAATTAACTGAATGATCACTTCCATGATGGTTTAAAAAAGGATTTAGAGAATAAATAATTAGATTTAAAAGAGAAAAAATACATTATTAGAAGCATTAATTAACATTGAAGAGTGGGGTATCAGTTTTGAGAATACCTAGATGGTGTACTTATATGAACTAAAATAGATAAATAATACCATTCAAAATCCATCTTGAGTAGTAACATTTTAATTATATTTTCTATTTAATATAGAATCATCTTTAACTTTAACTTCATTATACCATCCTCACATTTCTCTTTGATTTAATAATACTCAATATTATTGTTTTTAGTTTATAAATAATTATCTAGATATTTTATTATTAATAGACCTCATGTTGTCACACATTATTGAAAAAATATATTATACATCTACTCCAAAATCTGAAAGTCGTTTATTCATCTAGGTCAAATTATTATATTCATGAGTGATTGTAATATATTTATCATTTATTTTAATCTAGAAAATATAATCCCTCTTCATACTTCACCATGATATAAAATAATTTACAAGATACAAATATCTTTTTAAATTTAGTTACATTTTGACCAATTATCCTTCCCAATATTCAACTATGTGGACCATAGGTTTGAGGTGCAACCATTTGAAATAAAACATCACAGAATCCTCCATTTAGTTGAGGTAAGGCTATATTCTTATTATACCTTTCAAATGGATTTTTCAAGGATATATAATATAGTTATAGTATAGAATGTGAAAAACACTATGTTAGGTCATGTGGTTTTTTAGTATTGTAATCTCAATATATTCTTCTTTTACATAGTCAGATGAACATCATTTCCATTATCACTTTGGATTACTTCATCTGGGTTGATGACAGAGTGACCATTGGATTTAATCTATCAAATTTACTCCTTTTTAGCACCTTCTTATTATATTTTTTTTAATAAATGAATGTATCATCTCAATTTATATTACCTAGAAGACATCAAAAAATAGAAATTCACTAATTAAAAATGTTTTAAATTCTAAACTCATGTGTTCCAATAAATAATTTCATCATGAAATATTTTATCCCCTAAATATTATTTCAACCACATGAATGAGTAATGATATCTGCTACACTTTATCAGTGTTGACATGTTTTGATCAACAAGTACTCTTTAAATATCTAACATCTTTATGTTCTAATATATATGCAAGTACCCAACCCATGGTGCTTAATTTAGGCTGTATAAATCATTTTTCTATAGATATACTTCATCATCCACTTTATTAATGATAAATCCATTTAATTTTTCATTATATTCCTCCTATTAATGTATTACACCATAAAACAATGATTTTTCATCTATATAATACACATTAAAACCATTTTTTATTTCCATGGTGAAGAATAACTATATAGTCACAAAATGACCAACTAATGTAAAAGACTCATAAAATTGATATTTTCAAATAATGAATAATATTTCTATGTTAAATATGATTTTATCCTTATCAGTTATTCATATTCATTAACATTATTCCAAAAAATTAAGATGATTATGATGATATTTTTATTCCTAGGACTAGTAACAACTTCCCGAGAATCAATGCTCTAATTTTGGTTAGGTTCTTTATAAATCCCCTTGAAAAAAATTTCATCCTTTTAAGTTACATCAATTATTTTTTCATGAGAAGGTGGAGATTAATTTTCTTGAGGCACAATATTTCATGTCTGATTCTGGGTTTTCTAATCCATGGATACATATTTTTTTTAATTATTTCTACGTTTTTGTATATTTTGGATCATGTTTACTATCTCTAATTCATTTTCCCAACCATCATATATTTAATCTATTTCTTCTATGTCCCTTTTATCATTCCAAACACTTCTCACTTCCGCATCACCTTCATCCTAAAAAACATTTCCATAGAGTGGTTTTATATTTTAACCAATTTTAATGTTTTTTTAATTTGAAATAGTTGTTACAACATTAATTTCCATGATTTTCCAAAGATTATTATTATATCCATTTCAAACCATGATTTTAGACGAATAACCAAGGTAAATTCCTTCATCCATTTAAGGATGAAACATTATATGCTTCCCCTTATAGAAAAAACTCTTGTATTCTAAAATGTAATATAATGTTGGATTCTCCCCATAAAAAATTTCATAATGTGTATTGTCATCCTTAAAACAAGTTCAATCCCTATTCGAGAAATAGAATAGTTCCTCCAACACATCTAAAATATATGTCGATAGTTGAATTTTCACAATAAGAATTATTTGATCCATGATATCATGGATTCTATTCCACCTCTCAACAACTCCAGTTTATTAAGGATTCCCCACCACTGAAACATGATTTTAAATCCAATGTTTTCTAAATATTTATCCATTGGTGTGTATGCGAGTTATATAAAATTATCAATATAGACCGTATTAATTTTTAATCCTACATTCTTCTAGCTTCCCTCAGATATTGGGTAATACACTTGAACACCTTAGATTTTTAGGTAATAACCATAATCCATTCGATCTTATATGTGGCATTGATGAATAATAAAAAATAAAATTTTATATATATGGAATAAGGTTCCCTATTCCCTCTAAATTCCATATGAAATAGCTTCATAAACCATATTATTTCCCATTTTAGGTTGTATGACTTTCAAATGATTTTACATTTTTGACAAGAAACGCACATGTGAGTGTTATCATGTGTGAGCTTGGGGAACTCATAGTATATTTCATGTCTCTCCATGTTCTATAATTATTTTTGCTTCAAATGGATAATAATTTTATGAAATAGTTTTTTATTCTTATTCAGATAGCATGTATTTATTCCCTTAACCGATAAGGTAAATTATTCATTTGTTTCATCTTACTTTCAAAACAACTGACCCATCTCTCAATTTGATATAACATGACTTTTGATATAACGTCACTTCATATCCAGATTCACATGGTTGTATCGCACTAATAAAATCATGACTAATACCTCAACTAAAATAACATATGTAAGTCTCATAACCTTCATACAAACCTTGTCATGTTGGGGTCCAATGATATTAGTCCACTTCTACTTTTTGTAATGAAATACTCCATAATAATTAAATTTTCATCCTTTTATGAGGTATTCATTTACCATCATATATGAAGTTCATTTGTTCTTCAGAATCCACTTTTTGGAACTTTTCATTTCCTTGAATTAAATTTTAGTCACATTAGCCTTCTAATTTCTTATTTTCTTCACCCATTTCCACTGGTCCACCATTTATATGTTTGATATTAAAACCTAAGATTTTTTGAATCATTTTTTTCAAATTAATTTATCCATTTCAATATTCATCATTTAACATAACATTGAATATAGCTTGTGTTATTAAAAAGTGGTAAGTTTTGTTTCTATTTTTCACCAAACCGAGTTAAATGTTGTGATACAAAAAACTTATATTTTATTTCTGTATGCACAAATGTAACACCCCAAGATTTTATAGTGTGTTATTTCTTCAAAATAATTCAATAACTTTCACTACACGCAACACCAAGTTCAATCGCACCATGACTTACCAAACAAGCCATTCCAAAGAGGTTATGAATAGTGTTAACTAAATTTTAAACTTTATATAATCCTTGTAATTTTAGAATCCATATTATGAGTTTCTTAGATATAATGCAAGAACAAATTCATTTTTAGTATTGAACTTTTATCAAATTTTAATAGTGAACCCTTTTTAAATACAATATTTTAAACTTTTTTGACTAAATGGGGACATCAAAAATTTAAAATGAAACATCCCAAGCTTCCACGGTACGCTAGCGTGTGTTGTACGCAACACCGAGTTCTAACACACCGTAACCAATCAAACTAGCCGTTATGAATAGTAATACCTACTTTTTGAAATTATATATATTTTATATTTCAAAATGGACTTCATTTTTGGATTCGGAATATCTAATTTAGCCTAAGGTGAAATTTTGGTACTTTTCGGATAACTTTCACATTTTGATGAATAGTGAAAATTACTAAATTTTAATTAAAAACAACTTTTTTAATAAAAATAATTAATAGTGATAAACTATGAATTTTAGTAGTTTTAAAGTATATTTAGAATATATTTTTACCATTTAATATAATTTTGGTCATTGGACATAATTATACAATTAAACCGAACATAAACAAGTGTCAATCTTTTGATAGTTATTATCTCTTAAAAACACGCTTTTTGTTTTGACAGCGGGAATTAATTTTAAATTAATTTCTGCCACTTTTGTGTTTTGAATTTAGGAAAATGGATTCCATATTTGGAATCAGGATGTTCAAATTGTGTAAATAGGTAACTTTTATTTTTAGACATTTTGAATAATTACTGCGGTAAATATTTTATTTACCATGGTTTAGGGTAAATCCGGTAAATAAGGGTTAAAAAAATAATATTATAATAATACTAAATTACCCTAAAACGTGTCTTAACCCTATTGGTTGATACATAGTCGACCATGGGCATCTTTGGGTCTATTTTGGGACCCCATGGATCCACTTGTAAGTGATAATGACACTTTATTTTAATTAAGTCAAAATGAATACAAAAATGACACAAGCATATATCTTTTAGAACAACAATTTTTACATAGGGTTATACATGTTGGATTTTCGATTATAAATATTCATTATAAAGATAAAAAGATTTCCTACATAATGATATTTTAATTATAATTTTCAGACATTAAATAAGTTATTTTATTTATGACACAATGATGATGCAGTAATTACTATAATAGTGAAAAATTAAAATAATTAATATTATAAATACCCAAATAAATATAATATGAAACTTTTAATGAATTAAACTAATTTTCTAGGCTAATATGATATATTAGTATTGATTTAATGGACTTTATTCTAAGTAATCAATCTGTTATGAGTTTCACAAAAATCAACTATTGAATAGTGTCAAAATTGACATAAAAGAGTTCTTAAAACAAATATTATATTATTAATTGATATTAAATTCCTAAAAATCTAAGTTTCGGCCAAGAGACTTATATTATGATAGGTTAATCATTAATGGACCACTTGGGGGTCGCTTGGATGTATATAGTAAGTTTATTAACCATAATATATAAAAATACAAAGAGACATTGTAAAAGTGAAACTAATTAACTTAGAGTTAATACTTAAAGATAAGGTTAATATAAGTACCCAAACCTGTCTAAATTCTATTGGATGAGTTGTTTTCGACCTATCCCCACCTCATCCTTTGAATAGTCAACTTTGGAGCCTTTGTAAACTGAATATGAATTTATTATAAATTAATATTTCTAACTTTTCCAAAGGTGCCCCTCACCCCTCTTATAAAAGGGAACTCCTCCTTCTCATTTCTTAACACCTTCAAAGCCTTTTGGTTCGGCCAAACTCTGCCCAAATACTCTCCCAACATCCCTCACTACAACCTAGAGGCCTTAGTTTGATCAGAAAGCCAACCTAAGGTGCCCTTTTGATCAAATCAAAAGGAAGAACCCAAAGAAGAGGTAATGATTTCACCACCCTTTTCTAAGTTCATTTCTTCTTCCACTTCTTCTTCCTTTGTTCTTACCATTCTGAAATAATAACTCCAGTATCTCACATATACTGTGATGTTATTATAAATATGGTACAATCATATTCAGTATTCTATCCACCCTTTGAATAACATGTCACCATACGTGCGTACGTACGGCTTACCGTCTCCACGTCGTGCTGTAATTGTTATTCAATATAATATTATTTTGATGGGTATAATAATGATGTGTAACTCATGTAAATAAAAAATATAACATGTTAATGATTCTGTATATATGATATACCATCCATTTATATATTATTTTAATATCAAAAGAATGATATTGTCGCTCGTGCGTACGTACGGACTACCGTCTCCACGAACGCGATGAGATTCATTCTCCATCGTATCCATTCAAGTATAATTATCATTTTATGATTTAAAAATGATGTTTAAGGACTTGATATCATTCTGGATATGAATAAGATACAACAAACATGGCTTATTTAACAAAACATATAAAAGAAAATGAGTAAGTTAACACCCGAAACGATGATAATTCTAAGATATTATTAATAAATCAATGTTAAAAAATCATATATGATATCATATTAATATATATGATTCTTGTATAATTTAATAACAATTATTTCACAATTATACAGGAGGTTAACCTACCCCAACCAAGGAAAAGTACAAGGTAAGGGTTATTTCACAATCTCTTCATTATCCGAGGTTGTTTATACGTAATAATCTACTGGGATCTCTTTATCATCCACATCCATTTTCTTAAAAATGCATTTCAAAACATTTTTACTATTTACTAGAATATGAGTTAAAGTCATTTATACCCTTTTTGACTTTTATAAGTGGTTTATAAAGGAATCTTTCGGTCGTTTTCAAAACAAGGTCCTTTTTAACCTTTTCGACAGAATTAAGGTAAGAATGTTTTTTTTACTTATACGGCGGGTGCGGTTATTTTCCGCCATTATAAAATCGTCGAAGCTTTCCTTACAAGCTTATAAGAATATTTTCAAAGAAAGGGTTTCATTTATATTTATGTGATTTTTAAATGATTTCAAAAGAGAGATATTTCCCTCAAATATATGAAAATCCAGTGTAAATGTATACGTATTTAACGCAAGCTTAAAAATGTTTTCAGAAAACCGGACTCTCGAGTTTGGTAGACAGGAAGGGATTGGGAGTGGACCCATCATGGCCTGTAATTAATCGAGAAGTCTCAGAATTAGTTATTTTGTTTTCAGAAGCTTGCATATTGCTTTCAGAAAAACACTGGAGTATATTTTATCAATTTTAAACATAAGTATCTTCTAAAAACAATTGCATCGGTAGGTCTCATGAGACAAACTAGTGTCTTGGCACAAGGCCTTGACAAAATCTTATTTGTAGTCTTGGCACGAGGCCTTGGCTATGTGGTTATGATAGTCTGGCATTATGCATTCCAACATTATGAAAGTGGTTATTGATATTGCATGTGATTATTCGATTAGTAGAATATCCATGTGAATAAGTAAATGGAATTATTTCATTTTACTTTTGCCATACTATGTTGAAGTTCAATTTTAAAAGGCTTTTGTTTTAGTAATTCATTGCCTTAAATGTTTATGCTTATTTTGAATGTTCCGCTATATTGTTATCCTTACTGGGCATTTGAGCTCACCCCTTTTCTATGTTTTATTTTTCCCAGGTAGTGAAGAAGTAAATTATGAATGACTTGCAGGGATATTATGAGGGGTTAATAGTGTGGATATGAAGACTTTGTTGTTGTAGTAGTTTTTCACTTTGAAATGTAATGTAAAACTTTATGATTATATCTAGTGTTTCCAAGGCTACTAAACCAATCGGTCTTTCGGGATTTGATCTTTCTTGTGATCATGCCAATGTTATGTAATAATGCACCGACTCTGGGTAACTGGGGTCGGGGCGTTACAGTTGGTATCAGAGGAAGTTTAGTACAAACCTTGGAAGCTAGATTTAGATAAACTCTGATTAGAGCACGTAGACTTAAGATGAACTTTGAGGATTAGTATAGAATAACTTCCTAGAATTTTGGTATTGTAGAGATTTTGTGAGTTTTCCGAGCAATACATCCCTGTCTGGATACGAGCAGGTAGAGGCGGCTCTGGCACAGATGTACCTAGGGGTAAAACTTGAAAACACCGCTTTGAGCTAGACTCGAACGGGAACTGGTGCACGACAACGGGCCTTGCTGCACTCTTGGTTACGACACTCCCGGGGGATATGCTTAGGATAACTCTCACTATCTTTACAAATCATTATGAAGGGTTTATGAGAATATACTTCCTCAAAGAAAACATTTTTATGATTATGGATTATATCCATAAATAGTTCAATTTATGTTAAGTGTTTTATAAGTATGGGATTATGTATTTTGATTCATAAACTGATCTAGTGTATGCCATTGTTTAGAAATGGCGCCCAGTAGAAGGAATGAGAACTCCAGAAATGCACATGATCCAAAGAGAAGGAAGGATCATATCTTTCATGGTCTTAAGCTAGAATTTATAAGAGAAATAGTCTCCCATGTATTATCATCATATGAAGAAATAATATCATGTGTTGATAAGATAAGTAAAGAGTTTACTGAGTCCTATGGCTTTGAAGGGAAGCAAGAGAAGAAAAGGATGGAAGAGAGAAAGACGGATAAAGGGAAGAGGGAAAAGAATAATTTTCCCATATGTGGTAACTGTGGAAAGAAACACCCTAGAACTTGCCTAAAAGGAATGGTAGTTTGTTATAAGTGTGGAGGAAAAGGGCACAAAGTACGTGACTGCAAGGGTAAGAAAATGGTTTCAAATGTACAATGCTTCATTTGCAAGGAGTTTGGACACTACGCGAACCTATGTTCCAGTCATCAGACTATGCCGCAAATGATGCTATTGGATAATAATCAAGTTATGATACTACCACAGATGAAGATGAATGATTAGAGTTCTTATGTTGATTATGTCAATTGAGTGTTGTATCAACAATGTACTTGTTATAATGATTATGGAGTATATAAGGATTGTACTGCAGTACTATTTCATTAAGGACTTGAGATTGTGTGGAACAAAGAAAAGTGACTCAATAGCAGGATAAATTTTTGGAAAATATATGGTTGAGAGAAAGATAAACCATAATATGGTTCTGATACTGAGTTAGTGATTTTAGAATAATACATGATTGATTTGGATAAATTATATTGGATATTCTTGACTACCTTGGAACTGATTAATGATCTGTATATTCCATTATTGTTGGGGTTTAAAACATTTTTGGATTGATGAAGTATATCCATCATTCTATATGGAATAGGGGAGCATGAATGTAATCAATAAGAAATATGGTAATTCAGGATGTTTCAGTGTATTAAAAGAATACAAGATGAAGGTATTCATATGCTATTATGGGGTAAAAAGGATCGACATTATTCTTACCTTCCTTATAAATGTTGGACTGTGAGTTTGGACAGAAGTATTTTGGATAGTTCTAGTTTGGATTATTTTGGATTGCCATAAAAGGACAACCCGGAGGTCGGGCGGCAACCCATCGCGTCCGGCAAGGCTGCGAGACTTGAACCCGCAACCGAAGGGCGACAAGGGTGTATCACCTACCACTGGCCCATGAGATGTCTTGGATTAAATAATGTAGTTTTTTTTAAAAGATCTGGTAGATGAATTATAAATTCATTTATTTTGGAACCCTGTATGAATAGTATAAATAGAAAATTTTTTTACGTTCTATTATCTTTTAGAGTGAAAGATGAGTTTGTGGTAGAAATTTATTAATGGATAAAACTCTAATTATAAAGTAAGTATATCTCCTTATGATCTTATCCAATCTCATAAATAAATTCCTCAACATTAATAAAAGGAACTTAGAACAAAAATGTTGTCCTAGATGGTACCTTAAATCATCACTAATTTATGGCTTTGGGATTTTTGGCCTTTTCATAGCCATGTTCTCTACCACTCTCCATCAGATAATTGATGGTTAGATTTCTCCTCCATATCCATATTTTCCTACATGGAACCCTAGTATGTGTTATTTTCGGTAATCTTCATACTTTCCACTCTTTATTTTAAATAGAGGCCTCATTAATTCATTTTTCGATGTGGGTTTTCCCACAAATATATTTTCTATTTTCAACCTTTTATTTTTGAAGAACAATTTCAAATTGCGAGGACGCAATTTATTGAAGGAGGGGAGAATGTAACACCCCAAGATTTTATAGTGTGTTATTTCTTCAAAATAATTCAATAACTTTCACTACACGCAACACCAAGTTCAATCGCACCATGACTTACCAAACAAGCCATTCCAAAGAAGTTATGAATAGTGTTAACTAAATTTTAAACTTTATATAATCCTTGTAATTTTAGAATCCATATTATGAGTTTCTTAGATATAATGCAAGAACAAATTCATTTTTAGTATTGAACTTTTATCAAATTTTAATAGTGAACCCTTTTTAAATACAATATTTTAAACTTTTTGACTAAATGGGGACATCAAAAATTTAAAATGAAACATCCCAAGCTTCCACGGTATGCTAGCGTGTGTTGTACGCAACACCGAGTTCTAACACACCGTAACCAATCAAACTAGCCGTTATGAATAGTAATACCTACTTTTTGAAATTATATATATTTTATATTTCAAAATGGACTTCATTTTTGGATTCGGAATATCTAATTTATCCTAAGGTGAAATTTTGGTACTTTTCGGATAACTTTCACATTTTGATGAATAGTGAAAATTACTAAATTTTAATTAAAAACAACTTTTTTAATAAAAATAATTAATAGTGATAAACTATGAATTTTAGTAGTTTTAAAATATATTTAGAATATATTTTTACCATTTAATATAATTTTGGTCATTGGACATAATTATACAATTAAACCGAACATAAACAAGTGTCAATCTTTTGATAGTTATTATCTCTTAAAAACACGCTTTTTGTTTTGACAGCGGGAATTAATTTTAAATTAATTTCTGCCACTTCTGTGTTTTGAATTTAGTAAAATGGATTCCATATTTGGAATCAGGATGTTCAAATTGTGTAAATAGGTAACTTTTATTTTTAGACATTTTGAATAATTACTGCGGTAAATATTTTATTTACCATGGTTTAGGGTAAATCCGGTAAATAAGGGTTAAAAAAAATAATATTATAATAATACTAAATTACCCTAAAACGTGTCTTAACCCTATTGGTTGATACATAGTCGACCATGGGCATCTTTGGGTCTATTTTGGGACCCCATGGATCCACTTGTAAGTGATAATGACACTTTATTTTAATTAAGTCAAAATGAATACAAAAATGACACAAGCATATATCTTTTAGAAAAACAATTTTTACATAGGGTTATACATGTTGGATTTTCGATTATAAATATTCATTAGAAAGATAAAAAGATTTCCTACATAATGATATTTTATTTATAATTTTTAGACATTAAATAAGTTATTTTATTTATGACACAATGATGATGCAGTAATTACTATAATAGTGAAAAATTAAAATAATTGATATTATAAATACCCAAATAAATATAATATGAAACTTTTAATGAATTAAACTAATTTTCTAGGCTAATATGATATATTAGGATTGATTTAATGGACTTTGTTCGAAGTAATCAATCTGTTATGAGTTTCACAAAAATCAACTATTGAATAGTGTCAAAATTGACATAAAAGAGTTCTTAAAACAAATATTATATTATTAATTGATATTAAATTCCTAAAAATCTAAGGTTCGGCCAAGAGACTTATATTATGATAGGTTAATCATTGATGGACCACTTGGGTGTCGTTTGGATGTATATAGTAAGTTTATTAACCATAATATATAAAAATACAAAGAGACATTGTAAAAGTGAAACTAATTAACTTAGAGTTAATACTTAAAGATAAGGTTAATATAAGTACCCAAACCTGTCTAAATTATATTGGATGAGTTGTTTTCGACCTATCCCCACCTCATCCTTTGAATAGTCAACTTTGGAGCCTTTGTAAACCGAAAATGAATTTATTATAAATTAATATTTCTAACTTTTCCAAAGGTGCCCCTCACCCCTCTTATAAAAGGGCACTCCTCCTTCTCATTTCTTAACACCTTCAAAGCCTTTTTGTTCGGCCAAACTCTGCCCAAATACTCTCCCAACATCCCTCACTACAACCTAGAGGCCTTAGTTTGATCAGAAAGCCAACCTAAGGAGCCCTTTTGATCAAATCAAAAGGAAGAACCCAAAGAAGAGGTAATGATTTCACCACCCTTTTCTAAGTTCATTTCTTCTTCCACTTCTTCTTCCTTTGTTCTTACCATTCTGAAATAATAACTCCAGTATCTCACATATACTGTGATGTTATTATAAATATGGTACAATCATATTCAGTATTCTATCCACCCTTTGAATAACATGTCACCATACGTGCGTACGTACGGCTTACCGTCTCCACGTCGTGGTGTAATTGTTATTCAATATAATATTATTTGGATGGGTATAATAATGATGTGTAACTCATGTAAATAATAAATATAACATGTTAATGATTCTGTATATATGATATAACATCCATTTATATATTATTTTAATATCAAAAGAATGATATTGTCGCTCGTGCGTACGTACGGACTACCGTCTCCACGAACGCGATGAGATTCATTCTCCATCGTATCCATTCAAGTATAATTATCATTTTATGATTTAAAAATGATGTTTAAGGACTTGATATCATTCTGGATATGAATAAGATACAACAAACATGGCTTATGTAACAAAACATATAAAAGAAAATGAGTAAGTTAACACCCGAAACGATGATAATTCTAAGATATTATTAATAAATCAATGTTAAAAGATCATATATGATATCATATTAATATATATGATTCTTGTATAATTTAATAACAATTATTTCACCATTATACAGGAGGTTAACCTACCCCAACCAAGGAAAAGTACAAGGTAAGGGTTATTTCACAATCTCTTCATTATCTGAGGTTGTTTATACGTAATAATCTACTGGGATCTCTTTATCATCCACATCCATTTTCTTAAAAATGCATTTCAAAACATTTTTACTATTTACTAGAATATGAGTTAAAGTCATTTCTACCCTTTTTGACTTTTATAAGTGGTTTATAAAGGAATCTTTCGGTCGTTTTCAAAACAAGGTCCTTTTTAACCTTTTCGACAGAATTAAGGTAAGAATGTTTTTTTTACTTATACGGCGGGTGCGGTTATTTTCCGCCATTATAAAATCGTCGAAGATTTCCTTACAAGCTTATAAGAATATTTTCAAAGAAAGGGTTTCATTTATATTTATTTGATTTTTAAATGATTTCAAAAGAGAGATATTTCCCTCAAATATATGAAAATCCAGTGTAAATGTATACGTATTTAACGCAAGCTTAAAAATGTTTTCAGAAAACCGGACTCTCGAGTTTGGTAGACAGGAAGGGATTGGGAGTGGACCCATCATGGCCTGTAATTAATCGAGAAGTCTCAGAATTAGTTATTTTGTTTTCAGAAGCTTGCATATTGCTTTCAAAAAAACACTGGAGTATATTTTATCAATTTTAAACATAAGTATCTTCTAAAAACAATTGCATCGGTAGGTCTCATGAGACAAACTAGTGTCTTGGCACAAGGCCTTGACAAAATCTTATTTGTAGTCTTGGCACGAGTCCTTGGCTATGTGGTTATGATAGTCTGGCATTATGCATTCCAATATTATGAAAGTGGTTATTGATATTGCATGTGATTATTCGATTAGTAGAATATCCATGTGAATAAGTAAATGGCATTATTTCATTTTACTTTTGCCATACTATGTTGAAGTTCAATTTTAAAAGGCTTTTGTTTTAGTAATTCATTGCCTTAAATGTTTATTCTTATTTTGAATGTTCCGCTATATTGTTATCCTTACTGGGCATTTGATCTCACCCCTTTTCTATGTTTTATTTTTCCCAGGTAGTGAAGAAGTAAATTATGAATGACTTGCAGGGATATTATGAGGGGTTAATAGTGTGGATATGAAGACTTTGTTGTTGTAGTAGTTTTTCACTTTGAAATGTAATGTAAAACTTTATGATTATATCTAGTGTTTCCAAGGCTACTAAACCAATCGGTCTTTCAGGATTTGATCTTTCTTGTGATCATGCCAATGTTATGTAATAATGCACCGACTCTGGGTAACTGGGGTCAGGGCGTTACAACAAAACTATGTTTTCTTGTGTTACAAACAATTGAAAGTTTATTTGATAACTTTTGTTACATGCATGACCTAGTTTTTCAAGACTAAAATAACCTATTAATAGTAATATTAAAATATTATTTTAGTTTTTTATAGACATTGGAATGGTAGTTATGAATAAGAATAATTAAATTATTAGAATTTTTTTACAAATTTATATAAGAATAATAATTTTGTGGCCAATTTAGTATAAATAAATAGAAAACACATTTGAAAATATAGGGAAAAATTTCTAGAAAACCATATTACTGTAATTAAACTGGTTTTACCAAATTAAATTAATTAAGCCACTTTTAATAAATTAATTTAATGAAATATATATTATTCAATCATCTATTTTACATTCATGTAATTTTTTTCTAGACAAAAGGTAAAAATAAGACATATTTTACGCATTAAGATATATATTTTCTAAAAAGAAATTTTAACGCCTTTTAATGGATCATCTAGTTTAAATATATTTTTTGATAATTTTAAAATTTTCATTGATAAAATAAACATCATTTTGGAATTCCAAATTTTAAAATTGTTTTTGGGTGAATTTATGGTATTTTAACAGTCATCTTCTTTTTTTATGAATATTGAAAAATAACGAATTTTAATTGAAAATTACTTTTTCATTGAATATATTTATATACATAAATTATATTACAATTTTGTTTTAGAGAATAATTATATTAATTATATATAAATTTATCAAATTTATTTCATTGGGACCAAATACAAATTGAAATTGGATATAAAAACATTTCAATCTTTTGAACTTTTGAACTTTAAAAACTCATGTTCGCATCTCGTCTTCCAGATTAATTTTAAATTAACATCATCCACATAGGCTATTAAAATTAGGAAAAATGTATTATATATTTTTTTCATCATAATTAAAAATTTATAATATAGTCAATGAAGTATTTTACAAAAAAATATTAATGAAAGTAATTAAAACTAATTACACTGGTTAAAGTAAAAACGATCTTAATTAATGACTAAACAAAGAATATAAGTTGTAAAAATTTCCATAAACTTTTATAAAAATTATTTCCTCATAATATATAGAGCATTAAACCCATAATGTTCTATAATGGTCCATTTTGGAACCTTTTTGGATAAGTAAAACTTGGGTAGCACAAAATTATTTTCAAAAACATAAAGTGTGTTACTTTCCCCACTAATAAAAGGCCACAACCTATTCCCTAGTCTTCACACATCTCAAGACCTTTGTCATAGAAAAAACATATAAAAATATCATCCCAACTTCCCACCATTTGTCCTAGAATCCTACCATTGGGAATAAATCCAACCATGGAATCTCTTTCATTCAATCGAAAAGGAGTTAACCAAAGAAGAGGTAACATCCTTCAAAAAGAACTTTTGTTTTATTTCATTTTCCACTACCCCAATTATTCTAATTACATGATTATGTAATTATCTTTGAATAATAAATATATTGATATGTTTTTATGTAAAATTTTAGCAATAATGATAGAATTACAATTTTTATTTCATATATATGATATTTATTATGTCTTTATTATTTTAAATTTTCTATATTACACATACCTTTATGATTTCCATTTTTTGTGGATATGATAAATTCATTTTGGTACTTGTGGACTATCACCAGCAAAAAGAGATGTGATTCATTCACACTTTACATGGAATGTATTAAGGATGGATTTAGTAAATTTGTATGATTTATCTAAAAAATAAATCTATTTTAATGATAATGTATATATGTGTATTATTTAAATTCTTTATTTCAATATTATAAGAAAATGGAAACAGTGTTCATGTGTACGTATGGCCTACCATCTCCATGAACAGAGTATTACATTTTTTATTTTAATATATTATAGACTCTTATAAAAAACTATAAAATAATTATATTATATATATATATATATTTATATATAATGTTTTAGATAATTTAAATAATTAAATGATGATATATGTAAGTTGGATAATAATAACAAGTCAAAACATATTCAAAAAACAAAGCTGTTATTACCCGAAAAAAAAATATTTACATGGGATTTTTTATCAATTTTTAATATAAATTCATAATAAAATCATATATGGAGTGATATATTAGAGTATGATTCTATAATAATGTCATAATAAATTTTTACTTATTTTACATGCGTTTGGATCATGTATGATGAATTTTCAGACTTAATATAAGGGGATTTATAGTCTAACTTTTATTTCATTGAGAATTATGCCTTATTAACAATTTTTTTATTTTTTTTGGTGTATATACTACCCATGAATTAATTCTATGATTATTATCCTTAAATTTATGTTTATTTACATATCCATTTTTTGTTCTCTATTTCAGAGGGTTTATGGCTCAAAAGATACAAAATTAGTAACCTATTTTTGACTCAATATTCCTTCTTTGAGTGACACATTGTGTTATGGACATACATTCTTCTAGGAGGTGTATATACCTTTCATTTGATAGGTTATACCAAGAATATAAGTAATCTAATGGTGTTTTATATTTCATATCATTTTATTCATTTATTGGTATTATGATTCAATGTTACCAAAGTGGTAAGATATTATTGCTATAATCTCATCATTTTTTTGGGATTATTTATGATTATGATTACATTGATTAAATCTTGAGATACATGTCTCAAAAAATATCCGGAATTTTCTTATACTCTTTTTATTCATGACATCTTCAAGTAATGGTACCATTTTCCCACTCTTTAAAAAAAAATATAATTAAGAAAATATTTTAAATAAAATTTGAATTTAGTTCTCTATTCGGTCAGAAATATGTTTAATTCAAAAACCATGTTTTCTAAAAATATTTTAAAAACGTATATTAATTTTAATTTTTTGTTCATTTTCAAAGAAAATTATTTTTCAAAAAAATAACGATTTAAAATTTTTTAAAATTATTTTTAAGCTTCCATTATTATTTTTTTAAATAATGTTTTCAAAATAATATAAATATTCCTTTATAAATTTTCAATGAAAAATGTTTTCAAGTCTTATTTAGGATTCCATAACATGTTTCAAAGGAAAAATGTTCGAATTTTTTTTATTCATACTTTATCTGTTTTCAAGGAAAATGTTTTTCATAATTTTCACGATTCCATTATTTGTTTTTAAAGAAAATGGATATAAATTTTTGACAAGATTACTTTATAAGTTTTCAAAGAAAGATGTTTCAAAAACGATTTCAAGCTTCCAATATAAGTTTTCAAGTTTATTTTAAATGAAATTATTTTCAAAATATTTTACATTTTGGAACTATTTTTTTGAAAGAACAGTGGGCATTTTTCTCATGAATTTTTTAAACAATATTTCACAAATAGTTTCCATATAAGATGATATGTGTTGGTGTTACTCATGCCTTTCAAGGAACATGATCAAATTGTTATATTCATACTATTTATTAGAATAGTTTATGTTTTGATGGAATTATTTCTATGAATCATGTTTCACTTTCACTAGTTAAGTAATTATGAAACATGTTTCTCATTCCCGAGATATATATTTATGAAACTAATTTATCCTCAAAGTGTGTATGTTTTTTAATCATGTTTCTCTTTCCCGAATTATATTCTTATGAAATGTGATTCTTTTTATAGGTTATGATTTGATGAAAATATAATTACACCTTTTTATTTTCCACAGGTTGTGATATGAAGAAGTGATTATGATACCCATTTCAATTCTTATATTATTATATGATTTTTTATTTTATTATGCAACATGTATATGAGATTTCATTATGAGAATGGTGGATCCTATATCTCCGTCTGATTAATTATGTAATGATTTATCTCCCATAAGATATACATGGATGGCATAAGAAGTGAACGTGGTTCAGTAAAGGACTTTGTCCCCTAAAATGGTCTTGCAAGTGAACCTTGACTACTAAAATGGTCTTGGGAGTGAACCATAACCACTAATATAGTATTGGGCGTGATATTTGACAATTAAGATTGTTTGGGGAGAGAACCCATCACACTATAGGGAAAGGGATATGACTAGGGATTATGGGGTGTCCCACCTAGTAAGTCCATCCCCCATTAATTTTCCTATTAACTTTAGGAAATTATCCTTGACTTAGTGGGAATGATTTTATTTTCTTATTTGTCTCTAAAAAATTATATGTCTTCTTACTATGTTAAACTTTCATGACTTATTCCAATTATATATATATGATTCATTTCTTATGAACTTCCAATCTTTATGTCATGGTTCATTTTTATACTCTTTGATATGAAAGGTTTGATCATATAATGATATGTTCTTTTTCACATACAATTATTATTGTGAGTATGCTTTCATATCTCCATTGTCTAACTTTTCCAAGTATCATACCTCACCCTTTCATATATTTCCTTTCCCCAGGTTTTGAGAAATATTATTTGGATTACTAAAGGGGGAGATATTTTTTGGAAACATTGAAAATCATTCACCATGTTTGAATATTGTGTTACATGTTTCCAAATACACTATACTATTATGGTCCTCAGGCATGTAATTTTGTAATATGCTGAATATTTGTCTAAAATGATTTAATATCCATGTATGTTAAGTTTGGGTCACTATTGGTGAGGAGCTTTATTTTCATCCAACTCCATAGATTTCTCTCTATAATTAATGAATGAAGAATATATTTTTAGTTTTGTTCTTTGTTTCGCGCGGAATCCGGGGATGACCTCCTGGACGGGAGATTCAAACGTTCTGATCGGTTTCTAACGGGTTTGTTCGTAGAACCGGAAACATCCAATGATTCCACATCCGTCTGGACCTAATTTCCAAAGGAAGGCTCTCATTAGTTTGTGGACTGATGAGGCTTAGGAATTTGCATTGGTCGAGAGGATGGGAGGTTGGACTCATCACACCTTTTTGAGGGGAATTATTGTCTACTCCGGGACTCTCTTTATAGATTTAAGTTATGTTCGTGAATCCTTATTACATTACCAAGTATAAAATGAGCTTTCCTTTAGTTTTAACAATCAATGATTAAATATGCAAGAAATTTAGAGAATCTTTTATATGTATTCGAGGTTCTTCATCAATATAGAATCATCTATATTTGTTTAGAGATTCTTGGTCAATGGTATCCTGCAAAACATTTATATAAAAGTCTCTTGGTCATTTTGATGACCAGGCTTGTTTTAAAGCCACTCAGTGGGGCACTTGAAGTTTATCGTCATTCAGAAGGACATAGATTATTTCAATGTTGGGATCGAACCCATAAATGGGCTACCTACGTATCCTTTGTTTTGGAAAAGGAATCAGAACCCATGTAGTTCGAATTATGGAGTATGTTGTTTATGATTGATGGCTCAAAGATGAATGTCATAATTACTTTTACACTCTAAGCTCACGTGAGTCATGCTCGGTGTGAGAAACAAGAGGTATTGGTAAAATTTAGATAATTGTGCCATGAAAGATGCAATCATAAGAATTTGTTTGGGGCTTATGTATAGATGACTGCCCAGATAGATGAAGGTTTAGGATTTACTTTTAGGGGGAAAATCCATGAACAGGGTCCACAAAGTTATATGTGTTCCATGGAGATTTGAATACTCTAATCTTGGGGCTTACTCCTAAGGAGGATGCCCAAGTTAGGAGGGGACTTATGATTGGGTTTTATTCCTGAAAAGGAAACCCAAATCAAAGGTAATTTATGACTGGTTAAGAGAAGTTTAAGGGGACTTGGGGCTTATTCCTGAAAAGGAAGCCCAAGGTTATGACTGAGTCTTATTCTTGAAAAAGGATACCCAGGTTAGGGATTAAGGTTTGGGGCTTACTCCTGAGAAGGATGCCCAAGATTAGAGGACTTGATTGGGGCTTACTCCTGAGGAAGATGCCCAGATCAAAGGTTTTATAACTGGGGATTATTCCTGAAAAGGAGACCCAAGTTAGAATTTTCTCATCTTAAAGGATGAGGTTGAATGAATGAACTCCCCGTATTTTAGTGACATAAGGATATTTAAATCACTAGACTTTGAGAGAGATTTCACAGAATTCCTTTCAGATAAGAAAGTCAAATCAAGAATTCATGCCATAAATGGTTTTGAAGAGTGTCTTGAAGACTGAATCTTAAAAAGGAAAGGTGAAATGGCTGAAGAGGGGTAAAATGGGCAAGATGGGCACCCAAAAAGATAGGGGCGCACAAGTCTTAAAAGGCGCGCAAGTCCTGCAGCGGCGTGCAAGTATTGGTCGCGCAAGTATACTTGCGCGACACATGGTGTACTTGCGCGATTTTCAATCAGAATTGAAATACTTCAGCGACTCTTGATAAAACCCTTTACAATCCCCTTGAGGTTCTTCCAGAAAAGGGACGCACAAGTTATATTGAAGGAATTAAGTCGGCGCGCAAGTGTTTGATAAGTTTCAACACTTAGGCCTTCCTTCTTCTCTTTAGATCTTCCGTTCTAGGTAAGAAATTACCTAAAAATTGTTCCGGAAGCTTTGAGAAGAGACTTGGGCGTCGGGAGCATTAATTCGAGTTTCTGGAAAAAGATCCTCCCGAATGGGGGGCCCACAGGGTCTATTTATAGGCAAAAGAAGACCCAGGGAGGTTACCGGGCGGTTACCAATTAGGTCGCGCAAGTCACTTGCGCGACCAAGGTAGCCGCGCAAGTATACTTGCGCGGCAGTGGTATCACTTGCGCGGTGGATTTGCTATTGATCCTTTGTTCAAGCCTTTGTCGATTTTTGATGTTTTCTTCAAAGGATGAATCACTTTCAGCTGAGATATTCCCTTTTCCGATCTTTAGATTCTGTGACGAAAGGAGCGTCAACAAAAGTCCCCCCTCAGAGTTGGATCCGGAGAGAAATGAGGATTTGACTCTGAGGAAATCGAATCCTTCCAAAGGAAAAGGGAGGGCGCACAAGTCTTTCAGTGCACAGAGGGCGTCGCGCAAGTCTGCGTCGCGCAGGCCTTAAGCGCTCTGGGTGTGGCGCGCAGGTAGGCTTCCTGGACTATAAATACACGGCCTCACCTCCGTACATGTATCCGGACTTCCGGACTTCATACCTTCTCGAGCTCTCGCCGCGCAGGTCACCTAAGCCGCGCAAGTCTGCTCTGTTTTCCTTGATGTCACGCTCCTGTAAAGGTATTCGTATTTGCGCGGTTTATACTTGCGCGGGAAAAACTATTGCGGCACGTGATTACTTGCGCGCCTTGTTTTAGACTTACGCGCCTTAATGCCTTAGCCATTTTTTCAATTTTCTTCACAAAATTTATGAAAAATAAACCCATTTAAGAGTTAGTTTATTCATCTTTTGTGCAGATTCAGTGGTTCTCAAGGGAATTGGAATGGCTGATGAACTGGCTAGCAAGCGGATTGATGACATGATGAACATCACTGGCCATGATTACTATGATATCTGCGACAGCACTTTCCCAGATTTGGCTAAGTACTTGAAGAAATATCATCTTAATTTCCCACAGAGCATCTACCTGTCTCTATGTGGTCATGGTCACTTGCAAGGAGTCAATTTTCCAAATGCAAACAACTATACACCTGAAATTCAGCTGCGCTGCTACTCCTTCGTTTCGGTTATGCTGTGCATTAAGAGAAACAACAATGGTGTGAACTTTAAAATTCTCCTTGCATGCCATTTCCTTGTAGATATGAAAATGGCAAACCCATGGGCTGAAATGTTTTCCACTACCGGTTGGTGGAGGGAAGACAAACATGGTATTAGAGCAATATCTGAAAAGAGTACTCTCTCCAAATGGCTCTTTACTTCCAATGCTCCATTCTCAAATCCATGTATTCATCTTCCAAGTCTCTTGGACAGAAACAGAGTCACTGTTTGATCAGCAGAAAATTTTCTCAAACCGCACTCAAGAACATCCTTTTACAATTGTTCCAAGAAGAGCTGGTATCACTGCATCTCTTTTTTTTGTATCCAGTTGATTGAATGAATTCCAGGTGTTTGCTGACAAAGCTTGGGATGCCGTAAATAAAATGAAGTGCTATGTTGAAAGCCTCTTGTAATTCTTGAAAAAGAGAAGAGAATCCAATCTGTGGATGTCCTTCTAACTCTTGTGTATCAATGAAAAACACTTTCGTCTCCAATCATTTGTACCTGCATTCTTTCATTACCTGCTTCAAATTTACGTAAGCCAATGGGCCTAGTAAGAATAGTTTTTTTTACTAGGATTATTACAAATAACCCTACAAACTTTGAACCTTTTAACTGCTCAATATTACCTAAATCATAAAAAAAAAGTATATTTAGTGAGCTGGAACTTGACTTTTATTCAGAGTTCCTTTGTCTTTTGTGTGGGCAGTTTAAAGTCATGCACGCCGGACATAAAGGGGCTAATGTTTAAGGTCGAAATAACTTTGACCGAAAATGGATTAAAAAAATGGATTCAATTCCTTGACAATTTATCTGAAAACATATTACCATACTCAAGTATGAGGGAAAAAAATGTAAACTACGGCTTAAGAATATTTGAATCTGAGGAATGATATGAAAAAGAGCTAAAAGGCATTAGAAGAAGTAGTTTCTAAGAATGAAGTTACTATTATTTAACAAAACCCGTTAGGGGGTTGAAATATGCAGGGCCACCTATGGGCATTGGATGCATAGTCAAATAAAATAGCATCTTTTGGCTGACAAGTCTGTTATGTGGACTGTTTATGCAAGGCCACCTATGGGCACGTGCTGCATAGTCAGGCAAAAGAACTCCCAGAAATTTACTTTCCTAGTGCTAAAAGCCAGTGAAAGTTTATGGAGATTCAAATTTTCTAAAGCATAGAGTTTGTTGTATGGAAAGAGGTACTTGAATATGGAGAAGATATTTCCAAACAAGAATATCGAAGAACTGGATGAATATCACTCCTACGAAGGTCTGACCCAGACGTAGGGAAGAAGAATAAACCATAGACTTGAATACTTTCAGATCATGAAAAAGGATATGGGACAAATATGTTAAGGATGGCTATTTTTGCGGATCCCTACATACTGTCGTTTTAAGACAAATAAGGACAAAAGAGGAATTCTTCCCAAGAATGAAGTTACCATTATTTAACAAACCCATTAGGGGGTTGAAAACATGTAGGGCCACCTATGGGCATTGGCTGCATGGTCAAATAAATAGCATCTCTTGGCTGACAAGTCTATTATGTAGACTGTTTATGCAAGGCCACCTATGGGCACGTGCTGCATAGTCAGGCAAAAGAATTCTCAGAAGTTTGACATTTTTGTGACTAGAAGTCATGAAAAGGGTTATGAAGATCTGAAAATATTTAAGGTTAGGATTATAACACATAATGATGGGTATTGTCCAATGTATATAGAGATACATAGGTCAATGATAACCATAATCATGTTGTGGCTGGATCCTGAATTGAAATTTTGGACTTCACTACGTATCTCATAAGAATGAGAATCAAGCCATACGTAGTTCTTGAAATGCAGTTTAATGTCGTGCAGGACGAAAGTATGAGTGATCTTAGTTTAGGGTCATAGAATTCGGACCATAATAATGAATACATAGTGTGTGTTTTCATGAGGACTTTTTAGCCAAGGGACTGAATGTGAAATTTGGGGTTAGGCCCAAAAGACTTGGGACTGGATTCGAGGGACACTCGAATGTTCCTACGTATCCCATAAGGATGGGAATCAAGTCCACGTAGTTCTAGAACTACCCTTTGTACAAATTTGGTTCGTACATGTGAAGGGTGAAAGGGGATTTTAGTGCAATGATGGTTTAACCTGAGATAAAAAGTTTAGGCATTACCATGTATGCACGTAGTCTTTTGAAAATGAAACATGATTTAAAAAATCAATGTCAATAATGGTTCCTTCTCAAATGAGGGAAAAAAGAATATTGTAGTTTATTGTCGTACCGGACAAAAGTGTTGTATTGTTTAACGTCATATAACAAGGACGAAAGTGAATCAATGTAAAGATATTGATTCCAGGGGTGGTTTCACAAATCATCATCATATGAGATGGTGGTGAACCGATGTGAAGAGATTTTTTTTGGGCTTGAACCTTGGGAGGTTGCCTACATACCCAGCCTGGAGGGCAAGGATCAAAGTCCGTGTAGTTCAATTAAAGAATGAATCAATGATCAAGTTATTCTTGGGTACAATGATCTAATAAAAAATGTTGTTGGGACTTACAAATGGTTAGTGGCCCAAAGGGAGTGTTATGGTTGATGTTCGCTCTAAGCTCACGTGAGTCATACTCGGTGTGAGAAACAAGAGGTAATAACAACCTTAACGATGCACAGTTTAATGTCATGTAGGACATATCAAGGACTTTCTGTACAGTTTAGCATCATGTAGTTAGGACGATGGGGACAATATAGTTTAACGTCATATTGGACGAAAAGGGGGACTATGCAGTTTAATGTCATGCAGTAAGGACAAAAGAGTGTACCATTTTAAAGTCATGTTGGACGAAAGTGAGAATAGTTTAAGGTCATATGCATGGACCGTGGATGGTGCAGTTTAATGTCATGTTGGACCTTTGATGATTATATAGTTTTAACGTCTTTCCGGACGTGAGGGACTTTTATACAGTTTAGCGTCATGTAGTTAGGACGTCACAGTTTAACGTTTTGCTGGACATAAGGGATTTGCAAATAGTTTATGGTCATATACATGGACCAGGGATGATGCAGTTTAAGGTCATGCTGGACGGTTTAGGGAACTTTTTCACAGTTTAATGTCGTGTGGGACGAAGTTGCAGTTTAAGGTCATACTGGACCATTACTGTACAGTTTATGGTCATGTAGCTAGGACTAACTGGTGCTGTACAGTTTAAATGTCATGTTGCTAGGACACAATAATAGTTTAATGTCATCTCGGACAACATATAGTTTAATGTCATCTCGGACAACATATAGTTTAATGTCATCTCGGACAAATAAGGAACTTCTGTACAGTTTAATGTCATGTAGATAGGACATTATACAGTTTAATGTCATGTAGGACATTGAAGGTTACACAATTTAAGGTCATGTTGGACGAAGTTGCAGTTTAAGGTCATACTGGACCATTACTGTATGAACCAAATGTAAGAGTCTTGGTTCTGGGAACAATATTTTGTGTTTATACAAAATAATTTTTCAGAAATCTGGCATTAGTTGGAGTCGTGATGTGTTCTCCATCCATTGAGATCAGAGAATACGCTCCATTGGAGTAGACCTTATGTATTGAATAAGGTCCTTCCCATTTTGGTTCAAGCTTGGGAGGCTTCTTTCCTGGTATCATTGGTGTTCTGAGAACCAATACCAATTCTCCCTGAATGAATGAACGAAGACGAACTTTTTTGTTAAAAGCTCGTGCTATCCGATTCTGATAGATTTCCAAGTGGTGCAAAGTGCACAATCTCTTCTCATCTAACTGTTCCAATTCATTCAACCGTTTTTGGGATTGCTCATCTGTTGATAACTGATCACAAATGGCTATTCTGAGTGAGGGCAATTGAACTTCAATTGGCAAGACTACTTCTGTTCCATATACCAATGAATATGGAGTAGACCGCGTTGCATTGCGAGTGGTAGTCCGATAAGCCCATAAAGCATGATAGAGTTTATCAGGCCATGACCTCTTATCTTTATCTACCATCTTTTGCAGTATATTTGAAAGAGTCTTGTTGAAGGCCTCTATCTGGCCATTAGCCGCTGCATGATATCGAGATGAATGGTTGGACTTAATGTTGTATTCTTGATACAATTTCTTTACCTCAGAAGAACAGAAGTTGGTGTCGTTGTCCGTCAATATGGTATGAGGGACACCAAATCTAGTAATGATGTTAGACTTGATGAAGCTAACAATGCATTTAGAACTGACTTCTTTGAGAGGTACTGCCTCTGCCCATTTGGAAAAGAAATCAGTAGCAGTAAGAATGTACTTAAACTGCTTGGTCGTAGCTGAAGGGTAAGGTCCCACCACATCCATTCCCCATGTGCAAAATGACCATGAGTATTTAGCTGTATGAAGAAACTCTGGAGGTTGATGAATGAAGTTGGCATATACTTGGCATGAATGACACTTCTTTGTGAAATTAACACAATATTTTATCATTGAAGGCCAGAAGTATCCAAGCCTTCGAATTTGATCAGACAATCTATGTCCAGACTGGTGGGCACCACAGACTCCTGCATGCACTTCTTTTATGACAGCCATTGTCTCTTCACCATCAATACATCTGAAGAGAACTCCATCAAAACCACGTTTGTAGAGAATTTTCTCGAGGTGGTTTGGACCATCATAAAGAGTAAAATTGACCACACGTCGCCAAATTTGTTCTTTCTCGGCTCTATCATGTGGAAGTGTTCCATTTTGAAGGTATTCCTTGATAGGTGACATCCATTCTGTAGTATGACCATACGGTTCAGGAATGGGACTAATTTCATTAATTTCCTCTGTTCTGACTTGAACATAAGGTGAAATTGCACGACGGTGGGCAATACCGATGGTTGTCTCGTCCCGATTTGGATCTGCTAAAGCTGTGGCTATATTAGCCAGTGCATCAGCTTGAGCATTTTGTGATCTTGGGACATAAGAAAATGTCGGTTCTGAAGGGAATTCCGACATTAACTCTCTGACATAATCATAAAAGGGATTAATTCTTCTTTTCTGATGGCATAATCCCCATTGACTTATTTTATTACTAGGTCTGAATCACCTTTCACCTTTAAGTGATTCACTTGTGCTTGAAGTGCTAACTCCAAGCCTGCAATGAGAGCTTGGTATTCAGCTTCATTATTGGTACCACCTTCCCACAACAGAAAGGAATAAGGTAACACTGCCTTATCTAGAGAAATGAGCACAATTCCTAAACCAACTTTGTTGAATTTAGGATTTTCCATTTTCTTCCCTGTTGGACTTCTAGAAGCACCATCAAAATACATTTCCCATGTTTGAGGACTCTCTTGAATAGAAAAAACTTCCTCATCAGGGAGTTCGATATCTGAATACGTGTCTTCCACTGAAGGGTGTTCAGCTAGGAAATCAGCCAGAGCTTAGCCCTTAATTGCCTTTTGAGACACATACTGGATGTCGAACTGCTGTAGAATAACCGCCCACCTTTCCAGACGTCCTGTAAGCATTGGACGACTAAGGATGAATTTGAGTGGATTATTACGAGATACCAATTGGACCTCGTGATGTTGCAGGTAGTGTCTCAGTTTCTGAACTGCAAAGATTAATGCTAGGCAGCACTTTTCAATACTCGAATACCGGGTTTCTGCTTCAAGCATAGTTCTACTGAGATAGTAGAGACTATTTTCATTCCCAGCATCATTCTTTTGAGCGAGAAAGGCACCCAATGATCGCTCTAAAGCTGTCACATACGGATAAGAGGCCTACCCTCAACAGGTGGCATGAGTACTGGTGGACTCAAGAGGTATTTCTTGAGAACATCAAATGCTTCTTGACATTCTTTAGTCCACTGGTAAGTGACTCCTTTCTTCAATAATTTTGTAAAGGGTAAACTTTTTCCTGCCAAATTGGCGATGAAACGCCGAATATAGGCTAAGTGTCCTTGAAGTCCTCTTAATTCTTTCAAATTCTGAGGAGGTGACATACCAAGGATTGATTTGGTCTTCTCAGGATCGACTTCAATACCACGATGGCGTACAATAAAGCCGAGGAATTTTCCTGAGGTTACCCCAAAAGCACATTTTAAGGGGTTCATCTTCAAATTATGTTGTCGAAGTTTGTGGAATATGACTTCCAAATCAGCCAAGTGATCAAAACGTTGTTTGGATTTAACCACCAAATCATCTACATAGCATTCAACAAATTTTCCTAGAAAAGGTTTGAAGATACGATGCATGGCGCGTTGATATGTTGCACCTGCATTCTTTAAACCAAAGGGCATCACCCGGTAACAAAACACACCTTGAGGAGCTCTGAAGGCTGTATATTCCTCATCTTCTGCGGCCATTCGGATCTGATTATATCCAGAATATCTATCCATGAAATAAAGTACTTCATATCTAGCCGTCGCATCAATTAAGAGTTCTGTAATCGGAACTGGAAAATCATCTTTGGGACAATACCGATTAAGATCTCTGAAATCGATGCAAACCCTAATTTGTCCATTCTTTTTCTTTACAGGGACAATATTAGCCAACCACTTGGGATATTGAACTTCTCTGACGAAGTTAGCTTTGATAATCTTATCCACTTCAGCCTCGATTTTGGAATCATAGGTTGGGTGTGTTCTTCTCGCGGCTTGCTTGAATACTCGATGTTCTTTTGGCAAACCCAAATGATGGGTGGCAACATCAGGATCAAGGCCAGGCATCTCTGTATAATTCCAAGCAAAAATATCTTTATTTTGCTTTAGAAAAGAAATATACATCTCTTGTTCTTCAAGGGTCATGGCCGCACTAATTAAAGTGGGGTGTGGATCTTTCTCTGTACCCAGATTTACTTCTCTGAGTTCATCCACAAGGGTAGAGATACCCTCTTCAAATGCTGGAGGAGCATCTCTAAGATCTTCCTCTTCCTCTTCATCATGTGTTATTTCTTCCGTTTCTACTTGCAAAGTAGATGAAAAAATGAAATTCTCATGACCATAAGAGATGTCAAAATTTTCACATTTTGAAGAAGAAGCTTCCATTTCCGACCCTATTGATGATAAAGGGTCTTCTTTGGGAATTAAAGAGGAGATGATGGATTGAAAATCGACATCATTATTCACCTCTGGTGTTGCTATAACTTCTTCTGGCCTGATTAGCGAAGTATAGACTTGTTGGATTTCAGCAGACGAAATGAAAACGTCACCACTTATGCTTTCATCACTGCTTGGTAAGTTACCAATTTCTCCCATGTTGTCTGGCTCAATTGCCGTAATTGACATTATGGATCTTTCCGTAAGAGTATTTTTATTTGGGCCTATTTTGTCAATTTGACTGATAGGTAACACATAATCTGTACTCACATGGGAAAATGGATTTATTGGAATTTTTTCCAAACCATATGGAGCATTAACTTTGGTAATTTCCTTCATTGTAGATTTTTCTCTTCCCTTCATGTGATAAAATTCCGCCTCAATGTATTGAGACTCACATGTCTTGAACGGGGCCTTATCACCATACAATGTTCCAAATTGACCATCGAAACAGTATTTGAGACATTGATGGTATGATGACGGAATAGCTGCATGCTGATGTAGCCAGGGTCTTCCAAGCAAGATATTGAAAGCTGAATCGTGATCAACAATCATAAAATCCGAATTGGAAACAAGATCTCCAAACTGAGTTCTGAGTGTAACTTCTCCCAGTGGTTCTTGTTCATTTTTATCATATCCTTGAAACATCATGGTAGAAGGAGATAAATCAGATTCCGTGAGGCCCAATCGACGAAGTGTACGAATGGGCATGAGGTTGACTCCTGAACCATTGTCAATAAAAGCTCTTCGAACATCTATACCATTGACTTTTCCAGATAAGTACAAAGGTTTTATGTGCCCATGCACAACATCATCTTCATCTTTATCAGTAAAAGATATCACTGCATGACATTCTGCAGGATTATTCTCTATGTGATAAATTTCAGCTGCAGCAATTTCAGCTTCAAACTCCTGAGGACTTGACAAAGCTTCGATGAGTGCTTCCCGAAGATCTCTTGATAGATTCAAAGCATCCAAAATTGATAATTTGGCTGGTACTTGGGCCAAGTGTTTCAATATATCATACTTTTGATCTAGAGGACTGCGTTTCCCAATAGGAATATGCAGTTTAGCAGGTACTTTGGAAGTAGATGCTTTGGAAGCTGATGCATCTTGTATTGAAGTTGGCAACATCTTTGGTTTTGGAAAATTAGACTGATTAGATCCATTTACTTGCTGAGATAAAGAAGATGGAACATTTAATCTATCTTCCAAAATAACTGTGCCG
The DNA here is from genome assembly GCA_963277665.1 of Viscum album. NCBI lineage: Eukaryota > Viridiplantae > Streptophyta > Magnoliopsida > Santalales > Viscaceae > Viscum > Viscum album. The sequence goes on along the minus strand of OY728142.1, from coordinate 168,480,956 downwards.
AAGCTGAGTTGGCCATTGGCAGAAGAACTTGCTTGTTCTTTTTGAGCTCGCTGAAGGGCTCTACCACGAGTTTCTGCTGCGTATACAGTGCTAGCAGGGGTAGAATTAGAGTAGTGGCTTCGGAAAGATCCACGTCTTCCCCTATATCCTGAACCTCTAGAACTTCCTCGGGTTCCCTTATTTGATACAGGGAATTCAAGCTTATCAAGACTGAAATATGAATCTGTTAATTGAATCATATTAACAGAACCAAAGATTAACTCTTCGTCTGATAAAGACTCTGCCTGGTTAGCATGTTTAGGCTGTGCCGTTTGGTGGGACGGTGCCCGTTGCTTTGAAGTAGATGGCATGAAATCTGCCAGAGTCAAAGACAATTTAGGCTTTGATGCATACTCATCTTCTCCTGATTCCTCTTTCTTCTTTTAATTGTGCTGCCCTTTTGAGAATTTGTCCTTTGATGGAGGCTTTACTGCAGCTTTTGTAGGAGACACAATTGGCTTCTTCAATTGTGTTCGCAAAATGGAATGGGTCCGATTGATTGTCTTTCTGACCATCCAATCATCATATTTTTTCGCAATTTTTCTTTTGACTTCCTGCCACTCGCCTCCTTCTTCTGGATCTGTAGTGGTAATACACGCTACATGAGCTGAAGAACCTTTCAATTTGACTTGTCCCAAGTTGACCATCTTTTGCAGGAGGTCTTTAAAGACAAAACACTCCTGGATGGGATGCCCCAACATTTGATGAAAGGGACAATAATTGGGACGGTCTTCATCTCCTTCTTTGTTTGGCCTCTTGGGCACTGGTAATTGAACCAAATTATTTTCCAGAGCTGAAATGAAGTAACCAGGAACTTTCTCACTTCGGAAAGAGTATGTTTTACTCTTCATATCCTCAAATTGTTTTCGTCGTTGATCTTTTTGATCATTTGGACGAAATAGCCTTTGTTGTTGGAGTTCAGGAGGTGGAGCTCTTCGAGAAGATGAAGGTTTTGAAGTAGAAATAGGTACAGGTGCCTGTTTACGCATAACTATAGCAGTTTCTGCTTTACCCATTCTTCTTCCTGAAGCTGATGGAATTACACGAGATTTAACCTTAGCTTGTATAAGGGAATCTTCAATCTGTTGAGCGATTGAAGTAAGGTCTCGAAACCCTCCTGTGTATTTCACAGGGATCAATGGCGTGCGTAATTCGTCACGCAAATTTGCCACACAGATTGGCAACAATTCCTCATGAGGGAGTGATAAACTCAAGGAATACGTTAATCCCTTCCAACGAGCAATGAAATCAGAGACTGTTTCATTCTCCCTTTGCTTGCAGTTTGTAAGATCGAAAACTGTCGTTTTTGGCAAAGTTGAGCTAAACTGAAGAAGGAATTTTTGACGAAGATCCTCCCATCCGATGACTGACCGGGATTTCAAGCTTGTATACCAGACAAAAGCTGGTCCTTGCAAGGTTCGCACGAAGCATTTGAGTTTCACTGCTTCTTGCTGCTCTGGAGTTCCCATAATAGGATCACAACAAGATACGTAATGCGTCAAATGTTGTTCAGGGTCGCCTGATCCATTGAAAGTAGGGAAAATAGGGTTTCCAAAACTGGATGGAGGAGAAATTGAATCTACCCATTCAGGGTAAACTTTCTTTTCAGGTTGAACTTGCACCCGTTTCCCTTCCATATTTTCTAACCAAGCTGCTAATGACTCAATAGTAGTTATTAACTTTTGAGAAACGTCAGGTTGAACTTGGTTTTGGGTAGGTGCAATGAATGGAGCTTGGACAGACGTGGTGGTTGGTGCTGCAACTGATGGTAGTGCTGCCAACCGTTGTTGCGTTTGACCCGTAGGATTAGACCTCTGTGGGTGTACTGACAAAGGAGGATATTCTTGATCCATCTCAGTAGTTACAACAAATTCCTTCGGCTGTCGGACTTCAGCATTCTTAAGAAGAATACTATTCTGAAGTAGTTCTGCATTCAACCTTCTTAATTCTTTCATTTCTTCCTCCTGTTGTGCAAACCTTTGCTCTAATGAGAGCAATTGACCTCTTTCAGAAGAAGGGTGAGAAGTAACCTGATTCTTACCTTTCCCCTTATTGGATCCTTTTCGGAGAGGGGGAAGTGGGTTACTTGAAGGAATACCCAGATTTTGGGTAAGCCTTTTATTACGTGTGCCCACACCTTCTTCATTTAGGTCTGTGTGCGCGACTTCTTGAGCAGGAACCTCTTCGTCTGATCCCTCTGATTGAGCCTCATCTGGTGAATCAGCAGCAACGGCATTGATGACATTAATGGATGCATATTTCATGGAATCCTTTCTATCAGCATTTTTGTGATATTGTCTCCTTCTATGTCCATGATGAGACATGGCATTCCGTTGACTTGATCCCTCAAGAATTTCTTGGAGAACCGTCACTTGGAGAGAATCTCATGACATCTTGGCTCTTCGTTCCTCTTGAGGCTTATTCCCTAATTGAGAGAATACTGACTTTCTCTGAGGGAGGGATTGAAGATTTGAAAAAATCCCCAGTCCGGTGGACTGGGGGTGTTCCTGTTGCTTCCGCTCAACTCCTCGAATCTCATTCGTTGATTCTAAGGGTTGGGTTAGAGAAGTCCCCAGTCTGGCAAGCTGGGGTGTCTCTTGACATGCTATGTCTGAGATCTTTTTGAAATCTCTCTTGATCTTACGAATCTTAGTTCGGAAATTAGCTGGATGCATTAACCTGTATCCACTTTTATCACCTGGTTCAACAGACCGTTGGATGATTTCCGAAACTTCTTTCATTTGATGACGTGTTTGCTCCAGACGAGAGGCTTGTGCAATATTCTCGCCTGATTGATGTAGGAGCAATTCAACAACCTTTTCTCTATATACTTGATTTTGAGAGGAACTAGTTGAAGCTTGATCTCGAGAAAGCTTTTGATTATGAACAAAGCCCATTGACTGTGGCCGACCATGGGCAATAACATTGCATGAGACCATTTTCGGCGGGCTTTGCTGACCGGAAAGCACTGTGAAATGTAGTGCTCCGTGAACACCCCATCCTCTGATATGAACATTAGATGGAGCATTGGAAATTAACTGACGCAATCTTCTTAGTGCGCCAAGGCATGAACGTTGAAGGGTTCTCTGTTGCTTTTCAGCCTTCGGATACCGAGAGACTGATAGAGATGCCAAATCAATCTGGCGTTGTAACCCTTCTATTATCTTAAGATTATTTTCGTATTCATCGTAAGATAATACCTTCTTCTTTAAATGACAAAGAGTTTTCCATATGTTGAGACGAATATCATGGATTCCATCATCCGTCAGCATCTTTGGAATGTCGTACTGGGAATCAGCCAAAGGCCAAAACATGACTGGTACCTCACCTTTTTCCAGTTTTTTCCTCATGTTCAGCATTTCCTCTTTATCATTAAATGAAGATTCTTCTACCTGTTTGGACCAGAGTTGGTGTTTCCTTGTTGCTTCATCGGATTCAACAAGATTGGTAGAGAAATCACTATTCATGCTGGAAGATGAATGACCCAGGGAAGGTTCGGAGAATAACCTGAACCCCAGGCTATCTTATGATGGAGAAAGAGTTTCACCTGCCGATAGTAAAGCATCAGACATGACTGGTTTTACGTTTGCATGTGCCTCGAGATAGGAGGGCTTTCTCGTCACTACATTGCCTTCTGAAGAATTTTCGAGACAACGTGAATCACTACTGCGGAGAGGACTTTCGCAGCGAAGTTCATCACCATGAGGAGGACCGTCATGATGGGTTACAGCAAAAGATGAAATCTCTTGCTCCTTGGCCTTCTGACCACACAGAGGGTTCCTGTGGCTCTCATCTGAAGAAGAAACTTCAAGATTGACCGAATTTTCATGAAGCAAGTTTTCATGAGGAAGTGTATGTTGAAGACCTTCAGAATTAATGTTCTAGTTATTGGGAACTGAGGGAGTAGAATCTTGAATTCCGACAGATAAATATCTGAGGGCTTCAAGAACTCCAGCATCGAGCAAGGCTTGGTTACAGATTGGCCTTTGATCTCCTGACTGTGCTGGGCGGATCTTTTTCTTAGATGCCTTCTTACTCGCTTTAGAAACCACTTGATGACGAAAGTGATTGCTCTGAGCAGGTGTATGTGCCTGATTAGGAAAGATGGTCAGGTTAGGCTGATGATCATCGCTCAAATCAGGTGTATTTGCCTGACTTGGTTGTCCGTATGATATGGGGGAGTATGCCCCATAACCCTCTTGGACTGGAACAGATGTGTGTGTCGGTTCCGGAGTGAATTGTTGATGTGTCACTCCACTGCTAGGGATAGATTTATGTGTATGTCCCTGAGATGATGCTGAAGATGTTATGATATCATGGCAAGCATCCAGAATATGAGCAGGAATTTGCTTCTGCTCTTTCACCATTGACAAAATATGCTTGGTGACTTCAGCCACCGGAACAGGGATATACGTCCATTCCGGGCTTGGAGTAGGTGTATGTACCTGCTCCTGTCCTCCTTTTCCTGTCAGTGAATCCTGACAGTACTCAAGTGTCGAGGCAGAGAGTTGAGTCTGCCCCCTGTTTGTCGTCGGGACTTTCCGACTGGCTTCTCCGGGTGCTACCAAGCGAGACTGTTGGTAGGCTTGATTAGTATTAGCAGGTGTATGTGCCTGCTGATTACACTTCTCCAAACGCGGTTGACGAGATCCATCATATGTAGTCAGACGAGCCTGATGACTAACTGGTGATGTATAAGCAGGTGTATGTTCCTGCCTATGGTACTCCGCCGGAATTGCCTGGCGGGATCGGCTTGAATCTGTCAGACGAGTCAGCTGGACAGCTGAATTAAAACGGGCAGGTGTTTATTCCTACTCGTTGTTTGCCACCAAGTTAGGTTGGTGGACTTCTCCGGAGATGGAAGGGATGACAACCTGCCTATTGTTAACCAGATTCCATCTCTGGCGGTTCATCTTGCCTGCTCGGGTTCGAGGAACCTGAGCTGAATGCCTGGAGTCGGTACCCTGATCATGTTGAGGGCGCACTACCGCACGAGTCTGGCGGCGATTGTTGATGGGAGCCCTCGGGAAGGACTCCTGTCTTTTTGAATTAAGGCCCCGAGGGACCTGCTCATTCACTTCCTCGGAGTAAGGGAGTAAATGGAAATTGCGTTCCGGGGATAACGACCCGAAACGGTTGGAGACGGTAGTCAGCACCGCCTGCTTCTTGATTGCTGGCCGCCGTTGTCCGGACGACCAGGTAGAGTTGTTAACTTGGAGGGCTTGACGAGCGGCCTCCAGAGTTGGGATAGTACCGTTGCGACGGTACTCCTTAACCAGTGCATTAGAAACACAGCGTTGAATACGCTGAGTTGGTGATGTCATCCTCAGAGCGGATGACGTTCCAACAGGAGTAGCATCATTGGTTTTCACAGCAGCAGACCTCACAGTAGAGGTGTTCACAGCAGCAGTATTCACAGGGGTGAATTTAAGGAAAGCCATTTCTGCAGAAGATCTTGAGAAAAGAGTGCATGTTCTATGTAACAGACATAATCAAGATGAATCCGGCTACTGCATCTTTTGGATGATCATATGTCAATGATTGCCTTGTTGGCCCAAGGGGCCTAACAGATAAGAAGAACATCACTTTAACTTGGTTAAGGATTCACGTCGGGTTCACCATTTTTGTTTCGCGCGGAATCCGGGGATGACCTCCTAGACAGGAGATTCAAATGTTCCGATCGGTTTCTAACGGGTTTGTTCGTAGAACCGGAAACATCCAATGATTCCACATCCGTCTGGACCTACTTTCCAAAGGCAGGCGCTCATTAGTTTGTGGACTGATGAGGCTTAGGAATTTGCATTGGTCGAGAGGATGGGAGGTCAGACTCATCACACCTTTTTGAGGGGAATTATTGTCTACTCCAGGACTCTCTTTATAGATTTAAGTTAAGTTCGTGAATCCTTATTACATTACCAAGTATAAAATGAGCTTTCCTTTAGTTTTAACAATCAATGATTAAATATGCAAGAAATTTAGAGAATCTTTTATATGTATTCGAGGTTCTTCATCAATATAGAATCATCTATATTTGTTTAGAGATTCTTGGTCAATGGTATCCTTCAAAACATTAATATAAAAGTCTCTTGGTCATTTTGATGACCAGGCTGGTTTTAAAGCCACTCAGTGGGGCACTTGAAGTTTATCGTCATTCAGAAGGACATAGATTATTTCATAGTTGGGATCGAACCCATAAATGGGCTACCTACGTATCCTTTGTTTTGTAAAAGGAATCAGAACCCACGTAGTTCAAATTATGGAGTATGATGTTTATGATTGATGGCTCAAAGATGAATGTCATAATTACTTTTACACTCTAAGATCACGTGAGTCATGCTCGGTGTGAGAAACAAGAGGTATTGGTAAAATTTAGATAATTGTGCCATGAAAGATGCAATCATAAGAATATGTTTGGGGCTTATGTATAGATGACTACCCAGATAGATGAAGGTTTAGGATTTACTTTTAGGGAGAAAATCCATGAACAGGGTCCACAAAGTTATATGTGCTTCATGGAGATTTGAATACTCTAATCTTGGGGCTTACTCCTAAGGAGGATTCCCAAGTTAGGAGGGGACTTATGATTGGGTTTTATTCCTGAAAAGGAAACCCAAATCAAAGGTAATTTATGACTGGTTAAGAGAAGTTTAAGGGGACTTGGGGCTTATTCCTGAAAAGGAAGCCCAAGGTTATGACTGAGTCTTATTCTTAAAAAAGGATACCCCGGTTAGGGATTAAGGTTTGGGGCTTACTCCTGAGAAGGATGCCCAAGATTAGATGACTTTATTGGGGCTTACTCCTGAGGAAGATGCCCAGATCAAAGGTTTTATAACTGGGGATTATTCCAGAAAAGGAGACCCAAGTTAGGATTTTCTCATCTTAAAGGATGAGGTTGAATGAATGAACTCCCCGTATTTTAGTGACATAAGGATATTTAAATCACTAGACTTTGAGAGAGATTTCACAGAATTCCTTTCAGATAAGAAAGTCAAATCAAGAATTCATGCCATAAATGGTTTTGAAGAGTGTCTTGAAGACTGAATCTTAAAAAGGAAAGGTGAAATGGCTGAAGAGGGGTAAAATGGGCAAGATGGGCACCCAAAAAGATAGGGGCGCGCAAGTCTTGAAAGGCGCGCATGTCCTGCGGCGGCGCGCAAGTATTGGTCGCGCAAGTATACTTGCGCGACACATGGTGTACTTGCGCGATTTTCAATCAGAATTGAAATACTTGAGCGACTCTTGATAAAACCCTTTAGAATCCCCTTGAGGTTCTTCCAGAAAAGGGACGCGCAAGTTATATTGAAGGAATTAAGTCGGCGCGCAAGTGTTTGATAAGTTTCAACACTTAGGCCTTCCTTCTTCTCTTTAGATCTTCCGTTCTAGGTAAGAAATTACCTTAGAAGTGTTCCGGAAGCTTTGAGAAGAGACTTGGGCGTCGGGAGCTTTAATTCGAGTTTCTGGAAAAAGATCCTCCCGAATGGGGGGCCCACAGGGTCTATTTATAGGCAAAAGAAGACCCAGGGCGGTTACCGGGCGGTTACCAATTAGGTCGCGCAAGTCACTTGCGCGACCAAGGTAGCCGCGCAAGTATACTTGCGCGGCAGTGGTATCACTTGCGCGGTGGATTTGCTGTTGATCCTTTGTTCAGGCCTTTGTCGATTTTTGATGTTTTCTTCAAAGGATGAATCACTTTCAGCTGAGATATTCCCTTTTCCGATCTTTAGATTCTGTGACGAAAGGAGCGTCAACATTCTTTATTTATTATGTTTTTAGTTTTTGTTATCCAATTTCCTCGGGCTTCATCAGTTCCTTCTTCTACACCATTTATGCAAAATAAATTTTAGTATGATTAGAAGTTTAATATGAAAAAATAACAACCATTAAAAAACAATGAATAGCAAAAAACTGCTTGCCTACCCTCATTGTTACTATTCTTTGAGATATCTTTTTGCAATGGATCACCTGTATTGGGTTTTATCCATTTCCCCATGAATATAATATATTATTTTCAGTCCTATTTTCACCTAATTCATTTAATGACCCGGATTTTTCTTTGATTTTTTCTATTATATTGAACTATTATGAGTCTAAACAAATTGACGTTGCCTAATTCTGAAGCCTAGTGTGCTCGGAATAAATTTCTAAACATTTTTTATGGTATGTTGGGGCTTCTTCTATCTTTATAATCAGTGCATGAATTGAAAATCTATGGGAACTGTTGAATCCATTGCACCAGGATTCTCTTAAGGGAGGATTAACATCGACTGCAGAAGGTCAGGAGAAAAAGATAATTTTTGGAAATCTAAGAGAATAATAAAATAACAAATTTATTTCATTATCTCATTTTCTCTTCCTCCACTGAACAGGTGGAAGCGGTGGGAACAATGACACATCAAGACATTAAATAGATTGACTTCCCATTATTCTTGTAACTACACCATTGGAATTAGGATGGATCCTTAATATAATGAACTCCATTAATTACAAATGTGTTACTCACCCTCCCCATCTCCTATTTATATGGAGCTAGGGGAAGATTGTTGGAACAACATCAACAAGGGACAAAGCTCTGGAAAATTACCATGATGCAAACCACTTGGAGGATGAGACTGGTTCTAGAGAGCAGTGACAAGTGCCACCGAATCAAGAACTGACGACGACGACGAAGGTGTTCCGTCGATCCAAAATAGCGAAGGACTCTTCTAGGTGGGGATTTTATTTTGACGTTGACTTTGATGAATTAAATTTTGTTCCTACTTTTTATCATGTAACGTGGAGGGTGCAAGATAAATGAATAAGGCTTGGACCATACACGACTTCATTCTTCATGTAGTCTTCAGGGAACAATTTCAAACTCGATGGCAACACGAAATAGTAGGTCATGCTATGATAGTTTCATTGTGGAAGAGTCATAGGTGTAGATGGAACCATGAACGGACATTGGATCTTGTCTGGTGTCCCACAGAAGAAACAGCATGCATGCTATGTCGATGGTGGCCAGTTGCGGCTAGAGGAGACCCACAACAACTGGCTACGGGTAGGGGAAGGAAGCGTGCCACTGTAGACAAGGGTGGCCGGCCCGAGCTGGCTATGCATGATAGGGGCGGCACCCGTAGGTTCCAACCACAGAAGTGGTCACGTCCAGCAAGCCGCAGTAGGAGGGTGTGGCGCAGCCTGCGTCGTACCGCGTTGGCAACACATGATCGAACAAATGATAGACCGATAATTGCGGTGGGGTACCATCACATCGGCTAGTGAAAATCCCCTGCAAGCATGGGGCCAGTGGGATGCAACGGTCATCCTTCAGGTAGACAGATCTAACATAGGCCAGATACGTAGCTCAGTGGGCGACCGCGAGTGGGTCGAGCCCCACCCGGTGGGCAGGGAGAACCACTGCCTGGGCCTGCAAACTGAAATGGGCTAACCATGACTGGATAGACCCAGCAAACTGGGTGGACCCTTAACAGGCTGCACCTGGGTGGGGTCAGGTAGAGCCAAAGAATCGTTGTTTCGGGCTGATTTGACCAATTCAGATCATGCCCAGACCCAACTGGTCCCCAATTAAATAAACTATTGTAACTAACGAACATGGTGGAAACTCCACATGCAGTCAGTGTCACCCACCATTTCCTGGAAAGGGATGTAAATAACAGACCAGCCTTCAAATTGATGTTCCCTTAGTTGAATAAGGACCATAGTGACAATGAGGTCCTTCTGAAATAATTGAAAAGAGTATTGGAGAAAGTTGGAGTACGACCATGTTGGATAGAATCCAAATCTAGTCGGGTCCTCGGCACTAATATGCCAATAACATAAAGACCGGGCATCCTATTGACGCTCGTTCTTTTGAGTTGGGACCCTTATGATGTGACGGATCATCGGGTTAATTCTTCATGGGACAAAGTGAAAGTTGAAATACATCTGAAGGCATAAGGGGCATTTCTTCTAGAATAAATCCTACTATGAGCGGGAATCCAGTGGCTGCTAGTGATGCAGAGGTTGGATACAGATCATATAGAGGTTAGTACCTAGGAATCATATGTGGATTAGTACCTATCGACCCTATGAAGATCAGCACCTCGCGACCTGATGAGGACCAGCCTTAGAGCAGCCTATTGTGGATCAGCGACTTACCAATCTTGTAAGTGTCATATTTGGCATGGGTCAGCGCTCAGAGATCTTATGGGGGTCAGCGCATATCAATCCTTTGTGGATTAGATCTTGTGTGGGTCATTGAGGGGGTTAGTACCTATCAACTCTGGATGGGTCACATACTTTATGGGTTATTACAGTGGTTAGTACCTATCGACTTATGTTGAGTTGGATCCTATGTGGTTCAATGCTGGGGTTAGTACCTATCGATAAAATGTGGTCAAGACTCAGTATGGTCAGTACCAGTGCCTCTTGACAGAATAAGATGATCTAGATTCACGAATAATCTTTTGTACATCTATACTTCACATAAACCAAGTTTGAGCAGTGTCTATTGCTTTATGATTTAGATAATTCTTTTTGGTTTCCCTTTGTGGAATTCTATGAGTCCTTATGGGGTCTCGGGGACCCTACCAAGTATTTCTATACACACCCCAGCATCGGATTTTCCCGCACCTTGTTGTGTCTTGTGCAAACGATGAGTAGCTGGGCTGAGGCTTGAGACAGCTTGGACCAGGTGGTACGCGGGGAGATGGGATAACGTGGAGTGTTGTGGAGATGATCGGTACCTACCCTGCAGGTAGGATCCTCAGTGGAAGATCTAGGAGATTCTTTTTATATTTAGTTGTACTTTTACTTTTCATTTGGTCTTGTATTCCAACCCATTTAATTTAAGTACAGTTTTTTCAAAAACAATTTACATCGTAGTTGCTTCTTTTTATATTATTGGAATGTTTGTTTTCATATCTTTAAGGGAAATGCGTTCCCATTATTGGGATGTGACATTTTATACTATTCACCAACCCCTATCCTGTGGAAGGAAGGATATTGGTAGTCACGGCACAGGCCCCAAGGGATGGGTCATGAAAAAGTGGTATCAGAGGATTAGGTTCTAATGAAGAACTATGAATCTGATTTTTTCAATGTGGAAATAGTGATTACTATTATGAGTGTGGTTTTCAGTTTGGGGAATTAGGTGTTGGTGCGGTGGCCGATGTATCTATACACTAGAGCCCTGAATTCTAATTTCTAACTCAATGCACAAAAACAATGATTGTGTGGGTTTTGAACTGTTTATCTTGTGATCATTTTGAGTCAGATCACCAGGTATAATTTTTTATAATGGCACACCTATTTTCTTTTAGGATTCTACCACATAGACAACCATACAGGATTCCTGAGGGAGTAAAAGATGATGGCCCACCAAGTGATGAGGCCTCGGTGTCGGGCCCTCTTACGGAATTAGAACATTTGGGTGGTGTACCAGTAGCACCACTCCCCATCGGGCAGTCATTTCCACTGTCCCCTATAGTAGACGGTGCACGCCTACTAAGCACATTGCATGAGTTTCCATGGATGAGGCCTCTGAGGTTCTGAGGAAAGATGTATCTGTAGGAAGATGAGGACTGGCTAGAGGTTGTGGCCATAGTTTTTCGCCTGGTCGGGACACCAGACGACCTGATGGGGATCTTAGCTACAGGTCTTTTATAGGGAGCAGGAGGGAGATGGTGGAGCCTGATGCTCTAGACGTACAATGAGGTGACCCTCACCTGGGCTGATTTCTAGCGCCTCTTAATGGAAGAGTTCATCTTAGTGACTCTACGCTCTATGCGTATTGTAGAGCTCATACACTCATATCATGGTAGCCTGACCGTGGCCCAGTACTCGGGAAGGTTTGCTGGCCTCTAATGATACTCTACCAACATGTTGTGCGACTCTTTCTTCAGGGATAGGCCCATTGAGCAGGGACTCCAACAGGAGATCGGATCTTCGATGGTATCTCTCAGCATCCCTACACATGCTAGAGTGCTAGGGAGAGCACTCTCAGGGGAGAGTTTTCTTTTCTGAAAGGACACCGACAACAAGACCCACCACCAGGAGACACATAGTAGAGTCATCTATAGTTGGTAGTTGGTAGATGACATAGAGATCCAATTTGACAAGACATTCAGGTGGATGAACCTGGTATGTAGGGTCGGAGGTGGAGAGCTAGTGAGGCAGGGGAGGTCAGCTGGGAGGCAGGGTGTTCTCAAGTGTGGAAGGTAGGGCCACATTGCTCATGACTACTCGACCCACCGTACAGACGATTAGAAGATGGTCAAAGGACCACTGAGACAAAGGCATAGATTCAAGTGAGGAGGTCCTCAGGGTGGAGGACAAGGCAGAGGAGCGGGCCATGCAGTAGGTGTTAGAGGGTGATTTTAGGTTTTACCACTGCCACCACCAGTTGGTTCACCCTGACCACAGAGAGTATGTGGATAGCAATGAGCTCAGCTCCAGGTAGCTGAGGTCTAGTACCTCGGCTCTCCATAGATGATTCGAGGTGTGATCTGTGTCTACTCCACCATAGATGTTGTACTTATAGAAATAGGTGACCATCATAATTTTATTTCCACGACTCTCATTTGGAGTTTGGAGATTCTGGTGGTGCCATTGGCATGATCCTTACGATTAGAGACTCCTATAGGAGAAGATTAGACAATTAAACACTAGTAATGGAAGTGTGAGCCTAATATTGGAGGTGAAGGCTTCGGTTGGGATATTCTAGTAGCGCCATCGAGGCCTTACAGGGACATCTTGGGTATGGGCTGGTTCTCCACAGTCCATGATCAGATTGATTATATTATGTGAAAAGTGCATTATGTTAATGAGGATCGGACCAGGTTTTCCTTCATCTTTATAAAGGGAAACATTGAATCATATAATCGACATACATGGAGGAGGGTGAAGAAGATCACACATTAGTTGGCTAGCCTTACCCTTAGGGTAGTTTATTTTGATAGTTTGAGTTATCCTGTTATGGTGGACCAGTACGCTGATGTCTTCACTAATGATATTCTGGGACTACATCCTTGCAGAGAGGTGGAATTCTACATCGATCCATACTCTGGGATGACACTAATATATACTCCTGCATATTGAATGGCTCTCTTGGATCTTTGTGAGTTACGGTGTAGCTGGAGGACTTACAAAAGAAGGGGTTCATAAGGCCTAGTGTTTCTCCATTGGAAGCCCCAATTTTGTTTGGAAAGAAGGAATATGGGAGTTTGAGACTCTGTTTGGACTATCAGTGTCTGAACCAACATACCAGGATGAACAAGTATCCACTTCCAAGGATTGATGATCTTTTCGATTAGCTGAAGGGAGATCATAGGTTTTAGAATATAGTCCTCAGCTCAGTCTATCATCAGCTCAGGGTACGATATGAGGATCTGCAGAAGACGACCATAAAATGTCGGTATGGAAACTATATGTTCTTTTTATTCCATTTGGCATGGTCAACGCCCCTATAGTGTTCATGGGACTTTTGAACAGCATCTTCCAGCCATACCTCGATTGCTTTGTGGTTGTCTTCATCAATGACATCATGGTGTACCTAGTGTTAGAGGAGAATCTTTCCTATCATCTGTAGATTATATTGGATACACTATAAGAGAACAAGATTTATGGTAAACTCATGAAGTGAATGTTCTGGATATGAGAGTTTCACCTTCTAGGGCATGTTATCTTAGAGGATGGAGTTGTTGTGTATTCGGAAATGATAGAGGTTGTGCTTTCTTTGGAGCCACCCAAGAGTGTGACTGATGTGCATGGTTTCCTAGGGTTGGTTGGGTACTTCTATAGATTCATACCTTAATTTTCCAGAGTGATGAAACCCTTGTCAACATTAAAGAAGAAGGTACAGCCCTTTGTATAGATAGAGAGATGCTAGCAGAGTTTTCAAGAGTTTAGGTAGAGACTAATGAGTGCCCCCATCTTGAGGCTACCAGAAGAGGGTTTTGGGTATGTTGTCTACTGTGATGCGTCCGGGGATGGATTTGAATGTGTCCTGATGTAAGAGAATGTAGTGATCACTTATAGTTCACGACATCTAAGACAACATCAGTAGAACTATGCTACCCATGACCTGGAGTTAGCAGTAGTGGTCTTCACCTCGAAGATGTGGTGACACTACATGATGGGTGAATGTTTTATAGTCAACTCTGATCACAAGTGTCTCAGGTATATCTTATCACAAAGAACCTAAACATAAGATATAGATGATGGCTAGAGTTTCTCCAGGACTATGTCATAGAGATAATCTATACTCTTGGGATGGGGAACGTAGTGGCAGATGCACTCAGCAGAAGGTTTGGTCTATAGTTGTAGAGTGAGGTGATAGAGTAGCTAGCCGCATTACAGGTATCATTTGTTGATTGAGATGGAGAAACATACCTCCAACCTGTAACTATCACTCACCCACATCATCAGTGAATGTAGGAGGCACTTCTTGGGGACATTGACTACGAGGCTCGATGTGATCAGATATCCGAAATACATGCACCTGATAAATTTTCTGAAGGTGGGGGAATTTCATCCCCTTTAGGGGATTCCCCATGGTCCTAGTGGCACTATGGGAGATAGTGTTGAGGTCATTTTATGCATCCCCTCTGGCCGTACATCCTGGTGTGGAGAAGATATACCAGGTCCTCCGGTGTCTGCACTGGTGGCCATGGATAATGAAGGTAGTGGAAGAGTTTGTTTCTATATGCCTCTCCTATTTGCAAGTGGAGGCCTAGCATCAAGTTCCGACATTCTTAGCGCAACCACTAGAGGTGCCGGAGTGGAAGCGGGATGGTATCTCCATTGACTTTCTGATCGGGCTACCATGGACATCTAGGGGACATTAATCCATTTGGGTTGGTTTTTTACCGACTCACCATGTTGCCCCACTTCTTACCCATCTGAGAGTAGGGATCAATAGAGGGCTTGGGATGCCTCTACGTACAATAGATTGTACAGCTTCATGGGGAGCCATCGACGATAGCATCTGACAGTGATGCACATTTTACATCCCGGTTGTTGAAGGGATTACATGAGTCATTAGGGACCCAGATAAGTTTGAGCACCACCTTTCATCCATAGACAGATGGTCAGATGGAGCAGACCATTTAGACACTATAGGGAATGCATTGTGCCTATGTCCTAGATTTTTTCCACAGTTGGGAGGATCACGTGCCCTTGGTGGAGTTCACGTACAACAACATATAGCACTCCACCATTGGTATGGCATCGTTTTATGGCCTTTAAGGTCGACCATGGATATCACCTCTATGTTGGACAAAACTCGATGAGTCAGCACTCATTTGTCTAGAGTTGGTATGGGCTACCACTCAAAAGGTGCAGATTATCCAGGAGAAGTTCGAGAGTTTAGAGAGAAGACGTAAGTCTTATCCTGACTAGAGATGGATGCCATTGGTGTTCTAAGAGGGAGACCATGTTTTCATACGAGTCTTACCTCGATGAGGTTTGGAGAGATTTAGCCAGGGCGTCATGTTATCTCTGAGGTTCATTGTACCTTTTCATGTTCTCAATAGAGTTCGCAAGGTGGGGTGTCACCTGGCTCTCCCCCCATAGATGCATCGGGTGCATGACATTTTCCACGCGTCACATATGAGGAGATACGATCATGATCCATCGCATGTCATCGACTGGGGAGAGTTAGAAATTGATGATTGGAAGATGTTTACAGGGGTTTAATTAGAGATTGAGGATCGATAGAAGCAAGCCCATCATGAAAGATCAATACCTCTGTTGGGAATTCACTGGAAGCACAGGAACCTCCAGGACAGCACATGGGAGTGGGAGGCTCAGATTTGTGTTCAGTACACCCATTTTTTTCCTTAGTCTATTTTGTGGATTTCGGGGATGAAAATATTTAATATGGGGAGAATTTAAAGAACTATATTTTTTCATGTAATTTTTTAATTATATAGAATTATTACTAGTCTGTGAAAATTAACGATGTGTGATTCTGAGGCTTGGTGTTCCCGGAATGAATTTCTGAACTTTTTTTAAGGTATGTTTAGTAAACGTGCGGGAAGCTTTTTATATCTTTTAAACCGGTGCTCGAATTAAAAATATGAGGGTGCAATTGAATATGCAGTGCTAGTATTTGATTAAGGGAGGCCTTACTTAAACAATATATGTTTAGGACAAAAATATAGTTTTTGAATATCTAAGAGATAATTAAGTAAAAAAGTTATTTTATTTTCTCTTTTTCATTTCCTCCAATGGACAATAGGTGGTTGAAGGACCAACGATACGTCATGAAATTAAATGTCTTGACTCCATTTTATTCTTGTAACCACAATGTTGGAATTTGGAAGGTTTTTTAATTAAATGAACCCCATTAATTCCACATGTGATACATACCATCCCCCTCTCATATTTATATGGAGATCAGGGTAGAGTTTTGGAACAGCTTCACCAAGAAAAGAATCTATAGAAATGTACTTAGATGCCAACCACTTAGAGGAAAAGACCAGTTCCAAGATGTAGTGATGAGTGACACCGAATCATGAACCAACAATAACAGAGAAAGAGTTCTATCAATTGAAATTAGAGAACGACTCTTCCAGGTTGGGGGCTTATTTTGAAGTTGTCTTTGATGAAATAAATTTCTGTCATGCTTGCTATCATGAAATGTGAAGGGCGTGGGAAAAATGAACAAGGCTCGGACCCTCCGCCGCTTTGTTCTTAATGTGAACTTCGGGGAACAATTTCCAACTCGACGACAACACAATATTGTGGGACACACAATGACAGGGAAAGAGAAGAAGATCCATAGGAATAGATGGAACCATGAACGGACACCAAAGCATGTTCAGTGACACGTGGATGAAACTGCTAGTGGGACATGGCAGTGGCGGCCAATGGTGGCTAAGGGAGACTTGCGAAAACCAATTTCGGGAGGTCAAAAGAGGCGCGAGACGTCACGACATGCCACCCAAAGGCAGCCTGCCTGAGCTGGTGTCCCATGACATGGGTGGTGCCTGCAGATTCCGCTGATGGAAGCGGCCACGGCAAGCAGGACGTGGTAGGAGGGTGCGGTGCAGCCTGCACTATGCAGTGTTGGCGACACTAGTTCATCCAAATGACGGACCGATAATTGATGTGGGGAAACTCCCCAACATATAGAAAACAACCCTGAAAATTTGGGGCCTGTGGGATGCAATGATATTCTTTCGGGCAGACCCAGCAAGCATAGGCCAGGTCGGAACCGCAAAACAGTGAGTCAGTGTGGAGGGATTGAGCCCAACCAGGAGGGTCAGGCCAACCACGACCCTAGCCCGTGAACCAAACAGGTCTGCCCCGATGGCCCGGACCCTATGAATTGGGCCAAACATTAATAGTCCAGACCCAGGTGGGGTCAGGTACACCTCGAGAAACGTTGCATTGGGCCGGTCTGACCAAGTCAGACTAGGCCCAAACCCAACTGGTCCCCAATTTAAGAAACACCTGTAACTGAAAAACTGGGTGTCTGTTCGACATGCTGTTAGTGGAAATAGAACCCCTTTAGGGAAGCAGTCCCTTTGGCATATTCTAGTGGGCCCGATCGAGCCGGGCCAAACCGAGATGTGATCACCCCCTGTTTCATGGAAAGGGATATAACTATCAGATCAGGAGTTTGATTTATATGTCGTCTATGGTATAAGGATGCTAATGACATGTTAGTCCTTCTTAATTACTTCATTAACGCTTTTGAGAAATATAGAGTACGAATTTTATGGGTTGACTACAAATCCCATCAGGCCCTCGACACTAGAATTTCAATTACTTATAGATTGGGCATTCGATTGATGTCATCTTTTGCGTTGGGACACTTATGACATAACCTATCATCGAGTTACTTCCTCATGGTTTTTTGTCCCTTTTGAAATATAAGAAATTGTTTGAGGAGTGGTTCTCCTAGAATCATGCGTGCTATGAGCATAAATACAGTGGTTGGTAGTGAGGCAGAGGATATATACCTATCATACAGAGTTTAGTATTGAGATATCCTATGCGGATCATCACATAGCAACCCTATGTGAATCAGCACCTTACGACCTGACGATGACCAAACATAGGGAGGCCTGTCGTGGATGAGTAACATACCGATCGTGTGTGGGTCAGATCTTGTGTGTGTCAGTGCTCAGTGATCCTTTGTGGGTATCCACATATCAATCATTTGTGGGTCAGATCATGTGTGGATCAGATCATGTGTGGGTCATTGTGGGGGATAGTACCTATCAACTCTAGGAAGGTAGGATCATGTGTGGGTCATTACGGTGGTTAGTACCTATTTATCCTATGTGGTTTTACTCTGTATGGTCAGCAGTAGTTCCTCTTGACCGAATAAGATAATCTAGCTTCGCAAATAATCATCTGTACCTCTATATTTACTTAAAACGTAATTTTAGTTATGTAAATTTCTTTGTAATTAAAATCATGTTTTGTGGTTTTCCTCTATGGATTTGTGTGAGACCTTCGGGGGTCTTGGGGTCCCTACCGAGTATTGATATACTCACCCCTACACGGGCTTCACCCACACCTTGTTCTGTCTTATGCAGATGACGAGTAACTGGGCTAAGCCTTAAGGGAGTCTGAACCTGGTAATATGCGGGGAGACAGATTTACATGGAGTGTTTCCGAGAGGATATGTTCCTACCCTTAAAGTAGGATCATCGGTGGACAATCTAGGAGTTGTTTTCTCTTTTCCTTTGTACTTTTACTTTTCAGTTGGGCTTGTATTCTGGCCCCTTTACTTTCATTACACTTTTTATTACATCATTTTTCTTTATAATTCCTTCTTGTTGTATTCATGGATTGTGTGTTTCCATAGTTTTAATGAAAATTCTTTCCCATTATAGGGATACACCTTTTTTGTGCTAGTTTCCAACCCTTGGCCTATAGAAGACAGGCTTGAGGTAGTCATGACATGGGACCAGGGGACAAGTTGTGACACTTAAGTACTAGTAAGTATATTTTGTGTATTCATAAAATCAAATCATCTATCAGGGTGTTAATGTTTAGGATTTTTCATCCACCATTATATATTTTATGTCCATTATCCCTGATAGTATTTCCTTTTAAATGTTGTATATGTGAAATAGTAAAAAATTATTCAATGAACACCTTATGGTCTTCTATGGGGGTCAATGTGCTTAAGCATCCTTCTGTCATACCAGGTTTAAGGAGTATTTACTCATATTTACACTTCCTCTATCACATGTTGACTTCTACTTTGACCTATTCTATCCTTTTATCTATATCTTCTATATATTTTGTTAGTTCATCAATTATCCAGACATTCTCTTCAGCATTGAGCCTAATATCAACCAGTTTCTATGTGTTTGTAGAAATTGAAAATTTTATTTTTTCAATCTTCACTTTGAATTTATACTTATCCTTTTATATTTTTTTAATATAGTTTTTGGATTCACTAATAACACCAATATGTTACTTTTTTCTCCCTCTAATGATTTATATCTTCTTTAAAACCTTTATGTCCAGCATTAAGGATAACTCTCTCTTGGAAATTTCAATATCCATAATCAATTTCATATGATTTCAATTTTCTATAATAATGACCATGACATATTATTTTCTATCATTTCACTCCTTTATATCCTCCAATTTTTTCTTATCAAATTTCCCACCTTCATTTAATAAAAAAAGTCATCTTGTATAATTTATGCTATTGTTTTCTCTAACTATTGTCTGCGTTGAAATTTTTATTCATTAGTTCTTCCTCCTCATAATTATTTAGAAATTTAGTTCGAAACATGGTAGAATGGTATCTAATTTTATAGAATTAGATGGAAGAATATAGAATAACTCCCTTTAATTTTCCTTTTACTCTTTTCAATGTATATGGAAAAAATAAGTTAATCCATTATCTTCCTCTTCTTTGGCACACTCCTTCAGTGAATGTTTATTAATCTTCATTAATAAAACTTCATAATAAAATTGTTTATATTTGGACTCATTGTCATTCTTCTTTGTATTAATGCAATGAAATTACTATACTTGTTGAGTAGTGTCACCTCCTTCCAATATTTTTCATCGAGCAACAATACATTTTCATTCAACCATGATGGTAATATTCACTGTATTCTATAACATTTTTAACATCATCAATGATATCTACAAGTAAACATGTATCATTAATGAAAATATTTATTAAAATAATGAATCAACCATATAATTAAGACTCATTCATAAGTATCAATACTTGTTCCATATCACATTCATGTTACTTGTCTATATTTTCAGTCACCGTAAAATATATTTGGATGTTTCCCTCACATTTAATGAGATGTCCTTACTTTCATCATTTTTATGTGTATAGGGTTACCAAAGACTCCCCCAAAAACATTATTCTTCCTGGTGTCCACATATGGATCATATTATCCATTTACTGTAGGGATTTATTTTCTATACTGGTTGATATTTTTTTCATAGATTATTTTCACAGATCAATCCCCAATAATCAAATTTAATATAACATCTATATATTTTACAAAAAGAAATTATTTACGTTTAAAATATTAATTACCTGGTGACTAGTAATTTATTTTTTAACTTTTTAGAGAGAGGGAAATATATCAAATGCTTTAATCTAGGATACTACTTTTTTGTCCAAAAAATTGGTGATTAGGCTGAGAGGGGGTGAAATTAAGTATAGTAATTTTCTTCACATAAACCATGAAATTGTTCTTGGTAACTTTCAAAAAGTAGTTTCTATCTTCCCCTTGGTTGATATTAAGAAATAAAATAATATTTTATAGTTACAAAAAATTTTACATGGTTCACCTAAACTAGACAATCCGATGAGAATACAAGGAAAAGCTCATATGAACTCGAAACACTATACTTATAGATTTTAGTTACTATTTTAGATTTCCTCACTAAACCCAATGTTTTACAACCTGTACTAAATTAAAATTATCCCATATGATTATGGAATACATTACTGCTCTGAGAATATTTCCATTGATTTTCTAGAAAGGATAATAAGAAAACACCAACAAACATTGAGTCAATTAGATCATCTTTCTTCAACTTGAGGAAATCCACACAGATCTTCCTATGGTATAGTATATAGATATAAAAATTATTTCCAAAATATTAGAACTCCTCTAGAATACACTATGGGATATTTTTCTGATTTTTATTCTCCTCCCACTCTGATCTCCCTTGAATGAGTTTTATAAAATACTAAGAATTTATTCGTTAATACAATGGATATAAAAAATAAACCTTTTTTAAAAGCATCATGATTCTTACATAATTGTTTTTATAATTTCATTATTATCTAATAAATACTTATTATGGAGAGAAATCCCGGCCCTTCGCTCCATCTATTTAATTTCAACCATATATCCAATTAATCTTTAATCCACTTATTCACGGAGCTACATTATTTTAATGGTATGAAAAACATGAATTTAGCTATGTCCCCAAAACAACATAATCCTTCATGAAACAATCAAAATCTCCATAAATTATAGGTTAATGACATATTATAATTCAAGAGGGTTACCATTTACTTAGTCAAAGAATTATGGCGTGGACTTAAAATTAATTCCATTCCTTATATTTTTTATAATATAATTCATCTCTTCATAATTTTACGTTCACCTTGGAAGATTCACTAAAAATTCCCAAATTATCTTTTTCAATGGGAGTCCTATCTATATAATGAAACATTATTGGATAGTTCTAATGAAATATAATCTATATAAATTATTCATAATCATATCCTATATAGGGCATCCTTCACATCATAAGTATTTAGGAACTCTAGAAAACCTCCCAAATTCCTCTTATGAACTCTTAATTTACGAAAAAATGATCCTTATAAAATTAACATAGTGTTCTGACCATGACCTTTACAAGGATATTTAACCCCACAATGTCTTTGAGGAACCTCAAGAACTCTAGTCACGACATGACTTGATATGTCATGACATAACATATAATTTTCATAAAACATCCACTAGATATGCATAATATCCTTAGCCCATCATGTCCTCTTCATAGGTCTCTATGTATTCTCCTCGATTTATCTTTTTGAAAAGAACAACCCAATAGATTCTTAAATATGTTTTTTCATCAATTTTATTATTAAAACTATTATTTCACCTTTTCAAATTCGTAGAATTAACTTATTTTTAGTAATATATTTATATATATATTAAAATAATCACTAATGGGAATAATTGAAAATAAACAAAAATCATTCACCTAGGTAGTATAAAATATTCAAGTGTGAATGTTATTTTTAACAGAGTTCAAAATAAGATGAAAATTAATATATATTTAGGATTAATAAAAATATTAGTATAGAATTATTCTAATATTTTAAATTTTATTATGAATAATACTTATGTTATATAATGAGAGAGATAAGAATTGAAAACAAAATTCATGACTTTTGAAATTGTTACATGAATCCATGATTCAGCCCCATTGGATTGACTCTAAAGCCTTCAAATGTGGTTATTTTGGTTAGACGACCAACCAAAAATTTCTGTAAGAATTTAGAAATGGATTTGGGTACTGATTTGGAAATTAAATGGGAGGAAGGATTAGATCATAAGTGTTATACTACTAAGGGGGTGGGGTATATTTGAATAAAATATTGAATAATTTATTATTTCAGCTCAAGACTATGAATAGTGATTATTATTATTATGAGTTTTAATTGTGTTTTGTTAAAATTATACTTTTTATCATTTATCCACACAAAAATAAATGGAATATTTACTTATTTATTAAATTAAATGACTCAAAAAAAGTTTTCTAATAGAATAAAATATAACATGTAATTTGAAAATTTTATTTATTGATTTAGAAATTAGGAAATTTATTTTCTAATAATTTAATTTACTCACTAAATTTATTTGATGTGATGAAAAATGTTTTATAAATTATTAGTTCATATTTACAACCAAATTATTCCATAAAAATAGTGGTAAATGTGAAAAATTATTTTTCACAATTCACAAAAAATTATTATTTTTTAGATTGGTACCAAAAAAATTACCCTAATATAATATAAACACATTTCTTCCAAAAATTAGATCAATTTTATAAAAAGAAATCAAATTATGTTAATTTTATAGTTAAATATCAAAATAAAATTATTTTTTAAATAAATGATCTAAAATATACCATATTAAAAATTTCACTCATACATGATTTAAGTAACATAATTTGAGAAATAAATTTATTGTATTTTAATTCTTATATTTGACTATTTCATTTATAAGAAATATTACATATCATCAATTTTACCACTCATAAAGGTCAAGTTACTATTTTAGTATCCAATTAATATTCTAAAGGTCATATAAGAATTACACTTCCTATAAATACATCCTATTTATTTATTAGTCATTCATTATAATTTTTAACTGTGTTATTTATATTTCATGTAAAATATCGAGATTTATTTATAGATATTTTATTTTATTTTCAAAGTGTTGTTCACAATTGTGTCATTTCTAAGATATTAACACAAATTTTATTTTAGGATTTTAATTATATTATTTACATTTATTCATTATACAACTATACAGATACTGAACCAATAATATATTATCATCATTTTATTTTAATATTATATTATGAAATAAAAGGATTATTTCATTTCAACTATGTGTCTATGAAAATATAACTATGGAAAATGAAATTTTTATGGGTGAATCATTTATATAAAAACATTGGATGTTATATAAATTATATATTGGTGGTGGTATATGGCCATCAATTACTTAGTGATTTATCTTCTCGAGTACGGTGAGGAATCATATATGGACCTGAACATAAACCTTATATATTATAGTTATTTTAAACTAGAATTGACATTATTATATTCCCAAAGAAAATATTAGGTTAATAGTTTTAAATAATCAGGATAAAATCTAACTAAGTAAATTTATACATTGAAATTTTAAACATAGACCCATTATTCATTATTATCAATAAACAAAACTCTTTAAAATATAACATAATTTCTTTTCACGATAAATATTCATAGCTTTCATAATGACCTCTTACTTGTTCTTATAATCCCTTAAATCTTATAAATAACATTTTCAAACATTTGATTAGAATAAAAACCACTAAAAGTCAAAAAAATAATGAAATAAATCATTAGTCTGTAAATACCAATAAAATTTTCCTTTTTTAAAATACATGCAAATTGATTACTCAAGGATTTGGTTCCCAAATCCTTAAATCCAAATTTATTAATAAAAATAATCATTCAAAGTGTTTATTAGGTGATCTAGGAATATCTGTACACATCAAAAACAAGAAGTCACTTCCTACAATTACTTCTAGTGCAAAAAAATAACATGACTTCCTCTTCCCTTTAGGTGTCATTCTCTCCACAATGTCTTGGCTGGTTTTAGTGGCACATGATCCTCTCCTAATGATCATTTAGAGTATTTTTCCATAATGTAATAGATCCAGCACTTCCAAGATATATATTGAATGTCCTTCTCTAGGTTATATCAAAATAAATCCTTTAAATTAATATCCAATAACATATGCACAAGAAGGTATTCATTAGAACTAAAACACGAAGTTCCATCATTAAATAGATAAAATAAGGTTTCAATAAAACCCAATTACCCACCTCATTTATGGGTACATCAATAGTCCTTTCACCATCAAATTCATGAGGAAAAATGATTCATGAATTTTTATCCCATGTAGTGACACGTTATTCATCTAAATACCTTCCAAAAAGTCATCTAAATTTTTCATAAGATCCCAAAAAGTTGGATGTCTAGAACCAATCCACATTCCTATTTCCAACTAAGAGACCTTTATATGGTATTTCCACCTATGGGGGGGGTTTATGAGTAGGTGATTTTTGTACTAACTTAGGTCTAGAGACACATTCCTTAGACTGCTGAGTGGGGACTAGTTGAAATCCACCTTCATCCACCACTAATTTATTACCATTAAGTGCAGTCTCCTACTTATACAAACATTTATGTTAAATATATTTCTCTTATATATAATAATTGATAACTAAAGTCCCCACATTTCTTGCTCCTCCATGTATAATATCATAAGAACGTTCATTAACAGAGCCTATAGGCTCACCTTCAAGACACTGAGCACCCTCTTACATTGTTACTGGAACTTCAGTCGATCCTATGCTTTTTAGTTTTCCATCCACCTAATAAGCCAAGAATCTCCCTTGAATTCTACCTTTAATAGGATTTTAATTTTAAATAGCATCATTTAGATTATTTTTTGTATTTCTATCCCATGTTTTTTGTAAAATCCTCTCATGGACTAGCTGGAAATCAATTTCATCTTTTACATAAATCTCACAGTCAGATTCATCAAGTCCAACCACCTGATCAAGTGTTTTAGTGGATCCAATAAACTTTTAGAAAGATCAATCACTTCCATATTCAACCGAAAAACTCTCCTATAGAGTAGCTCAAACCATAGATCCAGCCCCTTCTTTGTCCATTGACTTGTATTTTTTTATTCTCCGCATTAGTGATCAAGACATTCTAAAATGTGTGGGGTTAGTGTGCTTCCACAAAGTCAAGATAATTTTTCTCCTTCACCATTGAACCTTTCACTTCAACATGATTTGACTAATTAGAAGGGCCACTATTTTTTCCATTTGGATACTGATCATTTAACATAATCCCCTTTGCCTTCTGAGTGGGAAACTAATAGTTGAATTTATCTAGGGCCTACACCGCAACCCATTGGACACATGCCTCCCACACACTACTCTTCCATGATCTAAGGATTGTTTCAACATATAAGACTTTAAATTAACCTTTTTTGTATGTGAGTATTTGGGATTACCTTTATCCCACACCTCTCACAGTAGACCTTATTCTGACATTAGTATGGCGAGTGGAAAAGAGCCATCCCAATGTCACAAAATAGTGGTATCCTATCATACTCCACATCTATTAATATACAAAATTATGTAGTATAAGTATTTACCTTATTAATGATGTTATTTTCGTGATCATTCTCCACTAACATCTTAGAAAAATATCTAAACCACAAAATATTAGTTTCCAAATCAATGTGGACGGTAGTTCCAATTTTTATAGAAATATCATTCAAAATTAGAAGGTGAAATAAGAACTGAATTAAGTTTGTTAATTCAAATCCATAGCTATAATAATTAATTCCTTTCATGAGAGATATAACATTCCAAAGTCCATTCATGATGAGAAATCCATTCAAACTTTTATAATTTGGAGTCAATGCTCCCGGCTTGAAGCTTATATTCATCTGATGAAAATTGGCTCTGAAAAAACCCTTGAAAGAGGAACAAGCACCTTTATTTTGAAAATACCTAAAAAATTAATCCCTATGATCCAATTCATAGAACATATATGGATTAATCCATTTAGTTAAAATGGTCTACTCAATCTTGAAGGTTTTCTCCATTACGATTCTCTTAGACAAATCTTCTTAATTCACTTTAATATGATCCGCTGATCCCTTTCATATTATTATCCTAATTCAAGTGTCCTTTAATAGTTCCAAAGATGATATGAAATCATCATATTTCATATCTAGTGGTTCTCTTGATTCCACATTCATTGTCAGAAATATTTATGCATTCCTTAGTTAAATCATTAATGTCGAGGGTATTCATTGTAATTTCGTCCCCAAAAAGAAGAGTTGAACCAAGGAAATGTGGTATAACAATCATCACAGGAAAACCCTATATTCCATCGCATTCACATAGATCCTGTCGACCATTATTCTCTATCCCATATATAAAAATATAAATTCTGCTACAAATAAACATTTTCATACCTAATAAATCACCATTTCAATCTAAATACTTCCATAAAACATTTCATAAGAAATATTTAAGGAAAAATAAAACCAAATTATGTTTATTTCAAAACATGAAAAACTCATGAAAACATTTTTTGAAAAGTGATACTTAATTATAAAATATTCATTCCATTTAACATAAAATCCATAAGTTACCATGTGAAAACATGTTATTTATTTAAAAGATATAAATCATAATTAAATAATATAGGTAACCTGTGAATTATTTTCTTATCATACTTACTTATGATTTAAACATCTTGACTAAATATGTTGAAATCATCAGAGTTACACTTTGTATGACCATCATGGTAAACATACAACATACACATTGCATTGGAAGAATATCACAAACCCTCATTGTATTTGTTTATAATGGAATCACCCATCATCATAAACAATTCCTAATAACCATAACGTTATCATAAAACATGAATGATTTCATTATAAAAATATTTCTTAAAAGAAAATCACTTATTTTAAAAGAATATTTCACAAAAAAAAACAAAACCGATTTTTTTAAAATAACCATGTATCCATTTAAATGAATATTTAAAATATTAATAAATCATGAAAAAGGGAAAATATTCTCATGTTGTACAAGTTAAGAACGTTTACTTTCGATAATTCTAAAATGAATAATTAGAAGATTGATTTTTTGAAAGAAAACCCCTTACATAAAACATTTAAAATATTCATTTTTGAAAAAAATTTAGTGAAATTAAGAAATTACCTTTTAAAAAATTCATGTCCATATTAATACATTCATAAAAATCATTTTTAAAACATTGAAATGAAAAGAAATGATTCAGAAAATAAATCATTGAAGCATTTAAAAAGAGGCCTTTTAGTTAAAGAGTATCTTACATTGAGTATGAATATGCATGTACACTATTTATATTCTAGAATAATAAACATTGGATAATTATTTATTTGATTGATAACCTTTTTCATGTTTATTATTCCTTTTATTTCACTTATTATATTTTTATAAAAATTAATTAATTATTTAAGTTCAGGTTGGATATTTTTGTGATATTCAATTAAAAAGTTTAATATGATTTATGTATATGGACTATGGTAATAGAGGTCATTGTTATACAATATCTAGATTAATAATCATGAAATAATTGTTAATTTTAAATATAAATTATACTGCTAACTCCATCCACTAAGTATTTCTATGAAAAATTAATTGTGTTACAAACATAGAGATGGTTGGTCGTATGTACGCATGAGTAATATTTCCATTTTTCAATGATAATTACAGAATGAAATTAAGTATTATATAATAATTAAAGAATGATAAATTTTTCCATAATATCATATATAAACCATAATTTTTTCATTTTATCAATCCATGAGTGGCAATAATTCCAAATGAATGACATAGGTTCGGGATGTGGTGATCCTCCGTACACACAAATGATGATTTCATATCCCATTTGATAGAATATGATATAGATTATTGTAATGATATTATAATAAAAAAATATCATTATATAAAGGATACTGTAGTTATTATTTTGTCATGGTTGAAAAATATTTTGAGGAAGTGGAAGGAGACACAAAATTAAACATGGAGATAGAATGATACCTATTTTTTGGAAATCCTTCATTCTTTAACAACATAAGATTACTACGGATGGTATTCAACCTCAACGAGACCTCAAAAATATGGGGAGGGATTAATGGAATAAATTTCGTCTTGTATTTCTTGAAATGAATAAATTTTTATCTGTTATGATAAGATAATGATAGGTTCTATTTTAAAAGATAGGGGAGGGGCACTCTTTGAAATTCATAAAATATTAAATATTATATGTATATTCTAGAGAGAAAAACATTCAAATGTATTATAAATTAATATGGTATAAAATAATAGAATATATATTTTACCCATTATTCATATTTTATATTTTATGATTTTTGAATAATTTAATAATATAATCTTTCTATAATACATTATTATTTTCAAATTTGATATTATTCTTCACTTTGTATTGATAAACATTAAAAAACATGTTGAAATGAAAAAAAACTATTTTAGTATATCCTAAACATGTTGTTATAATGTATGTAATTCTTGGATCTCCTTAACATTCTTAAATTATATTCGTTTTAGTATTTTTAATATCATTTAATTGATTTTTTTCATTAAAAAGTATATACTACTTCACCGTTGTGAATTATTTTAAGGTAATTATTTTTTTACTAAAAGTTAAAAATAAATAAAAATTAATAACGTAAATTATTTTCATTTAAAGATAATCTTTTTATTTGAACATATCATTTAGATATTCACATATTAAAAATATTAAACTTGTTAAAAATAAGAGTGTGATATGTTTGAATTCTCATTAAATAAAATATAATAAAGTTCATAATATAAACCTAGTAAATTAAAATGATCTTAAATTTGACCCATGGATGATTATTTTAAAAATATACTTATCCAATATAATTTCAAAAAAAAATTGGCAAATTTTCCAGGAATTTTTATTTTAATTGAAGAGTTTCAAAAATCATTTCATTGATTATTATTCTTCTTGCACAAATACTACTCCATTTCTTCATAAGAATTAAAGGAAATATTTTCCATAAAACTAAAAAATAAAAAACGTCATTAAAAATTTGATCTAAATATAATCCTATATATTTTTTTCATTATTTATATCACTCAAATCCATGTTAATACAACTTATTTAATTTTTTAATTTGACTTTTCTTTCTTTGCAAAAGCTTTTCAAATTATTTGGATAAGATTATATTTATATAACTCAAAATTTAGAAAAATTATATCTAAATAATAATTTATATATTTATTTAATACAAATTCTATTCACAGACATTAAATCTCTCAATTATAAGTTATAAGACACCGAAATTTACTTTTTCGTGCTATGTAAGTACTACGTCAACAGTAGAAATGAATTTCATATTTATCATGAAATAAATTATTATTTACAAGTTCTCAAATAATTATAGTATCATAAATGAGTCATTTCATTTCATTAATAAATTTTTATATCGTTATTTTAAATTGATGATATCAAAAAAGTTATTGTGTTTATTAAAAACTGTATTTCTCTACTATTCACAAAAAATTTAACATCTTCCAAAAAATATCAAAATTTCAACATATTATAATAATGATATGATGATTTCAAAAAAAAATTCCAATATAATTTCAACAAATTCTATAAATTAATTATAATATTTTCCATGAAATGGATTAAAAATCATTCTGGAAGAAAATATAGTATTTTTTAATATTAAAATGAGTTTACAAAAATTATGATTATTATTTTTCTATAATTTGAAAATAAATTTATGTCCAGTAAGTCTGATATATTTATTTCATAAATTTGTTATTCTTATTCATATGTTTCAAATAAATGGCTAGGTTATAACAGTTGAATTTAAAAAATAATATTTAGTAGTTTGTTTGAGCTTGATGTCGTGTATCTTGTACACTATCCAATATAGTATTTATTTTTAAAAAATGGGATGTTACATTCAAACCCCCCCCCCAACTTTTAATTTCATCCTTTCAATTCTATACTCGAGATTAGTAACCAGGGTTTGAATTTTCAAAATTCCATTATAGAAAACCAACTTCATAAAAAGAATAAAAAAACATACACTTTATAAGAGATAAAAAGAAAGTACATTGTTTATCTGTAGTAACACATATTATAATTATATGTAAGAAAACATAGACTTGGTAGAGAATAATTACTCCAAATACAAATATTTATTGATAGAGAACATGGTCATGAGTAATATAACCATAATAAACCCTACATTTGCGATGGGTTAAAATGATCATTGTTTTCTAAGTACAGA
Source organism: Viscum album (assembly GCA_963277665.1). Classification (NCBI taxonomy): domain Eukaryota; kingdom Viridiplantae; phylum Streptophyta; class Magnoliopsida; order Santalales; family Viscaceae; genus Viscum; species Viscum album. The sequence goes on along the minus strand of OY728142.1, from coordinate 168,450,257 downwards.
AATTAAAAAAGATAACATTTTTTAATTCATAATTCCTTTCCATGAGTTGTAGAATTTATTTACATCCTAGTCTAAGAATAGAATGTAATACAATTATTTTACAATAATTATTTCATCCTTAAATTAATTTCCACCACAAACTCATCTTTTTATACATATGAAGAGAATGCATTTTTATTTCCTAGAGAATTTGAGCCAACATATATGGATCAAAAAATAAACAAAAATATAATAAACTATTAATCTTGTATTTATCAATCAACCAAACCCCAAATGGTTATTACAAGATCAAATAATTTCCAAAAATGACTGAACCGTTATATGATGAAAAACTACTTTAATATCTACATTCAACAATAACACCCCTCGTTCAATGAAGATAATTCAATGTCCATATGCCATATTATATTTTTATGTAGAAAAAAATAGACCTGGAAGTGAAATATTACTCCAAAATACTAATAGTGATTGATAGATAACCAGTTTCCCTGCAGACACGTGGTCCCCACCCCAGGACCCTCTCACATTCCTAAATGAGTCATCTCACTAATGACTATCTCCACATGCCAACATATGACATTTCTAATCTATTTTTTCTTTACTCACACACACCCTAGAAAACTCCCTAGAGGGTCACTCATCTTCATCACAACTTCAGGACAAACAAGATTAACTGGTGAGTTATAATTAGGTAGGCTCTCAAAAAGGATGGTGAACCTTATTGGCAAGAGTCTTATCATTTATTTATTTATCAACCCTTTATCGTTATGAGGTGTTAAATTCACCCCTCCCCTAAGAGCACAATGTCTTTATTGTGGGATCTATATATCAACCCAGACAGTGCACTACACTTAAGGTTGGGTTCCACAAATGTGACAATTGGGCCCTAGTGACTGCACAAACACCCTACCTCAACATGTTTTTCAGGTCATGTGCTGCAAAGTACAACCAGTATCCCCGTAGACACATGGTTCCCACCTTGGGGCCCACCCACATGCTTGAACAGGTCAACTGAATAACTTTCCCCACATTCCAACACATGTCATTTCATGTGTGTTTTGTTCTCACTCAAAGACAACCTAAAAAACATCCCAGAATGTCAACAATCCCTGTCACTACTCCTGAACAAGAATGCATAACTTTGGAGCTTTAATCAGGTAGGCTCCCAAAATGGATGGTTCAATTTGTCGACATTAGTATTGTCATTTAGTCATTAATCCTTTATCATTCCAGGGTGTCACATATAACCTAAATTACTATAATTCCATAATAATATCATATATTCTTTCCAAATATAATTCAACCATTATTCCTTAAATATAATTCCATAGTATTATATTTATTATATTCATATAAGGTTCCAAAAATAATGAAAGCCTTCTGAAATAAAATTAATCACTTAATCTCTAAATAATCATTCTATAACATGATTATCATTATGATAATATATATGTTCCGAAAAACAACTTAGTCATTATTTTAAAAATAAATTAAATAAAAAATTGTACTAAATAGAACTTGACATTGACCAATTTTATGTGATGCACCCTTATCATCCTTCGGTTTTGGGTTCAAACCACATAGCCTTGTCGGATGCGATGGGTTGTCTCCCGACCTACAGGTTGTACCTTTTAAAAAACTATATTAATATAATCTATATAAAATTTCAAAAATCTGAGAAACATCTTAAAAAAAGAAACATAATATATTAATCCCATGATATGTTTAAACCTCAATGGCTATTTCTAACTTTTCATTTTGCATCCCAAAATGTAATAAACAATAATTACTTCAAGAATAAATGACTATAAAAATATCATTATTTTCCATAAAATTTCATAACATAAAGCCTATAAAGGGTTATATAAGACATGGAACTTATGATCAACCTTGTAATTGTAAACCTGTTAAGGAATCCATCCCTCTTAAGTTAACATATCATGAAAAACTATTAATATATAAATTTATCTAAACCCTACACTAATATCAATTATAAGTAACCATCCCTAAACATTGCATATTCTAGTGATTTTAAACTATAATTTATATTATTATATTCCCAATTATATATTTAGTTTATAGTTTTAAATATTTATAAAAAAATCTTACAATTTAAAGACATACCTTACAACTGAAAACATCTACAAAGTATCCATTTTTTTCCATAAAACAAGTGTTTTAAAAATAAAATATGTTTTTCTTTGATGATAAATTTTCCCAATTTTCATCATTACTTCATCCTTGTTTTTAAAATACCATAAACCCTATTAAAAACATTTTAATATGTGGTATGATCAAAAATATCTTACTAAGGGATATAAAATAAAATAAATAAGTCATTGGCCTATAAATACTAATAAAAACAATCATTTTTTAAAATATACATTGGCCTCAAAATAAGCATTTTCTTACCGAAGAAATCACTATGTCAGCCCAAATATTTCCATAAGACATTTTATAATAAATATTAAAGAAATAATAAAATAAATATGTGTTTCTTTTAAAACATTACAAACTCATGATAAAAATGTAGTAACATTATACTTAAAAGTAACATATTATTTCCCTTGAACATAAAGTCAATAACATACCTTGTGAAAACATGTTATTTCTATAAAAAAGAAAGAATAAATAAATCATACACGTAACTTGAGGAGTAATTTTCTTATCATACAGAATTATGATAAAACCATCATGGATACCATAAAAATTTACCCTTATGGAGACCATAAAAAAACACTCACTATTATACTTAGATGTAATTATCATAGTAACACGTGGAATAACCATCATGGTCAACTCCAATATACAAAATACATTGTACTGATATCATAAACCTACTCATATTTGTTTTATAATATAATAAACTATCCTCATAAAAAATTTCCAACAACCATAACATAATCATAAAACATGAATGCTTGCATCATAAAAACATTCCATTAGTAAAATAACTTCTATTAAGACAACATTACACACATAATTTTTTTTTAAAATAACCATGTAATATTGTATAGGAATCTTCAAGAAATTATGGCATCGTGAAATCAAGAAAATATTTTCATTCCGTAAAAGATAAAAAAAAATTAATTTTGGAATTTTTAAAAATAAACAATAATAGTGTCTTTATGTAAAGAAGGGTTGTTACATAAAATCATAAAAACATTTTTTTAAAACACTAGTGAGAAATTATAAAAAAAAAATTCAAAAATAAAATATATATTAATAAATAAATTAAAATTAGTTTAAAAACATTCATATTAAAGAGAGATATTTATAACATAATTGTTTAAAATAGTTAAAATAAGGTTTTTCAGTTAAAGAGTCCATTACCTTGAGTCTGACTCATCATGTATGCTCTTTATCATAAAAAATAATAAAATTTCATTACATATTTAATTCATTTAGAATTTTTTTATGTATACTACTCCTTTAATATCACTTATTACAGTGTTATAAAATTACATAATTATTTATGTTCATGTTGGATGTTTGGGAGATATTCGGTTTTGATGTATAAAATGACTAAGGTAAATTTACTATGGTCAAAGAGGACATTATTCAACCATATCCCAAATAATAATAATGAAATAATTATATTTTTTATGCCTAAATTATATGTTTAAATCCATCCATTAAATATGGTTAAGAAAAATGAACTATGATATAATCATGGAGATGGTAAGATGTACATACGCATGGGTAACATTTACATTTCTCAATGATCATTGAAAACAGAAATTAAGTATTATATTATCATTATATAATGATAAATATTTAAAAAATATAATATATAAAAATTAATTACATCATTATATTAATCTATGATAGAATATAATGGAAAAATAATGACACAGGTTTGTCAGGTTGTAGTCCACCATACTCCCAAATGATGATTCGGTATCCCATTTGATAGAATAGGATAAAACTCTGGTGATGATATCAACATAAAAACATCTAAGATTATGTACAATATTTTTTTTATTTCATAATTTGTTTAATAATATTTAGATGAGCTGACAGAATAAACAATACTAACCATGAAAATAAAAACAATACCTCTTTTTTGGAAATCCTTCTATCTTTAACACTTAAAAACTACTGATGATGGTTTTCTAACTAAACCAATTATTATATAATTTTGGGAGGGGTTGTATGAATGAATTTGGCTAGCTATGGGATGGAAAAATTGGTTTTTATGTGTCATGACAAGAGGATACATGTTTCCCTTTTATAAGATAGGAGAGGGGCACTCTTGAAATGTTTTAAAATATTAAAATATTATAAGTCTATTCTGTAGTGAAAAACATTAAAATGGACTATAAAATCATAACTGAATTCATTTAAATATATATATTATTCCCATTGATCTTATTTAATATTTTAATTATTTTTATATAATATGATAATATATTAATTCCATGAAATATCATTATAGTTAAATTTGAAACTATTATTTACATTCACATTAAAAAAATAAAAAAACAGGTCAAAATTAGAAAAAAAAAACTATTTTATTGTATCCTAAAAATTGTATGGTAATGTATAGAATTCTTTTATCACATTAAATATTTAAAATTAAATTTATTTAATAATTTTTATTGTCATTATTTGATTTTTCAATTAATTAAATAATTACCATATCAGCATTGTGCATTCTTTAAAGGTAATTACTTCATCCATAAAAATTAAAGATATATTAAAATTATAAAGATAAATATTTTTTATTTTGAACTACTATTTATGGTTAAATAAATATTCTTGATAAACACATATTTAAATTTTTCTCCTTATTAAAAATTAGAGTGTGACATGTTTGACTTTTCATTAAATAGATAATTATATATGTTATTATCTCATTCAAGTGCCTCTGAAAGCTAATAAAATAAAACCATGGATGATTATGGTCAAATATTTCTCATAAAATATAATTCGGGAAACTGTTAGGATTATTTTATAGTCTTTATTATTATAATTATAGAGTTTATAAAATAATTTTGCTAGTTGTTCTTCTTCAAGAACAAGCACTACATCGGTGTTTTATAAAAAATAAAGGTAATTAATTGATGGAAAATTTAAAAATTAATTAATATAATAAAATATTAATTAAACTCAATATAATCATTTATATTTTTTCATTATTTCAACTTAATTATATCCATGTCAAGTCCACTAATTTAATTTGTTAATTTGAATTTTCGTGACTTATGCAGACGTTGCACAATTATTCAGATAATATTCATATTATGTAACAAAAAAATTAAAAATTACTAGTTTGAATCATAATTTATAGATTTTATTTAAAATAAAGGTCATTAAAATATATTTTTTACCACAATTATATGCAATAAGTCAATGAATTTTACTTTTCTAATGTTGTGTAAGCAATACTTCAACACTGAAAATGATATTCATATCAATCATGAAATAAATTATAATATAAAATTTATAAAATTATAATAATATAATACATTATTCATTCCATAAGTTTAATAACTTTTTTATATCACAATTTTCCATTTATGCTAACATAAATGGTAGACGCATAAAAAACTGTAATTTTTTACTATTCATGAAAAAAATTTAAATTTTGTAAAAATTCTCAAATTTCACCATACAATAATTTTGAAATAAGTATTTTTAAAAATTAATTTTAAAGAATAAATTTTATAAAATTCCCAAAAATAAATTATAATATTTATTGATTAAAATAAATAAAAAAAATTTATCAAGAAAACATGTTTTGTTATGTTTAAAATGATATTACTAAAATTATGGTTATTATTTTATAATCATTTAATAAAAAATTTAGATTCGGTACGACTAATATATTTGTTTAAAAAATATGAAATTATAATTCTTGCCTTCTAATTTAACAAATATGTTATAATTATCACATTTAAATAATAATATATAGTTGTTCATTTAATCTTAATGTGACTTATCTAATATGTTATCAAACATATTATTTACTTTTGAAAATGTGGATTGTCACAAATATAATGAATAATTACCACAAAAGTTCTACGAGATTCTTGATGAGGGTACCCAAGGTACCTAGTGATTCCCAACTCTATTTTTTTATTTTATGTTGTATTTTTTTCCTTTTCCTATTAATATTTTTTTAGCCCAAATTTTGAGACTCCCTCAACCCACTATTCTCAGGACCTCTAATTAAGGTAATTTCTCTGTATTTTTAATTCGTTACATTCTCCCTTTCCCCCAATGAATCTATGGTATTAAAAAGGGTTTTACTTTTTTAAAACTAAGATAATCCTCACCCTACCCTATATTATTCTCTTTTATTATCTTGAATTTTATCCAGTTGATAGTATTAAAGGATTTTTTTATTATGATTTCGCCATGGAATTGGAAATAATATCACTTATTAAGCCCCCTTGGTCATTGGTTACAAAAATCTTAAATGGTTTTCCACTTCCATTGGTGGTTTTTTTGAGAAAATACTAATGTTGTGTTATTATTTTCATTTATTTCATATTTTTTAGATTTAATTAGAGGTTTTAGGTTAGAGTTTTTTAGGAATTCTAATTTTTATAATGTTTTATGTATTTGAATATTTTAATTTTTAGATAATATTCATCTTATTCTATATTATGTATTTTTTTAAAAATGATTCCATTTTTTATACAAACCCGTTAATGGTATAATGTTACCTTGGTTAAGAATGATTCTTTGAGTATTTCACAAGGTTTATTTTAGTAAATTAATTATTTTAACTCTCATTTTTATTAATAAAAAACTAATTAACAATACATAATATTGGATAAGAAATGTTTTTTGTGATGATGTAATTACATGTTGTATTAAGTGAGAAGTAATGATTTATTTCTCTAACATCTTTGGTGGTGGAAATAAACATAAAATGTTATGAATAATTGTTATATTTTTTATATTAATGGAATATAGAACAATTCTATTTTAATCCAAACATAATATTTGTAATGAAAACTTTTATATTTATTAATAAATTATTATTAAATGTTTTTTTTAAACCATGCATTAATTTCAAATTTACATGTTCTTTTCATTTTTATAAAGTGATAAATATTTAATTTTTTCAACTGAGAAATTTATTTCATTCTTAATTTTTCCCATTTATTTTGATAATATGATGAGTATGAATTGGGTTTCTAAAATAAAATTTATATGATTGAATATTAGTTTTACTTATTTTAAAAGTAATATGTGTCAATATGGTTATAAAAACAAACTATAAATTTTCTAAATACAATTTAATCAATTTTTATAAATATGTAATTTAGGAAATTTTTACAATGTAAAGTATAAATTAGTTATTTGTGAATAATTTCATTAAAAAATTTGTCTCTATAAATCTTTTTTGGAATGTAAATCTTGAATTGAATAAGGAACTCATAGTACATTCTAGGAATATCATAGTTGTAGATTATGTTATATAATATTCTTTCTACTACTGGAAATAATTCCATTAACAACACTAAATAATAATTACACCACTAAAGAAGCATTTATAATGTGAATGAAGTTTAAGGGTAGTGTAACGTCTGGAACGAGTTTCCACTAAAAATAGTGCACCGATATGGTTGGTTACAAGGTCTCAAGCACATATCCTCGTACTCAAGAGGCCACCAACTAGTAGTGAGGTCCTAGTGTGTGACAATGTGGAGACTATTCCCTCATATCAGAATTAGAAAATAGTACAAATAGTTATGTAACATACATAGTGTTAAATAAACCAAGTGTGGAAGAAGTGAATATATTGGAATATAATAGGCAAAAATAATAAATGAAAATTCTATAAGATCTCGAATATTTTTTTTCTATAAATACAACAATGGTCACCCACTAGGCTGACTATATAGATACAGGTGTACAAAAGGAATTGAAACAAAAGTGCATGGATCTACTACTAACATCATGCTATTATGAATACTCTTTCCCCAAAAAATATCAAGTTACGCCATTCCAATCATAAGAACCTGCACAAGCGTCTCAGCTCGATCCCAAATCATTTATCCGCATCCCTATCCACTGTACAATTGTTCACCACCTAAAAAATAGGTTTAAGGTCTACACGTACACCGATGTCCATGTGGAGGGGTGAGAAATAATCTTATTAGGCCACCCAAATGTTGGACATATAAATATGATGTTATAATTTCATACAGAAGAAATATACTCATCCTAACAAAGACACAAATAAAAGGATAAGTAAATCCAATAAATGTTGGACCACAGTCGATCCTCGGGTCCATAATCTAAATCAACTAGCAAAGAGAAACTGTGTATGTCCATATCTATATGTGTATTGATGTATAGTCCTATAACTATAAAAATATACATAAATATTAACATACATGAGTAAGATGAATAAAATAACATAAAACCAATCATTAGCTGAATCTTCACTCTATATTCTTGATCACTTGGACATCATGTGAAAGTGCATTGATCTGTATTTATTACTACTTAAGTCATGTATACATAATTAGATTTTTAGGTCTTTAATACCAATTTAAATATACCATCATCAAACAATGCCAAAAATGTTTGTGAGCAGGCTATGGCGCCATAGGGGGATACACGTTTTACACCTAGATTTTCACGTAAAAGCCTCCAATCACATAAATTATGGATTCTATGGAATTATATCTTAATATATGATAAATTTTCAATAAGATAGACTCCATTACTCTCATTCCTTATAAATTTAATCCAATTTCTTAGCCTTAGGACCCGGTCCATTGGTGTTCAAGACACTCATAACTCTGATAATTCGTAACAGCCTGACCCTTAGGTGATTTGTAATGAGAACTCCATTGTGAGACAATATGACCACCCATGGAGTCTTTAATAATTGATACTAAAATCATCCATACCATCCAAAAGAGAATAATAATTCTAGGAATCCAAATATGTTAGAAATCATTCCGAACACTATGGTTAAGTAATTGATCTGGGAGATCATGATCATCTATATCACTGGGGTGAGCATAATCATCCATCAGTATAATTAGATTAGGGAGAGAATAATAAACCTTATCACATATCTAAAAAAGGATAGAAGAATCATCCCCATCACATGGATCAGAATAATCATCCATGTGTATTATTTCTAGGGACATCATGATGGTATATCAAAATTTTGGGCTCAATAGTCGGATACCCTGAAACAACTTTGGACATCCAACCAATATAATAATTAAAATACCTAAAGGCTCAACATCCATTTCAAAGGTATTACCTCCAAGTTTGATAGTAAATAAACACCTACATGGATTATATGTCTAATCCTAGGAAATAATTTTTCGACATCCCAATAAATTAATAAGACAGATACATGGAATACTGTCTAGGAATCCAAAAGAGAAAGGAAGAAACCTCACATCTAGTTCAAAATCCATCAAATATAAAGAAGATTGGATATAATCTCTATATAAGTAGTAAACATGTGAGTGAACAAACAAATGAGTGAGGGTGGATGAAATTCAAAACCAAAAACTGCTATAAAAGCTCCTTGGGCTTACAAGTTCTGCACATGTTCTAAGGTTACATCGGATCCCATCTCTACCCAATCTCAATGTACTAACTCAAGGTCATTCAAATGATGGGGCATCTATTGAGTCCCTCGAGTAATTACACTGGAGAGGAATCTTACCAGGGATCCTCATGATCTAAACAAAATATAAGTAATCCTACCTAGGATCAATGGTTGAAATGGTAATGATAGAATCATACATGGGATAATCACAAGATAAAGTAAATTATGAATCCCATACGGTATCCCTAAGAGAGAATGTAATGGAGGAATATTACTTAGTATCATCAAATAGATATAGTTATGGAGGAATCCATCATGGGGTCCTCAAATGGTAAGAAAGTAGAGGCATCCTACATAGGATCCTCAAAATGGTCAACATATAATAGAATCCAACAAGGGATTCCCTATGTTAGAATGAATACAAATGAATCCTATAGGGTAACCTTTGTAATAGAAAGAAGATATACACATACTATACGGTTCCCTCTAGGTTGAAACATAAATAGATGAAATACTATAGGGGATCCTCAGAAAAATATAGTCTCACTTCCTCTTAAAATATATATGAACATATTGCAAGGGATAAGTCCTAAAAGAAAAAATATAAATTAATAGTCCATAGAGATAGCTCATGACTAATCTCAGATCAGAGGTTCTCACTCCCATGAGACAAATGAATTCAATTATTAGAGGAAAAATACCTCCATTAAATAAATTCCACCTATGAGTCCCCAAAATACCTTATTGGTCCCACAATAACTATCTACGAAAAATTTAATTTGAATTGACTAATCATGGGTCAAATTATGACTCATGGGAAAAAGATATGAAAACCACAATGATGGTTCAAAAAGTTGTTAGTACACAATGTGTCTCCCTATGCACATGACATGTACTCCAGAAGTCCCACCTGGGCATGTACTCCCATCTTACTTGGTAAGTAAACACCCAAGTACATGGAGTACAAGATGGGTACATGGTGTGGACCCCATATGTGAACCTACCCAAGTCGCTCACATAGTTAATAAATGTATTTGGCCCGATAGTGTACCATGTACATGATGTGTGATCCATATGGGGTCAAGATGTGTACTCCACAAAGCATATTCCCCGTACACTGGAATCTTTTCCAAGTACTTGGCTACAAGACTGAGTACCAGTACATGAAATTTATGACCCATACATGGAGTGTACATTGAAAAGTTAATATTCACCTTAATAGAAGAACACACAGCCTGTGTCCCAATAACCACACATAGTGTAGACTGGTTTTTCTGAAAGGAAAACCCTCCACCCCCCCCCCCCCCCCTCCCCCAAACCCCTTGTTTTCACCCCGAAATTAGTATATAAACCCTCAAGAGGTAATAAGAGAGAATAATAGATCTTCAAAACTCTAAAGAATCAAATATATGGAGATTTATGACAAAATATAAAAGCGTTCTACCTTTGGGGAAAATCCACCAATGCTTCGCCCATTTTCATGGTTCACAGTTCACGCATGATGACCTGGCACATTCTGATCTCCATCATAGTACCACTATTATTTTTCCTCTCTATCTCTATTCCATTCCTTGTTTTATATCATTCACCCAATAGAGGAACCCACAGGGGGGAATCTGTGAGAATCCAAGAGGAGAAATGAAGAAGAGAAAAATGAAAGAAAGAAAGTAAGAGAATGAAAAGAAAAAATAGGGGCTCGGCCCTACCCCAATGACCATACTGAGCTTATGCCCTACCGAGGAGAAACACCACATTTCAGACTTAGTAGAGAATAAATAATCTTATTCTGATGCTTTGTTAAAAATATATGACCAAATGAACCTATGAAAATATGTCAATATTTATTATTAATTATTACACTAAAATATCAATGACTTGGATTTCTACCAAAATTCTGTCTTAAGATAAAAACACTACTTTAGGTCCAACTAAGTGGTCAAAAAATTATCTGAGATCATCTTCTAAGATAAAATTACCATTTTACCCCTTATTAGATTTTGATAGGAAAGAGATAAATTTACGATCAAAATTTAAATATGGAAGATCACAGGACATTACTGGTTGGATTTTCAAATGCTCTAAAATCTACTTATAAAGGCCCCATCTAATAGTGAAAAATAATCCATTGATAATGGTTAACTTTATCAATGGTTTTTTAGTGTTGCTAAAAGGGTCCCTTTAGCATCACTTATTTTAGCACTGATAAAAGTGGAAAATTATTTTTTTGGATCTCTTTGATACCCCACCCCTTATCAGTAATCCCCCCCTTATTATTGATTTTGAACCACTCACCAACGACCCCTTTATTACTGATTCTCCACCCCCTTTATCATCTCTCTGTGAAATTCCATCCTCCTTTGCACTACTGGATTTGATTCATGTACCTCTTCTTTGGATGCCGAACGCCTTTACCACTACACCAAGATGTTTTATTATCTATTTTATGATATTTAAATTTATATATATATATATATATACATGTATATATATTATTCATATATTTATAAAAGAAATTAAATAAATATATAAAATATTTGTTTTTTGTGTGTGATATATATACTTATATTTATTTAAATATATTATATATTATATTCATTTATATATTTTATAATATAATAAAAAATATAACCATTTATTAGTACACACATATATATATAAGTATATATATAAATTCATTAATGTTTATTATGTAAAAAATGGTTTGATATTATTCTAAATACCTTTTTAGAACATGTCTATATATATATAATATAAATTACATATATTTATATATATGGAAATGTATATATATTTAAATATTTTCATATAATATTATATTTACATATAAATTTATTATAATGTTTTTATAAATATTTACTATAATATACATTTATGTAATATGCTTAATGAAAATAATAATGATTTATTAATAAAAATACAATTATATATGATGTATACACATAATATTGACACACTTATAAAAGTACACATTTATATTTCTCACAAACACATGAAAATAATAATATAACATGTATATATTTACAAATATTAAAATATATATATATATACATATATATTTGTTTATTAACCCACACATGTTTATATATAAGCATTAATTTTTTAATGGAAGGGACTAAAGCCACATTTTATTATTAAAACAAAGAAAATACCTCTTTTTTTTTCTGGGTAGTGGGAGACCCATTACATATCCCAAAGGCCCAGGGGCATGAAATCCCAAATACAATGCTTGAAAGTCCATTTTTTAGCCTAACGGGACCATCGGTGAATAGTTCTGCTAATGTACCCAGGCTGCAATATTTCCTGCTACAATACCACCACCACTAAAGTACCTTCGCAGCTAAAATATTGCATGCTGCTACTACATTACTATGTTGTAGTGCTACTATGGAAACTCGGGAATATGTTCCCTACCTAGAATCAATAATGCATCTTTTATATAGGTATATATATACATATTAATTCACTTTTTTAGTGTAATTAGAATTTTTTTATTTTAAATCAAATGAATTATTAATATTTTTGTATATATATATTAAAATTCATTTTTATGTAAATATGTTTAAATATGTACTTATACAATTGATTTTTTATAAGTAAATATAAGAAAATATGGATATTATTAATTATAAGTAATGTTATATAATAAGAAATGATTAAATTTCAAAACCATAATATTTAAATGAATGTAAGTCATAAGAATAAATTCATTCCCCACCAAAAAAAAGACAATAGGATCCCCTTAAACAAGGATGAAATTCTATGAAATGTTAAAAATTTATAATACCTCATCTAGAAACTCATTTTTTGGGGGACTTCTGGGGATTTTTGGACTTGAAACAAATATTGAGGATTACCCCTATCATTATGGCATTTATTTTTATGTGGTAGAGCACAAAGTAACACCTAGATCAAAAGTTAATGTCGTTTGAAATTCAAGTCATGTTTTCAAATAATCTTAGACTATTCATTAATTCATTTAATATTTTTCATCCAGTTTTACTAAGTCAATATGACACAATAATTATTCGAAAATATTATTTAATATGATTTTTTAAAATTTTAATAAGTTATTTTTTACTATATATCTTATATAATTAGTCTAAATTTATATTTATCCTTATCTAAATCATATTTAATAAAATATTTTATATTTATATCAATATAAATTTTTTTATATAAATATATTACTTTTAATCAAATGTAATTTCTTTAGTGAAATATACCCTTTACCAGTACTAGTAAAAACCCGTTGATAAAGGTTGTACTTTATTAGTGCTTTTTACTAATGCTATAAAATGGCCCCCTTTATTGGCACTTCTTCAGTAGCACCAATAAATCCCACACACCCTATGAGAGCATTTTTATTAGTTCTTATATATGACACCCTTTACTGGTGATTTTTTCACTCATAAATGCCCCCTTTATTATCACTACAAAAAGCAGGGACAAAGGCCCAATTTATCTGTTCTTTTTCTAGTGATGATAAAGGGGCCTTTATGAGTGCTTTTATATAGAATTGATAAATCCTAATACTGAATAAACCTTTTTTAGTTATGTTCCTTGATTAAATTATTACTAGTAATGTATTTATTATTGACTATGACTTTTATTAGATAAAGATTTATTGTAATTATTGTCGCTTAAATTGTTACTTATTTCATTCCTTGTGAATTAGTTGCCTTCATACTAAGATGCTAAATTATTTTCCATTTATTCTTTACGGGTTATATTACTAGTTTTGTCAGGTTCACATGAATATAGACATGGTAAAAACTATTATCAGTGTTCTATATATGTTAATTACTATTGTTATTATTTTATTCATAATTATGTTATATCATGCTTGTATAAAAGTAAGTGTTTTATACATAAAAATTACAATTTTTTATATATTAAACATGTTGATAGTTGTATTTTTTGATTATCTATTATATTAGAAGGTATTTTTTAGGTTAATTTATTATATGTTAAATAAATGTGATGGCTTACAAGAATAACTAAAGTTAGTTTTCACTATTATTTTTCACATGGGATGGGTTTCATACTCTTCCGTTATTATAAGAATTTTCATTAGATTTTGAGAAAAACTCAAGGTAGGTATGAATCCACAAGGTATATAAATTTATTTTTTATGGTTAATATTTGTCTTTTAAAAAACAATATTGTTAGATTTTGTTAGTATTTAATGGTTTTCATTAAAAATAATATTTTTTACAAGTAAATGAGTTGATGTGATATGTGAACTTCCATGTTAATTAATTGTGTATGTTGGGATATTTTTTTGGTGGAATATTAAGCCTTTATACTCACACCCTGCACTAACGTGGTTCAACCATTTCATAGTGTTCAAAAAGGGATTTAACATCACTGAAAATGTGATTTTGTCCTCAGGGACACTAAAGAGGACCCCTTTACCATTGCTAAAAAACTGATAATGTTATTCCTTTATCAATGCTAGTTTGGAATTGATAAATTCCCACCTACTACATTGTGCTACTTGAATTACATCACACTACACCAAATACACCCCGAACCTATATGAAAATACATAATTTAATTGAAATAAATTTTACATCAAAAATACAAAAACAACGATACAATATACATTCTAAACAATGTTTTCTATAATTATATTTTCAATTACTATCTACACACACATAAACACATTAATGTTTCAACATCATTGGCACCCATGAACCCCTCTTAAATAAGAATGACCATGGTATTGGATTCTAAAGAAACCTCCCCAACCCAAAAAAAAACCAATATATGAAAAAAAGTATTATCTTAGAAATTCAATATATAAATAAATTAAAAATTATTATGAAAGAATACATTAATAAAATGTCAATTTTAAATAAAAGGGAACATGTGTTGAGTCAATAAGGTTTTCCTTATGACTTTTCCATTCCTTCTTGTTTTGAAAATCACAAACACCATATCTTTAAGGAAAATTGCTTTCTTAAGGAAAATTTCTTTTATAAGGAAAATTGATTTCTTAAGGAAAATCGCTTTTATAAGAAAAATTATCCTTATCATATTTTCATCCATATTTTTATTAAGTATGAGTTTCGGATTCATTTTCTCGGAATCATTGATATAAAGCATTCTGTTTTAGGGTTCGGATTCCAGACAAGAACTATAAGGAAGATTCATTCCGAATTCCGGATATGAACTCTGACTAAGTTCTATTCCAGATTCAGGATACGAATTCTGAAGAAGAATTCTCATTACGAATTCTAATGAAGAAATCTCATTCCGAAATCTCATTACGAATTCCAATGAAGAATTCTCATTACGAATTCTAATGAAGAAATCCCATTCTGAATTCTCATTACGAATTCCAATGAAGAATTCTCATTACGAATTCTAATGAAGAAATCTCATTCCGAATTCTCATTACGAATTCTGATAATGAATTCTCATTACGAATTCTGATGATGAATTCTCATTACGAATTCTGATGATGAATTCTCATTACGAATTCTGATGATGAATTCTCAGTACGAATTCTGATGATGAATTCTCATTACGAATTCTGATGATGAATTCTCATTACGAATTCTGATGATGAATTCTCATTACGAATTCTGATGATGAATTCTGATTACGATTTCTGATGACGAATTCCTATTCCGAATTCTCATTCCAAATTCACCTGTTAAATAGAATCTGATTATCATTGTTTTATACACTCTGAATTTATTCATTCCGAACCTTCACTCTGAAGTTTCTATTCCGAACCTTTATGTTAGAGTTTAAAACGATGTCGTACTTTCCGTTACACTCACTTTGTTATAAAACGATGTCGTCCATTTTGTTATAAACTAACCGTTGTCTAAGTGACACGTGTACAGGTCCCTCCGAACTTTAAGGAAAATATGACCGTTGGAGAGGAGCCGACCTTACCTATAAATAGGATCTCATTTGAAAGAGCTCGATGCTGATGATGCTGATGGATAATAGCTGATTGCTGAAAAAGTACATACATGCTGTTGAAGTGATTTCTAGAGAGAGAGTCTCTTATTAACTCACAAAGCTTTGTGCGACTCCGAATGTTGGTGATTACATTCGAGGGCTTCCGGGGATAGGAAGACAGAGGTGCCGACTACCTTAAAGATCGAGGGCTTTCTTGCTGAGAAAGACAGAGGTTACCAACTACCTTGAAGTTGAGGGCTTGCGGGGATAGCAAGACAGAGACTCCGATCTTCGTATCGAGGGCTTACCCTGGTGTGGGTAAGACAGACTTGCTTGAAAGTATAAATCAAGGGACCTTTATCCAAGGTTGTTGGATACCCTTCTCTTTGGGTTAAAAGACTATTATCTTGTTACTAGTAGTTTTACTACTTGTCTTTATTCCGCTGCATTTTGTATCTTAAGGAAAGTATAACTTTCTTATACTTCCTTACTTACTCTGATTCATTTAGATTCTATACGCTTTAAGGTAGAATATCATATTGTAACTTTTGTTAAGTTTCAATTTACGGAACCATATTTCCGGAACCTACTTTTGGAATTTCTTTCCAAGTTTAGTTCGGTATTAGAGGTGTTGTGAATATTTACTTAGTTTAACTTTGTTAAACTTAGCCCTTTCCTTTTCTTAAGGAAACTATAGTTTCTTAACTAACTTTAAAGGTTCCAAAGGAATTTTTAAAGTATACAATTCACCCCCCCTCTTGTATATTGAGCATCTCATATTATATGTCGATCCTACAATTGGTATCAGAGGTTGGAAACCTCTTACTTTATACCATTATCACAACATGTACATTCTAATTGGACACACCATATATCAAATTGAGGATCAGATGATTCCTACACATCAAAAAACATTTATGCTTTATTACACTAAAGTATCAAAACAATCTAAATGTGTTTTCTTGGTTTTGTGCATATCACATGTGTTTTTTACTAAAATTTCATTACAAAGAAGAAACACATAATTTGATTCATACTAGTCACATTGTGTGTCATTTTGACAGGAGAATATTTTATAAACATCAAAAATATCTTATGAAACTTTTTCCTAAATTATAGAGACAATCAAAGCATGTTTTATTGGTTTTCAATGAGTGACACTGGTTTTGAACTAAAATATAAATTTTAAACTACTAATGAAAACATTTAGTTATATTGGGCACATGATGTATAATATTGATGTGAGGATAATTCCTACACATCATTGATAACTTATGGATCATTTTTTTAAGGTATAAAAACAATATTAATGTGTTTTCATTGCCTTGAGTATGTCACATTCCCTTTTTATTAAATTTAATTGAAATTTTAAATAAAAATACACTCTTTGAGTTATAACAATAACACCATATACTTAATTGAGGTTTGGATTACTTCTATTCATCAAATATGACATCTAGATCATTTTTCTAAAGTATAAAAACAATATGAAAGTGTTTTTAAAATTTTCAATATGTCACATGATATTTTTAATAAAATTAACGTAATTTATATAATAATACACACTTGGTGTCATATTGGTCGCATCGTGTTTCAGATATAGGTATGGTTGATTCTTATACATCAAAAATTCCTTGGAGTCATTTTTTACTATAAAAAAATTATGAATTAATTTTCTTGGTTTTAAGTATGACACTTGTTCTGTATTATAATTAATGTCTTCTTTAAGAAAAAATACACGTAATGAGTTATACTGGTCACACCATGAATCCGATTGAGGTGTTAATGATCCCTAAATGTCACAAATTAATTTTGGATCTTTTCTCTAAAGTATCAAAATAATAATAATTCTTCTTCTTTGTTTTGAGAATGTCACTTTTTCTTTTCACAAAAATTTATATCAATTTCAAATAAAAGGAAATATATTGATTCATATCGATCACAACATTTATCATATTGAGGTGTGGTTGATTCTTACATGTCACAAATGACTTATGAATCATTTTAATAAATTATCAAAACTATATGATTGTGTTTCCTTGTGTTTTAGTATTTTATTTGTTCATTTTACTAAAATTAGTGTCAATTTTAAATAAAAATACACACAAGGAGTCACATCGGCCACATTTTGTGTCACATTGATGTGAAGGTATTTCTTACATGCCAAAAAATAAATTAGGGATTTATTTCCTATTGTATCAAAACAATCTGAATGTGTTTACGCAGTTTTCAGTATGCCACATGTTTTTTTCACTAAAATTAATGTCAATTTTAAATAAAAAGACCCACTTTCAGTCATATTAGGCACACTGTGAATTGGATTCAGGTGAAGCTAATTCCTACAAGTCACAAATGACCTATGGATAATTTTCCTAATGTTTCAAAATAATATGAATGTGTTTTTGATGAAGCTCACATTTTCATATATTTTATACTATAAATAATTGTTATTAATCCCAAAAAAGTGTTATTGGATGGGTAATTGTCATGTTTTTAGGATTTAGTGTTATTTTGAGCACAAATGTGAAAAACGACTAATTCTGGATTTTTGGTAGATTTTTACATCAGGGGTATTTTGGTCATTTCCGGAAAAATAAAATTCCAAAATTTCTAATTCAAATTTTTTTTATAATCATTATTTTATTTCCTTTATTTTTTTCTTCTGGACCATGAGCTGATTCGGCCATCTAAATGGTCTAAAATTCATTGAATTTTCACATTTGTTCGGGGGACAGCGTGGACCCACCCACCGTAACGAAACATCAACTCGACATTAACATATCAAAATGATGTGTTTCCACATGTGATACCACTATGACATATAGGGCCTAAACTAAAATAAATATGGGGCATTTTTAAGTTCATTAAGGAGTCCATTGAATGACATACTTTTGGAGGAACTTTCTTGGAAGCTTCGTCCAGAAACTGAAACCGATAATGAAAAATTCAAAACTCCTCCATCCGGTTTCCAATTTAGCTGAAATTTTGAAGAGAAACGGAAATGAGATATATTCAAAACATTCATGAAGGTTGTAACTCAGGAAGAGGTCATTTATGGGGTCTAAAATTCACAATATTTCAGGTGTCGAATTCTGCCTATAAAAGGAGGCCCTCACCTCCTTCCTAAAGCATCCCATTCTCCATCCATTCCTTTAAGACACCAAGGAGGAGATATCCACTGATGGAGGCCAGTCGCAAATATTCTCCCTTTATTTTTAATTTATTTCATTTCTTTGTTTTATGTTTTCAATTTTGATTTTGATTTTTAATATATTAATGCATTGTTTTTATTTGTGTGTCCACTGATTCACCCTCTTTTATTCCTCTAATCGTACCATTGTGAATTATAATACTCGTGATCATGAGTAACTAATCCAAGGAATATCCTAATGGAGTAATCAGGTTCTTTAACCCAAGACCATGTTTATAATATTATTTGAGTTAATTCTATGGATAATTTATAGTGGGTGTAATCCTCACTGTGGTTGTCTAAAGATTAACTTCTTAATGTACAACCATTTTCCCTCGATTGAGGAGGTGGATGGAGGGTGTGCTTGGAGATTTTTAAGTAGAATTTTCATTCATAACCAGTGTGGAATAAGGTGTGCACACATACGATGGAGTGTGTACACTAAGAATATTTGAAACTGGCCAATGATGGTGCTCCCTAAAAATTCCCGCAGGAGAACTTCCATTCTTCCATATTTCCATTCTGTTTATCATTGCTTGGTAATTTATAATTGAATGTCAGTTTCCTATTATTTTTTATTTCAACTAATTTATTACATTCCATTTATTTTATAAAATATAAAACAACATAAATAATTAGATCAGGTGAACTAGAATAAGTGATTGAACTGACTTCAATGATCCTCAAGTGAGATGACCCTGGTCAGCCATTGTGCTACATTAGGAAAATAAATTTGCTTTTCCCACTCCATATGATAGGCGTGCGTCAAAACTGGCGCCATTTTTTGGGGAGCTAATTTTTTTGTTTTCATTACTTTTCTTAAAAAAAACAGATAGTTTCCATGTTTTAAAAAAAACATTAAAAAAACTTTTTTCCAGGATGCATTCAAATTCAAATTATTATGCATGGAATAATTATTCACAGGTGCAGGAAGAATAAACTAACTACACTAAAGAGGACCTCCAATGATGGGCTGATGCTCTAATGATACAGTTCAAACAGAAGGAATGAGGACTTGCAACATGGTTCTCACTTGATGATTTGATATCCATGGCCAATGAACTCCAAACTGACATTGAAAGATTCAATGCGAAGACAAAATTTTAACAGGTCTTCCCTAATTTCATTGAAGAAATCCATGAAGTTTAATCCTAACTCAAGGAGGAGTAGGATGACTACCTACCTCCATCTAGAGATAATCAACTCCAAGAGGCACTTTCAATTGAAGAGGAGATTAAAGTTGAACCGAATTAGGGAGATGATACAATCTTAAACTCAAAATCTTTTAATTTTATTGAAACTAATTTGAGTATCACCCCTAATAGTTTTGAATTTTCAGATTCATCCATCTCATATTACTACTTGTAGGATGATGTGGAAAATGATGCACCTATTGAGGAACTCCTAGAGCTACCTAAATACATTGAATATCTAATGGAAGAGCCCCATCATGAAGTTATCCAAGTTGCTAAGCCTGAGGAAAACAGATAGGAGGATGAAACCCCCATGAATCCATCACTGGAAGACAATATGGTTGCACAAGTAGCAACAAATGAGGAGGAGGCTCCCTACTTCATCCTACCCCTGCCATGAAAGTTGTACCAAATTGGGAAGGGGGCGGATCTAGTATATGTTGTCTATGGAGTCTTCCTCAACATGAACAAATAACTTCATGCTGGGAAGAGCCACATGTGGTGGTTTAAATCAAAGAAGCTTCATCCACTGACAGATTATGGATAAAAGCTGGTACTGTCCTCTAGAGGTAGTAAAAGATTCCAGGGCCCACTTGGGGTATCATACCAATATTTATCTTTATATTCTTTCTAGAAATTTAAATTTCAAATTCATTATTAGTAAATAGTATATCATGTGGTCCCCTCCCTCTTTTCATTTTGATCTTAAATTAAATGATCCTTGTAATTAATTGAGTAATTTTTCTTTTGTAGGATCATGAAGGCAGAAGGAAGCCTCTATAATTAGAGGAAGAGGACTGAATCAATATTTCAAAAGGGAGTTAACATTTTACGATTATCATTTAAACTCCTTTCATTTTTTGGTCCAAAACATATTTTTAGCTTTAATGAATATTCTTATCACTTTTCACACATCAATTGATTTTGAAAGGATTGCAATGATTTTTGAATTAATTGATTTTAAATGATTGTTGATATGAATTCTTTTCCCTTGAAATGGATTTTCAAGCATTTTAATGAGTTTGACTGATTTTTGAAATCCATGCCCATGAAACACATACTCAAAATAATTTTCCAATCTTGTGAGGTATTGTAAACCACTTTTACATATTCTTCCTAATACCCACACTTTCTTGAGGGAAACATGAATTTTGTGTGAGAACCAGAATTTGGAATAATTCTCTATCAAAGATTTGGATTTCATGGAATGTATTAGAAATGACTGAGGAATCTCTTTAGCTATCCACATTTTATCTTGAGATCCACCTTTACATTTATCCTTCGTAGGCCCATATATGCCATGAATTTCCTTATAGGTTTAATCCACATTACAAGCCAATTTTTCCTTACCTACCCGCACTTTTTTTATTTTTTCATGGATATTTCACATTTGAGTGTGGGGGTAGGGCTTTTCATGTGTGTTCATTGGGATGTGTATAATTTATTGGTTATGAGAGGTGTGTGTCAATACTTTGGGCAGTGGATAATAAGAGAATTGGGCATGTGTTGTCATTTCAAGGTGCTTTATTTGTTTCATCGATTTCTCCTTCAAAAAAAGGAAAAAAATTGAGATGAGTTTGAATTACTCATTGTAAATTCTTTTATGACTCATGTACCTCCAAAAAATAAAGGGCATGAATTTTCATTCATTAATTGTATTCAATTTTCATCTCATCCTCCAGGAAAAAAGAAAAAGAATATAAAGTTTTGCCTTTCTGGAGCTTTGAAAAAAAAGGATAACTTAGATGATATAATCCATTATAATAACTTCATGGATCATATCCCATATCATTGAAACGGGGTTGGTGTTGTGATTAAAATTTTAAAGTGGGATTGAGTGAGTAATTTCCTGTGTTTTCACCTGATTTAATCATTCATTGTACTTAGAAGTTTAACCTCCTCTTTCTAGCCTGAAACTTTTTCAATCATTTTCCCACCAACCCTAACCCACAAAATCAATTGAACCATTAATTAAATCCCTCCTGATGAAATTCATTTTCATGTCTCATGATGTGGAGAAATAAGAATTTTCACAAATCTATGGTGATACAGGCGATTTTCAAGTATGAGTATAACTCTAGATTCAATTTCTCTTGAGTGAGGAGTGACATAAAATTCAATGCGAGGTAGGTTGTGATTGGGCCATGGATTGATTTATGAGGTTGAACAAATTTTAATAACTGAAATGAAAATTATAGAGGATTTTTATTCATATATGAGACATGATGGAGTTCTATTTTGGATAAAATCATTGATATTTTCTCATTTTTGATTGTTGTGTGGATTTTTATTTAGATGTAAGATGATTGCCCAGGAGTGCAATGTTTATGTGTGGGGGAGGGATGAAGCTCACATTTTCATATATTTTATACTGTAAATAATTGTTTATAATCCCACAAATGTGTTATTGGATGGTTAATTTTCATTTTTTTAGGTTTTAGTGTTATTTTGAGCCGAAATGTGAAAAACGACTAATTCTGGATTTTTGACATATTTTTACATCATGGGTATTTTGGTCATTTACAGAAAAATAAAATTCCAAATTTTCTGATTAATTTTTTTTTATAATCCTTATATTATTTCCTTAATTTTTGTTTTCTGGACCAGGAGATGATTCGGCCATCTATTGTGTGTAAAAATTCATTGATGTTGGACATTTTTTCGGGCAGACAGCGTGGACCCACCCACATTTACGAGACTTCAACTCGGCCTAAACATATCTAAATGATGTGTTTCTACCTGGGATACCACTATTACATATAGTTCCTTATCTAAAATAAATTTTGGGGATTTTAGAGGTCATTAAAGAGGCCATTGACCGACATACTTTTGGGGGAACCTTTCTGGAAGCTTCGTCCAGAAACAGAAACTGAGAATGAAAAATTCATAACTCCTCCATCCAGTTTCCAATTTAGCTGAAATTTTGTGGAGAAACGTAAAATAGATTTATTCACAACATTCATGAAGTTTGGAACACGTTATGAGGTCATTTATGGGCTCTACAATGTGCAACCCTTCGGGGCTCAAATTCTACCTATAAAAGGAGGCCCTCATCTCCTTCCCAAAGCATCAGATTCTCCATCCAATCCTTCAGGGATCCAAGGAGGAGATATCCACCGAGGGAGGCCGACCCCAAATATTCCCCATTTATTTTTAATTTATTTATTTTATTTATTTTTAGTTTTCAATTGTAATTTATATTTCTAATAAATTTATGCATTGTTTTTATTTTTGTGTCCACTGATTCACCCTCTTTTCTTCCTCTCATCTTACCATTGTAAACTATAATACTCATGATCATTAGTAAATAATATGAGAAATATACTGAGGGAGTAATCAGGTTCTTGAACCCAAGACCATGTTTTTAATATTCTTTGAGTTAATTATAAGGATAATTTATAGTGGGTGTAATCCTCACTATGGTTGTCTAAAGATTAACTTCTTAATCTACAACCATTTTCCCTCAATTGAGGATGTGGAAGGAGGGTGTCCTTGGCGATCGCTAAATAGACTTTGCATTCATAAACATTGTAGAATAAGGTGTGCACACATACGATGCAGTGTGTACACTAAGAATATTTGAAACAGGCCAATGAAGGTGCTCCCAAAAAATTCTATCGGGAGAACTTCCATTCTTCCATAATTCCATTCTGTTTAGCATTGCACGGTAATTTATAATTGAATGTTAGTTTGCTATTATTTTTTATTTCAATTAATTTATTACATTCCATTTATTTTATATAATATAAAACAACAAAAAGAATTATATTAGGTGAAGTAGAATAAGTGATTGAACTGACTTCAATGCTCCTCAAGTGAGATGACCTTGTTCAGCCACTGTACTGCATTAGGAAAATAAATTTTCTTTTGCCACGCCCTACGACAGGAATGCATCATTTTTCTCATCATTGAGTATGTAACTTGAGTTTTTATCTAAAATTTCATTTCAAACTCAAAACATTGACTTTGAGTCATATTGGTCTCATTGTGTGTCATTTTGATATGATAACAACTCCTATACATAAAAAATAACATATATATTTTTCATAAATTATCTAGAAAATTCGAGTGTTTGTTCTTGGTTTTCAATGAGTGACACGTGTTTTGAACAAGAATGTTAATTAAAAACTAATGACGAACACTTCGAGTCATACAATTTACACCATGAATTGGATTGAGTTATGGCTAATTCCAAAATTTCAAAAATTTCTTATGAATAATTTTCTTAATGTATAAAAACATTTAAAATTCATTTTATTGGTCATGAGTATGTCACTTTTCCTTTTCACTAAAATTAATGCCAATTTTAAATAAAAAGACACAGTTGGAGTCATACCGATCACACCATCTATCTGATTGAGGTGTGGTTAATTCCTACACATCTCAAATGACCTATGGATCATTATTATAAAGTATTAAAATAATATAAATTTGTTTTCTTGAATTTTATTATTTCACATATTCTTTTAAATATAATTAATGTTAATTTTAAATAAAAGACAAACTTGGAGTCATAATGATCACAACATGAATAGGATTAATATTTCGTTGATTCCTATATGTAAAAAATTAATTGTGTATAGTTTTTCTAAATTCTAAAAATAATATGAATGAATTTTTATACTATTTAGTACATAACATGTTATTTTTAATAATATTGATGTCAATTATAAACAAAAAGATAGACATAGATTAATACTGATCACATCGTGCATCAGATCTAGGTGGGGTTGATTCCTATAAGTCACAAATTCCATACGGATTTATTCCTAAATTATAAAAACAATATGATTTTGTTTACATGGTTTTGATTATGTCACTTTTTTTTATAATTAATGTCGATTTTAAATATAAAGACACACTTGGAGTCATATCAATCACAATTTGAATTGTATTAAGATGTGGCTGATTCTTGTTTTCCCACATTGACTTATAGATCATTTTCATAACGTATCAAAACAATACCACTATTTTTCTTGGTTTTCAGTTTGTGACTTATGTTATTTACTAAAATTTCTTTGGAAATTGAACACATGTACTTTGATTCATACCAGTAACAATTTTTTTATGTTTGACATGAGACTTATTTTAACACATCACAGATTCATTATGAATACTTTTAAAAAATTATCAAGACAATCCAAGTGTGTTATCTCAGTTTTCAGTGAGTGACATGTGTTATAAACTAAAATTTATATTTTAAACTGATATTGGAAAATTTTAGTTACACCAAAAACAATGTATAACAGATTAATGTGAGGATGAATTATACAAGTCACAAGTGTATTACATATAGTTATCCTAAATAATCAAAACAATACAAATTTGATTTCTGAGTTTTGAGTATATGTCATTTCTTTTTTACTAAAAAGTTAAGTTATTTTAGATAAAATACACACTCTGGGTCATACCAGCTACTTATTTCATCGTATTGAGTTAAATTTGATTTATAAACATCATAAATTACTCATGTATTTTTTACCAAAAGTATCAAAAACATCATAATGGGTTTGTTTAGTTTTTGATTTTGTGATGTGTGTTTTGAACTAAAATGTGAATTATAAACTAAAAACATATAGTTCAAGTCATTATAAGAACACTCTATATAATATTAAGGTGAGGATGATTGATTATGTGATCTTTTATTTTCTTTCATCTATCTAAAAAAATATATTAAAGCAAGAACACATTCCATTCTGATAGAAAATGAAACCCACATGATACCTAAAAATCACATTTCAGGAAGCACGTGGTATCCCCTTCTATCAAAAATAAACTTGTTCTTTTTTTTCTAGAATGTTGCAGATAGTTTCAAGTAAAATATGACGTCCCAAAATATCTGTGTAAAAAATTAAATATTTATTAGATAGAATGATAAGGAAATTAAGTTCAAAATTTTAGAAAAAATGATGAAAAAATTATTTAAATAAGTAGTAATAATTCACCTTTTCATGATGGTTGTATACATTCTTGACCCATTTAATAATTTTAATTATCTTAGTTAAAGCCTTGATGTCCAATATCTCATGAGTACGATTATTTCTAAAAAAATCTCCCCAACCCAAGAAAAATAATCATCCAACATATTAAAAAAAATTATTTTGTAAGTAATACTATAATGAAATAAATTAAAACTACATAAAAAAATACATTTATAATTATAAATTTTAAAATTAAAATATAAAATTTGAGTCATAATGAGTACACTATGTATCAGATTGATTCCATTATCATAATACATGAGTGAATCATCTATGTTTATGATGTCATTTCTTCATTTTCCATGTAAAATTAAAAAAATATTTTGTAAAATTAATAAGGAAATTAACTAAAAAACATAGATAAAATGATGATAAAATAAACTAAATAAGTAATATAAAGTCACATCTTCTAGACATGTGTGAAAATTATTTCATATGTTATATTTCATAGTCATTTATAATATATATATTTCTTCTTGTGAATATAAGAAGATTCTAGAGTCTTTGTAGTGATATAAAAATATAAATACAAAAAAAATTAATTAATATTTTAAATTAAATATTTATTATCATAAAAAATACCTCTTCGGGGGTGAGAGTGTGTTGACGATATATATTAACTCTCGTTATTTTTTAAACATAATACCCCAAATATTATTTATTAGTTTGTTTCAGACACTAGAGAAACATTGAGATAAATAAGTAATTTTTTATATGTTTTTTTGTGAAATATTATTATATATAAAATAATACTAATCATGTTTCAGAGGTTGATAGGCTCCTTGTATGCATAGAATTTTATCATTCCATCATTTCATGGTATTTAAATATATCCCTATCCTAATATAATTCTAATTTAAAATAATATAAAATATATGACATGTTGTTTAGTCTTAAATGATGGATGCAAGGCATTAAAAATTGAAAAATGCCATCAATTGTGATTGGATTATGGGGTATCCATGCCGTTAATCCAAGAAATAAATAATTGGAGTACCCAAATTAACTTTAATGAGTAACCATTGTTTCCTAAAAAAGGAATAATTAATTAATGGAATGAAGATATACTTGATATGATTAAATTGTAGACATTTACCCCCATCATCATTGGTATTATTAATATTGGATCATCTATTTGTTTTCATTCAAACATTGTGGACATTTTTAACTATTTCATCAATTTAATTTGATTCTAATTTTGTTTAGTGTGTATAAGTGATGTGAGGACTAATAAGTCCATGTTTATGTTCATAGTCTTTTTCCATAAAAAGTATTGATATAGAAACCATCAAAAAACTCTATTTTTATTTTTATATAACTAACATAGAAGATAATCTATTGGAAAAAATCATGGAATAATACCACATTTATAAATTTACTACTGAGAATCCTTGTCATTCATAGATGAGGATTTCATTTAAATTATCAAGAGGAATGATTTCTGAAATGGTCTCTCTATAAATTTTTTCTTCAAAGTCAATTATGTGATTAATACCACTTTGTAACATTGTATTCTCATTTTTCTTTAATGTTAGTAAATGAGGACACTGAAAAAGTGGGTTTAATGAAGGTTTTGAAGATATTTTTGATTGGCTGGTTGATCCTTTAGATAGTTTTGATTTGACATTTCATTCTACATCTTCCCTTTGTACTTATGTTGTAACATTAATCATTTAATAACATTATTAAATAATTTATAATGTTTTTGCATGAAAAACTAATTGTAAATGAATACCCCCATATCAGCATGTTTTTACAAGATCTGATTTCCATGTTGGGAATGTTCTAATAGCTTTATCACTCGTATGAATATTTTCATCATCAGGTGAAACAGGTTGCTTGGAACTTATGCTATGTTAATCCCCACTCTCACATAACAGGTTGGATTTTATCTTCTATGTAGAGTGTCTTCCGGGATATTGAACCTGGTATCTCTCGCCACAAGGTGAATGGGTGGGTGTTGATAGATATAAATCACTATTATCTTTATCATTTGGAATATCAATACATGAAAGGTATCAATGTATTCATGATTCACATTTCATAGAAAAAATAATGATAATATTTATTAAATCATCTAAGAAATCTCTTTTAGGGGAATGGATTGCCACATATATGGTGGGTGGGTAGATCTTCATGCATTGGTTATTATTGAGTCGTTTCTTCAATTTACATCCCCATAATACATTTTCTAAAAACTCAGTATACCAATGAAATTTTTCTTCATGGGTATATAACTATGTCTGCATCTCTTCCATTTGTTTATCTTTATCCCCGTATTCATTTCATTTCTCAAAAAAATTAGAGTGTCACGCAAAACCCAAGGCTCAAATGTTGTCATAATGTTCTTTCCACTTCAAGGCCATTGAATGTAAGTTTTCATCTGGTACAACTATTGACGATTTCTATGTTTATGTTAAATATAAAATGTAGGAAAACATGTAATCAGTTTCATGTAATAGTTATTCTATTAAAAAAATTATTATCTCATACTTACATATTCTTCCCACACTTTTTGTGTGTTTTCATCTTTTAGTATCCCATAATTATTTACACATGACTCCTTCCATAGAACAGGATGTGGGATGGAAGTGGATTTGGATTTTGGATTCATCAATATTAATATTATAATCGAAACATAATTATGTTTTTGATTCATGTCAAATAAAAATATTATGGTATATTTAAAATGCAAACCAATTTTTTTAAATTGAACAGTACCACATCCTTGATTTACAGTTTGGCATTGTTGTCTGTTTCTTATTTTCATCACACATTTGTTGTCTTATTAATTAAAAATCCCTAAAAAGTTATTAATACACATATAGTAAACCAATTTATTACAATCCAAAATGTATAGGAAAATATATCTCTACATAGTTACCAAAAAATGTATCACATACTACTTAGCTTATCATGTTTGAACATATATGTGGTGGGTATGAGTTTATTTTCCCATCATCAACATTGAGATGAAATATCATTAGATTTGTGAAAAAATTCATCTGATCCTTTCTAATATGAATTAATATAAATTTATATTATGATTCATCTACTATCCATTCTCTCTATAAGATATAATTAATAGTATGTCAATGTTTTATTATTTTATTTTATAGTAAAATAAAAAAATGATATCATAATTTTCTCTGAATCTCATCAAAATTTAGTCTCTTAAGCATGGGTACAATATGGTTCCACAAATCTACATCAATCATCATGCATTATTGAGTGATAGGACCATTGAAAATTTTAAACATGGCCTTCTTGGGTTTAACAGGATGGTCATTTTCATTCCAAACAACCTTTAATTTTTTTCCCTTTTTATACCATACTAATTTTTGATAACACAGTCATGATATTATTCTCCGATTTTTTCTATGACATTAGTTCTTCAACATCTATCATTTATTCATGTTAAATAATATCAATATGGCATTCCATTGGATTCGTAGCATCGACATTTGTAGAAGGTCATTGTACCTCTACACTAGGAGAAACAACATGTTGGGAAACATGTTTTTCCTGAGGATAGGGAGCATCAGCATGTGTAAAATTCACTATATGCAGAAGTGGTTCAACATTTAATTTATGTTACGTAAATGAGGTAATGAAAAGATAAAACCAAGAGGTAGCATAATTTATATTACTAAAAATATATAAGCTGATTGTTGACCTATTTTTTTAAGCTAAATACATTTGACCCCTCTATCGATTATTCAAATCCAATCATTGTGGTATCCTCTAAAATAAAAGGACATGTATAAATTAGGGATGCTATGAAATGATTATGACATCCTAATGAAAGGTTTATCATCTGTTGAATTTTCATGAAACAATTATATGGTTGTGGTTGATAACAGAACAATTAACTACTTTCAGTTTGTAGGATATGGAACATAAAATAAGTATAACACCTATAATTCTGTTTGGAATAGTTCTTATTTGTTCCCTTCCTTAATAAAATCCAAATTTATGTTTAAGAAC
This sequence comes from Viscum album, assembly GCA_963277665.1. NCBI lineage: Eukaryota > Viridiplantae > Streptophyta > Magnoliopsida > Santalales > Viscaceae > Viscum > Viscum album. Next base: position 168,419,447 of record OY728142.1, on the reverse strand, counting down.
AAGTTTCTTGATTTAAGGTACGGGTTTATTTTTTTCCATCTATTTTGAGCTACTTTTTTAGAAAACAGGAGAAAATGGGTAGTTCTGGAAATTTACAAGTTACACAACATGTACTCCCAAGTACACATCATGTTTTTGTTATGCATGTACCGACCGCGTGGAAACTTAGTATATTCTGTTTGGTGACCATATAAAAATAATACACTACACAACATCTAGTGTTCCTTAACACACTGTGTCTTTTTCATTCCACATACTAGCTGATTCATAGCCATTTGTTGATCTGTGTGACGCGTCTATTCCATGTGATGACTTGGAAACCCATGTAAGTCAGAGTACAGACAAGATACTACATGGAATGTAGTCATTAATACATGACATGTACTTTTATTATTTATGCTTTTATATAAGAGAGTGTCACGTCTCATTTTCGTAAAATTCTTCTTCTTCCCCATTTTTAGACTATGACAGTCTAGGAGTCCGAGAACACTTCGTATTCTAGATTATTCATCTAACATCTGTTATTAAATCCATCAGTGACTGTAGGATCACATTAGGAAGGTTCAACTCGCACATCCTATTTAGTTCTTGTTCCTTTCCCTCAAACATTGCAATTTCAATCTGAGTATAATTGTCTATATTTTATGTATACATAAATATATGAATATTTGCTTCAAATTGGAGCTCGATATTGGATGTGCCTATGTATACGATCCTAATGTAGGTGGTGAATACAATTTTTTGTGTTTTTGTGGTCATTTGTGGTTGCAGCTTTTTAGCGCAATGTCTAGTATTGAGAAAGAATCATGTTTATTTATATTGAATTGATTTTATGCCTTATCGGGTGTCATAGGGAATTCCCTTACCTTTTAATGCTTGAGAGAGGCCAGGTTAGAGGTTTTTTCTCAATTTAGACCTTTTGGTCAGGGGTTCCAAAATGGTTATAATTTTTTTATTAAACTATTGACTTTAATCTGTTTAAGCATTATTAAGTTTATTATAGGCTTTCAAGACCTCAATTATGGTATGGTATATGACATGCCTAGTGCCATTCAAGTGTTTAAATTTTTTTTCATATTTAAGTGATTCATTTTTATTATATACATGTGATTCTTGATATTGCATATGCTAGAACCCTTGGGTTGTGGTGGGAATGACCTAGATACTCATGAGTGAGGTTGATCACAGTTTGGGAGTTCACCAGATTATTTGGGTGGGTTTACAACCAAATTGGGCATCGTGGATGATGGATTGAGGCACTGTGACTGATAGGTTCGGCATGGACTTGGTTACATGGTTGGCAAGGCAGTCAGATTCTGAGCAACATGGTCTCAGGGGCATGAGGTTCCTGAGAAGTTGTGGCTTGGGTTCTATATTTGGTTATTTCCTCTCACCTGTGATTTGGGTCGTGTGATCATATAAGACTCTATGATTAGGTGGTTTTGACCGCTCGTGTGAGTATATGAGCCCATAGTTGCGGATAGGTGTCAGGAGGCACATGCTTCCAGGTTACTATTGCTTGGGCATGCCTGCGTGACGTTAGTACTTTAGACACAAGTTTTCAAGAGGCACATAGTGTCAGGTTACTATTATATGGGAATATATATAGGATATCAGTACTTGAGGCACATGATGTTAGGAGGCACATGGTTCTGGGTTATGTGAATTGGATTCTTGCATTTTCAGAAGTAGTTGATTCTCTATGGTGGCTATTGAGCACTGGTGGATGTTTTTTTTACATTGTGCATCATGTTGTATACTTTTATTATGGATGTATTCCTGCCTAATAACTTATACTAGGTACACACAATTGGGTGGTATCCTACTGAGATTCATCTCACACCCTACACAGGCCCTTCAGGATGCATGTAAATATTATGGACTTATGTGCAGGAAAGATATTAGCTTCAGAAGAAAGATAGTATTACCTATTTCACGGAGATTTGGCATAGACCTCGAGGTCATTCCTAGCTGTAGTTTACTTTGTTTTTCTTTCCTTCCTTTATCAACATGTTTTCTATATTTTTTTTGCTACTATCATTTATCCATGGGAACAACTATTTATTATCTTATACGATATATTTTGATTCATGACTTTTTTGTTTGGTGGTAGTTGTAAGTGTTACTCAACATTTTGTTCTATTTATCTTTTGTTTCACTTGTTATATATTGTTTCCGCTATTTACCTACTATTAGATATGCTTATTCTATGTGGGTCAGGTTTGAGTCTTCTGAGTCTTTTTTATCACTGCATGTTTTCTTATTATGCTTGAACCAATACCTTATGTTCCCTTGAGAGGGTATAGCCACCCCAATATACATTTTATACCCTCTTTTCTGGTCAAAACCCATTGTAGTTTGGGGAGGTGTGCCTAAGGATAGTGACACCCAACATATTTAGCAGTATTTGGTTTAGCTATTCAGGTTGGGACATTACTAATTCGTATCAGAGGGGTTTTTCTTAAAAGGGATTTAGTATAAACTTTTGACTAACTACTATGGAGATCGATACTGACTTAGTTATTTCTTCTGGTTTTACTATTTGGGATATGGTAGACTGTAGATAGGTTGTTATTGGAACTTTGTTTCTAGCATGTTCTTGGGTGCTTGCAGCCCTAGGTACGAGGGATTAACCAAGTTACCTTGGGTGGGAACTAATATTTTTCTTTTGATCAGATTACTATTTTTTTTGACATCCACCTTGGTGGATTACATGGTCTGTGATATTATTGGTTGTAATATGTGACCCTTGACCCGGTGTGGTAATGGAAAATTGGACTTTGTCCTGGTATGGAGGTGTGAGTTTTCTTGGCGTTTTATTGGCACATTATTAGGTTATTTCAATTTTATATCTTCATATATGCTTTGTGAAGTTATAATTCCATGGGAATAATATCAATTTCCATGCTATATATTCTTTTGAAGTATGATAGTTGAAATTCCTGATAGAATTGATTATTTTTGAAATGTAATATTCCATGCATTTAAATATTTAAAATTGCGTGTGGAATGATATTTAGGCCTAAATACTATATGAGGAAGCATGTATTATGAATAATGTGATGTTAATCGACCAGATTGGGAATCCTGGATGTCTGTTTGAGGTAGTGTGGCTATCAGGATTTGGTGACTCGGTCATCGGATTGAGGAAAAAATGTTTGTCAGGATGGGAATGGCCCGAGGCATTTGATACTTGGTTATTTTGTGGGAATTTAAGGAGGCCATGATGCTAGAATTCCATGGGGTATGGTTGCAGTGGGGTGGGGAAGTAAATGTAGTGGTTATGAACTACCACTTTACTTCTATCCTTACCTATGTTATATATATACATAAATATATATATTTATATATATGATGGTTGTCAAACCATTTTTGGTATTCAGAGGGTTCCTACTAGATAGATAGATGGAACACATTGTGGGTGATGGTACAATACCATAGGAGCACGATCAGGTGTAGACACTTGAGGGAGAGGCAGAGCATAAGCCGCAACTGCATGTTTAGGGAAAGGATTAGGTTCAGGATCCATTGTAGGTAGAGCACCAGTTGAGTTTGGCAGCATTCAGACTGTGGCTCGACGAGTAGCTCTAATCTAGTTTAATACATGTCTTGTATGGGATTGACTGAGGCATGAAGGGTAAAAATCCCTCAATGTAATATTTGAAATGGAAGTTCAATTTTGCATCACCCACCTCTTTTTCAGGGTTAGGGGGTCAACATGCAGCTGAAAACTGGATAGAGAGCATGCATATGATCATCGAGTATCTTGAGATGCCTCCAGAATGGAGGTTCAATATAGAAATGTACATGTTTAGAGGACTGGGGAAGCATTGGTGGTATATGCAGGTTCAGGCTCACAAACACAAAGAACTAACATAGAAGGACGTCAATGACAGGTTATTCAATCACATTTACCTAGAGACATTGAGGGAAGAGAGAAATCAAGAGTTCAGTAGCCTCCAGCATGGTGACATGTCTATCATGGACTATATAGCTACCTTCACTGAGTTGTATCACCTTACACTATTTATGGTAATCGATGTCACCTCGAGGCTTTTAAGATAGCTTGTGACACTCTATTAAGTTGATGGTAAGAATCCTTAGGATGACCTCATTTTTGGATGAGGTGAATCTGGTCCTCATGATTGAGGGAAAATTGACAGATAGGTCCCATTTGAGCTGCTCAGCGACTTCAGGGGGTGGTTTAGATAGCAGTAAGTGAGGTTAAGATGAGTTCTAATAGGATATTCAGACCAAGTACTCTGCTAGACCACCTCGTGGAAGTTCATCAGTGGTTTTCTTTTAGTGCATTCATCTAGTGCATGTCCTAACATAGTGCGATAGGACTCTAACGGAATTCTGGGCATGTGGATAGGTTAAAAATATGGAGAGATTCTACAGGAATCCTTGTCAGGTAGTTGGGAAGAAGTGACCAGGATAGATGGTGGAATCCAGGGTCGATTCAGAATTGGTACAAGGTGAGGGTAGCTGAGGTTCAACTGCATGTAGAGGACGTGACAAAGATAATGGTACCTAGTAGTGGGGTTAGTGGTTGGTGACAAGATCAGCCACGTAGGGAGGACAAGAATCAGGAAGCTATGTGTCTTTCCTGGTGCATGTCGGGGATCTGCCAGAGGTTGAGCAGGACGGTGAACTGATGACAGTAAGAGGTTTTCCCCAAGCGTGGCTGTGATTTTATTGTTTTATTTTTATATTGACGGTTAAGGCATGACTATTTTTAGTGCTTGTGGTGTATAGGATTTATATAGACTGAGCAGATGCTAGTTAGTAGAACTGTATCCATTTAGGGTGTGATATATATATATATATATATGATATGTGTTGAATCAGTAGCATCAACGATGCGGGTTACATGTGGTGTTGTGGGCATTTTGGCATCGAGGATGCAGGTTAATTGAGGTGCATGGCACCAAGTTTTGTTTTTAGTGTCAATGGGATGCAATACCATGTTGATGCAGACATTGATATGGTGTGGGACATGATTGGGTATTGGAAGTGACATGAGAACAGGTAATGAGGTGTAGGGGAGACGATGCATCATGGAAGAACCATGGGTCTATGAAAAAGGTTAGAGGACCTATGCTGGATTTGTGTTTTGGGCCAGCATTAGATTGAGTTTTCTTCACCTCCCATCAAAGGGAAATTTGGGGATAATTTTATTTAAGGGTAGATGTTTGTAAGAACTCAGTTACTTCATTAAGGTATGAGTTTCTTTTTTTTCTTCTATTTTGATCTAGTTTTTTAGAAAATAATATTAAATCGGAAAATCTATAAATTTCTAGGTTACACGCCATGTACTCCCAAGTATATGTTCTGTGTATATTTGGTGTGTACTGAACACGTGCTGACATAGTACATGTTGTTTGGTGACCATGTAAAAATAATCCACTACATGATGTATAGTTTTCCTTAACACATCATGTCTATTTCTTTCTGCGAACCAGATGAGTCCTAGTCGTGTGTTAACCCATGTCACGTGTCTAAGATATTTGATGACATGGAGACCCACATAAGATAGAGTATGAACAAGATACTGCAAAGTACATAGTCATTAATACCTGACGTGTACTTTAATTTTTTATTCATTTATATGGGAGAGCGTCACGTCTTATTTTTGGAAACATATTCTTCTTCTTTGTTTTCAGACTGTGACACTTTTGGAGGCCCAAAACACTTCTTCTCCAAGATTCTTCATCCGATGTCTGTTCTTCAATCCATCAACGGTTGTAGGACCACATTAGAAAGGATAAACCTGTAGAGAATATTCTATTTTTTTCTATTCCATAAATTCCATAGTTCTTATCCAAGTAGAATTTACATGATTTGATGGAAATGTAGTTCTACGAATATCGGCTTTTAATTGGAGCTCGTTATGGGACGTTCCTATGTCTATGAATCTAAGGTAGGTGGTGCATACCCTATTTGGTTGTCTTGTGGTCATTTGGGGGTTGAGGATATTTAGTGCAACATTGTGTATTGAGAGAGAACCATATTTATTTATATTGAATTGAATGTATGCCTTATGTGATGTAGTTGGGAATCCCCATAACATTTTATTCTTGAGGTAGGTCGGGTTAGAGGTTGTTTATCATTTGGGGCATTTTGGCTGAGGTTTCCAAAAAATTTATAATTGAATTATTTCGATTAAACTACCGATTTTAATTTTTTTAATAATTATTATGTTTATTAGAGGCTTTCAAGACCTCAGTGCTGGTATGGGATAGCACATGGCTAGTGCAATTCAACTATTTAAATTTGTTTTCCTATTAAAGTGATTATTTTTTATTATATATATGTGCGGATTGATATTTCATATTTTAGAACCTTTGGGTTTTGTTAGGAATAACCCAAATATTCTTGAGTGAGGTTGATTGTAGGTTGGTCTTGGCCCATTTTATTTTTGTGGTTTGACCATTGTATTGAGAATCATAGACGTTGGATTCAGGCAGTGTGACTGTCAGGTTGGGCATGACCCAATTTACATGGATGGAAAGGACATCGTATTCTGAGTGACATGCTCATAATGGAATAAGGTTCCAGATATGTTTTGGCTTCGGTTCTAAATTTCGGTATTTCTGCTCACCTTTTATTTAGGTTGTGTGAACATATATAACTCCGAAATTAGGTGGTTTTGACAGCTCATGTGGGTAGAGGTCCCGATAGTTGTGGTTAGGTGAATCTTGTTTGGGGGATCCGGCTATGGAAGACACTTGGAAGGTGAAGAGCCTTCAAAAAGTTTGGTAGTGCCTATGGGACATCGGTACTTGAGACATGATGTGTCAGGAGGCACATGGTGCTAGGTTACTGTGGCTTGGGTTTACCTAAAGGACATCGGTACTTGAGATACGAGTTTTCATGAGGCACATGGTTTCGGGTTTCTGTTTCTTGGGAATGACTTCGGGACATTGGTACTTGAGACACATGGAGTCGGGAGGCACATGGTTTTAGGTTACGTTATTGATATTCCAGTGATGGCCGAAGTAGTTGATACTCCATAATGTGTGTTGAACACAAGTGGAGGTTTTTTTTACATTGTGCATCATGTTTTTATTTTTATTACAAATTTATTCTTACTTAAACCCTAATACTAGGTATGTACCATTTAGTGGTATCCTACTGAGATTCATCTGACACCCTACACCAGCCCATCAGGAAACGTGTAGTTTGTGGATTTGTGTGCATGAAAGAGATCAGCTTCAGAAGTAAAATTGTATTAGTTGTTTCATGGAGATGTGGCATGGACCATGACGTCATGCCTAAATGAAGTTTAAATTTTTTATATTTCCCTTTTTTATCAACTTTCTTACTTTTTTGTAGCTATTATTGGTTATCTATGGGAACCATTTTTTATTGACATGTATGACCTGTTTGGATGCATGGCTTGTTTATTTGGTGGTAGTTTCAAGTGTTACTCGGCATGTTTTTCTCTTTTTCATCCATTTTTATTATTATATATTGTTTCCACTTTTTTGTACTATTGGATATTATTCCTCTATGTAGGTCTAGTTCGATTCAGAAGAGTATTTATTACCAATGCATGTTTTGTTATTATGCTCGGACCAATACCTTGTTTCCCCCCGAGAGGGTTTAGACTCCCCACTATACCTTTTTACACCCTCACTCCTAGTCATCAACCTTTGGTTTTCAGGGAGTTGAGACTATGGTTATTGACACCCAACCTGTTCAACACTATTCAGGTCGGTTGTTCGGGTCCGGACGTTACATCATGGATCTTAATTAAATTATTTTAACAGCACTCTAGTTATCAACCATCTATAATTGAACATTGGAAACTTGGAATATTGTATAATCTCACTTCCATATTTTTTGGATGATTCCAAAGTATGAAATATTCACATAAATTTGATTTCAATCCATGGTAGCATATACATGCATCACTTCAGCCGCAAGTGTAACTGCATTATTTTTCATAGTACTTCCTTCATAAACTTCATTTTTATAGATTTTATAACCATTACTTACATAAACAATGTAATATAATACATGAACACATGTTCATCACGCTATTCATCAAAGTCATTATGAAATTGAATCTTTATTTTCTTCTAACTTGTTTAAAATATGGTCTCAAAACCATCATAGAAACTATTGATTATGTGTATTTGATATGTATTTTTATCCCTTGATTGATTCAAATTCAAAATACATTCATTATGGGTTTCAATATATGGGGAAACCATTAAAATTTTCTAAAAAAATTTAAAGATGAGCATGATCTGAATCTATAATATTGATTATCAAAATATCTATTCTATATATTAAATTTCCAAAAAAAATCTTAGTGTGACAATATTTTGGTAGAACAATTATTTCTACATCAGATAGGTAGCCGGTATAGAATTCAGTGGCTTCCTCCACAATATAACTCTCTGTAATACAATGCTCAGTACAACATCAATTTTGGATCTACCATTTCAAAATATCAATATATTTTCCAATGGGGTACATCCATATATAATTTAGCAGACCACATAGTTGAATCTCTCTCACTAATAGAACCATAAAGTGAACTATCATATCAAATAATGTCCATAGAATGATCATTTACAATTCACATAATATAATGAAAATTTTCATTTCTATATTTATAAATTTCACTGGGTTTATAACTTTGTTTTATATAGCTTAGAAAAAGAAACAGATCGTGTTTAATGTATGATGGAAATTTATCTGAAAAATGAAATGTAAATATACTAACATTAGATCTTGAATAAAAACATGATAGTCATGCCATTTTGGACCCTTTAGCTATTAATAGGTTATTTAAATGTTATTCATGATATTTTGTAAATATCCCTATGAAACCATTACATAATTCAAGAAGTATAAATATGATATATCTCTTTATTGGAAAGATTCTATGTAGATCGAGGAATAAAAGTCACCTTTTCACCCTTAAATGGCACCATCTCTTCTCATATTCTCATTTCAATCATGTCCAACATATATTTAATTCCATAATTTGTTTCGTAAATTATATCTTGTAATGTACCAATAAAAATATGACATACATTCTTTCAACATTAACAAAATCTTGAAAATGTTTTACATATAGACAATTGAAATATGTTTGTTCAGAAAAATTTGATCTCTTGTTTCAACTAGTTTTCATAAGTTTTCCACAAATGGTTTAATAAAATAAGTGTCCATGTCTTTTAAATTCATAAACAGTTGATCTACAATTAGTGGAGACTATTTTTTTACATTATTCTAAACTCCCATGTAATGATTTTTTCTAAGATCGGCACTTACGTTATTGTTGAAAAAATCTGTGATATCCTAAAAACATAGTCTTCGATGAATGTTTCATCCTAACTGATTTTGTACCATTTTCACTAATGGGGAACCCTTGATATTATTTAATGTTATATACAAAAAATAATAATCAAGAATTTCATTTACCATCCCATAAAACATGGATTTAAATGTGAAATCTTCATTTCTATAAAAATCATACTACATAACACATGAATCCAATGATATTTTTACATCATTGATCAATGGAGATAAATAAACATCAATATCAAGAGCCAATTTGTTTACCCTAATATAAGTATCTATAAAATAATGTATTTTCATTTCATATAACCACAGATTATAGTTATAATTTCCAACATAACAATCTAGGTACTATGAGTTCTTGTGTGAAAACCAAAAGTATTCACTCCATATGTTGATAGCACAAGATGAATATTTCTCATATCATTTCTAAATTCAAGATAATCATGATGAATTCTAATCCACTAAGTTGATTTTGATGGTTTATAATGTTCCCTCTCATTATTTCTTGTATCTTTATGCCACATCAATTTCCTGGTAGTCTCCTCACTCCCATATAAGATTCTAGACATTGGAATTATTGAATCGTACTATAAATCTATCATATGACTCGATTATTCTTTTTTTATCGAGATGCACTATGCATTTGGAAATATTTTTTTATATTTGGTCCTGAATAATACTATAATTTCCTTTGGATAGTAATGGATTCTTTGAGAGATCCACCCCTTGAACATTTCAATCATTTAGTTTCATATGTTCGGCTAGAAAGGTTATTATCTAATGGGAAAATATCATTTAATAAAGAAATTAGTTTCGTAAAACAAGCATCACTCCATATGTTTCCTTCTTTTAAATTATAAAACATCAGTATAACGTAACGATCCTATAATGGTTTCTTTTTATAACACTTTAATTTCTCAAACAATTGTAGAAAATCTATAAGTTCAACTTCAATAGTCGTTTTTATTTTTTCAATATGATATTAGTCATCATTCACACCTATAATCACGTCCTCAATATGGTCTTCTTCATTATCCACATATATAATCATATCATATGATCCATTAAATATATTTTTATCCCAGAAACTAGCTACATTCACTTTTCCCCCATGTTTATTCCAATAAAATAACTCTGATCTATTTCGTGATACTGAAAGTGTTCTTACAACTCCTATGGACAAATTAGTCTTTAATAACAACAATGTAAACATGTCAAAATATTTTATAAGGGTCATATTCATGATAAATTTCATAAATTATGAACTCTTTCACCCCATCTTCATACTCTTTTTTTATACTATTAGAATTCATCCATTTTCAATTCATATCTGTCCAATTTGATTTAGAAAAATTAATGTTTTAAAAAATAAATAAATACAAAAAATGGTTCGTTCATGTAAAAGGAATCTAGCATTTTAATGTTTCAAATAATTTAATCATGATTTGAAGGAAATGGTAAATTGAATTTATGAAAATAATTACTCCACATGTGGTAGGTGTTATCCTTTGAATTCATCCACCATTATCAATGGTACATGTAATGGGATGACTAATTATCATTGTAGTTCGGGAAAAATAATGTATATATAGAAGATATGGGGGATGAGTATTAGGGAAGAAAATGAAATAATAATTATTCAGTAGATGAAGAAAAAAAGGATGATAGTTTTGATTTCATTTTGTTTCCTAAGACTCATCGCCTAATAAGTTAACACCAAATCAGAGAGAACATATATTTGTGGACGACAAACCTAATTTAAAACATGTAGTTGATTTTGGATGTAATGTAGGTTTAGGATTTTAAATGGTATTAATCACCAATTCACCTTTTATGGGAGTGAGTTCATGATGGATATCATATGGGTTAGATAGAGTTAGAGAGATGCCTTTTCAGGGTGTTATTATGAAACTATACTATGTAGGATGTGAGATTATGTGTAGCTATGAGTTCTATGAAAGTAAATATCATCATGTAAATATAGATAGAATCTTTTTTTGTTGAAACATGATTACATTTATAAATATAGATACCACTCATCTCATTGATAGATAATACTAAATTTTAAAAAACCTGAGGAATCTATTCACTCAAATTTCAAATCACAAAACATCATTTAAAAGTCATTGTAAAATTTAGAAGATCATTTTTTTATATCATCATTGAAATCCAAAAGATCATCATAATTCTAAAACATCATATAAGTCCTATATATGACTTTAAAACCAATAATTTACACTTAAAATCACATTTACATTATAAAAGACCGATGAAAATATGGTTATTTAATTTTATAATATAAATTAAAAAATTAAAAGCACTTTTACTTAAAAAAAATTATCATAATAAAAAATAAGTCCATTTAATATAATAGTGGTTTAATAAAAAAAATTAAATGATTATATTTTTTAAAATATTTTCTACACTAACATGGAATTTCTAGTCATTAATTTCATACTCAAATTATGAAAAAAATAATAAAACTAGTCAATTATCATATCTTATGCATCAAACCAGTTACGTCTATCAACATTTTCTAGTTTATGAACTCTTTACCTATTATATTACCAAATGGATTCGTTGATGGTGGAGGCTATATAGATAATGGCAAGTTTAGCTAATGAAGTATACAAGTGTTGGTGAGTGGAATGACAACTTCGTGTAGCATTTGTCATCACCTAATGTGGGGTCGGTTCTGAAAGGTCAATGGAATTTGGTGTGATGTTTGTAGAGGGGTGAAAGATTCTTAGTATATGGAAGGTGCATGTTAATGACAGGGTGTTGGACGATGTTGTTAATCCAGGAGGTTGCACAACAGACAACGAGGTGACAGATCTATGAGAAAGAATCTACCATGTATAGATGGAGCAATATTCTGTCAGCTTATAGTGGGCGAAAATTATGATCTGAAATTCATAAGGTATCCTATCAAATAGGAATAAATAACCCCTCTTTATGGTGAGGGTGGTTCTCCTGTAGTCATGTGTTTCAACATGGCATCACGTTTGCCGAGACAATGGCAGTATATTTTTCATTGTTGAAATGAATGTGAGGTTTCTTTAGTGGTGACACATCTTTGGCAGTATATGTTTTCTGATGACCACAGTGGTTTGGTAAATTTAGTGGAAGATTTATAAGGGTATTTGGACTGTAATATGTATGGGGGTCTATATACCTATATAATGAGTAGGTTATCCATTAGTTGGGGGCTGTGACATACCCACTAGAACATGTGGTGTGTCTTCATTCTTTGTTGAATTTATACACCTAATCACCTGTAATATGTAAAATTATAATATATAAGAGTAAAATACATGAAAGTATTAATGTATAATAATTTATAGAGAATAAAAATATAATTGTATATTATTTATAAATCTCAAAAAATAAAAATGTATAAATATTTAATAAAATTTTACATTTAAACTAATCATATATATTATTATATACTATAAAATTTATAAAAATGTATAAATTCATAAATTAATAAAAATTTAAATGTATATATATTTTATAAAATATATAATTAAATTGTTTTAGTATAATATGATATACTATAAAATTGGTGAAAGTATATAAATTTAAAAACATATAAAACTATGGAAATATAAATATTTAACAAATGATTATATATAAATTTTATAAATATAATAATATATACTATATAATTTTTTTATGTATATATAAGTTCAAAAAATTATATCTAGATGTATAAATATTACAAATTTTTCTTAAAAAATTATAAATTTATATTGAACAATATTTATAAATCTATAAGAGTAATAATAGATGTTATTAAAAATAAATGAAACACCTAATTAATATCCTAAATAACACCTAATTTTAGAAGAAAATGCACTTGAAAATAATTAAATGTATTGATAATAAAATTTGGATTATCTCTCTATCAATCACCAAATCACAAAATAAAACACCACATGCATCATTGACACTAATGATTATCCCACACATGGCTATGAAAATAGAAATATTGTTCAAGGAATATATCTAACAGCTCCCTCAAATCATTGCACACACAAGCCATAGACTAATACCATACATGATATCAATTGAAAAAATGAGAACCATAATCATGAACCCTTTAGAAAAGGGAGATGTGGATAGTGCTTACAGGTAGGTGGTTTTATGTATTAGTTGTGTGTGGGTGAGAGTTAGGTTTTTACAAAGGTGATGAAGTCATGAAAAAGGATAGTGGTGGTTGATATATAGATCCTATACAATATGAATGGATATTTTTGGGGTTATTTGTTTGGGTTATCGAAAATAAGTGAATACATGCCCAGTAGGGTTTGGCAAGCTGAGACTGAAGAAATATTGTGGTTTGAGGCACTACGAAGATAAATTGTCTCATACATTAGATTTGGAGACATCAATTCGTTGTGAAAGAAGGACAGTCGATGTAGTAGGGTCTAGAAATTGTGGCGTCCACATTGTGGTTCCCTGAAATCTTGATGGCATAAGCAGTAGAAGGACTCTGTTAGGTTTCTTTTAATAAGAACCTATAAATCATTTATCACTGATTTCAAAAAAGTGTTGATAAAATGTAGTTTTATCATCACTAAAATAGATTCGGTAGATAAAACTACTCTTTATCATCGCTTTTCTAGTACTCATAATCAGTGCTAAAAAAGTTGTGATAATGTTCTTATCTTAATAATATATTTACATTATTATATATATTTATAAAAATATATATAATAAATGTATATATATTTTTATTATTATAATTATAAATAAATATTTATATTAATAAATTTTATTTAAAAATCTAATTATATAATTATATATATTTATTATTATAATTTTTTAAAATAGTGAGAATGGAACTTGAAAACCTGGATCATTCCCCTTTTAATAAAACTTAAGGAAAGTACAACATATGGAGGATTTTTATTTAAAACAAAATTACCTTCCATCCTTAGATAAAACAAATGACAAGAAAATACATGGCCTGCAAACATTTAAAGAAGTGCAGACATAAGGAGAAAATCTTCATTCTGCCCAAAAAGATATGTTATAACCATCGAGATCAAAGATCACGGGTGAAAACCCATCTTATACCAAAATTCATTCAAAGGGAGATCCAACTATCATGATAAAAGGTTCTCAATGATCATTAATTTCACATTTAATTCTTCTCCCTACTTACAGGTCACATTCAACATGTTTACATCCGGAGAATCCACACCATTGAGCACTGGTAAGGCTGAAGAGTCTAAAAATCTAGAGAAAATTTATTCTTACATGTCATATCGACTGACATCCAGATGGAAAAAGATTATTCATTGAACTCCAACATCATAAACATTCAATAACTCTAGATCTAGTGTTAATATTTTGATGATTGTGGTGGCCACCCCTTTTGTGACGATGGCTTCCAATCCCCCATTTCTTAACCTACACCCATGGACCATCACCATAATCTGAGCACGTCACAATAATAACAACCTTTCTTTCGTTAGTTTCAAACGTTCCAATTCTTTTTGTTTCATCATCATCACTACTAGCCAAAGAAATTATGTCAAATGAATTATGAATACTCAAATTCTTATTTAACTTAACCTTTTGAGTATGAGAAGAAACACTACATGGTGGGAGAAAATCCCCGGGTTTGTTTCCAATTAATCATACTAGCTCTAGATCAGAATATTAATGTTTAGTTAGGTCATGATAATATGAAATCATAACAGGATTATATCCACTAAAATTAGATATCTTCTTACCTTTTTTTGGAAATTACATAGAGATATACCCACTATTGGAATCATGGATACTCTCATGATGAAATTTTGGTGTATTAATTACCTTTTTACCTTTCTTATTCTCTAGGGGTGCATGAGAAGAAGAGGCATCATTAATGATAGAGTGTGTTTCCATCCAACTAGAGATATTTCCAGCTAACATAGTCACGTTATCTTCCATCGTATCTAGATAGAAATGAAGCACTTTTATTCTAGGAGGTAGGTCCAGTATTTTGACAGCATTGATAGCAGGTTGTTGCATATTACCATTAAAGGCATCATCCATTTCTGTATAATGTGTTCTTTTTTATTGAGTTATCCTTCATTTAGGGTGAGGAAGAGGTAGTATATTCAAGGAGTTCCCCTTCCACTTGTCTTTTAGAGAATCCCTTTAGTTCCTAAACTTTTTCTGAAGTTGCAACATCCCATTTTTCTTTACCCTTTATACTTTTGGCATTAACAATAATATTCTCTAACTACAATTCTATGTCAGTTTCCACTTGGGAAGTTTGATCCTTTTTGTCCTAACTATCATCTAAATCTATTTATATATTTATATATTTACATATATATATATATATTGTAATTTTATAATTATTTAAATAATTATATATTTTTTTCTAATTCTTTTTATAGATAAACGTATCAAAAATAATTCTATATAATTATAAATATATTTAATAATTATATATAGTTATATAATTATAAATATTTACATTATTATACCTCATGATCTATACTACTTTGGTATATTTATATAATTTTATATATTTATATCATTATATAAATATATATAATTATAAATATAATAACTATATTTATTATTTAAATATATTTATTATAATTTTATAATTATTTAAATATATATATTTTTATAATTATAATTATAAGGAAATATATTTAAATTTTTGTTATATATAATTATAAATATAATTAATATATTTCTTATATAAATATATTTATCATAATTGTCTAATTGTTTAAATATGTATTTATTTATATATAATAATAATTATAAATAAATATATTTAAAAAGTATTTATATATAATTAATATTATATTTATAGAAATATATATATTAATTAGTATATAACTACAAATATATTAAATATAGTTATTATTAAAATATATTTATTATAATCTTATAATTATTTAAATATATTAAGATTTTTATATTTTTTTATTTATACTTTCACACAAAAAATTGAAAATTATATATATTTAAAATTGTATAATTATATATCTAAATAAAATATATGCATATAAATCATTTAAATAGGTTAATTATATATATTTCAAGAATATTTTAAATGTTAAAACAAAATAAATGAAAAACATTAATTCATATAAATTACAGACATATTAAAAATATTCCAAGAATTGTAACTAAATTTATGTTTCAATAAATATTAAAAAAATTATTAAATATATTTTTAACAATATTAATGAATATGTAATAACAATTGGATAAATTAAATTAAATAAATTAAAAAATATTGAAAACTGTTTTTGTAACTTTTACATGAATTACAAACATACATATATAAGCACACACATCTACACACGCATATATATATAGATATGTATATACACACATACACATAAATACATGGATTCATATATGTTCAAATATTTTAAATTATTTAATTTCAATATAAATACATATCTATAAAAATATATTAATTTATATATTAATTATTTATATTAATTTTTAATATATTATATTTATTTTAATTATATACACATTCTAAAATCAATTTATATAAATAAACTATTAAACATTTTGACAAATATAATTTGGTTAATTTTTTATATAAATATTTATTTATTTATATATTTATAATTCTAATTATTAATAAATATATTTATAAATATATGCACATATGATTGTAAATATAATAATTTAGATATTATTCAAATATATTTATTATAATTTTATAATTATTGTAATTTATTTATTTATTTATAATATTAATTTTCAATGAATATATTTATAAATATTTGTATAAAAATATAAAACTATTTATAGAGTTGTATATATATATAATTGTATATGTATATAATTATATATATTAATATAATTATATACATTTATATAATTTTTTATATTTAATTATTAATATAAAAATATATGTAATTTTAACTATTAAAAAAATATTTATTATTTTTATATATTAATTATAATTTTTTAATTTTTAAAATATTTATTTATTTACTTAAAAATTTAAAATTTCTTTTTCTTAACATTATAAAAGTAGATATTCAAATAATTAATAATATATACTAATATATCATATTTATATTAATTATAAACATGCATTTTTTAATTAGTGTATAAAAATAAAAATTAGATTTTGAATATAAATATAATAATTTTATATATATTACTTGTATTTGTTATTAAAATGTTTTATCAGTCCAAAGAATAGTGCTGATAAAGATCATCCTTTATCAGCACTAAAAAAAGAACTCATTAAGGGCACGCCTTTATCAACAAGTTTTTTAGGGCTGATAAAAGTTACCTTTATCAGTGCTTTTAGCTAGCACTAGTAAAGTTTCCCCATTAAATCATTTTTTCAGTTTTGTTATTTTAAAAGCGGGTTCTTCCCCTATCCTAATTTGTGATTTGGATTTATGTATACTCCATGGGATTTTTAGTTTCTGTTTTTGAATTTTTGATACTAACAGGTATTGATAGACATATTTGATGCACATCCATTTAGTTTGGTACTGTTGTTGGTTTAGAAAGTTCAATCTCTATGATACTTTAGAACATGGGTGGTCATGCCATGCTGATGGATTTAGTTGGCTTATCACCTAGTTTACTTCTGTTTGATTTCAAGTTTGTTTGGCTATATCCATGTCACTATTCAATTCCTTAGTGTTTGGGACATTTTATGTTTATCTAAATTCATAGAGAAATGGAGTTATTTTCTTTAAATTTATTGTATAGTTATATTAAGTATCACCGGTGTATAAGATACTTCATAATTCAAATTCTTTATTTAATTAAATTAAAAATTATATAGTATATAGATGAGTCACATTGTAATTTAAAAAAATACCATGACTTATTTTATTAATCATAGTGGTTAAATAATTTCCTAATAAAAAAACTAATATCTGTTGTCCTAATCACCAACCACTAGAGATCATCAGATGCTCCTGAGTTTAGTGATTGATAAATTTATTTATTATTTGGTATTTGGATTACGTTATTACAAGTTGTAAGATAATTTTATTAGTAATTTTCTAGTAAATTTTTCCTCGTAGATATGAGATAGATTATTAGTACTTTGAGGTTCCCCTTTGTGCATGTTTATCCAACATGGCTATAGTGGAAACCCAAGCTACCATGTATGCTTGAGTATTTTTTCTATCCATTATTGGTATGGGTGAGTTCTTGATTTTATTATGATGAGAAAAAAATTTGAAACTTTGGAAGAAGTATATGACTTGAAAAGGACCTAGTTCTAATTTTTATCAATTCATTATATGGTAATTAGAGGAATAATACATGTGCATCCAATTTTTTTATGATTCATATATATAAATCACATTAATTAATTATAAAAAATTAATAATATTCTTAGTGTTTTACTAAATACCTTAGTACGGGGTGAAGAATTAATTTAAAAAAAATATGTTAGTTTATATTAGTATTGATTGTCTGGGTTTTGATCATATTACGGGTTTTTAATTTAGACATGTATTCTAGATACTATTGTAATATATATTCTTTTGCAAGATATATTTTATTTCAATTCTATATTTTCATTATATGAGTTTCATTATAAATGATAAGTTATGTAAATACTATTTTTATAATTAAAAGATAATAACACAATATTCACAACATTATGATTACAATTAATGTGAATTTTCAAATGTAAAAGAAACATTGGTATCATTTTTCTAGGAAGCGTTCTATTAAATTTAATTTTTAAGATACAATAGTTTTGTGAAATAATGTGTTTATTAAAATGAACTTATTGTTCATTAATTAAATTAAAATAGATAATTTTATTTATTGGATGATTGTTAGATAGGAGTTTAATCGTAGGATAAGAATTGAAATACCCAATTTGAATCTTATGGTGGGAGATCCATATGAGTGATGATATAGTAGTTATTGATATTTTGAGTATCTTATTTAAGTAGTTATATCTTTTTATGTTAAAATTTTATGATATTTTATTTCTTTTACTGGTTTTGGGTGTGTAGTTAAGAAAAACATTGTAGGTTTTGGGTTATGTATTGAGGAATTACTACAGAATTGGAGGTAAAGATAGTTGGATAATTTTAAATGTGTAATTATTTTAGATTTTCAAGGATGTAAAGTTCTATGGTGTGGATATTTTAGTGACTTAATATCTAGTGGATTTACTAATGGTTAAAATTCTACTTTATTAGGGAATTTAAGTACGAAAACAGGGGTCATTTTGAATTATAAGAATTTAAGAAGAAGAGTGATCATTCATGAGTTTTAGAAGATTATGATTGTATAACTTGAGATTTGGAGATAAATAAAAAAGTTTATATATTTCAATTTATCAAATTAGTGTAATGAATATTATAGGTTAGTGGCTTCAGGTGTCCATGAAGTACTTTGTAGATAATCAAAAGGTACTTATTGGGGAATCCAGTGGGGCAGTTCCTAGTGGGGTGCAATCGAGTGACTGGCCTTGGTCTATTGGGATCCTAGTTGTTCTTAGAAATGTATATTTTATTTATTATTTTTGGAACATTTTTTATTTTCTTTTAAAACTATTTTAACCATATTTCTAGTCACCCTTGGTCTACTATATTCTAGGAAAACCAAAAAAGGGGGATCCCCTTCTTTGGTCTTCCTTTTTCCTTGATTTTCCCTCAGGTAATTATGGTGTTCAAAAGGATTTTAATTTTTCAAAACTAAGTAAATCCTCACCCAACCATCTCTTTATTTTTTATTCTCCTGTATTATATTTTGGTTGATATAATTGTAGATTGTAATTAATTATTTAACCAAGGCATGGTGAAATAACTCCATGGATTTGACTTTCATTGTTTCTTGGTTTAAGTAGTCTGGTATAGGTTGTTTTCTTTCCATGGATGGTAGTTTTTGAGATAAGAATGACGAGGTGTGATTTATTTTCAGTAATTCTTTTCTTAAGAGATATAATTAGAGGGTTTTTATTATAATTGAATGGGGATTATAGATGGTAAAATATTATATTTTTTTAGATTTGTTCACATGCGTTGTCTTTAGGTTTTGGGTATTCTACATTTATGGAGGTTATGTAATTGGGATAAATTGATTATTATAAATTTAATTATATTTTTTAGGTTTTAAAGTCATTATTAAAGTATAAAAATGTAATTTATTACTATATTTATAGGTGGTAACTATCTTATATGTGATTATTTGGTTTATTATTTTAACATGTCTTCCACTTATTATTTAAATTAATAATAAATATTAAACATTTATTTTGGAATTATAAATGTGTGGTTTACATTTATATTTTGATATTTACCTAGTTAAGGTTAATCTAATGAATTTTATATTAATATATGAAATATTCTAGATTTTCATTATGTTTCTTAAAATCCTATTCACAATCATTTGGAAATCTTGTTCTTAATGAAGCCTTTGTCATTCATGTTCATTTTATAATTCACAGATTAAATGGGTTGTATTAGTTAATCAAAAAGTGCAATTAATAATGTTTAATAGGTTATTCAGGTTGGTTTTATTCCACATACTTGTATGAACTATATGAATAGTAGGGGTTTTTGAGGTTATGGTTATCCATGCCAATATTTTTTAGGTTGGATGTTTTGAACTTTTTTACTTCTATAAAGTACATAATAATTTTTAAAATATTTCTGTTCCCATTCACAAGAACATGAAAGTCATCCACATATTTTTTTTATTAAAATGTTTTAATTTATGTAACTTAATTTCTAGAAATTTTATGAAGTGATAAATTATTTTAAAATACATAAAATGGATTTTTTTTATTTCTGGGTTACACCACATAACTTTATTTTGTTAAATTAATTAAAATATTCACTTTTCAATTGAATTTAGTTAATAAAGAAAGTTACTTTTTTTATATATTTATGTTATTTTATGTCGAGTTATTTTTTAAACATAAAGAATGTTTTTAAATAAAATTATAAATTTAATGGTCATACTATAGTAAATCATGCACCATTGATTCATTTATTGTGTTCGATTAAGTAAATCAACATTTCCAACACTCACATTAAAAAATTACAAGTTAATAAACAATAAACAACCTTGGATAATATACTGAATTAGTGGTGAGGTAATGGGTCTGTGGATTAAGTGAGAAGTAATGATTTAGATTTTGACATGTTTCATTTTTGAACCAAACATAAACCATTTTAAAAAAATAATTTTTTTATAAGTGTAATATAGAACAATTCTATTTCAAAAAAACATTAAGTTAAAAAAATAAATTTCATCCTTAAGAAAAACATATTTTGTTAGGGTTAGTTTTTAATACCAATATTTAATTTAATGAATACATTTTTTATTTTTTTATAAATTTTTAAATTAAAAATTAGTTTCAATGAAATATATTTTTTTCCAAAATACATGTCTCCCATTATTTTGATAAAGTCGTGAGTATGAATTTGGATTAATAAACCAATTATATTTATTTAAATGTTAGTTTTACTTATTTTGAATGTTATGGGTGTTTATTTTTTTTAATCCAAACCTAGAATCATGAAAAATACAAGTGAATTGGTTTCCATAAAATACCAAGTATGGATTTTTTAAAATGTATTGTATACTATAGTTGTATATTAATATTCTCTATTAGATAATAAATGCCTCCCTAAATGATATTTTAGAATGTAAAAATAATCTTTAATAAGGATAATAAAGTGTGTTCGTATTATATATTATATTTGTATTATATTATATAATATGTTATATATTTTTTTACTTGGTTTGAGTAATTTATTGAATATTAACTATGTCGGTTTTAAATATATGATGGTCTGTCATTATTAAGACCTAAATTTTTTTCTTATTTATTTTATTATCCATTAAGTGGATTGATTATCGTATTCATAATTTTCCTAATTTATAGTTAATTCACGGGTTAACATACCATTTATTCCATGTTCACATGTGGTATTGAATTATATCATGCTAATATGATGAATAGTGATGAATATGTGAATATCATTGCTCTCTATGCTTGACCAGAAGTGAATTTCAATATAGAATCACCTTTATTTTCATCAACCAGATTTTACAAGTATCATTCCTTGACCATAATGGATGGAAATATAAATAATCAAGGATCCCATGATATATGTTTTCCTTTCAAATGAACTTCTCAAATTCATTTCCCTTATTTTTATTTTATTTAAATTGATTTTATTACCATAATATTTAGTTTTCTTAATAACATATTAATAAACCCTTCATAGATTAAAGCCTAATTAACCCATAATTTTAGATATTCTATAGAATTTTTCATCCTCAGCATCATCCTAACAAAATTAAAAAGGATTCTCCAATAGTATAAAATTAAACTAAATGGATTTTGAGCATGTTTTGATTAAAAAAAATTAATATTTTTTTGATTTTGATGCTCACAAATAACTTTATTTATGTTTCTAATAACATTACATTAAGTGAATTTCAGCATATTAATTAATGTAATAATTGATTTTTTTCTATAATAATATTATTTTTTCACCCAAGGGTGGATATTTGTTTTCTAAAGGGAAACATATTTTCGACATGTTTTCTATGTAATATAGAATAATTATTGTACAATACATTTTAATCAGAACATATGCTTTGTATACCCTGCATTTTGAATAAAATTATGGATCAGAAACCCAAATTTTGGAAGTAACCCAACACATGTGGAAATAACATATGGTTCACCATATTAACTTTTTCAATCAACCATAAACTATCAACCATACTTTCCAAGTTTATCACTATGTAAAAAAACACTACATTTGATTTGGTCAAAAGATAGAGTTCTAAATTATGACAACCCAACTTTTATTACAAACTTAAACAAGATTTATTACCTAAACTATTCACTGGATACAACGTGGAAGATTGATAGGTATAGTGTCTTTGGGGATTATGATCATTAAATAAAAACTTAAAATAAGAAATACAACATCTTTATTGAAAACATACTTTACATGACCACTACATTCCCTCATACTTAGCATTGCATGGGATAACCTGAGGCCATGCATAAGAAAAGGGTGAGTTATAATGCCCAGTAAGGGAATAACCATGGAATACATGAAGAGTAAAAAAAATTTAGACAATGGGAATATCAATAGATAACAAGAAAAACATGGACATAAAGGCATGATAAAGCATGATAATCATAAAATGGAAATGTGGCAACAACACTTATCATGGAATTAGCATGAGCCAAGGATCATTGCACATGGAGGATTATTAAATCCACATTGCAAATGAAGCGTAGGTAAACACTCATTGCACTTGAATTAGCTTGATTCAACACTCATTGCACATGATGTATCATGATACTACACTTTACCCAATGCATTGGAGCGCTATAATGGCGCACCCTTCTTAAAAATGTCATTTCATGCATAAGTATGCCACATGGATCATAAAACATGGATTCATAAAACATAATCATTTATTCCATGACAAAGGAATATGGACGGAAAAGTTATAATCAATAAGTAAAATTTTCCTTAACGTGAATACCCTTGATGGAGAAATGGGCATGGTATTCAGTACACAATGGCATTGGCTTAGAAAATTGGTGTAATTTCGGCATCGTAATGGAATTATATAATAATTCATAAAAAATTGGTTGATGAGAGATAAATGGGTGTCTCATCATATCTACATGAAATGTACAGTAATGGGGTCATATAGATACATGTCCCAACAATTGTAATTGAATTTAGATTCATGATACAAAAGTATTGCTTGAATGTAAATGAGGAGAGAGAAGTTCCTTTCTGAATTTCGGCATAGTAACATTTGTACATGGGAGGAATTTAATGAGAGAGAAAGGGGTCTCCCATCATTCAAAATATAAGAGGGAAATATGGGGGAGGTTTGAAACCATAACCCAGCATTTATAATTGAAATTAAAAGGGAATAACAATATTAAGAAAATTGGACAAAAAGTGAAAGGAAGAAAAACCCTTACTTGGAAGTGTGTTTCCAAAGGATTGATAGAGGCTTGAGAGAGGTTCTTGAGAGCTGGGGGCACCATGGGAGGATTCTAGAGAGATTGTGGAAGAGGTTAGACGAACTAAAAAGTCTTTGAGTGTGGAGGATGTGGGATCTTGGGTGTGTTTATATAGGAAAGGTGGGGGAATTATTTATTATTTAGGTTTGGGACACCTTACATTAAACTAATCCAAACCACAAATCAGATCATGGTTTTTCCCATGGTTTTTGGAAAAGGGAAGAGGAAAAAAATATTTTATAAGGCCAAATTCCGATCTTCTTAAAATAATGGGGTTGCTTATGTGGTGTTGAGTCACACTCCCATGGAAAATAATTTAAAAAGTCAAGATGCTTAATAAGTCTTCAGGGGTCCATTAATGCTTTGAAAAGTAAGTCAAACATACTAAAAATTACATTATTTTATTTTTAAAACATACATTGGATGAACATAAATCTTATAGTATTTTATTACATCACTATTGGGTCATTATGATGTCATAACAGACATTATATATTTGAACGACATTTAAATTTTACCCAAAATTTTGACTGTCTCAGAAAATTAGGAAAAATTAACCGTTGGATAATTTCAATGTCATGATTTCAAAAATAATATTTATTTTATCTAAATAATTTTATAAATACGTTATTTTTCACTTTTAAAATATAAACCAACATTTATCGAAAATTCACAAGTTTTGACAAAAATGGCCATAAACCTTAATAAAAATTACAATTGAATTAATAAAATTATATGATCATTTATATATAATAAAATTAATTTAATAATAATAATATTTTATTCAAATATTATTTAATTAAAAAATCCCTTAATTTAGTAAAATATATTTCTTAATTAAATAACAACTAAAAACACTATTTGTACTTTAAAAACTATTTACAATGTATCAATAATGACAAGAAATTATTTTTATTATTATATACAAAAACAATGTAGATGAACATAGTACTAGTGATTTGTTACACAACCCTTTAAAACAGAAGCATAATTCCTAATGGTAAGGTGTGTGATGGTGACAGACTCTTGGGGTGGCTCGGATAACATCGCTCGAGTGGCAATCTCTATCAACATCCACTTTTCTCGTAGACGGTCTTGTTCGATCTTGACAAGATGATGCTCAGCTTGGGCTTGGTCAAGAGCAAAGCACAAAGATGCCACATATTTTCTAATCTCCGACAAATGGGTTTCGTATGGAGCAATTCTACTGGATGAGGCCATCGCTTCCTTTGCCTGAGTAAATTGGGTTTGTTAAAGCCTTAGATTTATACTAATCATGTGATCACTGTTCAAAAGCTATAAAAGCAACGGTCTCAATTCTTAACATAAAACCAAAGTAGTTAACATTTTATATAAACATTTTACATAAAGAGACATTTAATTAGATCAAGTGGGATTTCCATTAATAAAACTTTGGGTCATTATAATATTCCCCCCTTAAAAAATTCACCCTCAAATTTTCATTTTTCCCCACTAAAACAATTGTGGGTAACTCAGTCTTATCATTTCCTCCGATTCCGAAGTCACTTCTTCAAACTTGTGGTTTCTCCACAACACCTTGATGAGGGGCATTGTTTTATTTCTTAGTACTTTTTCTCTACGATCTAAGATCTTCCCTGATTGCTCCTCATAAGAAATATCATCCTCTAACTGCACCACCTCAGAAGAGAGTACATGTGAAGGGTCCGGTATGTACTTCCTTAAGAGGGATACATGAAAGACATCTTGTACTTTGGCCATGGTAGGAGGAAGTGCTAGTCAATAGGCCACATCCCTGACACGATCAAGAATATCGAAGGGGAAGATATACCTTGGACTTAACATACCTTTCTTTCCAAACATTGTGACCTTCTTCCATGGAGATATGCGTACAAAAACCATGTATCCAACTTTAAACTCATGGTCTCATCGATGGTTATCTGAATCACTTTTCTGTCAAATATGGGATGCCTTGATATCCTGTTGGATGGTTTTCACCTTCTCCACCATTTATTCAACCATTTCTGGTCCAATCAGATTACGTTCCCCGACCTCATCCCAACATGCCAGTGTTCTGCACCTTTTCCGATATAGGGATTCATAAGGTTCCATTTCAATGCTCGAGTGGAATCTATTATTATAAGAGAACTCAATCAGAGGACGATGTTGATCCCAACCTCCTTTAAAGTCCTCTTAGCATGATCTCAACATGTCCTCAAGTGTTTGGATAGTCTGCTTGGATTGGTCATCAGTTTGAGGATGATAGGTCGTACTAAAGTTCAGTCAGTATCCAGACCATTTGAAGACTCATCCAAATCTTAGAGGTGAATCTTGGATCTCGGTCAGACATAATATATATTGGTATTCCATGCAGCCTTACCACTTCCTTGGTATATATATGTTCCTGTTGATCTAATGAGAAATCATCCCGAATAGAAATTAAGTGTGTAGGCATTGTAAGAATATCCACCACAACCCAGATTTCATTGTTTCCTTTGGATGTCCTTGGAAGTCTGGTGAAAAATTCTAAGGTGATATTCTCCCAATTCCATTCTGGTATGGGAAATTTCTGCATCATCCCCTTAGACTTATGAATCTCTTCCTTAACTTGCTAACACACAAGGCACTTTGATGTATATTCAGCGATCTCCTTCCTCATATTATCCCACCAAAAGTTTTCTCGGAGATCTTGATACATCTTTGTGCCCCCTGGGTGAATAGAGAAATTTGAAGTATGTGCATCATCCAAAAGATCCTTCTTCATCTCCAGACTTGATGTAACACATAGTCTTTTCCCAAATCACACAATTCCTCCTTCATTAACATTAAACTATAAGTATTTCCCTTTTTTGATAGCTTCCACTTTTTCTGGAATTCCCACATCATATTTTTGAGCATCGTTGAACCTTTCCAAAAGATACAGTTGAGTAATAATTTGTGAAAGGATTGATTATTTTCCATTCTTTATGATTCCCATGTCCATCTTCATCAAGTCTATGAAGGTTGGATCCTTTCCAATTCTCATTAGTGATAGAATCGATGGGTCATTTCTACTTAGGTAATATTACACCTTGTTCGCTTTCCCAGGGTGGTGTTTTATTGAACAGTCATAATCTTTGATGAGCTCTATCCATCTTCTCTGGTGCATATTATGCTTTTAATGTGTGAATATATATTTAAGACTTTTGTGGTCAGTATATATATCACATTTCTCCCCATAAAGATAATTTCGCCATATTTTCAAGGAAAATATCACCGCTTCCAACTCCAGATCATGCGTTGGATAGTTTCTCTCATGGATTTTCATCTGCCTTGAGGCATAGTATATCACTTTATCATACTGCATCAGTACACAGCCTAAGCCCTTCTTCTAAGCATCACTGTATACCACAAATGGTTCCAAACTTTTGGGTAAAGTGAGCATGGGCGTAGGGATAAGCCTCATTTTCAACTTTTTGAAGCTTTCTTCGCATACATCACTCCATGAAAACTTTACTCCCTTTCGAGTTATCTTGGTTATAGGGTTGAACAATCATGAGAAACTTCTCAAAAATTGTCGATAATATCCAGCTAACCCCAAGAAGCTACGGATATCTGTTACCAATGTTGGCCTCGTCCATCCCTCAATTGCATCTATTTTGGAGGGATCCACAGATATCCCATTGCTTGTGATGATATGGCCCAAGAATGAGACATCCTTCAACTATACCTCACACTTTTTTTACTTTATATAGAGCTTCTCCTTGTGCTAAGTCTCTAGTGTAGTTCTTAATAGCTCCCTAGGATCCTCCTTGGTTTTGGAGTATATTAGAATATCATCTATAAATACTACCATAAATTTTTCAAGGTTATCTCTAAAGACTCTATTCATTATGTCCATGAAGATTACCGGAGCATTGGTGAGTCCTAAAGGCATTACTATGAATTCATAGTGCCCATATATTGTGCAAAAATCAGTCTTGGGGATATCTTCCTTCTTCACCCTTACTTGATAATATCTCGACCGCAAGTACACCTTGGAGAAGTATTGTGCTCCATGTAGCTGATTGAAAAAGTCATCAATTCATGGGAGATGATACTTTTCCTTTATCGTGATTTTGTTGAGCTCCTGATAATCGATGAAAAGGTGCATTGACCCATCATTCTTCATGACGAAGAGGACCGGTGCACCCCATGGTGAAGCACTTGGGCATATAAACCCTTTATCCAGATTCTCTTGTAGTTGCTTATTCAGGTCTTCAAG
This sequence comes from Viscum album, assembly GCA_963277665.1. Taxonomy (NCBI): domain Eukaryota; kingdom Viridiplantae; phylum Streptophyta; class Magnoliopsida; order Santalales; family Viscaceae; genus Viscum; species Viscum album. Next base: position 168,390,903 of record OY728142.1, on the reverse strand, counting down.
CTCCACGAAAACCATTCTATTGGAGTCTTGGATATTGGTAGAGCCCATGGTATAAGTTAAATTGAGAATTCATCAACTCTTCTTGGAGGAAGACCAGGCAGTTCTTCCGGAAACACTTCAGTGAATTCCCTCACAATAGGCATTTCTTCAAGGATGTTTTCTTCCTTGGACTCAATCATCTGTGCCAGATACGCGTGCTCATAGAGCATTAATATCCATTATTGAGATGATGGAGCTAAATGAGATTCATCTTACTCCTTACACTTGTAAAGAATGGGGGGTCGATTCTCCATATGAAGTTTGATTTCCCTTTCTCGATAATTTATGTTGGATCTATATAAGGAAAGCCAATCCATGCCAAGAATTGCATCAAATTCTACTAGAGGGAGTATGACAAGGTTCTCCTGGAAATTCAATCCCTAGATTGTAATAGGGGATGACTTATATTCATGGGATGCAATGATTTCCCCATTTTCCGAACTCACCGACATCTTCACTTCCATGATTTGTGGGGGTGATGGGATTGTTCTACTAAACTTTCGTGATATAATAGAATGCATAGAACCTGAATCAAAAAGTATGTTTTCTATTCTTGAATGAATAACTAGCATACCTATCACAACTTCATTATTGAGGTTCACTTCACCAGAAGTGAAGGAAAAACCTCTTCCTTGCTGCCTTGGAGGTTGTTGGTTGCCACCGAAAACCCATGGATTTGGGCACTGATTTGCAATATGCCTTGGTTCTTTGAATTTGTAGCAATGAAAAATGAGTTGCGGTTCGAACGGAGCATTCCTCTCCTCTGTCGTAGTCGCGTGTCTTTCATGCAGACTGTTAACAGCTAAGTTCCCTTCTCTTCCACACCAAAAGCATTTCCTCGCCCCCTTCAGGCAATTTCCATGGTGCTTCTTTCTGCACATTTGGAAAGTGGGGTACTTGATCTTCATCACACCTTTGGATTTATCCATCGAACTACCAGCATTGAATTGAACCTTACGCTTCTTGTCCCCAGGATACCCCTGTGATTCCCCAATCTCCATTTCGACCTTGAGGCACATCAGACAATTTCCTCAAAGCTGTTGAAGCCACGGATCGCTAATGCTTTTCATAGGCTAGGCTTCGGCCCACCAAAGAAGTGGTAAACATTGGATTCGGGGGTAACAACAAAGTCAGAAGCATATCATGAAATCCTTGTGAAGTTTTTCTCATACGTTCCAATAGATTATTCACCTTTTTGCGTGAGGGAAAGGATGTATCTTTCCGTCTTAATCTAGAGGGTGCACAGAAAATATTTATCGAAAAACATCTTCCGGAAATCCTTCCATCCCAACGCCTCGATCTCCTCCTCATGCTTTGTATTTTTGATCAACATCCACCATTGATCACCATCACCATCCATATGATAAGATGCCAAGAGAACCTTCTCTTTTTCAGAACATTAGAGGATGGAGAAGATCTTTTCAATAGAGTTGATTCATTGTTCAACGATCGTGGGATCAGATGATCCACTAAAATTAAGAGGCCTTTGTATAAGGAATCTCTCGATAGAGACTTGTTCTTTATTGGGGGGGGGGTTTAATGTTCCTCTTGAACCATGTTTCTATTCAAATATTGAGTCATCTAAGAGAGATGCGTGACAAAGTTCGTGATTCCCCTCCCATTAGATTGGGCATCTCATTAGTACAGTCATCACACTAATCTTTACATCAGTTGTTAGCACGGGTCCTCCTATTACCAGCCATTGTCTGGAAGAAAATGAAAGTTAGGGGGTAACACATAAAGGGTAATCCAAAGACAAATGTTTATGAATTATAAATAAAATTTTATTTCCCTAACTTATGAATCTATAGGTTTCAATCTAGGCTTTTCGTGATCTACTTTCTAACATATATCCTTAGGTTCTTACCTTAATAAGGGTTCATACTATGCTTTTGAATTTATCAAAACATATCCATTGGGAGTGTCGTAACCAAGAGAGAAGAAATGCCCATTGTTGTGCACCAATTTCCATTCGAGTCTAGCTCAAAGCGGTGTTTTCGGGTGTTACCCCTAGGATAAATCTGCGCCAAAGCCTCCTCTACCTGCTCGTATCCAGACAGGGATGTATTTTCTTGATAAACCACTTAATCAGTACTCACCAAAACGTAGGGACGTTTATATTGTACTTATTCTTGTATCTAATGATTTACTAGGGTTTTCTAATCCTAATCCCAAAAATAACTAAACATATCCTTTGATACCAAGTATGACAACCCTGCTTTTATTACAAACTTAAACATGATTTATTACATAAACTATTCACTTGATACAACATGGAATATCGAGAGGTCTAGTGTCTTTGGGGCATAGGATCATTAAATGACAACTTAAAACAAGAAATACAAAATTTTCATTGAAAACATCCTTTACATGACCACTACATTCCCTCATACTTATCATTGCATGGGATAACCTGAGGAGATGCATAAGAAAAGGGTGAGATATAAAGCCTAGTAAGGGAATAACCATGTAGTACATGAGGACTAAAATAATTATTAGATAGTAGGAATATCAGTAGAGCATAAGAGAAACACGGACATAATGTAATGTTAACGCCTGGTAATCATAACATGGAGATGTGTCAACAACACTTAACATGGAATTAGCATGAGCCAAGGCTCATTGCACATGGAGCATGAGTAAATACTCATTGCACATGAAGCACGAGTAAACCCTAATTGTACTTGAATTAGTATGAGTCAACACTCATTGCACATGACTTATCCTGATACTAAACATTACCCAATGCATTGGAGCGCTATAAGGGAACACCCTTCTTAAACATTTCATTTCATGCATAAGTGTGCCACATGGATTCATAAAACAAAATCATTTATTCCAAAACAAAAAAACATGGAATGAAATTTTATAATAAATAAGTAAAATTTTCATGAATTTGAATACCCTTGATGGAGAAATGTGCATGGTATTCACTACACAATGGAATTGGCTTAGAAAATTGGAGAAATTTCAGCAGCGTAACGACGTGATATAAGAATTCATAAAAAAATGGCTTATGAGATAGAATGGGGTGTCTCATCATATCTACATGAAATGGACAGTAAGAGGGTAATATAGATACATGTCCCAACAATTCTAATGGAATTTAGATTCATGGTACAAAAGTATTGCTTCAATGTAAATGAGGAGAGAGAAGTTCCTTTCGTAATTTCGGCTTAGTAACAGGTGTACATGGGAGGAATTTAATGAGAGAGAAAGGGGTATCCCATCATTCAATATATAATAGGGAAATATGGGGGAGGTGAGAAACCATACCCCATCATTTATAATTGAAATTAAAAGGACATAACAATATTTAGAAAATTTGACAAAAAGTGAAACGAAGAAAAACCCTTACTTGGAAGTGTGCTTCCAAAGGCTTGAGAGGGGATTGAGAGAGAATTATTGGGAGCTTGGGGAACCTTGGGAGGATTATAGAGAGTGTAGGGAGGAGGTTGGATGAACTCCAAAGGCATGTATTCAGGAGGAAGTGGGAGCTTGGGTGGGTTTATATAGGAAAGGTGAGAGAATTCTTTATTATTTAGGTTGGGAACCCTTACATTAAACTAATCCAAACCACAAATAAGATCATGGTTTTTTCCCATGGTTTTTGGAAAAGGGAAGAGGAAAACAATATTTTATAAGGCCAAAGTCCAAACTGCTTAATGTAATGGGTTTTCTTAGGTGGAGGTGAGTCATACTCCCTTGGAAAATAATTTAAAAACTCAAGATGTTTAATAAGACTTGAGGGGTCCATTAATGCTTTGAAAAGTAAGTCAAAAAAACCCAAAATTGCATTATTATAATGGTAAATAATAATTTTTCCGAACATAAAACTTATAGTATTTTATTAGATCACTATTCAGCCGTTATGATGTCATAAAACACATTCTATATTTAAATGGTATTTAATTTTTACCCAAAAATTTGATTGTCTCAGAAAATTATGAAAAATTCACCATTGGATAATTTCAACATCTTGATTCCCGAAATAATATTTATTTTATCTAAATAATTTTCTAAATATGTTAATTTTCACTTTTAAAATAAAAACTGACATTTATCGAAAATTCATAAGTTTTGACAAAAATGGCTTTCAAACCTTAATAAAAATTACAATTGCATTCATAAAATTAAATGATCATTTATATATAATAAAATTTATTTAATAATAATATTAATTTATTAAAATTTTATTTAATTTAAAAATCCCTTCATTTAATAAAATCTATTTCTTAATTAAATAATAACTAAAAACACTATTTGTACTTAAAAAACTATTTACAATGTATCAATAAGGACAAGAATGTATATTAATTTTTATATACAAAAATAATGTACATGAACATAGTACTAGAGATTTGTTACATAACCCCTTAAAACAGCTACATAAGACCTATGGGTAAGGTGAGAGATGGTGATAGACTCTTGGGGTGGCTCAGATAACATCGCTCGAGTGGTAATCTCTATCAATTTCCACTTTTCCCGTAAAAGGACATGTTCGAGCTTGACATGATGAATCTCAGATTGGGATTGGTCAAGAGCGAAGCCCAAAGATGCCACCTCTTTTCTGAGATCTGACAAATGGCCTTCATATGGATCAATTCTACTAGATGAGGTCATCGCTTCCTTTGTCTGAGAAAATTGGGTTTGTTAAAGCCCAATATTTATACTAATCCTGTTATCACTGTTAAACGACTATAAAATATACGGTCACAATTATTAACATAAAACCAAATAAGTTGACATTTTATATAAAAATTTTACATAATGAGATATTTAATTATATGAAGAGGGATTTCCATTGATTAAACTTTGGTTCGTTACATAAATTATGTTTTGTTCCCATGTTTTATACAATGGTATTTCAATAATTAAATATCATTTTAAATATGCTTGAAGTTCGATTCAAAGGTTCATGTTCAACAGAAAAATTCATTCTTATTCATAAGGGATGTTATGACCTTATTTGAATTTTTTGAATTCAAATAGTCTCCATTTATTGGGCCATATTTTTGGAGTTGTTTGACCTAAAGGAATTAAATCCTCATGATCAATACTAAGATATTAATCTTCTGAATAAAGGTTTTTATTTTGAAGATACAATTGTGAATTTGAAAATAATGATGTGTTGATGCCTTCAGAGATAAACTTTGGAGACATACATGTTCAATATTTGTTTTTTTATTATTTATTTATACTATTATATATAACAACTTATATTTTTATATAGATTTAAAAAATGATTATTAGAGTTACAATTTGGATACAAACATGTTCAATCATATTTATGGTGTGTCCTCTACTTCTTTATAAATAAATATTGTTTGAAATTGAAGTATATTTTCTTGTAGTGGTATTTTATTGAAGATCATATACAATTTTCAGTTGTTTCTACAACTATGTTATAATGTTTTTTCTAAATCTACATCCTGATCTATTGTCTTTTTAGATTATTAGATGCTCATACTCAGTCATTGGTCAAGTATCATCTTCTCCTACTAATATTTTTTTATTTTAGTTTCTTTTAAAAGAACTAGAAGGACCCAAAAAATCCTTAGTTATAAGTTTTCAATATCTTGAACTTAGTAATATAAGTCCTCGGTAAAATGAATTTATAGTGAAAATAAAAAACTCATGGAGATCATGTTGGTGGAGTAGTCTAAGGGATCTGTGGGCCCTAAACCACTATACATTGTTATGTTCTTTTCATCATTTATTTCCCCCTTCAAACTCATATTTAAGAGAGAATGAATGATTCAATTTAATCTCATAGGGGAAGTTTTTTTTGTCATTGTGATGTAAAATAATACACCCCTTCCTTATATCTTCATCTTTTACATTTCAAACCAAAAACCAGGGTCAAATTTTATGCTCTATTTATTTATTTCTCTTTCTCAAACCCTTGTCATCTCATCTCGATAAAAAAATGGAATTAAAGGAAAATATTCTATTGATATTTATTATAAATACATGAAGAGTATACTATTTCTATCTAATACCATAAATTGATATTATATGATTTATTCAAGATGTTCTATTTATTTTGAATCTAAATATTCAAAGTTAGTGATTTAGATAATGTTAATTCTCAATGTTTGATCATAGATATGGTATGTCAATGATTTTTGAACCATATTTGAATGGTTATAATTATCGATTATGGAAATCCTACTTGATTATTTATCTAAAAATCATAGAATAATAGTTTTTTTGGTTCTATTTAAGCCTTATGAAATTCCAAAAGATGATCTGAAAAAATGGTATGATGATCACTAGAAATAATATAATGTTTATTCTAGAGCAATTAATTATATTTTTAATAGATTATAAATTGATGAATTTAATAAATTCTCTCATTGTGTTATAATATATGAAATTTACCAGAATATTTCTATTTCTTATGAAGGAAATGATAATGTAAGAAAACTAATTTACAATACTGAAAAAGTGAAATTTGATACATTTATGATGCATAAAATTGAGAGCATCAATAATATGAATAAAATATTAACATATGTTAATAATAATATTTCATCCTAGGAAGAATCAATTAATCAATTATATTAGGCTCTAAATGCTCTCCGAGTTTACCCCTCTATGTTGAATGGTATATCTGCATGTATACAACATTTCACTCAAGTATCAAAATGTATGATGGATAAACTGATTGCCACCTTATTTATGTATGAATCTAAGATAAACGATGATGCTAAAAATCATATTTATATCAAAATATAATATGTTTCAATTAGAACTACTATGTAAGAAACATATTATTCAAGTTATCTGAATTCAGGAAAAGAATTGTCGGATATTTATAAAAGAGTTGGAAAACTGTTGAATCAATTGAAGATAAGTAATCAAGATGATATATGTTATGAATGTAAGGAGGAAGTTCATTAGAAGTATAAATGTCATGTTATTAAAGATCAAATGAAATATAATTAAAAAATAAATTAAAAGAAAGTCATGATGACTAACTGGGGTGACACTTCTGATTCTAGTATTGAATCTAATATAAAATATAATTATGGGGATGGAATGAAAATTGTAAATCAATGCCTTGTGGATCATACTGATGAGGTATTCACTGCTAAATCATAACATTCATGTTCATAAAATTTTTCTTATGATGATCCTGATAAATATTTTTTATGCTTTAATATAGTTTCTAAACATTAAAAAACATTGAATTTTTATAAATTCGTATGATTATATTATTAAAGATAAATAAATCTTAACAAAAGAAATTTTAGATTGAAAATTGAAAAATACGTATATTTTGTAGGAAAATAATATTAGGGAACTATTTGAAGATGTTAATACTTTAAAACAAGATTCAAACATGCTTATTAAAAGAGAAAACTATTTAAATCAAATTGTTGGAAAAAATAAAATTCATAAAGGAAAAAAATGAATAGGTGTTGAGGGAGAAAATCCTAAATTATATCAGAATTAGTTTGTTCTTGGATCTAAAAGAAAAATCATGTCTACTTTCAAATGTTTTTATTTTTGAATAAATAGATATTATGAAAATTACTGTTATTTTATAAAACCATATTTTTTCATACTAGTAATGGTTATTATTCAAAATATTTCTATATCATTAATTATAGAATATATACTAAAAAATAGTTTCAGTTACCTAAAATTATAATTTCTAACACATTAAAAACTAAAACCATATATGTACTAAAGTGAATTTGTATTTAATATATTGTATCATTGCATCATTGGACTTTAATGTTACATTATTTATTGGGTCCATTAGTATTACGGTAGTTTTATATATTTCAATGAAACCATCATAAAGAAGGAAAATTTAATCCAATAATTACATCATTTCCATCTTAGTATTCAATTTAAATTATTAAAAATTTTTGTATTGGGGGATAAACAGTTTTTATTATATTTATTCTTAAAATTTTAAACTTTTTACACTATATGATTTTATGTAATTCATCAATGGGATTAAAATTATGATAAAATTATATATACTTTTTACTAAAATATTATTTAATTACATATTTATAAAAATATTCAAAATATTCAAATCTTTATAAAAAAGACATTTATTCATTTATCACTTTAAAAACTTGTCTAGGAGATGTTATAAAACAGTTGGAGTACAGAGTACTTGATTATATTAATTATATTGGTTTGTCTAAATATATAAAAACATTATTATTAATTAAATTTTAACTTGTGTAAAACATTATTATTGAAATGTATTTTTATTAGAAATGGTATTCATTTATGTAATGTTTTATTATGTAAAAACTTCCTTTTCATAGTAAAATCTGGAATGAATAATATGTATTTTAGCTCGAGAATCTGAAATGTCACCTAAAAATTGATGGAATGAAATTTATCTTCGTACTATTTCAAACCCTAGAATCCTTTCCGAAAACTCTCTTAATCAATTTTTCTTCCTCTCATGAAATTAAAATATTAAATAATTTTGAAGAAAACTATCTAAACAACCAAAATAGATCTAAAACTTCATGTTTAGAGAATTTTTTATCAAAATAAAAATTGAGTTAATTGATTTTCAGATCTATTTGAAGGAGATACAGTTTCCTTAGATAATGATTCCATTGAAGAATCTTCTAAAAAGATACAGAAATTCATTGGTTTGAAGAACCCGGCGTTTCAATAATTCAAATAGTTAAATATAGAATTGTTTATAAAAAGTTTTTTTTCTAAGATTAGTCTTTCAAATAAAGTAGTAAAGATTCATGAAGGCATAAAAGTATCTATAAAATCATAAGAATAGATATGAAAAACCATTACTTAAGAAAAATATCTTTACAAACATCGAAGAAAGTATCAAATATTGAAGGATAGATCATATTTTTAGAATAATTAGATGCATTTAAATTAGCGGTGACAGGTCAAAAGGAAACACTCAAATGAGATATTGTTACTAAGTTAGATCTTGATGATCAAAAAAATTATTTAGTTTAATAGTTTCTATATTATTCATTGGTTTAAATATCTTCAAATGTTAATAAGAGAATATAATATCTTTCAAGAGTTTTTTCTGATATGTGTAACAAGTGAAATGTTGAGAGAGTACAGATGATCTATTTAATCCTTTCAAAAATCATGATTCTTATTCACCTCTATAGATTATACAAATCAATATATAAAATTATAATGAAAATTTTTGGGAAAATGGAAATTTTCAAAAAAAACAATGTAAAAAATGTTAAATATATATGGGAGAATTTTCATAATATATATATAAGGGAGATAAATTTACTTGAAATATATTTATTCTCATACTTATAAATTATATTTATTATTTATTTTAAATTTCAATTTTTTATGGGTCTTTTGATCATAAAAAATGGGGGATTTCTAACTATAGGTTGATTTGACAATTTCGTTAATTTTTTAGATTTCGATGCTCAAAAACACCCGCATTTATGTTTCAAATAAAGTTACATTAAGTGAATTTTAGGAAATTAGTTACTAGAATAATCAATTTTGTTCTTATAGAATATTTAGTCTTTAACCCATGGGATGATTTTTTTCACAAAGGAAGAGTATTATAGTATTGTTTTATAATTAGTCTGGAAACATTATTCATATCATATGTTTTAAGAGGAAATTTTGGTTTTTATACCCCAAATTTGGAATAAAAGTATAGATCAGAAGCCCTAATTTTGGAATCAACCCTACATTTGTCGTACAAATTTAGGGTTCATCATCCCTACTTTTGTAATCAATTGTATGTTTTCAGTCATAATTTTGGAGTTTATCGCTTTATAGACAAACCCATCATTAAACTTGGTCAAAGTCATTGTTTTAAAATATGGTTTATTTTCATTTGTTCATAATTGGTCTCATTGGGATTAACAATTATTTCTAATTTATGTAAATAAATATTCAAATTCTAATGTTTAAGAGAATAAATCATTAAAATACATAAGTGATGTTACAACACTTGTTTAATGATCTAAATTTAAATATTAATGATTTATCATGAAACATTTTTGGATTTTTTAACTAAATTAATTTAAACATCCTGATCAATACTGAGATATTAATCTATAAAATTATATTCACTTCTTATAAAGACACAATTGTGCATTTTAGACTATATATTTCTCATTTCCTTCAAAGATACACTTCAGAGACATAGATAATTTAATCCTTGTTTGTTTTATTGAAATGTATTATTTTATATCACTATTAAATATTGTAGTATCTCAACAAAAGACTTTTCAGATTTACACATTATAGATATACAAGTCCAATCATCTTTATGGTATTTCCTATACTATTATCTTAATAAATACTATTTTATGTTGAAGAATATTTTTCTACTACTACATTTTATTAATGATCATATAAATGAATTAGTCATTTCTACAACTAAGTACTGTATATTTTTCAATATCTATATCATGATTTGTTATCATATTATACTATTGGGTTATCATATTTATTCATTGGTGTAGTTTCATATTCTCACACTAAACTCTTGTTGTTTTATCCTAGTAAAATAACCAAAATTCCATGAAAAAAACATGACTATAAGGTTCTAAATGTTTGTACTCTATAGTTTATGTTCCGGATAAAATGACTTTCTAATGATAATCTCTAAGCTCATAGAGAGAGATTTCGTACAGTGGACTAAGGGGTCCTTTTCAATTAACCATTATACATCACTTTTCCCTTTTCTTATTTTATTTAAATGCTACTTTCTTTACATTAAGTGATAAGGAAAGAATCAATTTAATATCCTTAGGGAAATTTACATCCTACCATTTTTAAAAGAAACACATTTCACCCATTTCCTCCTTATATCTTTATTTTTTTCATTATGACAAAATAATTCACTATACATCTTCACATTATTATAATAACTTAAACTTGGTTAAAATATAAATTAGATAGACTTATCTATTAACTGATTATGTGCATTCACCTAAATCGTCTATATTTTCTCAATGATATCTTTTACAAATAGAATTATTTTTTATCTTTAATAGGAAATTTCTTCTCAAGAATAAATGCTTTTGTGTGGATTCAATAGTTTCCAAAATGATTCTAATAAAACATATAAAAACACACACTGAGTTAAAATTAATGTCAACAACATTCTCTCTTTATAGGATCTTATAAAAATTAGTCATATCTACCAACTAGAAATTAGAATATAAATCACTCAATTATTTTTTAAAAATAAACTCGTAATAGACATTATAGGAAACATAATTACTCTTGTTTAACCCCATAATTTCCCATAGTGAAATCTTAGAGTCTTTAATCCATCCCTCGTTAATAATGTTTCCACACATTATCCATACATTAATCCATTTACTATCAAAATATTTTCATAAAACAGAAACTTTTAATGGATATTTTGAAGATGTGTGCATCATTGATAACCAATTATTCTTAGGAAAAGAATATTTTACCTTTTAATTACCCTTCATTGAATTAATAGTTAATATTTCTTCAATTTCTAAAGTTTTTTTATAGTCTCTCTTATTATCAATATCTTATCTTTTAATTTTTCTAGATAAACTACATCAGGGAAACCCAAATGATTGAATAAAAAGAACCCGAACTAGTTTTGTGGATCATTGAAATATATATTATAATAGATTTTCAGGATAAAAGTAATTCTATTTGATTAAAAAAATAATAATTGTTAATATAATCAGTAAAATAGTATAATGGTTCAAAAAATATTGGAAAATAAAATAATAAATTTACATCGTTATTGTTTTTATTTATTTATTCTTAAATAGATATAAAAACACATGTTGAGATACAATTTTAGATTAATATACAATTTAAATGGTAAAACATGATTCATTGGTGGATATAGTAGTTTCACCAATAGTTATATACTTTTCATTTCATCTCAATTTAGTGTAACCATTTATTAATAGTATTTATTTTCTCCATAAGTAGTGTTTCTAGATAGTGTATTCCACGTTAAGTCTTCAAAAATCAACCAAATGTTGATTATTTAATCATTAAATAATTAGATAGTGTTATATAGATATCACTATCTTTTGATATGAAATTTCACTCAATCTTGACAGAATTGATAAATTTTCATTTACCACTATTTGATGCACATAATGTCACAATATTTCAAAAGGTAAAGTTTATACAACATATAATGTAGAAAAATAACACACTCTTAATCAAATTCACATATTGTCCTCTCAAAAATATAACTTCCTAAAATCCTACATATACTAAACTATTTTTATGATAGTGAGAATTATTACAATTCCCCAAAACATGAAATTAAATAAAGAATCATCATTTTGGACTAAAATTTCATTGCATATGCATCATTCTAAAAATTTAATTTTGTTAACATAGATGCACCCAGGGGTATAGTAAATATATCAACTAATTTATATTGTATATGAATAAATTCAAATATAAGTCCCCTTTATATATTTAATTTAGAAGGAATGATACTTTACTTCTATTTTCTTATTCATCATGTGATTGAGAGTATTTTTGTAAATTGACATAGCTAATAAATTAAAACATGAAATTCTAATTTTTTATAGATGGATTCTAAAATATAAAAGTAATTTTTTTGAATAAAATTGCACTACTTCCATATATTATACCTATATTATTTATAAATCTACTATATGTTCCTTATTTAAACCCCATGAGATATTAAGTTTACTAATAATGTGATGCATTCTTCTTTTACTCCAATAAATTTAATGTCGATGAAATTCTAAATCATAATTTGAAATATGACCTCCCATTGTAGAATATCTCATGATTTATTGTACCTTTCACACATTTAATAATCCTTTAAATTGTTTTTATATCGTATTAATTAAGATCTTCTTGAAATATTGTGCACATAAATCCATTATCTATGTGATGGGGTCTTATTATAGTTAGATATAACACTCTCCCCATAATTCCTCTAAAATTATTATAATTAATATACTTGGTGGTGTAGTTTGGGGGTTTTCTATAAATTCACCATTTAATTATGTATACGAACAGGTTCAAATCCCAAAATCCAACCGGTGGGAATTTGGGGGGAATATATGGCGGAAGATGCGTCCATTAATGAATTAGAGAACATAGGTTAGGGTGAAAACCATGGTACACAATATAACAATATAGGATTGGTAGGGGGACATTAGGATAGGCAACAGATCCTTTGGGAAATGTAATCAATTTCAAGAAATAAGTAATTCAGGATATAAAAGTACAATTGGTAAGCAATGCATTAATTAAACACATAATTGGGGTATGTTCTGCCCTATCTAACACTTGGTTGTGTGTTGTTTACTTTTATTATAACCTCTAGGATTATAACAAATAGAATTATTAGTGGGATCCTCATCTAATATATATATATTACTTGTCGGTGTATTCCTTATTTTACTAGAACCTAAACCAAAAATCATCACTAATTCTCTAGAATTATTGCACTTATTTAAGAAATTTTCATTATCTCCCTAACAAATATAAGAACCTAAAAATAATTAGAGTTCTCCAATGAGACTTTTTTTTAAAACAAACCATCGAACCTAAAAATTTATTGCATATAGAATCACTGGATGTTCGAAAAATGATGTAATAGACATATATCTAAGCTATTGAAATATTATTAGAATATGTTTTGATGAATATTTTAGGATCCATGTTTCCTTTATCAAACTCATTCTATAAGATAAATTTTTAATGTCCCTCGTATTTGGTTCAAGGATCATATTTTAATCTATATAATGATTCAATATACTTGAAATAATGATTTTTATTTTACATATGTTAAAATTCAAGGGGATGCCTCACAAGAAAATTATGAGTTAAACCTATTCATAAATTAACTATTTACATTCATCTATTAATTAGTATTAACTAATTATAAAAATTTGTTCCTTATGAAATTTTTTAACACCACTTACATAGTCATTGGCCAAGATAAATCCTATAAAGATTGTGAAACCTCATTTGAAATATCTTACTAGATAAAATAAATTTGTTCATAATAATTTCATACTATATTCCATGATTTAACCCTTTAATCGATATTTCCAAACACTATCAATGGGATAATTAATTTTTTTTTCATATTTGTGGTTGAGAAGGATTATTTCCCCCCATAATAGGTTCAATTAGCATTAATCTAATTTTCAATAGATTTATAGTATCCTAGAATGAGAATCTAAAAGGTATTTTTTCAAACCATTCATCCAAATTCTCCTCATCAAACATAATGAGAACAAATTCCCCCCATTTTTATTGTTCTATTATTGTATAAACTATATACCTTATGTCAAGTAATTTATCCTAGAAATATACCTTAATATGAATTTGAATAAAATTTATCCCAATTTTAATTTCTATTAACATTGAATGCATTACATCCGAACACTAAATAGTACAATAACTTTTTCTTCATTCCTTTCTAAATCTAATATGGTTATCTCATTATAAACCACATTTAATTAGTATTGTTTGAGGAATACCAGTCCATGTTGATGGTTTTTTAGCATAGATACTTTGTTAACTAAAATTAATTCAGTATTTTTCTTCCCATTTATTAAACCATATTATTCCTCTATTACATTAGTTCTTTTTTTCTATAGAACCCTTTATGCAATGAAAACGTGAGAGTATCCATTTTCTTCATATATTTTTTCAAACTCTTAGTTCTTGAATTTAATTAAATTATCACTTCTAATGGAAATTATCATATAACAATTATCATTATTCACTAGATTATAGTAGGTAATGAATGAAAAAATAGTCTCAATATTCATTTTTAGTAAATATACATAATAAAATATCATACAATCATCTAATATATGAAATTTATTATTCTTCCCTATATTACATATAATATGTGTTATTTATAATTGATAAATATATATGATAGATATTTTTTATATGTATTTTCTTGATTAATCAACTTTAAATTTTCCTTGTGATTTTATCCCATTATACAAGTATCACGTAACTTATTTTTTCCTACCATTAGGTCTCGCAATTCATGAAATTCTTTTTCTTTATAAAAATTATGTAATGTTTAGAAAACTACATGCATAATACTTTTATACTCTACTAATTATACAATATAAAAAAACTTCACATATACCATTTTTATCTCATCAATGTTAATGATATATAAATTATCATTTTTGTTAGTGGAAAAGAAAATAGAATCATTCTTAACAAAATAGACCTTATCAATATGAAATTTAACATACATGTCATAATAATATAGTTTTGATATGCATAATTTGTTCTGTTTTAAATATTTAACTTAAAATATATTGATAATTTAATGATAAAAAATCAATCCTCACAAAACGAATCTAACTTTTCATAATAATTTTCTCAAAAAAGATTGTGAAACTATCAATAATTTTGAGTTACATAAAATTATATAGATCACTAGTCATATTCCTACTGAACCAATTATCGATGTATCACATTTATTTATTTTTATTTATTATGATATTTTTCCTAAAAAGATAAAATAATGGATATTTTTGGTACCCATGAAACTTTATGTCCCATTGGATTAGTCATACCGCTTTTAGTTTACCACACATATTTCATAGTAGAAACAAAATATGTAGTACCAAAATGAGATTTTGAAATAAATGATATAGTATTTCCTAAGGATTAACTGAATCGTAGAGATAATCCACTTACATAGTGATCATGAATTCTTAATCAAAATCAATTAAAAAAGAAATGAAAATTTTATAACTCTTCACCAAAAAATTCCTATATTGGGAAACATTATGTTAAAACTAACCCCATTTTTAATCATATTCATTTTCTATAATCGAATCATCATATCACAATTCTCTCTACCATTGGTGAATTTTGAAAAATCTTCATTAAACCATTCAATGTTATTTTCAAGATTCTCAACCACCATGAATTTAAATTATATACTAGTATAAGTGTTATGTAATAACTTATAAACCTTTAAATATAGATTCATATTTTCCTCAAAGACATTATTATAAGTTTCCTTGAGTTTCATATAAGAACATAAATTTTTATAGTAAAATTTTATAGTTTACTGGTCTCATTAGTTAACTCTTAGAAAATAGTCTTATTATATTTATAATCATAATTTCAATAAAAAAATAGTTTACCTAACCTAGTTTAAAATTTTCATCAGGAATAGATTTATATTCCTTATTTCTGGATCAAATTAATCACATGAATGTGCATATTCACTATAGTTCCAAGATTTCTCCTATTATGTTCTCTTATTTTTAATTTAATTATTATATTTTATATTACTTTTCAACCTCAGGGGTCATTTTGTGATATTACCTTTCATCTTAAAATATAAACATGTTCTATATATAGAATTATAATGGAAATTAGATTTTCCTTTTTGGTTACCACTTCAACAATCCCTTCTATTATCCCATCAAGAACTCATTTTTTTCCGTTATTTTTACTCATATACCTATATATATTTTACTATTTATTATACCTTATCTAATTCAATTTTTGATGAATCATAATCAAATGATTAAATATGAAAAACATTTATATATTTTAAATAACCACTATTATTATTAGTAGTATTATCTTCTAATATATTCATCAAACCAAACAATATTATATTAATGATTACATAATATCATTTATTTTTTAGTTTCCAAAAAAATTCATATAGCTATGGATGATTTCTTATCCTGACACTTCATGGGTACTTTCCTAGGTATTCATTCCACTGTGACTCGGTTCTGTAATATTTCTCCGAGTGTGATCAAATCATTAAAAATTATTGGGAATCTATGGAACACATGATTAAATAGTTAGTTTTATCCCATCTTAAAGAAATTATATTGGGATTTAAGCATCTGGAGGAGAGTTCATTTCAACATTTTGTTCCATAATGATTTACTTTCAAAATTCATTAAATATTTATTATTTTCTTAAAAAATAATTCATAACATAAACCATTCTGACTAAAAAAATATTAAATAATATTAATGATCATATAGTTAAGTATGTACTCTAATACCTCATTACTAGTGAGGGAAATAATATCTACCTCAGAAAATTTGTATGGTTTTACCATTAAATTCCAATTCCCTTTGATTAAATTCTTATGAAAAGATTCCATTATTCTTAACTAGTATCTATCATCATTTCCATCGATATATGATATTTTTGGGAAATAAAATCATTATTTTTTACCTGAAAACCAATTAATGAAATATTTTTCCCATCAAACATTCAAACATTATAATATGATTAATAAAAAATAAACCGTATAAAAATCTAATCAATCAAATAACAATTTATTCCCAAACTGATTCCATGGATGAAGGTCAAGAGATAGGTCAACTAATTTTTATTATGAATTTATATATTGAAAATAGTAAATTTAGAAACTATATATTTTTATAGTGTTTTGGTTAAATCCATAATATACTCCCCATAAGACCACTACTCCATGATAGATTTAGATTGCATAAAAACCTCATTTTTTAGGGGTGTCACAACCTAATTTCAATTGGATTTTATAATAGAGGAACAAATAACATAACTCCTAATTATTTATTAAGTAGCATAAGTATATATAAATAAGAGTTCCTATTATGAAGGTATAACTTTTATAAGTACATTTTGGGTTATAAGAAACAAATATTAAGTAAGAATATGTTATATAGAAAAAAAGGTTATAATTCAAAAAAAATAGAACCAGAAAAGGAATTTTATAGATTCAATATATTTTATAGATTAGTCACACTAACTGTTAGTTTTAACATCATATAATAATAATTTAATTTAATAGGGTTTCATCATTGATCATAATTCATAACCAATTATATGTTTTTATTCCTTCTATATTTATTGATTCCTCATGTAATGATATTACCATGACTTCTTTGTATTTGTATATTCAAAAATAGTTGGGTCTATACTCACAGTCTCTTATTAATAAAATTGCTTTTGGTGATTTTAATGTATACAAATTCTTGAGTATTTTATTGATAATTCATGGAGTCTCTAATTTTTTCTATAAATATAACATAACAAAGTATTAGTAAGAATGAAAGAAGAATTATTCACTTATTTTTTTCCAACTGTTTATATAGATAACATGAAATTCTTCATACTTTGTTCTCCAAAAGGCATTGTCTCATGGTGGTTCTTGATAATAGAAAGTCACTCTAATTATTACTGTATTTATATACATTACACTCTAATATGATGACATAATTGACATATATGTTTCTCATAGTGTGTTAGTGTGTTTAAAATAACTTTTATGTCATCCTTGAGTATCATTGATATCTAACATAGCATGAATCAGGTTATAACACTTAGGATATGATATCAATCTATTAGTTAGCATATGAGACTTTATAGAATCTTTATATTTTCTAGAATCAATATTAAATTTGGCGAACATTGGATGCCATAGGTTCAAAGTTTTCTAATGTAAAAATTGATATAGTTCTCTCTTATAATGTAGAATCATTCTTAGTATTCTTCACCATTGTTTCTAAAAAATACCCTATCACAATGAACTTTTAACTTTTCTACTGAAAAATACAAGAAATATGAAACAAATGAGATGTAAATATTAATATTTAGTTTAGAATAATATTGAGAACATAATGTGATATTTAAACCACTAAATTATTGAAACATGGTACCAAAACACTCGTTATATTACATTGATTTTTTTTTGTTTTATCATAAGATATAATATATTTTGGGTCTAGGAAAGTTCAATTTTTTAATAAATATTTGGTTTTAAACAATATTTTATTATCATAGAACACAGGTAGTGATCATATTTTTTTCATAGAACATTTGTAGAATTTATAGACAAAATAATGAGGAAATAAAAACTAGAATTTTATTACTTATCAAAACAAATATATTATTAGATCAATAATGAAACACGGAAAACCAGTATGAATATCTTATATATTAAGGTAATTCTATCAGAATTAGTGGTTGTAATATCTATGTTCATTACAAGAATCTAGGTTTGGTAATATCTGTTTAAATTCATGGGAAGTAAACCTAGTGTTTTTATTATCCCGAATATGGGCCGAGATATAGTAGTAGGTTGAATGTTCATTTCCCTATATGGTATTATTTGTTATAAGTGTTGATATTTTCTATTATTACCAGTTTTTTTACCATTTTTTATTAGTACATTATGATATATATGGACTATGAACTTATCCTATGAGGTATTTTTTTACTTTATGGATTTCTTAATCAATATATGGTCATGTGTGTCTTATAAACATGATGGAACATAAGTATAAAATTATATTATAATATTCAAGATTTTAGTATACATTTAATTTCCCTTGGTTACATATTGTATATAATATAATGAATAGAATCTAGAGTGGAAATCAAATCATAAAATATATAAATACAATTAATAATTTTTTCACTCAAAATAGTAAATTACAAAAAAATTACAAGAAACCACATATTATAAGACATAAACCTTTATACACAAAGGATTATTACATCCTGTAAAATACATAAAATAAAATGGGCAAATAAATTTAAATTAATAACATTTTTATAAATAGAAAGACCCTATATATCATCTATAACATTGGGAATCAATGTTACTATATCCAAACCAATAATGATAAAAATATGAAAAGGGAAAAAATTATATAATCCAATATGAAATTTAAGTAAATTAGAAATTTTATTTGATATGTTTGGATAGACGGGATTTATATAATGGATGGGTGTAATGTAAATTTTATTTCACTGATATAAAAGGGTATATAATCATTAGGTATAATACCAGTAAACATATTACCATATTGAAATTTCTTCTAAATAAATTATTAAAATATTTTTTTAGATGATAGAACTACATATTTTTTAATTAAAAAAATATTAGATATAAAATAAATAATTTTTAAATAAAGTAAAAATATATTAATTGATTTAAGAAGATCAATCAATATTAAATAGATTTTTTTTATAAATTTCCCTTTTTTATTAAATTTATTACATTTAAATAATGATATCAAAAACATATATTGATAAAACTAATGGAATAATTCTACATTAGAATGAGTTAAAAGGAGAAATTACTTTCTTTATTCATTAATGAATGGTTAGTTGTAAAAATTTCATCCAATCTTATTTATAAAGGGAACCCCCCCACACCCCCACCCCCACCCCCCTCGCTCAACAACTTCTAAAACCCCGTGATTGAAAATTATTGTTTTAAATAAATTTAATATAAATGATATAATGTAGTACATGATAACCCAATACATTAAAATATGAACATCATGTTTTATAACGTATAGGACATGAAACACCGAGCCTAAAAGAACATTGAGATGCTATTTAAATATGATCGTTATAAAATATCTATAGAATTAGAAGTAATTAATATGATTGAATCACTTATGAAATATATAGTGAGATATCATTCCAAATAAACACAAATTTATTGATAAAGTTTTATTAAACAATCAATCAAATTTTTATTAAAGTCATTTTATGCCACTAAATATATATTCCTCATAAAAAAATTATTTTTGAATTTTATGATATGAATTATAATAAATTTCAACCAATATTAAAAATATTGAATTTTTTAATAAATAAATATAATTTTAGAAATCAGTATAAAAATCATCTTAGATTGAAATTTTAGGATTTTTTTTTGGAAAAGGATTCCGTGAATTGAGAAAAATAATGATTTTTAAAGACATTAATTGAAATTCATTAAATTATGATATTTTAAAGTAAAATTATTATTTGGATTTTATTTAAAATTAAAAAAATTCTATTTATATATATACTAAATAAAAAATTATATTTTAGTCAACTTTATTACAAATTTTGATATATGTTTATTTTTTGGCTTAAAATCGAAATTTCCTAAAAACTATTTTCAAATGCATAATTTCCTCCATTTTAATTAATTAAAATAATATTTAATGATAAATTATTTAAATAAAATTTATAGATTATATATCTAGATATATGAATTTAAATCCATCTTATGATTATTATTTTTCATATAGTTAATATAAGACCACCTTATAATTGAAAAATTCATTTCTAGAGAGCCTATTTTTCAACACATTTTATGGGTTTATATTAAAATTAAACATCACCTATTATATTGATGTAATTTTTTAAAATTAATTTCATATTTTGATTCTGAATAATTAATATTATATAATAAATTTTACAATTTTTTTTCATAATGAACACTTGAAACGCTAAAAATTAGTTCCCATGGTTAATATTAAAATGGGTTTACCAAGGGTTAAACTAAGAAGACAACAATTTTAATGATCTAAAAACACCTATAAATACTATTTAAAGGAAATATTTTAACTTTATCACATATAATTTTAGATAACTAGTCATTTTTTATCCATTTGGAATGTGAAAATTTTGGGTATGATTTATTCTTTTAAAAAATTATATGCATGTCATACACCTCAATTATAAATGTAAACTCCATACCCTCACTTATTCACACTTATATAGCTATTTTTATCAAACAAAGACTACAATAATCTCTCCCAAATACCATTATCTACATTATAGATCTATTTTTCATCGAAAAAAACCAACCTTATGGTCCTTAATTAGAGATCCCAAGGATGTTCTTTTAAGAAAAGTTAATTATATTCACTAAGCTCTTTCTTTTTAATACTTTTTTCCACCTCCACTTATGTTTTAACAATTAAAATATAATAAAAATATATATCTAATATAATTAAATGTTATTTTGATTGTGGGATAATATATTCCTGTCCTTTCAACCATAAAATGGGAAACAAATATATCTCTCAGGTGTGTGGCAGACAACAGCCTCATGAACTCATATAATTTTTTTCCACCACTAATATAGTACGGTTGTAATAATGATTGAAATAATGAATATTTATAATACATATGGAATGATATTATTTCTATAATGTTAATATGTTTCCCACTTCTATACTCTTTCACTAATTAAATTAATTATTTCATCTCTCATGTGTATGTATGGCCTACCGACTCCAGGAAGCTAGGTCACTCATTCTCCATGTCCAGAATTAAAAAATGGATATATAAAAACATAACATAAGTCAATAATATATTTTTAAAATTAATATTATTATTTATATTGTGTAACTATATTCTATACACTATAAGCAAAACATTCATACTAAAACATGTGTGAGAAAACAAGGCTATTAACACTCAAAATCATAAAAATAATAATAGAATGATAAAAATGAGTGGTAAGATGTTATAATAGGATAATATATGATTTTATAAAAATGAATATTGTTATTTTATAAATTAATAATTTTTTTGAAAAATTTATATCGTTGGATAAATTAGGTTCAACCAAAAGGAATCACGAGTTAAGGGATTTTATCTTAATTTCCTATAATTTAGGCATATTGGAAGGTTATGCACCTAATTTCTTTATATAGTGTATATACATCCCATTATAAATATAATGACATAAATCCTTAATAAATAATGTTATTTTATGTTTTAAGTTTAATAATTTTGTCAATGGGATTTGAATTGAAAATTACCAAGTGGTGAATATTTTTTGTAACTCAATTTCTATTCATTATGTTATATTACTTCTTCATTCTTGTTGATAAATTTATATTAAGTGTGTATTAAATTTTTATTATATTATGTTGTATTTAATCATGATTATTTGGATTTAAATTTTATACACATTATTGATTCATTTATTATTTCTCACTTCTACAATATGATCATTGTAAGGGATTCTCGACTCAAATTGTCTTCTTTGGGACATTTTCCATCTTATGTACATATATTATTTTATGAGGTGTATCTACTTCCCGTTTCATATGTTATATCATGAATATCTTTAAATTAATGGTATTAAATGTTTCATTTGAAATTATTCTTTTCATGGGGATTACGATTCAAGAGTTACCAATATGGTAAGAGACTTAAGTTTTATTCCCATTTTAATTAAGAATGTTTATAATTAATTTTATATTGAATTAAATTATTTGATAATTTTCTAATAAAACCATTTATGTTTATTTTAATTAGGTTATTCATGATGTTTTAAATAAAATTTTACATTTTCTTATCATAATTTCATAAAATGAATGATAAAATGTTTTTAATAAAATATGACTTCATTTCTCTCTTTGGTCGAAAATCCTTTTTCATCCAAATAAATGCCTTCAAAATTATGTTTTGAAAAAAAAATTACTATGATTTTTTAATGTCATATTGACCCATAATTTTCTTTCTAAAAAATATTTTATACTTGAATATTTTTGTGCATTTCTAAATGAGGAAGTTTTGAATTTTCTTCCAAAAATTTTAAAGGAATATTTGTTTAAACATACTCGGCATGAACAGAACATTCACACCCTCATGAACACTCATTATTTGAAGATTAATTTATGTGTTAAAAATTCAAATTTCAATGAAAATTTATTTACTAATATTCTATAAATTCTTAGTTCATAAAATTAAATTTCAAATGGAAAGGGGTATTTTACTCAAAAAAACATTAATGGAATTTTTATGGTATTTTATTCATTAAAAAAAGTCCCTTTGTCTTGAATTTATTCAACTAGTAATATATTATAGTGATACCATCCTTTTTAGTTCATTGGATATTTTAGGATTAGTTTGAAAAGGGAATGTATTGAAATTCTCTTTTTTCATTAATTTTTGAATTAATTTTCTTTCCCATGAAATATATACATTCATATGATCATTGAAAATTAAATATCCCATAAGTATCCTTATTATTTATCATGTATACGGTTATTACATAAAACATAAATCATTTATTGATATATAATTTTATAATTCATGTTATATTATTGACTGGGGAAATATTTATATTCAATATTAGTTATTAAATATAGGCTTTTATTGATAAGGAATATAGTTCATGAATTAAATCGATCATTTTATATTTGTGGAATGATTTGGATTAGTGTTTTTAGGTGGGGGACAATATTATATATCATGTTGATTCATTGATAGTCTCATGAATTTAATTTTGAAGATATCATTAAATGGAGTTTTACCCATAGTTTTAAGTTATCTTGTTAATAGTCTTGATGGTCTATATATCATGATGTTTTAGATCATGACATCCAATATTAACTAGTTCATTACCTGAGAATTAATCTATAATTATCCGTTCTATTTTTATATAGATGTTGTTCTTGGAAGCCTTTTTTCTTATGTTTTTTATTAAATTTAATATGTTTTCAATTATTTACCTTTCATTATTGATCATGCATTATCAAATTATGGTATTTATGTTATTAATTAAATTAAATGTGTGTTTAGATATTTAAATTTTTATATTAAATATGACTTATTGATTATGCTTTATTTATTTATGATATCTTTTTCTTTACATCACTCATAATGAGCATCTATGCTCTCAATTATGTCGGTGGATTTCCCTAGGATATGAATAAGGAATCTTTGGATGAGTTCAATGAGGTAAAATTATTACTTTCAAAATGTTCTGTTAACTATTTTAAAATAAAACGTGTCATTCAATAATGGAACTAGTTTACTAAGACTTTTAAACTATTAGGTCACTTGGGATGTGATTTCTTGTATCTAGCACCAATGTAATAATGTTACCACTGGATTCAGTATAATGGGGTCGGGGTTTTTACATTTTGTATCGGTATTTGTTTAGAAGAAAACTTGAGAAATATATTTACAAAAACATATATTATTAAGAATAAGTCTATGATATACTTTTAGGTTTTGTATAAAAAACATCCTAAAGATTTGGTGAATAATTGATTATGCGTTTTTTTCTTGAAATGCATCCCTTCCAGGATACTAAAAGTGGACATGGTTTTAGAACAATTTTAACTATGAGAAATATATCCAAAAATGTATTCATTTTTACTTAACTCAATTATCTCCTAACAGATGACGACATACCTTAATGGATACATGGTTTGACTCTTTCAAGGGATATTATTATGATAATTCACATTTTTTATACAAACCATTAAGAAGGATTTAAATAGATGATAAAAATAAATGGAATATGTTAAAACAATGGTGTATTATATTAAAAATCTGTTTACATGATTTAGAAATCCTATAAATTATTCCATGGGTTTCCCATTATGATTATTACTTCTCAGAATATGTTTTTTGGTTTTATTAAATAGATGGAAACCGATGGAATTGTTTTAACATTGATTATGATAAATATTGTGGTGATTCTGTAAAATAAAATGGGATGATAACTAGAGTGAATGAAATAATCATTATTCCTAATGACATATTACAATAAATGGTTAACAATATATACCATAACCAGCTCTCAGACTCTACAATGAAGATAATGACAGAGTCTTCTAGGATCTTCAGTATTGGAGATTGTTGGGGAAAAATTCCTTCATTTAATTCATGTCATAAATTTACAAAATAATAACCTCTAATAGAGTGAATAATAACTAAGGAAAAGTCAGGTTTTCGGTGGAGAGAAATAAATTCTAGCCTAGGATTCCATTTTTATTTTTTCTATAATGTGGTGATCCTAGTTATTATCTAAGTCAATTCTCTATTTTAATGGTTAACTCCTAGAACATGAAAGAACCTATTTTTAAGTAAAAGGGTTAATTTATGTTTTATTTTGATTCCATAATTAAATTATAGAGGTATTTTTATCAATAGTTTTTCGGATATAAGAATCATGAAACATCTAAGGATTGTGTTGATTTTTGGAAACATATATGTATTCATCTAATATTAACTCTAAAATCAGTACACCGTCATGAGTTTATGAGTATATGGTTGATCATAAGTTCAATGTATTAGACATACCTTTTGAGGTTTTATGTGATGAGATTTTATCATGATTATGTCTATTTTCAAGGACATTTATAAAAATACAACCCATTAGTTTAGTATATGAAAAACTTATTTAAGGCATAATACATTTAAATTTTGTGGACATAATATTAAAGGTATTAGTTACATTTAAGTATTATCATATCATTAATGTTTTATTAATTATGGGTCATCCAAATTTGGGAACATTATAATAATTATATTAATATAGTTTTGAAAAAACAGAAACATGCATTCCGGGTGTTGGGACCAAGTTGGAAGGAAGTTATTTTGGATGATGAAAGCATTTTAGGTAGATTTTTTTGTATTTGTTTCATTATTAAAAAATAAATTAACTTTCTAATTTAGGGATATATAATGAATATAGAATCATAATCATGGATTTAGTGAATTATTAATAAGAAATTCCATCAGTTTTTAAAATTCTAGAGATGTAATCTAGACTATGTTATTCCTCGGACTCAAATTGTGTCTGGACATAAATTCCCAATTGACATGGGAAAATTTATCATAATATGAATGTATTTAAAGATATAAAAAAAATACAATGATGATTTTCTATTGTATAATTCATCTATATCATATATTATTTGAGTATATTGTGATCTAATCATTGTGAAATAGAAGAGTAATAAAATGTTTTTGTAAGTTAGAAGATGTTATATTGATACTAATGTTCTCAAAGTCATGAATAATTAATGATACAAGAAAAGGATTTTAGAAGAAGGGAGTTTATGAAGTTTTACGTTTCTTAAGAACATATCATATGATCCATTAGACTAATCAATTCAACATAATTTCTGATTCACAAATTGAAATATTTCACAGTATCAATCATCATTAATATATTCTAGAATAAAGAAGGAGTTGCTGACACCATCCCATCAGATGAGGTATTCCATTGATCCATAAGAGGTGATCTGACACCATTTCATTAGTTGTAGTTATTGGGACCAAACAATCAGACGTGAATAGAGATAGATCAACTAGATGATGTTTAACAAGGTTGTCAATGATTTTCATCTGGTTGTTTTGTTCTTCAATTGGGTCCATAGAAAAAGAACATTGACTATTTTTTTAGTGGTTCAAGAATATAATAATTACTACTATTAATTTTATTGTGTTAATATTTTTGTTTCATTTTGAATGGCTCAAGTCACATCAGACATTATATTACACCAGTACTTTATAGTGAGATAAAGGTCAATCCATCAAAAGATAGATAACACTGATAATTCATCAGATGATGGACTTCATTAGATGCAATTTCATTGGTATGAGGACTTGGTGAACAAAATAATAAAAGGTGAATTTTTTGGAATATATTTGATATAGTGTTATCAAATGGGGTTCTTGTATCTTTTGATGTTTCTATAATGTTTAACGAAAATCTGAAGATCAAAATAACCAGGCTGTGAAATTCGAGCAAACTGCTATACTATTTGAGAAATGTTTTCACTATGATAAATCAAAATAAAAAAATATTGTTTAATTAAGATTCAATAGTGATTAAGAAACAATGGTTTCAAATCATTCTGTCTTCTAGATGTTCTGGATCTCTGGAATAAAAATTCATTCATATTCTAAATTTTATAGAGAATCTCATTGAGTTGCCTTTTTAGTTGTTATGATAAATTTTAATGAGAATTCTTCAACTATTATTCTTTTCTTCAAGTAATTCATGAAAATTGGTGTGATCATATGTTCAATAATAATGAAGACTATATTAGAAGGAAATTTATATTGGACTAAAAAAATGTCAGTATGTTTGATGCGAGTTGATGTTTTGAGAGTATTTGTGGATTATCAAGATGAATCAAGAAGAGTTAATAAGATTTTAATTTGTCAAATATGAAGTCTAAATAAATTTTAATTTTAATTTTTTGGAAATTTGGTTGAGTGGTAAGGTGAAAATGGTTTATCACCCATTACACTTTTTTCTCTCTAATAACTATATCAAATTAGATTGTACTTTTAGATTAATAAGTATTGGTGTTTATGCATGGAAGAGTGAGAGTGAATGCATTGGAGTTTTATTGAGATTAATTTTCCAAAAACAAATTCATAAGAATATTTTTTGGACAGAATAATAAGAATAAATAAAATATATAATGGGTCTAATTGATCATTCACATGTTTCTATTGATGTTTTTGATGTAGATTGAAATTATTTTCATAGTACTATTCCCTTATCAATATTTCAGATTGAATCATCAGACTGGGGAATTGGACTTATCCGTCTGACTGAGTATTTTTTAAAATAACAAAAAGGTTATTTCTCTCTTTTTATAGGTAGGAATGTGATGATTTTTCTTCTAAATAATCGTAATTTAAATTTATTATGGGATCATAGTTAGAATGTTTGGAATTAACTGGTGAAAGCTAATAATTTTTTTACAAAAACATATTATACATCATTTTTCTATAATAATAACATGAATTGTTGTATTTATCATATTATTACACAAGAGTAGTGGTATATCATTCATATTGTATCCATAAAGAATGATTTTTTCCTAGTAAATTATGTGGTATTGGATTATTTCCAAACCATACAAAGGACTTGATTCTCTTTTTGACTAATGAACTTTGTAAATATTTGTGTTCTTATGAAAGTGTGAATGATTTAATTTTATAAAAGTGATAAATATTTAACAATCGGTGAAGGTTGTTTCATTAGGAATGAAACATGAATGAAAAAGATATCACTAATTGACCCCATATCTCAATCAGTAATACATTGATCTTAGTTGGGCTTTTTCAACTGGAATTAGAGAAAAGATCACTTTTATTTACTCTATGTTAAAGTTTCTGAAGATAATTTGTTATGTAGAATCTAAATTGTGTGAAAAATAAAGGTATTTCAATACCCAATGGGAAAGAATATCATATCTATGATGAAATAATGTTGATGTATCTTATGTCACTTGGGTATGACTTTTTGGAATCTACAACAAATTAATTTCCACCTCTTGTTTTAATTGTTCTTCTAACATAGGCGGATACAAAAAATCTAAACAATGATGTTATAGATAAGATTTATTTCCCTTATCACCATATGAAATTGAGTTTCTTATATTTAAGGGAATTGATACTCCAAAATTTATCTAGAATAAGTTGAAAAACATTTATGAATGAAATACAAAGGTAAATAAGGAGAAGTTAAAATTTTAGAGGCTAAAGTATAAGGATCACAAAATGGGTGTGTTTTAATATATTGATGACTTATTTAAAATGGTTAATTATATTGTGATAACCATTATATGTATTGGTGAGAAGTTATAAGATTAAAATATTATTTAAAAGATCTTGAGAATTATTCCTAATAAGTTTGATGACAAAGTTGCACCTTAGGAAAATAGAGATCCTGAAACTCTATCAATTTATGACCTTCTTAGTACTCTTATTATTTATGAAATGATATGGGATATAGTTATGAAAAAAACTGGTCGATAAATTTTCTTTAAGTCATTCAAACAAGAAAATTCTAAGAATATTATTGATGATGAAGAAGTCAGTTACTCTAAATATAAAAACGAGGATAGTAACAATCTCGATGAATTTTTATCCATATTTTCTAAAAATATGAAAAGTTTTATAGGGATGTATAAAGGGAAACATACCTCTAAATTTTTTAATGTACATTCATTGGAAACTTTTCTGTGGATTTTCCTCAAAATATAAATAGAGAATATATCGGGGAAGAAGATAGGAGGCCCATAATATCTTGGAAGAAATATTGTGATAAATCAAAATATTATTCCCTGCGAACTCATATAAAGTTATCCAAATCTAAAAGAATGTTTTTTTGTCTAAATATGATAAATAATAAGATATTGAAGTTAATGATAAAAATATTGTTATGATTTATAGAAAAAATACTTCCATTGAAATTGTTAATGATTTCGAATTTGTATGCAGTGGTTCTAATGATGAACATACTGAGTTATAATTTCATCTGAAGAGAGTTCTGAAATAATTTATAAGGAAGATAATAATACTTCAAATAAAAATAAAGAATTCAAATAAATAATGTTCTATAAAAAATGATCAAGTGTATTTTCATAAACAAAAACCAGAAGTTACATGAAGAGATTCGTTTTCTGAAGATATATCATGATAAGGAAAAGAATTACAATGAACATCTTGATGTAAAGTTAATTGAAAAAGAGGAATAGTTGGAACTTTTTCAACAATAGTTTTCACAAGATTACCAGTGAGTTTTAAGTTTCAATAAATCTATCTTTTGAGTTGGTGAATGTTCTTGAATGTGTGAACCTTAAAATGATAAAAAAGTTACCTTTAAAGGTTGGAAGTATATTTGTGAATTCTCCAAATAAGAATAAATATAGGAATTTTTTTATGAGTCCAAATCCATTAATGATTTAAATCCATAAGTTTTTAAAATTTCTGAGTCCAAAACAAAAGATTCTATGACATCTAATTTTGATAAGGTTTGAAATAAATATTAACTAAATAAAGAGTATGGGTGATAACATAATTTTTTTTGTTTAATAAGGATCTATTGGAAAAGACAAGAATATTGTTGAGAAACACCTTCATAAATACAGAGGGTATGAAAGTTATAGAGGAAAGTATTATTTATATGGATACTACTAGTATTATGTTTTATTTTGACATATATAAATTATTTTTCAGTTTTAAAAAAAACATTAAAATTATCCGATGATTTACAGAAGGAAAAGATTGAGGGGGTTTCATCCCTCTCAAAATAAGAAATCAAATAATGTTGGTTTGAAATATGAAAATAGGTTCCAACATTTCGAAATGATTTGTGAATGATTTTAACAACAAGAGAACCTTACAAGAGGATGAATTTTTTTGTTACCGGTAGAAAAATTGTTTATAACAATTCATAGAAGTCAGATGTGAAGAATGATAAAGGGAAAGAAAAATAACTTATTGTAGAAACCTTCTAAATGATACAAATTTAGACCAAACTAGATTCTTGATATTGGGGTTTCTTATCATATGATAGTAGGATTAAAATTTTTAATTGATGTGTAAGATTTCAAAAAATGCTTAGTAAAATTTAATAATGATGAATCTATCTGAATGAATGGTTTTGGACTTGCTATTATTGGGGAAGATATGTTTAAATTCAATAAATATTTATTTTCTAAGGGTTTTAAACAAAACCTCTTATGTGATTCACAACTTTGTGATGACGGAAATGAAGTTTTGTTTAGTAAATAAGTTTTTTTGTAATGGGAGAGGAAGATGGAAAATTTTTTATGAAAGGATAACACACAAAAGAAAACATGTTGCATGTTGGTGAAGATCATAATTATTGTTACATAAGAATGATTAAAGAAGAATATTTATGGAATATATGTTTGGGATACTTGAATCATAGAAACATGAGAAAGTTATCCAAGAAAGAAAGTATAAAATATATTATTTATATGTCTAGGAGAATATATAGGCATAGATCAATTTTCACAAATGGATTATTATAAAATCTATGCATAAGAAAGTTGATATTCGTTCAACTAAACCCCTAGAACTTATTCATTCTAAAATCTAGAGTATAATGAAAAAATAGTCAACTTTTGGAGATATGTATTTCACTTCTTTCACTAATGATTTGACTCACATTACTTTTGTTATGTTTTTGAATAATAAATTGGAATCTCTAAATATATTTATGATTTTTTGGAGACAAGATGATGAGAAATGTTTCTATTATATGAATAATTTGGGAACTGGTTATTGTGGTGATTACAATAATTAAGAGTTCATAATTTTTCTTGAAATAAATAAAATTTGACAGGAGTTCAATACAACATTCACACTCTGAAAAAATTGTGTTATTACGATTATGAATAAAGGTTTACTTGAAATGGGATGTACTATGTTACTTCAAAATGGTTGTTCTAATTATTTTTGGAGGAAATATATGAGCACAACTATTTATATTTAGATTCAATGTTTCTACATAATATGTTTTTATATGACTCCCTATGAAATGTTTTATGAAAAAAAATCCAATTTTGAAAAAATTAAGAGTGTTTGGGAGTCACTATATCATAAATAACGAAGGTGGAAACCATGGGAAGAATTATTATACAGGTGAATATGGAATATTTATTATCTATGCTCTATATGGAAGAGGTCATAGATTTTTTGACAAATAAACATGAAGAATTGTTTATTTTTATGATTTAAATGTTCTTGAGAAATATGATTAAGGTGTTTCATAATCACATGTAATGATGAATATGAAGAAGATGAAATATTGTTTGTTAAGAAAAATGGATAAGGATTCCAAAAATTTTGATACTATAGAAATGGAATAATTGAAATCTGTTTTTTCGCAGGATTAAGTATAATTTTATACATCTTCTCACATGATGATAAAACAGGTGGATTCTCATAACATTATTGGTGATCAACATAATAATGTTCAAATAAAAGGAATATAATTTTTTTACACATAATTAATTGTATTAAAAAGTTGAGTGGAATGACGTGAATGAAGCATTTGATCATCCAGAATGGATTAAAGCTATAAATGAAGTGTTGGATCTAATTTATAAGAATGATACTTTGGAACTCATACCTAAGATAAATGATAAAAATTTCATTGGTATAATGTGGGTGTTTTGAAAAAAGTTCAATGAAGATGGTAAAGTGATAATAAACAAAGAATGAAATGTATGAAAAGGATACTCACAAATTGAAGCTATTAACTTTGATGTTACCTTTATATAGTAAAAATGTTATAATCATTTAGAATATTTCTTGAAATTTCTACACAATAATATTATAAATTTTTCAGATGGACGAGAAGTTGGAATTGATGAATGGTGAACTTTATTAATACTTTTATATTGAACAACCATACTGGTTTGTTATAGGTAAGGAAGAAATGTATTTGTGCAATTTGAATAAAGGCATTTATATGAAAAAGTAATATCTGATGACTTGTTATTACAAATTGGATATCTTCTTATGGATATTGAAATTCCAAAAATGATGGTTTTATAGTAATCAGTACATCAATGAAAGTCATGTGATTTCCCTCATTGTTATTGTATGTGTTGATGATATTATCTTTTCTTAGAATGATAAAAGAACTTGGGAATGGTTTTCTGAAGAGATGAATATGTTGTTTAAAATTTCCATGTTCTATGAAATTAAATGCATTCATGGGTCATAAAAATTACAAAAGAAGAAGAACATCTTTATTTCTCAAGAAATGTATAAAATGGAACTTCTTATGAAGTTTCTCATAGATAATTCAAAACATGTTTCCAACCAATTTTGGGGGGAAACCAAGTGGAATAAACATGAATATGGTAAGGAAGTTCAATATAAAGAGTTTTGGAATATGATTTGATGATTATTTTATCTGGGTAACTCAAGAACGTACATTTTTAATGTTGTTACCTTATATATAGGATTTCTAAGTGCTCAAAAATAATCAGACATTTTTTCTAGGAAAATAATTTTTAGATGTATTAAAGACATGATATATTTTGGAATCATGTATGAAATTTTATGAAGAATTGAATAATTTAGTTACAGATATGATGATTGTGTACGAATTGTTGATGATAAAAGATCCACATAGAGTAGATTTTTCTTTCTTGGAGAGTTCACATAACGTGGAATACTAAGGAAAATAATTCAATAACTATTATCATGGTAGAAGATTAGTATGTTTCTTCCACTCAATCAATAACACAACTAATGGGGATAAATAATCAGTTGGAAGACTTACTTTTTAATGTGAAGTTGTAGTGGCCCTACATTTTCTTGCATTACTATTACATAAATAAAAAGATAAACAACATAATAGTATTACACCAAGAGGATCCAGAGGTTTAGTGTCTTGGGAAACCTAGGACAATATATAACATTCAAAACATCAAGAATAAACATTTATTTAATTCCTTTTTCACTAACTTCGTATTGGCACTTGACCTCTCCTTAGTACATGTAGTCACCTGAAGATATAAATGAAAAAGGGGTGAGCTAAAAGTCCAATAAGTGGATAAATAAGAACATGAAACAACATAACATGGGATGGGAATAATCATTATTGTCCTAACATTGTCATATGATCATAATCATGAGAAGAAACATTAACAGAAGACATGGAATGTGGCAACACATAAATAAAGAAACATCTTGTCTTACTGATTATCTTCCACACATGGTTTTGAAAAATTCTAGAATCATTTTCATGAATCATTTCACTTTAACTCATAAGATTCATCACTTTACCCAATTCATTAGAGTGATGTAAAATTCTGGGTGCACCCATCACATTCAAACATTCATATTGCGTTA
Source organism: Viscum album (assembly GCA_963277665.1). Taxonomy (NCBI): domain Eukaryota; kingdom Viridiplantae; phylum Streptophyta; class Magnoliopsida; order Santalales; family Viscaceae; genus Viscum; species Viscum album. Next base: position 168,356,664 of record OY728142.1, on the reverse strand, counting down.
TATAATTCTGGGTGCACCCGTCACATCATAACTTTTTCGTTATTATGCACTCCGCATAGAAAATATACCAATAAATAAAGTAAAAACATGATTTATAGGAATTTCTTTAATCTCATAAGAAAAAAATCATAAAATTTGGGTTCCCAAAAGAAATAGGGAATTACATACTTGATACAAGAACCATTAACCTTGAGTGAGATGTAAAATGTGTCTTTTTTGAAAGAAGAGTTCTTTTGGAAAACATTTTGTTTGAAATAAACTTGACTGAAAAAACATGTATATCCTCAAAAATAAATAAAATTATGAAAAAATTATTATGAATGTGTGACAATACCAAAAATGGAATGAATGTGTGGGAACCCGATGAAAGATAGTTGGGTTTGTGAATTTCTGCATACCCTATATCTGAACGATGTCTTCACTTTAATGTCCTATATAACCACATTAGATTCATTAATTTATAGTTACATAACGTTTTTTACGTTAATATGGTCCATTTTAGTTTTATTAGGTTATTTTATGGGCCTTTTTATGAGTTATAGAGATTAAATCCATTTTTTGGGAATGTTCATTTTTATGGATTTCTTGAACGGTTCACTTGTATTCATGAATGGAAGTTCGTATAGAACATGGATAAGAATAAATAGCTTATATTTTATGTTTTTAATGATATTAATGGATTTTAAATTATCTTATAATAAATTATGTGATACAACCTGTGGATGAATTATTAGATAAGAATTTAATGATGGTCATTTTGGGTTATTTCGAGCTGTTTTTCGACCACACCGAACTTGTATTGTAGAATAATTTATTAATATGTACATAAGTTAGTTCCAAAACATTAAATATCATATAATACATATAAGATAATAATTTTCAACCATAAAAATGGTTTCATGACAAGATATGAAGGCGGTACGGGAAAATAAAAACATGTTGTTCTTGAAGGTGATAAATTAACACCTCACAAACAACGTTTTCATTTCAAAAATAAAAAGATGAGGAGAAGGGGGGCGGATGATATATTTTCCAAGTATTATCATTTAATTACAATATATATAGTATAATGTATTTACCGTACCATGTTCATGAGGATATGTGTGGATAGAATAATAATAGAACATGAAGTTGAAAGGCTATTGAAGGAAAAGAGAGGGGAAATTACCTATTAAATCCTCCTCAAGTCACCTTGAATTGGTCTTTTGATGACACCTGAAGCTCATGGATGTGGGTAAGGGGCCAGGTAATATGTTTGGGTAGATTTTATATAATTATTGATGCTTGATAGGGGTGAGTAACTGAGGGTGTGAATAGTGGTATTTATAGTGGAGGGGAGATGGGTTTTCTCAATACTATATTCATTAATTTATTATTTCTCCACAAGACTAGTAATAGTGATGATTGCATTAACAATAATAGTAATATGTGCATTTATGTTCATGATAATAGCCTCAAATCATCGATCCATTAGCCGATGATAGTATAATTCATGTATTAAGCATTGATCATAAATTATCATATTTTACAATTAAAAAAAATTTCAACAATTTCCAAAAATCCCAAAAATTAACCCTAAGCATTTTCAATGTGTAGAATACAAAAATGATGTCCATTTTTCAAAAATAATTTTCTAAGTATACTTAATTTAAATTTTAATTAAAACCATAATTTATTTGGAAAATACAAATATTAATATTAAAACTTATTTCATAATGTTTGCCAAAATTACATAAGGTATTATAAAATTATCCTAAAACAAGAAGAGGGAGAATTGTTAATTTAAGAGATTTTTTTTTGGAAAATACATTTTCTTTTAAATTTGTAAATTAATTATAATAATTTATTTATTACTAACAAAAATATTATTAATTTTACTATGGTCATGTTGTCACTTATAAGATGTTTAAATATTATTTATACATTCATGGGTGAGGAAACTATTTTTTTGAGGGTTTACTATTCATAAGGTTCATATTACTATTTATAAAGGTAGGTTACTATTCATAAGGGTAGGATAATATTCACCAAAAAATTGAGTTTTTTATGTCGGACTCCAAACATCTTATGGATCCCAACCATGTATGTTAGATTTTAATAATTCAAAAAAGGCAAGTGGAAAAATTATGATTAATGGTCACATATTATTTAGTATCATGATATTTCATTGTGTTTCCTAATGTAATTATACTTTAAAGCATACTTATAATAAGGGTATTCCATTGATAAAACATTGAGTTGTTACAATCTTCCCCCTTTATGAAATTTTTCCCTCAAAATTTTGTTTTACACAAACAGTTGATGGTATCTCTCCTTCTTCCCCTCCTTCGGTTCCCAAGTTGCTTCTTCAAAAATATGGTTCCTCCACAACACATTGAAAAGATGGGTTTTCTTGTTGTGTATGAACTTATCTCTCCTATCTATAATCATTACGGGAATCTCCTCATTAGATAAATCATTATCCACCTATACCACCTCTAAGTTCAGTACATGTGTAGGATCTGGTATGTACTTTCTCAGGAGTGATATGCGATACACATCATAAAATTAATCCATATTGAGTTGTAGTGTAATTCGATAGGCCATGAATCCTATGATGCCAATGATCTCAAAGGGGCCAATGTACCATGGGAATAGCTTCCCTTTCTTTCCAAACTGCAAGACTCTCTTCCATGGTGATATTCAAATAAAGACATTATCTCCAACTTCAAACTCCAAGTCCATCTTATGGTTGTCATTATAGAAATTGTTTTGACTCTAAGTAGCTTTGATGTGTTTTTGGATGACATGAACCTTATTTTACATCCATTTCCCAAGATTAGGTCCAATTTTCTCTCTTTATCTAACTTCATCCCAACAGGATTGAGTTCTACAATTATTTTCTTATAGATATTCATATAGATCCATATAAATACTCGAGTGGATGCTATTGTTGTATGAGAACTCAACCAATGGATGATGTTGATCTAATCCTCCTTTAAATTATAAAGTGTAGGCTCTTAGAATATAATCAAATGTCTGAATACTCCTTTTATATTGTACATCAGTTTGAGGGTGATAGGTCATGGTAAAATTTAATTCAGTACTAAAAGAATGTTGAAAAATCCTCCAAAATTTAGATGTGAACCATGGATCACAATCTGATACAATTGAGAGTGGAACACCATGTAGTCTCACCATTTCCTTTACATATATCTTTTCATGTTATTCAATTGAGATATCTTCTTAAATAGATATAAAATGAGCAGTTTTGATGAGATGGTCAACCACAACCCATATCATATTATTTCCCTTGGGAGTCTTTGCGAGACCCATGACAAAGTCCATAGTGACATTCTCCCATTTTCACATGGGTGTAGACAATGGTTTCATCATCCCTTTGGAATTTTTTCACTCTTATTTAACTTGATGACATACCAAGTACCTTAATATATATATTCCTCAATCTCATTCTTCATGTTAATCCACCTGATGTGTTCTCAGAGATATCGGTACATCTTGGTGCTACGAGGATGGATAGAGAATGTTGAGATATGTTTATTTTCCAACATATCCATCATTCTCATGGGTGATTAAGGCACAAAAATCCACATTACAAACCAAATCACACCATCATCAGTGATGTGGAACTCATACATCTTCACTTACTCTACTGTATTTACCTTCTTTAATAACTATAGATCATCCCTTTATGCCTCCAAAATCATCTCTTGGATTAATCGTTTTCGAATTATTTGGGCAAGGCCGGATGTATCCCCAACATTTATGATTTACAAATCCATCCTTTGCATATCCAAGAATATAGGGTCCTTATCAATCCATATCATGGATAGAGTGACAGGTTATTTTCTACTTAGAGAATCAAATACCTTGTTCTCCATTCAAGGATGATAGTGAATAGAGAAATCATAGTCCATGATTAGCTATAACCATATTTTTTATCGCATGTTGAGATCCTTTTGTGTTAATATATACATTAGGATCTTGGGTTCAGTTTATATGTCACACTTCTCACCATAAAGTTAGTGCCGCTATATTTTAATGAAAAAAATCATGGCGGCCAGCTCTAGATCATATTTCGGGTAGTTCTTCTCATGGGTTTTCAACTGCTTGGCGACATAGGGTATCACATTATCATTTTCAATGAGTACACAACCCAATAACTTCTTATAAGCATCATTATTTTCCACAAAGCATTCTCAGCATTTTGGTAATGTGAGTACAGGTACAGTGATCATCATTCTATATCACTCCTTGAATATTCCATTTCATTCTTCCATCTTGACATACTTTACCCCTTTCCATGTTAACTTAGTCAGAGGGCTTAACAATCGTGAGAAATATCTCAAAAAAATGTTTGTAGTACCCAACTAATATAAGAAAACTGTCGATTTCGGTGACACATGAGGGTCTAGGCCATTCCTCAATCACCATTGTTTTTGAAGGGTTCACAAAACTTCCCTTACATGTGATCACATTCCCGAAGAATGTGACTTGATTCATCAAAAAGTCACACTTGGTGATCTTGGAATATAACTTCTCCTTTCTCAATGAAACCAAAAGAAGTCTTAGATGTTCTTCATGTTCCTCCTTGATCTTGGAGTAAATTAGAATATAATCGATAGACACTGCCAAAAATTTGTCGAGGTAATATCTAAAGACTCTATTCAACAAATACATGAATATTTTAGGGTCATTATTAAGTCCTAAGGGCATCACAAAAAAATCATAGTGCTCATACCTTGTATGGAAGGCAGTCTTCTGAATATCTTCCTTCTTCACCTTTAGCAGATGATATCCAGAATGAAAATCCACCTTTGAGAAGAATTGAGCTCCTCTTAACTGATCAAAAAAGTCATCAATCCTTGTAAGATAATACTTTTTCATTATGGTGATCTTTTTTAGTTCATGATAATTGATACACAGCCTCATTTATCCATCCTTCTTCTTCAATAAGAGTACTGGCACACCCAAAGGTTATGCGCTAGGGAATATAATCCCTTTTTCAAAATGATCTTCCAGCTGCTTCATTAACTCTTCCAGTTTTATAGGAGCTATCCTATATGAATACATTAAGATTGGAGTAGGTTTGGGTATGAGTTTTATTTATAACTCTACCACATGATCTTGGGGAAGTCCGGGTATCTCTTCAAAAATACAACAATGTATTCTCACATGATGGGAATTTTGGCTAGGTTGAAACTTTTTCTGACTCAACCATTTGGGAGAGGTATACTTCTTCATTAGGAATCAAATACCACACCACTGTAGGATTTTTCAATGGAGATTCATGATCTAACTTTAATTTGTAAAGGAGAGTGGGATCATTCAAAATATAAAAAGATATTTCATTTTCCTGATAGTTGATATGTTCTCTATATAATGGGAACCAATCCATTTCTATTATAGAATAGAATTCCACCAAGGGATGTATTGTAAGATTCACTGGAAGAATCTTACCATGTACGCCAACAGTAGTAGATTCAAACACTTGGGTTTCAATAATTGGACCACTTGGTGTTTTATAGATATCTCTACATCATGGTTTTTTGGATTTGATTCTATAGTACTAGAAAACATGCAAGATATAGAGAATTGTGTAGAACCCGAATCAAACAATAGTTTTACCATTATTGTATGAATAGAAAGTGTACCTTGAATGAATTCATTATCTTGATCCACTTCTTAAATATTGATGGAATATGACTTCCCTTGTTCCTTTGGAATTGGTGGTTCCTAACACTGATTACCCTCAAGGACTCGTGGTTTAGTGCACTAGCTTGCATAGTTCCCTTTCTCCCTACAGTTGTATCATTGAACCATGGGTGGGGATCCCCTTTCTTCCACTACATTCTCCTCCTTTATCATGTATTTTCAAAACTATAGAGCATGATGGCCTTCTTTCCTACACATTAAGCACTTCCCAATCTGTTTGAGAAATTTCCCATTATGAAACATCCATCATTTTTTGCATGTGGATTATTGAGTTTTCGTCCCACCATTATCATTAGATCCACTATCTTGAAACTCCATAATTTTTTTCTTATAACCATAGCCATGGGACAATTCTAAAAACTCTATTTCCACTTTTAGGGAACACCGAACAACTTCTTAATAACTCCCAATGTCTCAAATTGCTAGAGACTTTCACAGACGTTGTTTTAATCCACTAAAGAATATATCAATTTTTCTATCACTGTTGATAAAAAACATGAAGTGTACCTTTAAATCCTTGTTAAACTCACATTGTATGTTGTGATAGATTCTCCTCCCTTTATATTGATCTCAATGAATTACCTATCTATATTTGAACATAGATTTCATGGTAAATACTTGTTAGGAAACATGATCTTAAAGTCTTTACATTATACCTCTTTAGTTTTATCACTTTCCTTGGTGTTCTTAATCAAATCAAACCATTTATTGGCCTCTCAATCTAGATAATAAATAGATAGTTCCACCTAGTCTATATTATAATATTGAAGAACAAGAAATATATTCTCCATGGGGTTGACCCAATATTTTGTTACTAGTGGGTCAGAAGAACAACTAAACTTTGGTGGTTATTGCCGCATTAAACACTCGACAGCTAGTTTCTCCCTCTTAGGTGAAGGAGGATGTTACCCATTATTTTGGTAATTGTTCATAACCTGATATAGTTAGCTTATCATTTCCAATAATTTTTTATCTCCACCTCCTAAAAAATTGTGGATGTTGTCTGGGAAATCATTGCATTGGACCTCACTTGGGTTTTGTCCAGGTTTCTCCCAATTACCACCATTTTCTAAAATGGAGAAGGTTAGAACAAAACATAAGTCAACAAGTCATGAATAAACAACTTATTAATTTATAAAATTTTCACTACAAGGATAAATTTTGGGATCCCCAGGTAAATATTCATGTGTGAATATTTGTACTTAGTCTCATACTCGAGGTTTTCTCTAGGGTTCTCTAATCCTAATGCCCAAATTTACTAAATGTTTCCTATGATATCTACTATAGTGAATATTAATTTTATTACATTGAAATTACATCATTAAAAAGATAAAAAAACAAAATAGTATTCCACGATGAGAATCTAGAGGTATAGTATCTTAGGAAAACTAGGACCCTGCATAATATTTACAACATCAAGTATATACATTTATTTAATATTTTTCATCTCTAGCTTCTTATTCGTACTTGACATCTCTTTAGTACATGCAGTCACCTGAGGATATAGATCAAAAAGGGATGAGCTAAAATCCTAGTAAGTGGATAAATAATCACATGAAACAAAATAACATGATATGGGCATAATAATTATCATCAAAACATGGGAATATGATCATAATCATGAGAGTAAATATTAAGAGGAGAATTGGAATGCGGAAATGCATAAACGATAAAACAGTATGTCTTAGTGGTTAACTTCCACAAATAGTTGTGAACAATACTAGAATCATGTTCACACATAATTTACCTTTAAATCATTAGATTAATCACTTTACCCAATTAATTAGAGCATTGTAAAATTCTGGGCATACCTTTCACATTCAAACATTCATATTGCGCTATATTATTCTTGTTGCACCTGTCACATCATAACATTTTCATTATTATGATAGCCATATAGAACATAAACCAATAATTAAAATAATTATCCATTTTATAGTAATTTATTTCCTCTCATAAGAACACATTCATAAACATTAGGTTCCCAAAATAAAGAGGCAATGACATACTTGATACAAGAACCATCAACCTTGAGTGAGAAGTAAAGGGTGGGTCTTTGAAAGAATATATCTTTTGTAAAACATTTTGTTTGAAATAAACTCTAGTAGAACGCATTAATATCCAAAAAAGGAAATATAATTATGAAGAAATATATTTTTACGGAGTCACCATACCTAAGATGGAGTGAAATTTGGAGAACCCGATGAAAGAAAGTTGTGTTCGATAATTTCCCCTTACCTTGTATCTAAACGCTTTCATCACATTAATGTCTTGTATAACCCCATTATATTCATTAATTAACAATTATAGAACCTTTTTTACATTAATATGGTTCATTATGGTTTCAATAAGTTATTTCATGGGCCTTTTTATGAGTTATTGAGTTTAAATCCATTTTTCGAGAATGTTCATTTTTATGGTTTTCTTGAATGTTTCACTTGTATTCGTGAATGAAAGTTCATATAGAAAATGGATAAATATTCAGAACTGATATTTCATGTTATTAATGATATTTTAGGATTTTAAATTATAATATAATGAATTATTTTATATACCATGTTGAAGAATTATTAGTCAATAATTTAATGATGGTTGGTTGGGTTAATTTTGGCTGTTTTTTGACCACAATGAACATGTTTTGTTTAATCGTTTATTAATATATACATAAGTTAGTTATAGAACATAAAATAAGATATAATACATATAATACAATCTGGTTCAATCATATAAATTTTTTAATGGTCATATCTTAATTCGGTAAAGAAAAATGAAAACATGTCATTCTTGAAGGTGATAAATTAACACCTCACGAACAACGTTTCCCTTTATAAAATAAAATGAAGAGGATAAGGGGTGTTTGATGATATATTGTCCCATTATTAACATAGAATTATTGTATATTTAAGATACTAGAGTTACTATATCATGTGTATTATGATAGGTGGGAAGAGATTAATAAAAGGACATGAAATTGAAATGGAATTAAAGGAAAAGAGAGAGGAAGGGAATTACCTCTTGGATCCTCCTTAAGGCACCTTGAATTAGTATTTTGATGAAAATAGAAGCTCATGGATGTTGGGAAGGGGCTAGGGAATATTTTTTGGATGATTTTAGAAATGTTTTTAAGCTTGAGAGGTGTGAAGAAATGGGGGTTTGAAGTGTAGTATTTATAGATGAGGGGAGAGGGGTTTTCTCAATAATATATTGATTAATTTATTATTTCTCCACAAGACAAGTAATAATGATGATTCCATGACCAAGAATAGTATTTTTTCATTTATTTTTGATATAATTCCCTTAAATTATACATAAAATAACTTATCACATCATAATGCATGTATTTATCATTTATCGTAAATTATCATATTTTTCAATTCACCAAAAATTCAAGTATTTCATAAAAATACCAAAAATTCACCCTAACCATTTTGGATGTGTAGAATATAAAAACTAAGTCCATTTTTCAAAAATAATTTTATAAATACAATTAATTTAATTTTAAATTAAAATCATAATTAACTTGAAAAATGTATATTTTAAAACTAAAACTGATTTCATAATGTTTTAAAACATTACATAATATCTTATAAAATTATCTTACAAATAGAAGAAATCGAATTGTGAATTTATGAAAACAATTTAGGAAAATTAATTTTTATATAATTAATTACTTAATTTGAAGTAATTATTTATGACTTACAAGAATACCAATAATTTTACTATGGTCATGTTGTCACTTATAAGATGCCCAAATTTTATTTATACATTCTTGGGTGAGGTTACTATTTTTTTGGAGGGTTAAATTTTCATAAGGGCCATATTACTATTCATAATGGTATGTTACTATTATTAAGGGTAGGTTACTATTCAATAAAAATTATTTTTGTCCTTTCGGACTCAAACCATCTTACCAATCGTAACCGTGTTTGTCAAATTTTTGAAATTCAATACATAGAAGTGGAAAAATTATGTTAAATTGTACGATAGTATTTTGTATCATGATACTTCATTATGTTTCTTAATTTGATTATACTTTAAGGAATAATTATAATAAAGGTATTCCATTGATAAAACATTAGGTCATTACATAAGTTGCCTCTTCTCTTGGGTTGTGATAATCAGAGTTCCATCAATCTTAAAAGAAATACAATATAAAATTCTCATACAAAACACATAAATATCAAATATTACATCAAAAAATAAAATTTGTGAAACAAAGAACTCAAGCTAGATTATGTTCCTATATTAGAACAAGTTTTCAAAATTCTTAAAAAATCTTAACCAAAAAAAGAATTTTTCAAATTGAGTTTCAAAAGTGGGTTCCAACCACTTTATATCCAAGGTTTAGGTATTTGTTTTTGTCACCACTCATATATTTTATTTTGATAGTGTTGTCAAGGGGGTGACAAATTTTGTTTTATAAGTTTATAAATTTGTATATGCCAAACCATTTAGAGAATCATGTATATAAGGGGAATTATGGGTAATCTAGGAACACAAAATGTGAGTGACTGAATAGTTATAATAGTTATTTTAATGTTTTGTAGGAAACGTTTTTTATATGAAGAAATAATGAAATATGTTGTGAAGTGGATGGAAGTTTTAAGTGTTTCATACGATTTTTTTGTAAGTCGCTTTATTTTGACAATATGTTCTTGTAATCAATGATTCTTATTTCCTACAATGATTTATCCCACATAGGATTAGAATGGTTTATTAGTTATCCATTTCTTTAGGTTACAATGTTCATTGATTTATAATCCTTGGTTGACAACAAATTCAAAAGGGGGATATTTTTTTAACCAATTCAGATAGAAGTTTTTTTGGATGCTGAATGATGTTTGGGTTGATTTTTTGGTATTTTTTTATGAAATAAGATGATGTTAAACAATGTAGTCAACCATTCACATCATTTTGTTTTGGTCTTAAATGGGGTCAAGATAAAAAAACACTGATTGGTTTTGTAGTGGGTCATGAACTAAAGAACTTTTGTCTAATTTAACACGGGTCAAGTGTTCTATTTCATTCGAGTGGTTCAAGACAAATCAGACAATATGTGACACTGGTACATTAGAGTGAGATATAGGCTAGTCTATTAGACGTGATCTAACACTAATAATTCATGAGATATTGGAATTTTTCAAACATAGTTTCATTGGTCTAAGGACTTTGTGAACAAAATAATAAAAGTAGAAATGTTTTTAAGTGATTTTATAAAGTGTTTTCCAAGTGGTAACAGTATCATTAGAAGTTTCTATGATTTTTATGGAAAATTAGTTTGATCAAAAAATTTAGGCTATGAAATTCATGTGAACTGCCAATGTATTTGAGAAATCCTATAATTATAAAAAGAAAAAGAAAATAAAATAATTTTTAATAGAGTTGAAACATTTCTTAATGGATAATAGTTTCAAATATTTATTTCATTTAGATCTTATGGAGATTTGGATTGAAAATTTATTCATATTTCAAATGATATGGAGCATCTAAATGTGTATCTTTATCAATTTGAATAATGAATCTTAATGATGAGTCTTTAGTTATGATGTTTTTCTTCAAGAGGGTCATAAAAATTGTAGTGGCCAAATTTTTCATCATAATGAAGACTATATCAGAATAAAATTTTAATTACGTTTAAAATATGTTAGAAATCTTAAATTATGATGATTTTATTTTTAAGATTAGAGAAGATTAAAAAAATAATCAAGAAGATCAGAGAAGTACTAAATTTTTGAAAGATGAAGTTGAAACAAAATTGAGTTTTGGGAAATTTTGTTGAGCGGGAAATTGAATGTTGATTAAAAAAATCCATTTTGGATATCCTATAAACAGTTGTAAGTAAATTTAAATTTTAGATGAATGTGGAGTAATGTTCACATGTTGAAGAGAGATGGATAAAGCACGAGAGTTTTAGGGAGATGAATTTTTTTGGATAGATTTTTCATGAGCACGTTTTATGATCAAGAGAAGAAGAAGGGATAATTTTCTATATCGAACTGAGTCATCAGATATAGGATTCCAAGGATAGTTTTGAAGTTGTTTGAAATTATTTTTAGAGTATTATTTTCTCTTTTATTTTCCATACTGAATCGATAGACTAGTTAATCAAATTTATCTATTAGACTGAGTTTTGGTATGATGTCTACATAGGTTATTTCTATATACTTATAGGTAGTAATGTTTTTTTAAATAATCATACTTGAAAGATTACAAGGTAGTATAATGAAAGTATTTGGATCCAACTAGGGAATATTTCAAAAATTGTTACACGTACTTGTTTTACATCATTCATTGTTGAAGATGTACAGAACTATTGTATTGATCATAGTGCAAAACAAGTTAAAGTTTATATCCTGATTTTTTATATATAAAAAAGGAATTTTTTATAGTGGACTATATGGTATTAGATTATTTACATACCATTCCAAGTATAATATACACTTTTTGAATAGTGAACCATATAAATACATGGGTTTCTCTAGATGTGTGACTGTTTGGTTTTCAGCAAATTCATAAATATTTACAAGAGGAGAAGGTTGTTTCATTAGGATAGAAATATAAAATAAAAAGATATCATAGATTCATCCCCTCTGCCTTTTAGTGATACATTTTTCTTGGTTGGAACTTTTCATTAGGTGAAACCCCTTTATATCCGGTTAGGTTTTTGTCCTTAAAACCATGAATGAATGGTAATAAGTGTATATATCTTACCACTAGCATATGTGTTGTACTGATTAATATGACATTTTTTTATTTAAAAAATTTGATGGATAATTATTAATGTAATTTTTTGTGAAACTGTTGTGGTTTAGATATTAATCTATTATATTAACTTCTTCAATACATATTGGTTTTGGAAAATATATAGAAAAAAAAGAAAAATAATAATAAGTCGTTTATGAAACCTATGATCCATTAAAAGTAAATTTTACTAATTCAGACATAAATATTTATTTTTTATATTAATTTATTTGAATAAGATATGAATCGTAAATTGATCAAAGAACAGCCAATCGATGAAATTATTTTTATGAAATAGAATGATATTCGGTAAGTATATTTCCTTCCATTCATAGACAAGAAATGAATTCCTCAATTTATGGAAAAGGTTTATGAAATATAAATTTTATCCTATTGAATTTATATATTATGAATACAATGGAATCTTAAATTATCACAGATTTATGGTTTTGTGGTCATTAACTTTCACTTGATCATTTTCATTTTTGTGATCAATGATCTGTATCACTCTCCATAATTATTTATTTTTATCTTTCAAATAATTATTCTCACTTCCCAAAAATGTGATATTAATTGAGAACCTAGAGATGTGTTATTCTATATGACCTTAATACTTAAATTTATTTCTTATAAAGATAATTTTCTGGTTAACAATGTTTGCAATGTGGGTTTTCTATAATAGAATTTTCAAATTTCAAACCCTTGATTTCCAACTGAAGGTTTAAATTGTGAGGATGGAATTTGTTAAATATGGTGAGAATATAACATAGAGAGATTTTAAAGAATAAATTTTTCTAAATAAAATTAATACCTTTGATATCTTTTGGTACACACAACCCCGAGACTTTGAAATAATAACATTATGTACTATAGTGTATATGGCATGCAATATCAAGCTGAAATGAACTATGAGATATTATTTTAATATGACCACTATAACTTATATGATGAATTGGTAGGTATGAATACAATTAAACAAATTATGAAATACAAAGTGATATTTCCTAATAAATTCAAATTTATTGATGAATTCTTACTAAATAATCACCAAAATATTTAGTAAAGTAAATTTATGTTTCAAAATACATATTCTTCAAAATATTGTTTAAATTTTTATTTTATATTTTCAATTATAAAAAATTTATAATACATTAGGAATTTTTTTTAAAAAAATTATTATAATTTTTAAAATAAAAATATTAAAATTATTTTAGGGTAATATTTTGGGATTTTCTCAAAAATGACGATTTTTCAGTGGGTAGTAAAAAATGAAAATTTTTCAAAAATTGTTATATCTTTTAGATTAAATAATTAATTTTGAAGTATGATTATGATATGAATTTAATTTGAATTTAACACAAGTATTATTTAATTTCATTTAAAATAACTAATAATATTTGAATCATAATTATACCTGATTTTTTATATACGTTTATTTTTAGGCTGAAATACAATTTTTTGAAAACTATTTTCAATTATAAATTTTCTTCCATTTTAATTAATTGAAATAATTATTAATGATGAATAATTTAAATTTAAATTATATATTATGTATTTAAATATATTAAATTAAATCCATATCATGATAATTAAAAATCATATTTTTAATATAATAGCTTCTTCTTCTTGAAAGATACATTTTTTAAAAACTTGTTTTTTGACACGTTCTGCAAGTTTATATTTATATTAAATTTTACCACTTCTACTGATGGAATATGATAAAATGGATTAAATTTTTTAATCATAATAATTAATATTAAATTGTATGTTTAGATTAATTTTTTTCATAATGAATATTAAAAGCAATAATAATTAATTACTAAGACTATGTTTAAAATGGGTATACTGGGAGATTGGAATAATATGATTAGGTTTTAAATGAAGTAAAAACATTCATAAACACTATTTCCTTGTCCTATTGAGATATTATATAACCTCATGTTATTTAATGATACAGTTTTATCCTTTTTCATTAGAAAAGCATGGTTATGTTCTATTCTTTTCCAAAGATTCTTTTCAAGGATTCCATGTGTGTCCTCCTCCTCAAGTATAAACATTCACTCCCACCTGTCACTTCTTTAAGCCAATAAATCCATTTTTTCTTGATGAATACATACAAAAGTATCTCCCAAAATTTCTTATAAACAATAAATATGTTTCAGACTTCCCAAAATTCCAATCCTATAGTCTTAAATTAGATATCCAATAGAGATTCATCTAACCAATGGCAATTGTTTCCACTAAACACTATTTTTTTTAATTCTTCATTTTAAACCTTTAACTATGTCCTAAAATGTAATGTATAATAACTCCATTATATCACATATAATTAATAACTATTTTATCTTATAATATGTTTCAATTTACTCCTCAATAAAATTGGAAACAAGGGCATTTTTCAAGTGTACGTTGGACTACCACCTTAAAAACTGATGTAATACCTCCACCAATGGCCCGAAGGCCTTCATTTTTTTATTGATTTTTGATAATTCACATTCCAAGGGGTGAGGTGGAACCCATATAAGGCTCGTAGGTGTATGTATTACGTGGACCATAGGCCTTGGATGAATTCATTTCCTGTAGGATAAAAAACATTACATACAACCCATATTAGCTAGTTGGAACTACTCCTCCACGTCATCTTTATTGTGAAATCATCTCTCCGCCTTCGCATGGTTGTTCGGCTAGGATTTCTCATCCATGAATAGTCTTATCCTGATGGCATGTGCCCCACCCTCTCATTCTTTTAATTATTTTATCTTCTAATATGGTGAAAGCTCATTATTCCTCCTTCATACTGAAGTTTGTTCCTTATAGGTTGTCTAGTTTGCATCTGTACTTAAGGTGGCTCGAAGGCCTTACTGACCCGAAGGCCTTTGTGGCCTGAAGGCCTTAATGAACTTGGGGACCAAATAAGTGGCCCGAATTCCCAAATGGGGGAATATTTCAGGTTTCTAGAGTGCCAAACAGTGACTACTACAGTACCTGCTACAGTTATGCATAGTACTTACTATTGTATTTTCTATAGTACTATTACAGTACCTTCTATAGTATAGCTATAGTTCTAGGAAATTATCCTCCTCCTGGATTTGACCTCGGGTCTCAAAGATGCACTTCAGAATTCCTCACCAACTGGGCTGAGGCTCATGTGCACCGATGTAATACGCTTTCCACCACTGAGTCATATAGCTTTTCATAATGATTAAACTTATGAATATATATAATAAATATAACCTGATATAAATTTTGTAAAATTGCTATACCATCCAATTTTTCACCCTTTCACCCATTGAGGGAATGAAATCGTCGTTTATGTGTACGTTTAGCATACCATCCCCAACAAAGTTAAGCGGCTCATTATATATTAAAATTTTCAAGAATAGTTTCAAATATTTATAAAATAATATAATAATATATTTATAATAATTATATTATACTATATATTATATAACTATGTTTTATAGACAATAAAAATAACTTTCCCGATAAAACTCAAATGAGAAAACAAGGCAATTGACACCCAAAATCGTAATAATAATAATAGATTGTTAAAAAAATAGAGGTAAGATGTTATAAGATGATAATATATGATATCATAATCATTAATATAGTTCAATTATAAATTAATATCATGCTCAAAACCATTATACATGATTTTAATGTATGTTTAACCAAAAGGAAGCATGAGTTAAGAGATTTTGTCTCAATTTTCTTTAATTGACATACATTATAATGTTATGAAACTAATTTACTTATATGGTGTATATACATCCAAATTTACATATAATATCATTAATTGTTATTATTTCATTTTATTTTATTGTTTCATTTGAATTATTTCATCCAAGGAGATTTTAATTGAAAATTACTATGTAGTAAATAATTTTATAACAAAATTTATTTTCATTAGGTTTTATTACTTATTCTTTATATTTGATATTCATAGATTATGTGTTTAATGAATTTTTTTGTATAATTTCATTTATTTCCACATTTTTCTTTAAAATTTACATTTAATAAATATAATCGATTCATAAACTAATTATCACATCAATATTATGATCAATGTAATGGTTGCTCATCTAAAATTCTCTTCTTTGGGAAATATTTCATGTTATAAAGATAAAATATTTAATGAGGTGAATGTACTTCCCCTTTGATATTTTATATCGTGAATTTATTTATATTCAGGTTATTTAAATTTTTCAATTGAGTTTATTCTTTTCATGGGGATTATGATCCAAATGTTACCAATATAGAAAAAGATTAATGTTTTAATCTCATTTTAATTATAGATTTTTTACACTTGAATTTTCATTAATGGAAATTGTTTTAACATTTTCTAAAAAACAAATTTTTTTTCTTGTACTATGATTATTCATAAATTTTCCATTTTATAATATCATTTTTCTCTCTTTGGTACTTAAAATCATTGACAAAGTGCTTTTAATAAAATATGACTTCATTTCTCTCTTTTTTCATTAATATTTTTTTCTAAAAATCAATGTTTTCTAATATAATGTTTTCAGAAAATGATTTAATATCATTTAATAAAGCCATTACTACCAATAATTGGATTTATAAAAAAAATAAAAAAAATATTCATGTCATTTTCCAAACATGACACTTTCTTTTTCTCATGAAAATATGAATGAAATAATTTTTTAGCATACTAAACATGAATAGAACATTCACACATTCATGACCACTCATTACATTGAAACTTCATTTACATGTTTAAAAGGTTATTGTGAAATAAAATGGTTTTCCTAATTTTCTAGAAATTATTATTTTTAAAATGCTATTTAAAAATTGAAAATTATATTTTCTTAAATAATTTTTTAATATCTTTTTATGGTATTTCTATACATCAAAGACAACAACCCTTTATTTCAAATATACTTAACTGGTGATATGTTGTAGTGATGCCAACCATATAATTTCTCTGAATAATTTTCTATTAGTTTGACTACGGATAGTGTTGACATTCTCCTTCTTACCTAATTTTTGTAATCTCTAACTTTCCCAGGAAATATTCACTTTATTATGATCATTGGATGTTACATTTCCCCTAAATATACATATTATTTATCATATATATTCTTATTACCATTTCTATATATGGTTTTTTACTTTGATTGTTATATTATGAACTGGGGAAATATTAAAATTTAGTATTCTTTATTCAATATAGAAATTTATTGAAAAATAATATTGTTAATGAATTAAGTAAATCCTTATATATACGAGGAATGTGATGGAAATGTCTTAATGGGTGGGGCCCATAATTATTTAGCACCTCGATGCATCGATGGTCAAATGAGGTGAAACAATAAGCTTTTATTAATTGGTTTTACACGTTTTTTTAACCGTCTTTTCGGATGTATTTACGATATTAATATCAAGATTTGTGATTAAGGGGATTCATTTTGTACTCATGTTTTAGATTTAATGACATGCTTGTTCAATTACTTACCTTTCTATTTTGATTATTCCATATCTAATCCTAATTATAATTTTATTGGTTAAATATAATTTGTAAGAAAATATTTACCTTTTCATATTTATCATGACTTATTGATTATGCTTTATTTAATCATGATATCTTATACTTTTGATAACTCTTATTAAGCATCAACGCTAACCCTTATTTTGTTTCCTTTCTCCAAAATAGGAAGAATAAATATTTGAATTATTTTAATGATGAATTATTTTTAATTTAACTATGTTTTATTTCATGTTTTCAATTATATTGTGACATTCAAGTAGGTATCTATTATTCCAAGACTACTAAACAATTTGGTTCGTTCGCATGTGATCACTTGTATCATTCACCAATGTAAATAAGTAACCATCGAATATGGGTTTTTGAGGTCAGCTTCTTTACACCCAGTTTCAAAACACTCTAATATTTTATTCATATATCTTTAATATACCAAAATCCTATTACTATAATCATTAAAAATGTTTTTTATCCTCCATAAACAATAATAAGCCACAAGTACTTAAAAATATTGATGTTTTTAAAGGTGGAAATGACTCTTTAATGTGAGTATCATTATCAAGTGAATATTTTTCCCAGATTATTATTCATAAAAATAACCCAAATTATAGTTTATAACTCTAAAAATTTTAAGTAAAAATACTATAATTTTTAAATAAATTTTATATAACATTATGGAATTATACACATACTCATCCCTTCGTTGTAGAATAATAATTTATTGGTCAGTTTCACCACCTAGATAGACGATCCTATGAATTTTAATCATGAATGTTTTGGAAAATTAATTTAGGAAAGAATATGATATTGTTAATTAAATAATATTTTTGGGGTTTTTAATTATTTATAATATAATTTAAATATTTATTTATATAATGCCTTATATTTGTTAAAAATTACCTAAATAACCATTTAAAATATTTTAGATCGAAAAATTATTCAAAAAACTCCCATGAGTGGGCATGAAATATAAGAAAATGACATAGATTGTGGTATAAAACCTTGATCTTTATTGAGATGATTAATTCATAAACAAGGAGTGAATATTGAGGCCCATATACGAAAACGTGCAAGGAACCATTGAAAATATATACAACTAATGAATTATATAAGAAAAAACTGTAATAAATGAATTTAAATGAATAATATAAATTATCATAAATATTAATATTATTTTTAAATATATTATTAATTTGTCAATTTTTAATATATTGTATTCTAGATTGCATCTAAGCTAGCTAGAATCAACAGAAATGGATTTTGTTGACATTATAATATTTCATTGAGGTGGAAAACTGTATTCTTGTATATGATATAATGAGTTTGGTTTATTTTATAATTTTACTGTGTTAAATTTTATTTCCTATTTCATTTTTTGGGATTTAAATTCCAATCTAAAACCCACCCTTTTGGTTTAATCTAAATTCATAAAATAAAACATTATAAGGGTTTCTTTTTTAAATTTCAATTTATTTAAATTCATTCCAGATTCCCTAGTTATTTTATTCTATGTGGGGTATATAAATCCCATGGATGGATTTTGTCACTATATTGATGTAATTAATTTGGTTTATAGATCCATTTCATGTTCACTCTTTCATCAATATTTGATTCAAGAATTACTAATGTCATAATGGTTTTAATCTTAATCCTTCTCCTTATATGAGATTATTTTTCAACAAGAATCCATTAATATTTTTTTTGGGATTTATATATATTTTTAACATATTATTTCCCTCTAGTTAGGTTTGGTGTTTACATTCCTTCTTACCATTTTACCACTAACTGATTTCTAATTCACCAAAATTGGCATTCATAATGGGATTGATTCTACCAATTCTTTTTGGTTGGAATGTTTTTAATTCATTTCAATTTTCTATATATTTTTTCATGTATGTGTTTTATTTACTTATATATATATATTATTTTGTAATGTCTCTATTTAATTTTTTAATTTTCTCATAAATTTGTGAAATGAATTTTTTTATCCCTCCTCTAATATGATTCTTACACCATAGCTTTCATGAACCATTTTATAAATTTTCATTGAAAAGATTTCTTTCCATGTTTTTATGTTTCTTCAAGGAAATTTTTTCACTTCCTTCTATTTAATTTTTTAATATTAATAATATATAAATTATTTTCTTTTAAAAATATTTATAAAAAATGTAAAGGATATTTCTTCTTACTTTCTAATCAATTTTAAAATTTTCTTCAAAAGTTTTTTTAAAATATATTAATATCCTTAAATATATATTATTTTTAACTAATGATATAATTTAATGGAATTATCCATTTTCTTTCAAAGTATGATTGTTTTACTTATAACGTTTCTTATGAAACACATTTCATTCTCATGGGTTAATTTTGTTATGATGATCATATAATATTTTCCAGATCATATGGAAAACATGTGTATGATTTAGCATATTGTGATAGCTGGGATAATAGATATATATCTATATAATGTATTTGGTAAATATTATATTTCCTGAGATGATTATGTTATCAAAAATTGATGGTTATCTTTGTCCACAATATTATAAGACAATAGTTGTTATTATTTTCCACTATGTCATGGGACATGGGTTGTTACCACCCAATGTCACTGATATATTTAATATTATTTATTATGGATTTTTTAAATTTTGGTAGTTTAGTTTTTAATTTTTTGAAATTTATTATTCTAATTCAGAATTATTATACAGATAGGGAGAACCATGAAAATTATTGAGGAGCCCATTAAATTAGTGTAACTTCTTCATAGTTGGGTTTTTCATGATTAATGTAATATTTTCAAACATTATAGTGTTCTCTAGGTAATTTTTTTGGCTCTTTTTCTGTGTATAGGTGACCCACATGGTTAGTTCATGAATGGAAAAAATTTATGATTTTATTTTTTATTGGTTCTAGTTCGGTTTTTTTATACTAAACCATAATATAAAAATTAATGAAATGATTGAGTTTCATAATTTCATTTTTTTCGTGAAATTGTATCCATCTAAGATGATTATTGTAACAACCCGAGATTTTATAAGATATATTATTTTTAATCTCTTTCCTATATTCTAATGTATCCTACACCAAGATTATCTTGCGCTATACATGACGCTGTATTAGCTTTCAGTATATGAAACACTAATATTGGATAGTGTTACACACAATTTCAAGTTTGTTTGATAGTAGTTATTCTACGCAACATTGAGTATATATATATATTCAATGTATTAATGAAATATTGTTTGATTTTGTTATATGAAACAACAAAGGAGTCATGCACTAAACGCAACCCTGACTTGGCTTTCATTACACGCAATCGCGACCCTCCTTGATAGCGTGTGTTGTACGCAATACCGGGTTTTACTAAACAATGATATATTATTATATTATTATTATGAACTAGCCGTTATGAATAGTATTAACTAAATTTTTAATTTTATGAAAATATTATTCATCTTGCACATTTTCTAGAACATGGTATAAGAACAAAATAAATTTCCAGGTAAAATAAATATTTTTAAAAAAATGCAGTTTTGCCGCCTTTTGATGGTGCACCAACTTTAAATCAATTGTTTTACATGTTTATAAGTTCAATTTTACAAATTTAAATTATTATTTGGAATCAGGATATAAAATTTTACCTTGGATAATTTTTTCATATTATTCTGATAACTTTCATATTTTAATGAATAGTAAAAACACGGAATATTTTAATTAAAAACAACGTTTTTCATCGTAATAAATTATGTGGTAAAATTATCATATTTAATGGTTTTATAGTATAAATAGAATATATTTTTACCATTTAATATAATGTATGTCATTAGGATTGATTTTACATTGAATTCGTAGGTTAAATAAATTCAATCTTTGGCAATGTTTTAACTTTTAAAACTCGTTTGCTTAAAAACAGGATTAATTTTAAATTAATTACTGCAACTTCTGTGTTTTGAATTTTAAAAAAGTGATTCCATATTTGGAATCAGTGGGTCTGAATTATGTTAATATGTTACTTTTAATTTTTTTTGATATTATGAATAGTAACTATGATAATTTTTATTTACTATGGTTAAATGTAAATAGGGTAATTCAAGTTTAAAAGATTATTATAATAATTAAAAATTACCTCGACACTTGTCCTAACCTTATTTTATGAGTATTGGCCGACCATGGGCATCCTTGGGTTGATTTTGGGACCCCATTGAGCCACGTGGTAGTGACAATGACAATTTGGATTAATTAATTTAATGTAAAGACAAAATTGACATTAACAAAAATCTTTTAATAATTAATTTTTATAAGGGGATATATAAATTATATTTTCGACTATAAATATTAATTGGAAATATAAAAATATTTCCTACATAATCATATTTTTTTATTATTTTTAGACACCAAAGAAATTAAATTATTTATGACACAATAATGATGAAGTATTTACCTCATTAATAAATGATTTAAATAAATAAGATTATAATGATTAAAATATTTTTCAAAACATGTCCAATTCTGATTGGATGTTTTTATTTCAACCATGAGTCATGTTATCTTCATCTTTAATTATTTTTGGACCTTTTGAAACTGAAGATAAGTTTATAATAAAATAATATTTCTACACTTTCCAAAGGTGCCCCTCTCCTCCCTTATAAAAGGGCATCTCCTCCCTCTCTTCCTCACATCATTTTCAGCCTTTATGGTCAGACAAAATCTACCCATTTCACTTCCCCACTTCCCTAGAAACCTTATAGAGGTACTGGTCTTCTCATAAGACCAACCCTAGTGCCCTAAGAAGAAGTTTAAAGGAGGTGCATTGAAGAAGAGGTAATCTCTTCTACCGATTATTTCAAGCTTATTTATTCTTCAAATTCTTCTGATTTAGTTGTTTCATTATAAAGTAATAACATCAGTATAAATAATATACTTATATGTTATTATAAATATGAAACGACCCCATTTCACCTTCTATCCATCCTACAGAAAACGAAATCACCGTGCATGCGTACGTACAGAATACCGTCTCCACGTCATGTTGTAATCTGTTTTTCCACCACCACCTTACATGGATGGGTATCATGGTGTAAATAATAGATACATATGATTATTATAACATCATACTGATTCTAGGATATTAGATCATTCACTCCAATTCTATTAAATAAATATTGGAACAATATCATCGCTCGTGCGTACGTATGGATTACTGTCTCCACGACGCATTGAGATTTATTTTCGATGTTAACAATTCAAAAATGATTATAAAGTATATATAATAAGTAATCATGATATATATGACATAATAATGCTTCTGGATTTATGTATATATATATGTATGTCATATACTTAATTCCATTCAATTCAATTAGGAAATGAAAACAGTGTTCATGCGTACGTACGACCTACCATCTCCATGAACGGTGTATTTCATTCCTTTTATAGATCTATAATATATATGTATATGATGAATATATATTATATATATATCATGTTTTAAATTCTGGAATTATTTAAATCATGATATAAGTAATAATATCAAGAACGACAAGTTGAAACACATATGATAAATGAAATGATTTTACCCAAAACACTGCTTTTACATGGAATTTACAAAAGAACAGGTAATATAAAGTCATAAGTGAAACATATATGATATCATAACAATGAATATAATTATTTAATAAGTCAATGAAATTATTTAAATCATTATAAAGGTGGTTCGGATCCATACGAAGCATATCGGACCTAAGGTAAGGGATAATTTTTCAAATATCATTTTTATCCGAGATTGCTTATTCGTAAGTATTTCCTGGGGTTATTTCTATCATCCATGTCCATGTTTTATAAAAGTGTTTTCATGTATGTTGAAAGACCTTTTTACCCATTTTTTACTTTTACTACATGGTATGTATGGAATCTTTCTTTTGTTTACGTTACGAGGTACTTTTTTTGACATTTCCGGAAAAAGTACGAGATGATTGTCTTTTTTAACTTATACGGCACGAACGGATTTTTACAGTTTTATAAAGCCTTATTTTCATGATGCTTCCTCCAAAATATTTCATGAATATTTTCAACGAAATCTCTTTCTTTTAAAATTTCATGAAGTTTTGTGAAAAGAAATTGATTTTGAAGAAGAAAGGATATTTTCCTCAAGAATTCATTTCAAGTGTTTTATCAAAACCATTTTCCATCAAAGATGACATTATTTAATATGTGTATGTTTCAAGTATAGTATCTCTATTATTTAAATGGATTCACTTTTATTATTATGAAATTATATCCATTTCTTTTATATGGATTATGTGATGATGGGATGATGTTTATGAAACCCATTTCATTCTTTGGGTTATGATGAACGTTTTAAGTTTTTTTTGTGGCACAAGTAAGAATGATTTCATTATGAGATGGGTGGGACCTATATCTACCTCTAATGCATTTGTTAATGATTTATATCTCATGAGATAGATATGGCTGGAACGGCAAGCTGAACCAGTTCAGTAATAAAGGACTGGAACGAGGAGTGAACTCGATTCAGAAAGGGACTTTGTCTGCTAAGATGGTCTTTGCAGCAATGCCTTGGCTACTATGGAAATCATAACATGTGATGAATGGTTTCCACAATTACATGTTTTACTCCCATGCTATTTTATCATGCTTAATGTTTCTTTATAATCTATGCCTTACGTACTTCCATGTTTTATGTCATTGCTCAAGCATTTGATGTTTAAACATTGTGTTCATGTTTTTATGCTCAAATGTATATGATTGGTTTTATTTTATCCATGCTTACCCTTACTGAGCATTTGAGCTCACCCTTTATATGTTTTATCTTCCCCAGGATATAAAGAATGGTTTTAGGTAAGAAAACGAAAGGGGAAGATCATTATGGGAGATGTTGAAGATCTTTCAATGGGATTAGATGTTTTTATTTAGAGTTTACAAAGACACTAAACTAATACGATCCTTGATTTTTGGTTTTTTTTATGTACTAAGTATTCCGCAAAAGTAATGTAATTTCCATGTACTTCAAGATTTGGGTCTCTACAGTTGGTATCAGAGGAAAGGTTTAGTCAACCTTTGGAAACTAGGATGCGAGAACTTTATTGAGATCCATAGAGATATTTCTAAGGTATGACTAGGGATGTCCATAAGGTTAAGTATACGTATAGGTTATAGTCCTAGAATTGAACTAACGATCTTAGAATTAAACCTAATATGTTAGATATTTAAGGTACTCCCCATTTATTATGTTGTTTTCCTAGCATGATTTTTTCCTCTCACACTATTCTTTTTGGGTTTTAGAAAATGGTTGGAAACAAGAAGATTCACGATAATGGAGGATATGACGGACAATGGAATGATATTATTCATGAGAAACCAAATGAAACGGGATTTGGAAGTCCAAACATCGTTATTATGCCTAATCAGCAATCTCATAATATGATCAATAATCTCAACTTTGGTAAGCTTCCCGACTCAGATAATAAGAGAAATATGGAGTTTTATGATGATCATAGAGGAAAGAAAGTTCAATTTCCCTCATGTAAATCATGTGGGAAGAGGCATCAGGGAGAATGTTTCAAAGGAACTGGAAGATGCTTTGAGTGTGGAAAAGAAGTACACAAAGCCAGTAAGTGCGAAGGAAAATGTTCAGTTAACACCATTGACAAGGATAATGGTATTGCTATGACATCAACAATGATTAGATGTTTTAAATGTGGAATGTATGGGCATTATTCAAACCAAAGCCCTAAGGGAAAATCTCATGAAGAGAATCAGCATGGTCATATGAGTAGTATTTATATGGATGATAATGAAGAGACGAAAAATGAAATATGAGATGAAAGAGATGAGGAATCTCAGTAAGTGGTTTAAGAAGTTAGTGGAATGGTTGTATGTTTATAAAGAATAATTTATGGTACTATGGAATAAAGAATAATCTATGGATTGTTACACTATTGTTTTCCCTAAAGTATTTGAAAGTATATGTTGAATGGTAACGGTAACCATGGACGGTTATTCAGATATTATTGGAAAGTATATGATATGCGCATAATGAAGGGATAAGAATATAATGAGATGTTTGACTGTATTCATGATCTCATGACTGATATAAGGACTAAGTGATATTATGGTTTGATTATTTCGATTTTTTTCGGATTTTGGTATGTGGAAAGAGTTATCTTTTCATAGTATTCATGTTTTCACTAAAGTTATATGGTAATTTCTGTTTCAAGAAAATATATTAATAAGGTATTAATGTGTTTGGAATACAACCAACAAGATATTTCTTATGATATATGTGGGATAAATGCATGTATTCACATTCTTGGTAGATAACCTTTCTAGTAATTGTTTCCTTTATACTATGATCTTGGACTGATGTATTTTAGATAAGCCTAAATATTGGAATGGATTATGTTGGACATAAGTTAGCATTGTTTAAAGATAGACCATTTTTTGATATTATTGATGGGATGTTATAGTAATGTAGTTTTAGAAAAAGGAAAACCTACAGGACGGGTGACAGCTCATCACGTCGGACAAGGCTGTGGGAATCAAACCCACAACCGAAGTGAGACTGGCATTTATCGCCTACCACTGGCCTACAGAAAGTACCTGGTTAGTAGAAACAAGTTTTATTTCATTAAGAGGTATGATATATGAAGTATGAGTTCATTTTTGGAATCATATATGATTAACCTCACCAAAGGATAGACTTATGTATATTTGATAACTTTTGCTAACATTTTTTTTGAAACAGATGGAATGAACAATCATTCTATAACATAATCTTTTAACACTTCACAAATAACAAATTCAACTTCATTTCATTAAGAGATGAAGTGTAAATTGTTCAATTCACGAACAAGAGTGATATTGTACCAAAATCATGTAAGTATTTGTTTTAATTCGTTAACTTTAGGGAAATGATCTTGAAAACCAAAAATGTTGTCCTAGTGCTCTTATATCTGATGAATCAGATGGTACCTTAGATCATCACAAATTTATGGCTTTGTGATTGATGGCTTTTTCATAGCCATGTTCTCTACCACTCTCCATCAGAACATGATGGTTAGATTTTTCTTCCATATCCATATTTTCACCTATGTTCTCCTACATAGAAACCCAGTGATGAGTTACTTTGGGTAATCATTATGTTTCATACTTTAGTTTTTAAAATTAATTTTTATTATTCTTGTTTACGATGTAGATTTCTATGAATAGTAAACGATTTACAACCCCGACGAATTTCAAGGGTGAAATTCATTTTATGGGGGGTAGAATGTTACAACCCGAGATTTTATAAGATATATTTTTTCTAATCTCTTTCATATCTTCTACTGTACGCTACACCAAGATTATCTTGTGCTATACGCGATGCTGTGTTAGCTTGCAGTATATACAACACTAATCTTGGATCGTGTTACACACAATTTCAATTTTGTTTGATAGTAGTTATTCTACGAAGCATTGAGTATATATATATATATTCAATGTATTAATTAAATATTGTTTTATTTTTTTTACGCAACAAAAAAGGATTCGTGCACTAAACGCAACCCTGACTTGGTTTTCATTACACGCAATCGTGACCCTCCTTGATAACATGTGTTGTACGCAATACCGGGTTTTACTAAACAATGATATATTATTATAATATTATTATGAACTAGCCGTTATGAATTGTATTAACTAAATTTTTAATTTCATAACATTATTATTCATCTTACACATTTTCTAGAATATGGTATAAGAACAAAATAAATGTTTCAGGTAAAATAAGTATTTTTCAAAAAATGTAGTTTTTTCGCCTTTTGATGGAGCACCCACTTTAAATCTTGTTTTTTACATGTTTATAAGTTAAATTTTACAAAAAACAATTATTCTTTGGAATCAGGATATAAAATTTTATCTTGGATAAAATTTTCATATTATTCTGATAACTTTCATATTTTAATTAATAGTAAAAACACGCTATATTGTAATTAAAAACAAAATTTTTCATTGTAATAACTTATGTGGTTAAATTATCATATTTAATGGTTTTAAAGTATAAATAGAATATATTTTTACCCTTTAATATAATTTATGTCATTATAATTGATTTTACATTGAATTCATAGGTTAAATAAATTCAATCTTTGGAAATGTTTTATCTTTTAAAACACGTTTTCATAACAACGAGATTAATTTTAAATTAATTACTGCAACTTCTGTCTTTTGAATTTTGAAAAAGGGATTCCATATTTGGAATCCGTGGGTCCAAATTATGTTAATAGGTTACTTTTTATTTATATTATGAATAGTAACTACGGTAATTTTTAATTACTATGGTTAAATGTAAATAGAGAAATTCAAGGTTAAAAGAGTATTATAATATTTCCAAATTACGTTGACACTAGTCCTAACCTTTTTGGATGAGTAGTGCCCGACCATGGGCATCCTTGGTTTGATTTTGGGACCCCATTGAGCCCCTTGGTAGTGACAATGACAATTTGGATTAATTAATTTAATGTAAAGACAAAATTGACAATAACAAAAATCTTTTAATAATTAATTTTTATAAGGGGTTATATAAATTATATTTTCGACAATAAATATTAATTTGGAAAGATAAAAAGATTTTCTACATAATGATATTTGTTTTATAATTTTTAGACACCAAATAAATTAAATTATTTAAGACACAATAATGATGATGTATTTACTTCATTAATAAATGATTTAAATAAATAAGATTATAATGATAAAAATATTTTCCAAAACATGTCCAATTCTGATTGGATAATTTTATTTTGACCATGAGTCATCTTATATTCATCTTTAATGATTTTTGGACCTTTTTAAACCAAATATATGTTTATAATAAATTAATATTTCCACACATTCCAAAGGTGCCCCTCTCCTCCCTTAAAAAAGGGAACCTCCTCCCTCTCTTCCTCACACCATTTTGAGCCTTGAAGCTCGGCCAAACTCTGCCCATTTCACTTCCCCACATCCCTAGATACCTTATAGAGGTACTGGTATTCTCAAAAGACCAACCCTATTGCCCTAAGAAGAAGTTTAAAGGAGGTACGTCGAAGAAGAGATAATCTCTTCTACCGATTATTTGAAGTTTATTTCTTCTTCAACATATTCTTCTTTATTTGTTTCATTATAAAGTAATAACATAAGTATAAATAATATATGGATATGTTATTATAAATATGAAACAACCCCATTTCACCTTCTACCCATCCTAAAGAAAATGAAATCACCGCGCGTGCGTACGTATGGAATACCGTCTCCACGCCGTGGTGTAATCTGTTTTTCCACCACCACCTAACTTGGATGGGTATAATGGTGTAAAGAAAAAATAAATATGATTATTATAACATCATACTGATTCTAAGATATTAGATCATTCACTCCAATTCGATTAAATAAATATGGGAATGATGTCGTCGCTCGTGCGAACGTACGGATTACCGTCTCCACGACGCGATGAGATTCATTTTCGGTGTTAACAATTCAGGAATGATTTTAACGTATATATAATAAGTAATCATGAAATATATGACATAATAATTCTACTGGATTTATATATATATATATATATATATGTCATATACTTAATTCCATTCAATTCAATATGGAAATGAAAACAACGTTCATGCATACGTATGACATACCGTCTCCATGAACGGTGTATTTCATTCCCTTTATAGATCTATAATATATATTTATATGATGAATATATATTATATATAAATCATGTTTTACATTATGGAATTATGTATATCAGGATATAATTAATAATATCAAGAACGGCAAGTTGAAACACATATGATAAATGAAATGATTTTACCCAAAACGCTACTTTTACATGGAATTTACAAAAGAATGGGTAATATAAAGTCATAAGTGAAACATATATGATATCATAACAATGAATATGATTATTTAATAAGTCAATGACATTATTTAAATCATTATACAGTAGTTTCGGATCCATACGAAGCATATCGGACCTAAGGTAAGGTATAATTTTTCAAATCTCATTTTTATCCGAGATTGCATATTCGTAAGTATTTACTAGGGTTATTTCTATCATCCATGTCCATGTTTTATAAAAGTGTTTTCATGTATGTTTAAAGTCATTTTTACCCATTTTTGACTTCTACTACATGGTATGTAAGGAATCTTTCTTTTTTTTTACGTTACGAGGTATTTTTTTTGACTTTTCCGGAAAAATTACGAGAAGAATGTATTTTTTAACTTATACGGAACGAATGGATTTTTACGGTTCTATAAAACCTTATTTTCATGAATCTTCCTCCAAAATATTTCTTGAATATTTTAAACAAAATACTTTTCTTTAAAAATTGCATGATTTTTTGTGAAAAGAAATTTATTTTGAAGAAGACTGCATATTTTCCACAAGAATTCATTTAAAGTGTTTTATCAAATCCATTTTCCATCTAAGATGACATTTTTTCATATGGGTATGTTTCATGTATAAAGTCTCTATGATTTAAATGGATTAAATTTTATTATTATGAAATAATATCCATTTCTTTTATATGGATTATGTGATGATGGGATGATGTTCATGAAACCCATTTTATTCTTTGGGTTATGATTAACGTTTTAAGTTTATTTTGTGGCACATGTAAGAATTATTTCATTATGAGATTTGTGGGACATATATCTCCCTTAAATGCATTGGGTAAAGATTTATATCTCATTATATAGACATGGATGGAACGGCAAGTTAAACCGGTTCAGTAATACAAGACTGGAACAAGGAGTGAACTCGATTCAGAAAGCGACTTTGTCCACTAAGATGGTCTTGGCAGCAATGCCCTGGCTACTATGGAAATAATAACATGTGCTGAATGGTTGCCACAATTACATGTTTTACTCCCATTCTATTTTATCTTGATTAATGATTCTTTATGATCTATGCCTTACGTACTTCCATGTTTTATGTCATTACTAAAGCTTTTGATGTTTAAACATTATGTTCATGTTTTTAAGCTCAACTGTGTATGATTTGTTTTATTTTATCCATGCTTACCCTTACTGAGGATTTGAGCTCACCCATTATATTTTCTCTCTTCCCCATGATATAAATAAAAGTTTTAGGTAATAAAACAAAAGGGGAACATCGATATGGAAGATGTTGAAGATCTTTCAACATGATTAGATGTTTATATTCCAAGTTTCCAAATACACTAAACTAATGAGGTCCTTGAGTTTTGGTTATTTTATGTACTATGTATTCCTAAAAAGTAATGTAATGTCCATGTACATCAATATTTGGGTCTCTACAATTATAATGGATTTTTTAAATTATTTCAAGAAAAATAATATTTTTTATTTTGGTTTTTATAATTCAATTTCATGTACTATTTAAAATTAAATTCCTACGATTGCCAAAGATTTTTTTTCTTAAAATTGACATGAGAAACTATTAAATGTTTTAAGTTGAAAAAAACCCTTTTGATCAATTTTATATTTCTAAAATAATAGAACCAAGTAATTTTTGAAGATTATTTTTGTGATCAGAAAGTGTTATTTTCTTATTTTTCTTTGAATACTTTTTAAAAAATGTTTCGGTTTAAGAAATGTTGAATAAGATTTTCATTCCCATTTTAGATTCTATGAAGGCAAGTTCATATCACTTTATAAAAAATGGTTGATATTTGTGGGACCCTCTTGTTTTTCCCTTATTATGTTTTCTCTCATTTGTATAATGTGCTTTATTATATGATGATCATATATGTAGAAAAGGGGATATTTCATATGAGTTTTTTAGAGGTGGGTAAAAATTATTGTTTATGATTATGAGGCATGTGATGATCATAATTCTTGATTTCTTCTAGAAAGAATCTCTATACTAGTCATGGGGAACGACCAAACAAACATATAGATCTTGAATTATTTTATAGTTGTAATGACCCAACCTTATACATTTATTAATCAAGTTTCTTAAGACTAAATTTAATTTTGTCTCATTCACAATGATCGATTGTGTTTATTTTTTATATAATTAGGTTATAAACCTTACCTAATAGATTAAGACATTACAATTGTTAACTTTTACTCAGTACCCTTTTTTCCCATTAAACAATAATTTTAAAATAGAACACATTTTATTTTAATAACATTTCTTCACAGCTTTCGTCCATACATCATCCATATTCTTTCTCATCTTTATAACCCATATAACATCATTTTGAAGCATAGGATGAACACAAATAACGTATAAAGGTACATAAAAATAAAGAATGAAACTGTTAGATCAATTAGGCTTATAAAAAATTACCTTTCAGAGAATAAACATTTGGATAAAAATAAAAAAATTACCTAAGAAATCACCATATCATTCCAAGGTTTTTTATAAAATAAATTTCATATGAAATATTATAGTAAAAAAAATTAAACTCATATGGTTTCTTTGAAACCATGAAAAACTCATATTATTTTTTGTCAAATAGTTATACCTTTCATCCATACAAATTAACACATGTTTCCCGTCACCATGTGAAATCATGATATTTCCACAAAAAAACATATAAATAATAGATAAAATGTGTAAGTGACTTGAAACATAACTTTCATACTATTTTTAATTTCCCATATAATCATTCACATAGTTATACTTTGATTAACCATCATAGTATGTTTATATTTTCTCTTTTGAGAAAACTAATAGGTTACCTTTTTCTCATATTTTGATTAACCATTTTAGTATATTCCAATAATCTCATTCTAAATATCTAATTGGTTAAATCCTTCACCTTACTCAATTTATTGGAGATATATAATAGTCTCAATCTCCATTGTTTTATGACAGAACCACCCATAATTATTAATAATTCCCAAAAACCATAATATAATATACAAAATATTTTATAATAAAAATTTTCTTTCCTCCCATAATAAATCTTTTGGATATTGATATATCCACTCCATTTTAAAAACAATTTTAAAAATAACTTGAAAATAAGGAAGTATAAAGTTATTTAAATAAAACATGAAATCCTATAAAATAATTAAAAAATAAATCAACAATTATGATAGATGGAAGAGTCATTTTCATCATATATGTTAAAATAGAAAATTTCATTTTTCATTAATTTAAATGATGTTAACAAATTACATAAAATAATATTTTTTAAAACCTTGTAAAGAAATTCAAAATATATATAATTTTCCATTATAATTCAATTATATCCCCATAATAATATTGATAAAATAATTTTGAAAATATGGATATGTAATAAAAATATATTTTTATGGGAAACTTTAAAAATTAATTTTTAAAATGAAAATATTTTACATTGAGTATGTCTCATCTTGTACGTTCTTTATCATCCTGAATATAAAAAATATGTTAATTATTTTATTTCATAATAATTTTTTTATGTTTATTATTCCTTTTATTTTATCTCTTACCATGATATTTTTTAATATTTAATTAAATTTATATCGGATGATTTGACAATATTCTATTAATATGTCCAAAAATGATTTGGTAAATCAACTATGGTAAAAGAGGTCATTATTAAATCATCTACATAAAAATAATAATAATAACATGATTATATTTTTTTATACATAAATTATACTTTTAAACCAAATCCCAAAATTTGGTTATGTAAAATGAATTATGTTAAAATCATGGAGTCGATAGGTCATACATACACATGAGTAACATTTCCATTTTTAAATAGTTGTTATGGAAAGAATTTAATTATCAATATATATTTAAAAAGTATAATAATAACATAAATCTAATATTAATTCTTTGCATATAATTATATATATCTTTCATATTATGTGCTAACAAAAATCTAATCACATCGCTTCATAGAGGTAGTAGACCACAAGTACGCATGAATGACGTTACCATTTTTCAGTGAATGGAAATTTAAGAAATTAATTTAAATTTTATCTTTTAATAATGATAAATATTTCATTAATGTCATATATAAAAATTAATTATATCATTATAATTCATTCATTAGATATAGTGATTGAAAAAAATCACATTGGTTCGCAATTGAGTGGTCCGTCATGCAAATGAACGATGGTTTCGTAACCCATTAAAAGGAAGAGGATAAGATTATAGGACATGTCATTAACATAATAAAACCATGATATATAGAGTATAAAGGTAATATTATTTTATCAAGGTTGAAAATATTTTAATGATGTGTAATAAGAAAAGAATTAATATATGTGGTTAAAATTATACCACTTCTTTGGAAAATATCCTTTCATTATCACCATAATACATGTTAACTTTTTATTATTCCCAAAATAAGGCCTCTATAATGTCGTTAGGGATATAATAAAGTTATTTAGATATATATTGGCTGAAAAAATGTATTTTAGAGTGTTATGTAAAGGGATGAATAGATGAACCTTTAAAATAGTGGGTAGGGTCACTCTTATAATATCTCAAAATACAAAATTAAAATAAGTTAATTTTAATTTTCAAAATAATTTAAACTAATTTATCTAAAATATATGATTATTATAGATCTAAATCGTCTCATAAAATAAAAAATTTAGAAGTTATTACTATCTTATTACCCTTATCTTTCGGTTTAAACCCTTTATTAACTCTTTTGATAACTACCGTAGTATTAACATTTTCTACATTCAATGGTTAATATTGTTACGACAAAATAAAAAAACCTAGAAATGGACTATTATGGATTTAAATAAAAATATATCATTATTTTAGATGAATATAATATTTTTATAAAATTTATATCATTCAATAAATATAACATTCATAAAATATCAATAATGTCAATTTTACAAGAATACATTTACTTTAATTTTTTATAAAAAATGAAAACCAGTGAATTTGAATATAATAAATAAACATATACATAAAATTTTATATTTATCTAGGAAATTAGTGGGTCTCCTTATTTGATTAAAATTATACTACTTTCAATATTTTTAATGTCATTTATTTCATTTATGCATTAATTGTATAATTATTCTGTTTTCATTTTGTAAGCATTTAAAGCAAGTATTTTTGCAAAAAAATTTATATTAAATTACCATGATGAAGATAAATAATTTATATTTTAAAAAAAATTATCACTGAACTGAGCCTCAGTTTATACATATGTTGAAAATTAAATAATTATTAAAAACAAGTGTGTGTCATTATTTACATTTCATTAAATTAAATATTATAAATGTTATAATCATATAAAAAAGGAAAAAATCAATATAACAGAAAATGATGTGAGTATGGATATCATGAACTCATAAAATAAAATAAATTCATGTTTTAGGAAAATTTTATATTCTATATCATATTATTTTTAAATATAATCACTTGACTTACCATTTACTATGAAAACAAAAATTTCTAAGGTTACTATTAAAAATGAAAAAAATAAAAGGGAACTATTTACCCAATTTGAAAATACTTATTTAAAATAATTAATCTATTTCTAAAAATTAAAAACCAAGAATTAGAATAATTTTTTTAAAATAAATTTGAAAAACGAAATGAAATACATGTTTTTGAAAATATTTCTTCTTAAAAGTAAAATTTTTTATTCCAAATTCTATTATAAAAATAATTTCAAGATCCATAATTGAATTAATTAAAAAAATAAACAGTAAAATTTTAAAATTAATCCAAACTATAATTTTACATTACAAATAATTGAAAATAAAAAAAACTTTTTATAAATTCATTATTTTTTTCTATTTAATGTAAATCAACCTCTTCAGAAAAATATCAAAATTTCGCCATAAGATAATATTGATATACTCATTTCAAAATTAATATTAATTTTATCAAATAAAATTTGTATAATTTCAAGAAATTATTATATTATTCACTCACAAATTTTGATCAATAAACATTTTTGAAGAAAATTTATCTTTGATGATAAAATGGTTTTACTAAACAATTTGTGATTCCTAAGAATTAATAAATAAATTTGTGTTGATTGAAACCACTAAATATATTTCTTAAAGAAGGTAATAATATTTCTACTCACCAATTTAATGGATAGGTTATAGCATTCAAAATTAAATAATAATATTTCATATTTCTTTTAATCTCAATATTACTTACCATACACGATATAAAACATTGTGGAATTTTTTTTAAAAATATCAGGATTTTACATTCCCCCCACCCAAATTAGTAAATTTATTCCTAAAAATTTGAGCTTAGGCTCAGAAACAAGGGGTTTAACTTTTCAAAATACATTTTTTGAAATTCTACATCGTAAAATGGGTTAATAAAACATCACGTATAAAATATGGAAATTTGATTTTGAATGTTGTATTGAATAATAGATTAATATGTTTACAAATAAGAAAAAAATTAGCGGAATATGAAAACATGGAAAATAAAGATAAAAATAACACCTAATGACTAATAGAGTGTGATACATAACATGGTCATGAGAAACATAACCATCAAAAAATCATAAATTAGTGATGGGTTAAAAGTCCATTTATTTCCTTATATGAAAAGTAAATGGATAATGTTTTTGTCTCAACAGAATTTTCCACGATTTGAAAAATCCCATTACCATATATACTAATAAGGTAAGGAAGTTTACTTACATGATATTTAGTGTTTCATCCTTCAATAAATTTTCACTATAATATCATCTTTTTCTCCAAATGCTGAGTTTTGAAGATAAATTTTTCATGCCTCAAGAACTACATTAAAATTAAAATCGATCCCAAAAGACACAAAGGATAATAAGATATTCTTCCTATAATTAGACATTAAGTAAAATAAAAATGGATAGAAAAAGACAATATAATCACCAAAAAAATAAACCTTCATATGAAGAATAAAATATTAATCTCCAAAATCCAATTGCAATACCCAATTTTTAAACACAATCATTCCAAAAACAACTCTCCTTAAAATTTACAAAAATATTCTAGACCAGGATTGAAAAATAAATATCATAATGCTTTGAACACATCCATAACTCGTAATATCACATACCAAATTTATATTCCTATAATATAATCTCCTAGATATTCTAATAAATTCAATAAACTATTTATATTTCCATAAAATCCTACAAAAATCATATATAATTCAAAAACAAAATTCAAAATTTTTTCCCTAAATAAAATACCCAAATATTTTTTTTAATTAATCATGTAACGTTCACAAAGAAAATAACATTTATATGTCAAATCATTTATATAAAAAAATAATATTAACCAAGACATCATGTAGGTCTGTAGTAGGCGATGCACCCTTGACTCCCATCAGTTGTGGGTTCAAACCCCACTGCCTTACCGGATGAGATGGGTAATCACCCGGCCTGTGTGATTTCCTTTTTCTAAAATTATAAAATTCCTATAAAATTTAAAAAACTATAACCATTATTATGAAAGATTAAATAAACTCTAAAGTTTATTAATATCTTAAAAATTATTTCCTTAAAAATTAAAAATCATTCTTCCACAATGAATATTATTACATGTTACACATAACTGTTATATACACCTCAAGATTTTACCAAAAACTAAATAAATTTATTCCAAAGTATTCCTCTAAAATTAAATAGTATTCCTAAAAAATTAAATATAAAAAGAGTATTTATTATTTTAAATATATTATCGTCCATAAAACATCAATATATCATATCTCCTGAATCTCTATCTATAGACACCTTAACCAGTCAACATTTTTCATAATACATTAACCACTCTTTTCCATCGTACTTCTTAATACATACTTCTTATAAAATAAATATGATATATGTATTAACATTGAAAAATATCAAAAAAATAAGGAAATATATAGTATATATTATTAATATATCATATTTAGTTCCCTCATCTTCCATAACAATGGAATATGCATTTTTAAACATTCATCTATATGGTCTTTCTGATCTTGTTCTTCAGATTTCCCCCTAGGACATCAATTTTAATAATTACAAAAATCCCAAAATTTAATAAATTTAATTGATGAATTTGGAAGAATATTATTCCTCTTCATGTAGTTAAAAAATGATTCATTTTTCCTTGGTAGATTATTTCTTTATTCCTTCCTTTACCACATACAAAACATCTTCCCTTTATTTTATGAAATTTTCATGGCTGATTATTTACCAAATTCATGAAATTTATGTCATTGAATATTTTTACCTTTATGACCATTATCACCTAATATCTCAGAGGTCTTCATTTATTTCATATATAATGAGTTGGAAATGCTGCCATGGATTAGGTTATTAATCAGATATTGTGATATCTGTTTACTAATAACCACAACAATTTTCACTCTAGCCCTTATTTGGTCAAGTTTCTTATTCTAAAAATGAACAAATTTTTCTACACATGAATTATTACTATAGTTCCTAGTAGATCCATAAATTTACTAAAAATAAAACATTTCTTTTGATCATAATAATAAAATCACAAGATAAGTATCTTATAAGGAGGATAAACACTAATATATCCTTAACCATGTTATATTCAACTCTTATATTTATAAATATGACCATATTTCTCCCTAACCTACTATCTTATGTCATTAGATATGACTTTTGACTTATGTTCATATAACATTATAACCTATAACGTTATATAAACTATTAACTGATACTAAATGTAAGAACCTGGTATAAAACCTTAATTAATCTAGTTTATTTAAAATATATATCAATATATTTCATTCCCAAAGTTATCTATGGTTTATAGTTTTAGATAATTTGGTCATTACTAAGACATAATATTCTCATACATTACCTATTAACACTTCTACTCTCTGTCCATTTTTTCAAAACAAATGAAATCTTTTAAAATGGAAAAGGTTTTCATTTAATGACATATATTCACAATTTTCATCATGAATTAATCATTTTCATTTGTCACCATTAAACCAATTATAAAAACCTATATAAACATAGTATTAACATTAAAATATTAGTAAAGAAAATTAAAATAAATAAATAAATCATTAGTCCATGAATACTTGTAAAACATTTCATTTTTCAACAAAACATTTATCTAAAAATAAAAATTTTATTACCCAAGAAATAACCTTGTATTTGCAATTAATTTTGTAAAAAATTTCATATTAAATAATTAAGGAAAAATATAATTTATATGGTTTATTTAAAATCATTAAACCTTATATTAATTTTTTTATAGAGTTATCTTTTTAAAAATTAAAAAGTATCATATACATTACTTTACCTAGTG
Organism: Viscum album; assembly: GCA_963277665.1. Lineage (NCBI taxonomy): Eukaryota > Viridiplantae > Streptophyta > Magnoliopsida > Santalales > Viscaceae > Viscum > Viscum album. Next base: position 168,317,483 of record OY728142.1, on the reverse strand, counting down.
TAATGATAATATTTCCATAGAAACATATTAAGTATATATAAATTATATAGGTAACTCAAGAAATAATTTTCATATCATTCGTCCTTCACATTGAAACCCATAATAGTTATACTTTGAATAACCATAGTATTATATTCCCAAAATCTCTTAGAATAATCCTAATCAGTTAACATTATCCCATATTAAAAATTACCATCAAGGTATATTCTCATAATATCATTTGAAAAACCAAATCGATTAACTCTATTTGTTTACCCAATGAATTGGAGATATATAACAGGATATATCCCCCTTATTTATAAAAAAACCACCCATAACCATAAACATTTCCAAAGAACTATGACACAATAAATATAATATTTCATCATAAGAAAGTTCTTTTCACCCATAAAAATCATTTTTACATATTGATATATCCAATATATATTAAAACCATTTTTGAAAATAACTAGAACATAATAAAATAGAGATATCTTAAGAGAAATCATTTAAGATTGGAGAGGAATCCAAATATCCAATAACGGTTATGGCGGTGGGAAATTTCATTATCAATGTATACATCAAAAAAACATTTATGTTTTATTTTTTTAAATAACATTAAAACATTCCATAAAAGATTAATTTTTAAATACATTGAAAAAAATTTAAAAGAAACATAATTTTTCCTGTATAATTCAATTTTATCCATATCAATACATCCATAGACAATTTAAATATATATATATATATATATATATATTGAAGAAAAAATATATTTTTAAGGTAAATTTTAAAAGACTCTTTTTAAAAAGAATCTCCCTTACCTTGAGTCTGACTCATCACGTACGCCATTTTTCATAATGAATAATAAACATAGTTCATTTATTTAATTTATAAAAAAATCAATGTTATTATTCTTTTTTATTTTATCTATTACCATTCTATATTTAATTATTTAATTAGAACCATGATTAATGTTTTGATGATATTCGTTTCATAAGTTCAAAATGGATTTGGTATGTCAACAATGGTCAAATAGTTTAGTATTATATCATCTATATAATAATAATCATGAAATAAATATCTTTTTCAAAAATCGATTATACATTTACAAAATATTATTAAATAGGGTAAATAAAAATGAATTATGTTACAATTATGGAGGCGGTAGGTCGTACGTGTGCATAAGTAACATTTCAAATTTTCAATGATCATTATTGAAAGAAGGTAAATACCATTTTATCATTGTAAACTTATAATAATATCATAAATTTGATATTAAATATTTAAATATACATATATTTATCATAATGTGATGCGGTGATGAAAAACGAATCTTGTCACTTTGTGGAGGTGGTAGTCCACATGTACGCATGAATGACATTGTCATTTTTTAGTGAATTGAAAGGTAAGAATGTAAAATTTATATTACATTATAATAATTATATATTTTTAATGTTTCTAATATATAAATATTATTTCCATAATTATGATTTTGTCATGAGAGATGTTAAAGGAAAATGAATTACATCAGGTCATGAGGCAGTAGTCTTCCACACACATGAACAATGGTTTTATTTCCCATTTGATGGAAGAGGATATGAATATATGTTATAAAAATAACATAACATAATATTATAATATTTAATATACTAGTTTAATTATTTTATCATCGTTGAATAATATTTTAATGGGGTGGACGAATAAATCTAATTAAAATATGCGGTTAAAACAACACATTTTCTTTGGAAAATCACTATTTTAAATGCTTTAAGACCTAAAAGATCATTATTAGACCCAAGAAAAGGCTTATATAACATGGGAATGGATTTTAGAAAGGTATTTGGGTAGATTTATTCTAAAAAAATAGGTTATGAAATTTTAAGTAAAGGGAATAATATATTCTCAATTATAATAGTGGAGGAGAACTCTTGGAATTTCTCAAAATATCAAATTAATTTAAATTAATTTTCAATTAAAAATGGCTCCAAACTCGTATATTTTGAATATGTGATTATTATGGACCTAAATGATCTTATAAATTAAATATATATATATATATATATTTAATTTTCTTTTACACTTATATTTTGGTTTCAACCATTTTGACAATTATCGTAATATTAAAATTGTATACATTTAAGTGATAATAATGTATCCATAAAATTAAAATACCATAAATGGATCATGGATTTTTTTCATTAAACATACACCATTACTTTTTAAAATATAATATCTTTATGAATTTTATATAATTTAATTAAATATTAATTTATTGAAATATGAATAATATCAATTATTTCGGAAAGGTTTAGGTAAAGACCCTACCAAGCCCTAAAAATTTATTAATTAAAATAATATAAAGAAGATACCAAAGACAAGAATGTGGCACAAAGATAAACTCAAAACTATGAAAGTGTCAAAACAGATTAACCCAATGTAAAAACAAGGCTTGAAGACCTATAAATGAATCTTAGTGGCCCAAAACCCCCACATTATGAAGGCCAACTAACCCAGCCACCCTCACCAGAATAAGTGTAAATTACATTAAAAAAACCATCCCTATGTCCCAAAAGTAGAAGACAAGATTAGATCCCACCCATGAAATATTGACAGGAATAAAAAAGGGGTCATACATCATATCACCACTATGTTTCCAATGCATATACTATGTTTAAAAAAATATCTTCATACCAAGGCTCCTCGAGATTTAAAAATATCTCCAGAGATTTCCGTAGATCCCCTCCTCTTCAACCTAATGATCGTCATCCAAACACCCGGCACACTAGATCACCACTTTCAGTACTGCATCATCCCATCTTAATCTCACCAATACCTCCATCCCCACAACAGTTGGCCATGTTTCATTGGATTCAACAGGATTTTAAACTACACCCCAATAGATGTGTTTCCACCAGGATGCACCAGACCCCTGCTCACTATGATCATCGACATATTTTCATCCCTCATCGATTCTTTGCCACATCCCAAAGAGAAAATCTCACCTATAATCCCTAACATCATCACCACTCTTTTCCACATGACTCTAATGAAAACATCTCATTTTCGTCGCATCACTGACAATAATAATATCAATTTTTGGACAATTCATTTACTATGATGATTTATTTACATCAAGAAAACAAAGAAATTCAAAAATATTATCTATTAGAAAATATATAAAATTATACAGTTATCTATAAAATTTCTGGGTAACCTTAATTATTTCAAATTTTACAACTTTTGATAGTTTTAATATCATTTATTTAATTTTTTCAATAATTTAATAATTACTTTATTAGTATTGTGTAAGAATTTAAAGTAATTATTTCTTCACTAAAAATTAAAAATTAATTACCATGATGAAGCTAAATAATTTAGATCTCAAAATAATATTTATAACTATACATATTCTTAGTTTATCATTATGTTAAAATTTTTATATCTATTAAAAAAATGTAGAATTTTTTACTTTTCTTTAAATAAAATATTATAAAGTTTATAATCTCGAACAAAAGGGAAAAAAGACCACATAACCAAATATTGGATGATTATGGATAAAATGGAATCGTATGATACAATTAAAGTAATTTTTTGGGTCAGTTTATAATTTTTGTTATTTTTTAACTATAATTTCTCAATTTACCCTTTACCATTGTAAAAAAAATTACAAAGGTAACTATTCCCAATGAAAAAAATAAAGGCTTCATTTTTACCAAATTTGGACCCCTTGATTCCTAATATTCAATCTATTTTTCAAAATTCCAAACATGATATCTGCATAATTTAATTTAAAATTAAACCATCGAAACACAATGAAAACGGTTTCTGAGAAAAATGGACTTTTAAAATATAAAATGTCTTTACAATAAATTCAAGTATAAAAATTATTTTAAAAAAAATAATTGAAAAATTTTGAATCAAAGAGTAAAATTTAATTTTTAAAACATATCAAAAATAGATTTACATTTTCCAAATATCCCAAAAAATACAATTTTCAATAAAATCAGTATGTTTCACTATTCATTGAAATAAAAGAAATTTTTCAGATAAAAACTCAAAACATCACCATAGGCTAAAAATGAAATATTGATTTCAAAAATTGAATTTACTTTATCAAATAATCTTTTTTAATGTTCATGAAATTAATTATATTATTCTCTCAAAAAATTCAATAAAAACCATTTTTGAAGAAAATATAACTTAGAAAAATAAAACTGTTATACTAAAATATAAATACTTATTTCATAAAAATTAATCAATAAATTTTTAATTATTAGAAACATTATATATATTTGAAAATTTAGTTAATAATATTCATACTTTCTAATTTAACAGTTGTTTTATAATGGCCAAATTTATATAATAATATTTCAAGGTTCACTTAGGATCAGTGTTACATGTTTTACACAATATTGAAAAAATATTAGGATATTACAATAGTAGTTCATGTCACACATGTGATCTTACCCCTATTGTTTGTTTTCACCATTTCTAGAGGGTGTTCCCACAATGAGGCTAGTGTTGGCCATTCATGTGGCGTTTTCATTTCTAGGACACAAGGTTGGATGGTAATATGTTTTTGTATGAGTGTCATTAGTTCCATCTTATATTGTGACCTAGGGTGTAGCCCATGAAACTTTACAATTTATTGGAAATTATACATGGTGTAAATTTCATTTTAATATTTTTATCCCTTTGTGTTTATAATTATTTTAGAACCATATTCCTCAATTAATTTTTAATATTTCCTTGATATATTGGTGCATGTTATGTTTTTATTTTATTCATTAATGTTTGTGTTTCTAACCAAAATGAGTTTCATTAAATTGGGATATAGAACGAATTTTTCAATTAAAATTTTTTACTTTCAATTATAGATGGGATTTTATAAAAATGTTTTGAAATGAGTATTATATGGATTTATTTCATTTTAAATTTTTTTAAAGGTCCTCATTTTAGGTTTTCAAAATGTTTTACTACAAAGTGAAAACCATGTCTGATTTTTTATAAATAAGTAGTGATTTATTATTTTAGTTACAACAATATATTTAGTTTTATTTATTCCATTAAAATTGGAAAACCCTATTTTATATTATATTTCAAACTAACATTCATGACCTTTTTATGAATTTAATTTCATAGACTCTATTGTGAGAACCTGCTGGGTCTATTAGCTCACACACTTTATAAACATTCATGTGTGTGTTTGTATAGATCTTATATATTATATAAGTTCTAAATTCTATTTTATAGTTGTTATGTCTTATTTAGGTCATTTATGGGAAATTTAAGATGTGGTGAATAACTATGGGTAGCACGGAGGTGTACTTACAGTATGGTTAGGGGTTTTCATTCATTATGGAATGTGTTTTATTATCCAAAATGAAATTTATTTTATTTTGGTCAATCAATTTTTTACACCATGTTCTGTATTTATTTATGGACAATGTTTTATGTTGTTATTAATGAGTTTAAGAAAATATATCTGTAATGACTCAATTGTTTATGTTCTTGATTTGGTTATTATTTTCTACTTCAGCATAGACATCCCATATATGGATGCTTCATGCCAAATGTTTGGTAAAATTATCCACTTTTTTATAAGTCTAACTTGAGATATAACTATTTCCAATAGTGTGTTCTTTGATTACCTGACACTATATTGTAGCCTCTTGGTATATGGAATGCCCATAAATCTTAGTAGCAGGATAACCGAGTTGAAATGGTAGGTTAGCATGGGCTAGTTTGTTACAAATAGTATCAGACCATAGGTTTTTAAAAGGAATACGATCTTGAAAATATCTCTATATATTTTAGGATTTTATTAATTTAGATATTTATATGTTTTTAAAGTACCCAAGAAAAACAAACAAAAATAATATATTAATTTCATCATTCAAAAAATTCATTACATAAATAATTTCACAACCTGATGACCAAAAGGTTATCTATCTTGGAGACTATAAATATAAAAACAATTATTTTATATATTTTGATCATTTATCCATAAACTAAACACCCTCTTATACATCACATAGGACATAATCATCTTCAAATCCTAGGGAAGGGAAAAAATTAAAATGGATGATATCAAACACTCAGTAAGGTATAACATATCAAATGACATAGTGGTTAAATCAAAATAATGATGGAAGGCATGAATAATAAAAAAATATCTAATTGAAATGAACAAAAGTCAATAATTATTAACCATAAGAATAAATTATGGGGATATCATCTCAAATGATAAAACGTTTCTCATAGAATGAAGAAGTAAAACATGATCCATATAACATAAGTCATGGTGAAAAGTGAAGAATGTGGAACAATCATAAACATAGGATTTATTTTCATTGTGAAAATGGTTTCTTACTAACCTTTTCACATGTAAAATTATGATTATAGCTAAATTTTATCGCACTCACTCTTTGGATCCTATCAACATTCTTACACGTTCACATGTAAAATTATGAGTAATGATAAATCATATCACACTCGCCCTTTTTTATCTTAGTTACTTGTTAACCAATTCATAACTAAAATTTGGATTGGAGAAAAACACAACGACACTAACCTTTTGAGAACCTATATACACATAAAATTGTTCTAAAAAACATTTATATATCATGTTAAAAAATCCTTTACCCAATTCATTGGTTATATATATATATATCCCACATCACTAATAATATATAAATTTGTGTTCCACTTGAAAAACTCATTACATCATAAAATAACCCATGAAATTTAAATGGATTACGTATAAAATTACAAATAGACTCACATAAATAAAACATTAATAATTAAAACAATAATTATAGAATGAAATACCTAGAGAAATTATAATATCCTAAACCTAAGACAAGGTACATTCCATATTAAATTTTAGGTTTTTGGAATGTCTTGGGTGAGTGGGATAGCTCTCTAGGGTGTTTCTGGGGTTCAGGTCTTAGAAAAGAAGGAAAATGGGAAAATATATATGGAGATCATTTTTGGTTCATGATTAGTAGAAATTATCCACAATAACCATATGACATGTTGATGGGGGGTGCACGTCTTAGGAAACAATATTGAGTGTCCACAAAAACCATGTGATTAGAGCTCCTCATTGGTCACTGGCAAGCTTAAGACCACCACATAGTTTATAAAAATGTGTGGGTGGAAAACCAAACCATGGCCTTAGTTTCCTCTTAGACATAGGAAACCACACTATTTGGAAAACAATGCATCCAAACTTTATTCCAATTAGAAAAGCTATTTTTACATTTTCTTTATCCGGATCCTATTTCATGCTTCTAGGATTTTTCACAGCATTCGACCCCCTATAGGTACGGTGATGAACTAGAAGACTCCTCCTCTTACATGGCTATTTCTTCTTTAATTTTTGGTCATTTAGAGTGTTGTTTGTTGTCAATAGAAGTTTTAGGTAATTATTGAACTCAATTTCCTTCCATTTTCTAGAAGAGGCCTCTTTCATTTTGTTACTTGCTTCCAAATCAATAAAACCTCACTTTTCCATAATATTATAAGTTATGATCTTAAGGGGTTTTAAGTTATAATAAAGGGGTAATATTAAATGAGTGGATTCCAACAAACATGAGGTAGGTGGTCTTAAGGATTTTTTCCATAGTCTTGATATGTTATATGTTTATGTAGTTATGATAATTTTCTAACTTGATAAATTTCAATGTATTTGGTTAAGGAGATTAATTTTGGCCATACATTGAGGTGATAGACCCTTTTTGGACCCCATTAGGTTTTACACAAATATGAGACCAAACCCAGGGCTATCCATGGGGTATAAAAAACCCTTATAGGGTTGGGGGAATGAAAAGGTGAATGTTGAGTTAAGGAAATTTATTATAGTGAATGGGTAGGGGGTTGGTACTCAGATAGTGTGCATGGTTAAAGGGATAATTGATATGATTATAAGTTATAATTTTTAATGTCCAATGAGGCTTTTAAAAAGTATTGAATGGTGTGTTGTGGGGATTTTATCCAACTATGTTTTTTGTTGGAGGAAAATGATGATTTTAATGTGTGTAATGATTTAAAAATATGTGTTAGTCACATTTTATTTTAAAATAGATTTTCCTAATAGATTTCAAATTAATATTTGAAATGAGGGTATTTTCCCCTTTTTGTGGAAATGAATTAGTGATTATTTTGATTGGGAAGGGAAATAAAGTCCTTATAGAGTAGGGTTTTTTCAGGAGAATGACTCGTGTTTTAAAGGGTGGATTCAAGGGTATTTTAAATGATTCCTTGTTTTGGATTCTTATTCCATGTTTTAATTTTAAAGTATGAAAGGACCTTTCTATGTGAAATGATTAAGTTGGTAAATGTGATAAAATGTTTGTGAATCATGTATATGGGCATATGTGGTATGCGTGGGGTTTTAGACTAGGGTTATAATACCATGGGTCGGGATAGGCCAATGTTATGGGCCCCACCGTTATATTGATCATGTTATGATGTCAAAAATAGGATCTATGCTCTTACTATAAGAATTGAGGTTCTTTATTTGGGTTGGGCTAGACTAATAATCTATGTACGATCGATGTATATTTTTGGTAAGTATGTCGGATTGTGGCTCTATGAAACTAACATATAGACATGGATTGAATTTCAAACTAACGAATTGAGGTAAGTAGATAAATTTATTAATTAGTAAATGCCCCATTGTGACAAAAAATTATGTAACCCCTTATGTTATATCTTAGGATCCCATCATGATCGGAGATAGTTTTTGTGGTTGGTTGAAACTTGGAAATTAAAGGAAAAAAGGTTGATTAATTATTGTTTAAATGTGAAACATGTTTCTTTTATTTCCCTATATTTTTACTTCTCCATGACTATTTTCATAAATCATTATAACGATTGGTTATTACTTTTGAAACAATTGGGGTGGACTAATGATTTTTAATCACACCCTACTCGGGCTTCAATGGTACATGGGTACTAGAAATGATGCTACTTGTTTTATGGTATAGGTTCAAAACATAAACGTGGTACTTGGTAATGCATGGGGAAACGATTTGGATCATGGGATTTCCTGACCTTGTTGGGACTTGGGATTGTGTTTAGGATCATTTAGAGTTTTGGAATTTGAGTATTTTTTTGGTATGAATATCTGACATGTAGTGTATAAATATCATAGATACTATATTTTTTACTTGTTTTATTACTGTATTTTTTATCTGGTTGTGTTGTTTTATCATTTCATTTGGTTGATATTATTTATGATTTGTTTTTACGTAGATAAATAGTTATAGTCTCATCATTGTAATTTTTTATACCTACCCTACTAGTCAGTAGCCTCTGGAATATGTGGAGGCATGTCAGAGGTCATGTGGCGAACTGGCTGGAGGCACCGGTTATAGTGGCTTCCAGTCTTGGTTTTTTCAAAGTGGTATCAAATAGTATGTATTTGGATTTATTATTTGGGGATCATAGATATGATAGTATGATCATTTTAGTGATTGGTAATGATCTCATGAAAAGGTTCCTATAACCTTATGTATGATGGAAAACCCAAGTTTCTAGGGGTGGGAATTTATGATTTATTTTGTGGTTTTAGGGTGGGATTATACTTCCACCTAGAGTAGAGAATGTGGATATGATTTTATAGATTTATGAGGTTTTATCTATTTTCATGTTATGAAGAGAGAGGGTTTGGGCATTCCTCTATCATGAAAGGCATATAATATTGATTAGTAATCTGTATATTTCAAATGAATTATTTGTTAAATTTAAATAAAATATTATATTTTTGTAAAATGTAGTCATATAATGTTTTTTAATGAAAATTCTTTGAAATATAAATTTGAGAAATATAAGAGATTTTTGAAATGTTGGATTAATAAATTTGTTTTTGTAAAGTGTAAAACCTTTGGTTTTAAAAAATGGAAGGTTTTGAAATGTGAATCCAAGAGTTTTAAAATGATAATGTTAAATTAAGAAGGTAAATTGTAAAATTAGGGTACCTTTAGGGATGCTAGTGTGTCTTTCCCAAGTGTTGAGATCATACCCTATGTATGGGTCTTTTGAGTAGTGAAAGTGCCCAAGTTTGAGACCTAGGTTATATGTCATGAGAAATTTTGGGTCTTTATGTGTGGTTAGAGGGTAGTTCCTTTTTGTACATTCAGTGTGGTTTTTTCCTTTGTGTTATGAGATGTTTAATGGTAATGTGGGTGTGGTAAACCTTATGTTTTGTGATTTTGAGAGGTCTATTATGCACCCTACAGTGGGTTTATGGATCGTAGTGTCAATGTATATGTGTGACTATACTTGGTGTGAAACCAATAATAAATGGTTTATTGGGTGTGTTAGACAGAGTGTGTTTTGGAATGGGGTCTAGAGTGTTGCATGTGAGCAGTGAGTTGTTTGAGTTTTGACACATGTGGCTTTGAAGAAGAGCAAGAGGAATTCTCTAAACTGGATTCCATTTTAGGGATTTGATTTCATTTTATCACTCAGGATTACATGTGATAGAGTTTGGTCAGGAATTCTCTAACATGTTTGGACTGTTCTCTTGTTCAGGTTTGGCATAACCGGCTATGTGGGAATGTTAATGGTTTTGGAGATTAATATTTGGTTGTGGTTATTCACTGGTGGTTTTGAGTAATTGAGGGTATCCACAAGGGAGGTCAGCCTAGTGTAGTGGGTTCTTTGGATTGTTAAGCAAAGGTGGGTGATTCAGGGGTGTAATCTATGCATGGTGGGTGCCAACAAACATTGGTTAAGTGCATAGTTATTCTTCAGTTTTCTTTTCATGAAGAACCTGAGTGATTTTAGTTTATTATAATGTTAGTTTCAAACTATTTAGGTTCATTTGGTGGTTGGAACCATTTTTTATAGTGTGTAGTTATGGAATGGTGTTGAATATTGACATACAAGACAAGGATGACCACAGAGTGGATGGATACATTTGATATGTAGGTGAATCCTAGGAAGAAATTTGCTCATGTGGTTTCGGTTATTTGTACAATTGGTTGGTTTGATGGATGTGAATGTTGATAATTCCTTGAGTCCGATGAGCCTAATAAACCTGGAGGTATGGTTAGTTGCGTAAGCAGGTGTTGGGACTAGATTTGGTAATGTATAACTTGTGTTATCTGGAGTTTATTTCAGTGCTTAGTCATAGGAAAGTGGAGACCTCAAGTGATTTGATGAATTCTAGATGTCGGAATATACTGGGAAGGCTAGATACCATTTGGGATGGTTGAACAGGTTTCTTGGGATAAGCACCTATAATTTTCATTAAAATAAATTTGGGAAGTGTGGTTTAGCGAGGAACTGTTTAGTTTTTTATTAGTGTGATGGATTATTCATTTTCTATTTTGAATCACTAGGTTTGTACTGTATGAACTCAAGTGTAGTAATAAAAGTAGTTCCAAAGGGAATTTTGGGTCAGTACTGCTTGGAATATGGTTTTGAATCAGTGGAAAATGTTGTCAGCAAATATCACTAGAGATGTGGTGGTTGAGTTTAGATGGGGTGATTATTGGCAGGGAAGCCCAAGAATTTTGGTAGGTTATGTTGTCCCTATAGTATAAGTTACATTGATAATAGATTACTTTTGATTGTATTCATCAATGAATTCGTAACATACTTCAAGTTAGTGAACATCATTACCAATAACTTGACATTGCCCTAGGTATGCTGAGAGAGATTTGACATTATTACTAGATACCAAGATGTGTTTTGGTTGGATATGGGGCATCTTTGAGGTAACAATTATTGAGTGGTGTGTGAAGATTTTTATGGTGGAAAATACATCGTTGACTGGTTATGGGTGAGGTCCACATGATTGACTTGATTTCGATGAATGTCATGAGTGATGTTCTCGGAATCCACGAATAGGTAGTATATGATGAAATGTTTTTCTAGTGGAAGCTAGACTGCCACGTCCATGTTTTGGGTTTTATCTTATGATCCAAACATGGGTCGTGGTTGTTTTAATTTCTTAAGAAAATTTATATAAAAGACAATCCTAAGGTGGGCAGTGAGATGTCAATCATGGGGGTGTGGAGAAGACTATTTTAGTGGATGTGGTGGCATATGGGTGCCAATGAAGAACCTCAAAGGTACACGTTTGGGTTTCTTGGGAAGGACATGTAGGCCTTGGATGTGGTGGTTGATCGAGATGAGTGTTGGAACTGAGCTTGAGTTAGTTCTCTTGAAATCTAGGATGTTTGTATTATGCAAATGTCAGTGAGTGTTGTACATCACAATTATTGTTTGGGAAGCATCAGATGAACTGATAGTAAATTTTTACTACAATTTAGGTATATCTGCTATTATGTACATTATATGATATTGATATGACTTATGTGAGAAGGAATCAGGAATTAGTGAAGTGGTAACATGATAACTATGGTTGTTTGTCATTTAAGGATGATTAAATACATAATGGTTAGAAAAAACCTGGAAAATGGTACAAAAGTGGCGTGTTATAAACCTATTTCAGTGGATGTTTTGAAATAATAAGTGTATTTTGGGAATGTAAATGGGTTTTTAGGAAGAACCATGTTTTCCTTAGTTGATGCATAGATGGTATAGGGGTGTCCAATCAATTAGTTTTCGATGGAATAGCTAGATTCCAATGTTGGATGGTGTTCTTCTGGATGTTTGGCCTCAATTATTTGGGAAAAAACATCAGGTAGGTTATAGATGTTTGATTTTGGGTTTGTTTGGTCTTTTCAAGGATGGATGTTCCCAACACATGAAGATTATGGTGCTGATATAAAACATATGTTAGTGTGCACCATAGTGCGCAAGTGTTTTATTGATTGTGTGACCAGTGTTTTAGGATGGACAGACATGGGTATAATCCATAATGGTGTTTCAATTTTAGTGATGATCATGGGATTGGGTTTTGACCGGTTGAGTACCTTGAGATAAAGCTTAAGTTTAGGTTGTGATTCAGATGTTTAGATGTGGAATGTGATTGTGGGCATTGAGTTGTAGACTAACATAGGTCGAGGGATTTTGGTTGAAAACTAAGTGTTCCTTCAGGTGACGCCAAGCCTAGATCACCATTTAAACTTTAGAAAATAGGCTACGTTTGCTTCAAATGATTTATTCCATGAGTTATGAAAAAATCCTGTCAGTAGAGTACCGATTTTATTTTCCTAAGAGGTGTGATTCTATATTTAAAATTTCCTTATTGCATGATTTAGATTGTGTTTCCTTGTATTCCTTATGGGGTTCTTATGGTTGATTTTAGGTTTTATATTGATGCATCCTTTCATGAGCATCGGGTTCATGATTATGGATCAAAGCTACAAAAAGCATTGGGGTAGGATAGTTTCATTGCTCTGAGTGTCGAGAAAAATGGATTTGTTCATGAAGAAACATTAGAGATAGTGGTTTACAGGTGGGACACGTGGCCTGACCTTTTGTCTTGGAGGCTTGGGGGTGGTTTTGAATGTATCTTGGGGATGGTTCATTATTTGTTGAGGAGATTTTATGATCCCAACCCTAAGATAAGTTAAGTCCCGAATCAATTTTTTGAATTATGGAATATCCTTGTTCAGTAGTACAATTCTCAAGGGTTTTCTAGGTGTTTGAGAGATCTGAAAGGGGGAAATGGCCCGATCTGTACTGAGAGAACTATTTTCTCATAGTTAGTTGTAACCATTTTCTATAATCACATGACCAACTGAAGGGGGTGTATGGTAGAGTAAATCATGCTAGTTTTCCCATGAAACTTTGTGGATTGAGCTCCCCCTTAGATAATGGTTGGTTCACATCCACCACACAGTTTTTCAAACCATGTGGGTGGTAAGGAAAATGGTGTGGCTCTATTTCTTCTTAGATTGAGTGAACTGTATGATTGGCACATGATTTGGAAAACCCGGCAGTCTAACTATACACCACATAAAAAGTATATTTTTACCATTTTCAATATCAAACCTATTTATTTATTCCCCAATTTTTCACCCCATTAGACCCCCTATATCTAGGGTGACAAAACAGCAACCTCCACTACTATAAAACTATAGTTTAATAGTGATGGTATTTATCATCAGAACAAAAAACGTTGTTAAATGGAATATTTATCAGCACTAAATAACGAACTGTTAAATTTATCTTTTTATAAGTTATTTTTTAGCGTTGTTTAATAGAACTATTATTAGTGATTTATTTTTATTTCTAATAAAGGGTACCCATTATTATCACTTTTTGTTAGTGCTTATAAAGGGTACAATTAATCAACACTTTATTTTTGGTAATGAGAATCTTATAAAGGTCTGAATAAATAAAATGAAATAACTAAATAAATATAAAATACAAATGATTTTATTAAAAAAATTAGAAAATTTATTAATTATATAATTATTGAAAAAATGATAAATTGAATATACATTATTAAATATTAAACATTTTTTAATTAAATGATTATGATAATTAATGTCAATATATTGTTTATATGATATATATATATAATGTATATAAATATGATATGTATATGACAAAATATTTATGAACATTACATTAAATAGTAGTGAATTTAGTGAATAATGTTTTATAAATTAAAATTAAAATGAATAAAAAATATTGACTAATTACATAGTGTAATGGATATATAATTGAGTGTGTTGTTTGATTTTTCAATTTAACATAGACCAACAGTGTGTTATATTAATTACACAAATATGGGATTAATTCATTTTTATATAAAATGCAGACAAACAAAACATATTCATTTTTTCAATATTTTTAGAGTGTACTTATTTTTAATTTATTCAATTTCACTTATTTTTAATATATCAACATGCATGCACTTAATATTAGATAAAAATATTATTTTTTAAAATATATATCCATAATTATAAATAAATAATTAAAAAATTATAATAAATATATTTATAAAAAGAAAATATTTACTATATTTATATTTTTATATTTTTATAAAGTATATATGTAAATATTTAAAATTTGTTATTTATAATTATAATTATAATTCCTTTATCAATGATTATGTAATAATCTTGATAATGGTTGGTCTTTATCATTGCTAAAACATTAGCACTGATAAATATGGATTTTATTAGTGATTTTTACTGTCGATAAAGACCTACCTTTATCAGCGCTAAAAAGGCACTGATCAATATTCCTTTTATCAATTCATAATACTTAATTTCTAATAATAGGACTCTTTATAATTGCATATTTGTATGAATTGATAAAAGTTTCATGATATTTTTTTAATAACCTAACCATTTGTGAATCCATCATGATATCAAAAACATTCTACAGAATCCACCCACTATCGGTGTCACGACCTGTCCCCCAGGGCCCGTGCAGTGACTACCCCAAGCCCTCCTTCTATACGCCAGGGTCTGGCAACTAGAAACAAAGGCGTAAATCCCTAAATAGGGAAGGCATTGCCTTTACAACATGAAAACACACACAACATGGTATGATCTGGAAACAAATCACTAACTAAAAATGTATACAAAAGGATTGTGGAAAAGTAAAAGCAGGGCCAATAATACTAGCCCAACTGTAAAGTACAAGGAAATTGAAAGTAAAAGTACTGGAAAAAAGGGAAAATGGATCTTGGATCATCCATCAGGAAAATCCTACCAGAACGGTAGGTACATATAGCCTCCACAACACTCCACATTCGGATGTCTCCTTCGTGTACCGTCACGCCATGTGGTCCACCTCCAGGTACCATCGAGTCCTGTTACACTCATCCTCGGTCAGCATTGTCCATCATCTACATCCAACACAAAGAGGTGTGGGCATAGCCCATGCATGGTTGAGTATTACGATACTCAGTAGGGACCCTGAGACCCTCAAGGACTCACAAAACAAACAAAGATAAACCACAAAGTATGAAATCAACAGATAACTCCACATAGGTATATCCCCATACATATACCTAAGTTATCATGTAATCCATCTAAATCTTGAGGAAAGCACAAAAGTTACTGACTCACCTCAACCAGGATTTTTATTCACATTATTGAAACCACGGCTGCTAGATAACTCCTCCTCTGTTGAGTACAGTGGGAATTTCGCGACACCATGGCACTTCGCTCTAACCATGGACATCTAAGGTACTCCTCCTGTCGAGTACTAGGGGTCTGCGGCATCACCAAGGTGCTCCCCATCATGGGTCTGCCACATCACCAAGGTGCTCCCCCTCGTAACCTGCTGAGGATCTCCTCCTTTCGAGAGCTGTGGTTCAGCCGCAACACCAAGGTGCTCCCCACTGTGGGCCTTCTGTAACACCAAGTCACTTCCCACAGGGCTAGTTGAGTCACTCCAAGTCAAAACAGTCAGCAGTCGTTAGGTCTCATCCAGCTACTTGATCTCCGCACTATGCTCACTCGTCTCTGCAAGGATCTGCACCATGAGCTACTGGTCGAAACTCCAACAATCACGAAGTCCCATGTAGATGTCTCTCAAAGTTCTTCCACATCATAAGGGACTCAACTCAATAGACAGCGCGTCAATCAGATGCTCGGTCTGTGAGTTAAAAGCCTTTTAGTCCTGGGGGCCAGGTTGGATTCTTGCACGATCCAACCTGACTGTATGTCAACTTTCCCCCAAACATTAGTGGGGTATACTCAAAGGGACGTTTGTGCTCAAAACATACCATTTCTGCTGACAGATCATCAAACGGTCATCTGGTGCCAAAGATATGGCCAATGAATGAAAAGAGTAGGTATTGGGCCCGGGTCTGGGTTGACCTTATGAGAACTGTTGGGTCTGGCTCGGCCCAATGGGTGGGCTAGCCTATTAGGATCGGCCCGGCATGCTGGGCCTAGCCCAGCTGGCGGTGTGGATGGTTTAGCCCGGGCCCGGGGCCAGTTCAGCTCGGATCACCGTGAGGGTGCGGAAGGCTGGCTCAGTCCAGATGGCTGAGACTAGTTTGGCCAGCGTCGTGAGGGATGCGCGGGGCACGCAGGCCGGCGCGGTACACCCATGCGCACGAGAGGCGGTCGGGCTGGTCGTGGCCCTGCCATCGGGCTGCTAGGCAGGAGGCTAGGTAGGCCACCCGGCGGGTGGACGGTCAGGGCGCCAGTTGGGCCGAAAGGCAGGAAGACAGGCCAAGAGGTGGCCGGGTAAGGCGCGACCAAGCTGGAGGGCAGCCAGGAAGGGCACCAGGCGGGCTGGTGGGTGGCCAGGTAGGCCGGCAGGGAGCTGGGAGGCGGCCAAGCAGGGCGCGGCCAGGCCAGCAGGAGGTCGGGGAGGACACGACCACGACGACAAGTAGGCCGGTGGGCAGGTGGGGCAGCTGAGTGGCTGGCGCGGCTTGGGTTGGCGGGCGGCACGACAGGCATGGCTTGGAAGTCGGTGGGCTCTGTCTTTTGGCTCGAGGTGGCAGAGTCGGTTCAGTCGGAGCGCCGTGAGGGTGGCACGGTTCGCGGAGGTCATGGGTAGCGCAGCCGTTTCCTTCATCGTCTTGTTGCCTCATCTTCATGTCGAAGATCATCACAAAATAAGAATGGCGAAGGGGCTGGTCCTTGTTGGTTTGGCCCACACCATCTGTGTTTATGGTGGTAGAAAGCTATTCAAAGATTCTTGAGTTTTCAAAGAATTACTCAAGAATAGAAAAGGGGAGAATGATCTAACCAATAACCCCACATCATCCATCAAATAAAACAAAATCAAATAACTCCCCTACCTTTGTTCATCGTTTTTCGACTAAGTCGTGGGGAAGAATATGGTGTTGACTCTGTTCATCATATCCTCTTCCCACATGCAATCCCAAGCTCGCACATTGGTTGTGGATGATGCTCCCCGTCAATAGGATCTGAGGAAGGAAGTCGAAGTCACTCCTCACTAGCATTCTTCATTCATTGTTCTTTTTTCTTCATTGGGAGATTTTGTCTCTTCTCCCAAGTTCCACCAAAAGCAATGCCAGCCAAAATAATTAGATATTATGATATATTATTAATTCATTGGCATAATAATCAAATTGGATGTATTAATTTAATTGGCTCCACCTAATTAATGTGAAGGATTTGGAATAATAAATTATGTGTTGTCTCATGTAATTAAAGGGGAGGTGGTGTCACCATAAATGGTATAGGAGGTCAAGGGGCTCCCCCTTATTAATGAGCGGAGTTGAGATATTTTCCTCTCCTCCCATTAATAGGGGTTAGGTGGTCCCCACCCCTATTATTCAAGTTGGGAGGTTAGGTGCTCTCGGGTGGTCCCCAACACAATAACCCCACATGGGTGGTTGAGGCGTGGTGGTCCCCACCATTATAACCTCTCATGGGAGGTCATGGCCTAGTGGTCCCCACTTCTAACCACTACAAAGAGGTTATTGATCATGTGGGACCCACCTTCAAACACCCACATGGCGGCTCAAAAAAAATAATGTGAATCTCACTTTATTTTATTATTTTCCACGAAAACTCAAAAACTAACTTTTATTCTTGACCAAATTTCGTCGAGATGAAAGTCATCTTAAGTGAATATCGGCTATGTGAGTTCAACGGTGCCCTCAGATTTAAATTTGGTGAACCACTTAAAAAGTTATAAAAACCTGCTCATATGTTTACTGAACGTACCCGAACAAAACTTCAGAAATTGATTTTGGGCACACCAGGCCTCGGAATCATGTGCAGCCAATTTTCGCGGAGTCCTAAAATTACCGTGTATTTAGGAAGAAAAAATTTCCATAGAATTTCTGGGTCTTTAAATTCTCCCCACCTAAGGGATTTACGTCCCTATAAGATACAACTTGAACTAAGTGAATGAGTGGGGGTACTGAGCACACATATGTGCCTCCAACTCTCATGCGCTCTCTTGGAGGTTCCCATGCTGCCAGCGAACACGAACCAATGGTATCAACCATACACATAGGACCCACTCCTGATGATCCTCAATCTCCTCTGGAACCTCCATGAAAGTCACCCCATCGTCGACGTCCTGCTCTCCATGGTCGATGATGTGGGAAGGTTCATGCACGTATCTCCTCGGTTGAGATACATGGGAGACGTCATGCACCCGGTGCAACTAAGTTGGAAGATCCAGGCAGTAAGACACCTCGCATACTCTATTGATGACCTGGAAAGGTTTGATGAATCTCATAGATGACTTGTCACCTCGGCCAAATCTTCATAAACCTCATCGAGGCGAGACCCTTAGAAAGATGTGGTCTCCATCCTCGAATTCTAGAGGTCTCCATATCCTGTCAGCATATGACTTCTGTCTGCACTGTGTTGTCTTCATCTGATCTTGGATGATCTGCACCTTCTTCGTGGTATCCCATACCATCTCTAGTCCCACTAGTGCGGACTCCCCAGGGTCAGTCCAGCACAAAGTTGATCTGCAAGGTCTCCAATATAATGCCTCAATATGTGCCATCCCAATAGTGGTTTGATAGCTATTCTTGTATAAAAATTCCTCCAAATGTAGGTGATACTCCCATCTGTGACCGAAGTTGAGGACACAAGCATGCAGAATGTCCTTGAGGGTCTGAATGGTCCGCTCAGTCTGGCCATCCGTGTGAGGATGGAAGGCGGTGCTCAGACAAAGTTGCATCCCGAAAGCCTCCTGAAACCCCTTCCATAGCTAGGAATTAAACTATGTGTCATGATCATAGACAGTATAATAAGGTACTCTATGTATCCACACAATCTTCTGCACGTAGAGGCATCCCAATCTCTCTACTGAACCCTACTCTCTGATTGGTAGGAAGTGGGCCAACATGGTGAGTCGATCAATGGTCACCCAAATCAAGTCGTGACCCCTATATGTATGTGGATGTCCTATCCCTAAGTCCATGGATATCACATCCAACTTCTACTCTAGAACCTCTAAATTTTGAACCAAGTGTGTTGGTACCTGGTGCTCTACCATCATTTGCTGACAAGTGAGGCACTGAGAGAAAACTCAGCAACTTCATTCTTCATACCAAGCCACCAGTGTTGTTGTCAAAGGTCTTGGTACATCTTCTCCACTCCTGGATGTACAGCTCAAGGGGATGTGTGGAACTCCCTCAACACATCCTCATGAAGTGACATTGGTACCATTTTACATCTTCTAAAGAGGAATACGTGCTCCCCACCTTCAGAATATCCATCAGGTGTCTGCCCTATGCATATCTGAGTACGTCATGTCTCGCAGTCAGCGTCCCCACACTGCGCCTCCCTGACTCGTTGAAGGATTGAGGGTGTGACTATGGGAGACTTAAGGAAAGATGCTTCATCTCTATCCACAAAGGATATCTGCAAAGAGGCTAACTGTTCTATCGCTTTGCCTCACAGTTGTATACCATACCTCTTTCTAGGTGCATATACTACAACGTTTCCCTTCCCAAGAGTATAGACTATCTCTAATTCATTGTCCTAGAGGAACTCAATCCAACATCAATGTCTCAGGTTCAGGTCCTTCTGACAGAAGATATACCTAAGAATCTTGTGATCGAAGTACACGGTACAATGCTTGCTCATCAGGTAGTGTCATCACATCTTCAAGGAGTGGACAACTACTGATAACTCCAGGTCAAGGGTAGCATAGTTCTTCTTGTGTTTTCCAAACTTCTGAGAATCATACGCGTTCACTGATCGCTCCTGCATCAGGACTCTACTGAGTCTAGTTCCTGATGTGTCACAGTAGACTACGTACCCTACGCCTTCATATAGAAGCCTCCATATGGGGGCACTAGTCAGCTTCTTCCTCATCTCTGGAAAGCACTACTAGCATCTCTTCGACCTCATGAGTGGTTTCCCCTTATTCGCCAAGGATGATAGTGGTGCTGCTGCTCTGGATAAGTTTGGAATGAACCTCCGGTAATAACCAGCCAAACCTAGTAAACTTTGTACCTCTGTCACACTCTTGGGTTGATCTTAAGAAAGTAACGCCCTAATCTTCTCTAGATCCACTACAACTCTAGCCTCTGAGATGATGTGTCCCAGGAAGTGAACCTCTCGGATCCAAAACTAGCACTTCGAGAGATTACCATAAATATGGTTCTCTCGAAGTGTGTCCAGTACTACCTGCAAATGGTAGGCATGTTCCTCCTCGGTATTCAATTATATCATAATTTCATTGATGAAGACTATGACAATGTGATTGAGTTAAGGATAGAAAATCCTATTAATGAGTCCCATGAACACTGCTGGAGCATTGGTTATGCCAAAAGGAATAACCAAGAACATTTAGTGGTCGTACTGACATCTGAAAGTCGTCTTCTACACATCCTCCTCTTGAACACTGAGCTGGTGGTAGCCTGATCTGAGGTCTATCTCTTAGAACTACCCAACTCCCTTCAGCTGATCAAATAGGTCGTCAATCCTTAGAAGTGGGTACTTTTTCTTCACAGTTAACAGGTTCAGGCGACGGTAGTCAACAAAAAGCCTCATGCTTCCATCCTCCTTCTTGACGATCAGAATCGGGGTTGCGTAGGGAGAAACACTAGGCCGGATGAATCCCTTCCCTTACAAGTCCTCTAGATATACCCACAGCTTGTGAAGCTTAGCGGGAGCCATCTGATAAACTTGTGTAGATATCGGTGTCGCTCCAAGGTACATGCCAATGTAAAAGTCCACCTCTCTGCGAGGAGGTAGTCCTTAGATATCGTCAGGGAAAACATTCGTATACTGGTTCAACACTATAGGATAAATCAGACTCTCCATATAAACTAATCTGAGGGTAAGTCATTCCAACTCATGAGTTATCAGTTGTACTCTCCTTCAGGCAAGTCCTTCCTGTGCTGCAAAGGCTCCCTCTTCACCGGTGAAGGTGAACCTGGTTCAATCCATGCGGAAACACCACACTTTGAGCCTAATGCAGTCGATCTGATCATGGACTATAGATAACCATTCCATAACCAAGATGATGTCGTAAGTCATCAAAGCCGCTACGAGGAGATCACATACAAAGCTCTCGCCTCCTAGAGTAAGCTCACACTACTGGAACCAGTGAGTAATTGTCGATTCTTCTCTTGTAGGAGTCTCTATACTTAAGGATCAAACCAATGACTCCTTCGAAATCTGTGAGCTCCGGACGAGGGAGGTGTCAATGAAAGAGTGAATGGCACCAATAACTATAAGAACTGCAGCTAAGGTGGAGTAGACACAGATCGCATCTCGAATCATCCCCAGAGTTCCATGATCGTAATCCTCATCTGCCTGGAACTAAGCTCTCACATGTCCACCTGCTCCCTGCAGTCGGGGTGGAAATCCTAGGGGTGGTGGTGGTAACACCTCGAAACGTCTTCCACCGCAAACTACAAGGCCATATCCTCTTCCACCTTCTCCTCCTTCATGCACAACACCTCTATCAAATCTCTATCTCTGTCTGGGACATCCTTCAATCTTCTGGTGATCATTCGTATTGTGGGTTGTACAGTCATGAGCCATGTGACCCTGTCCGCCGCATTTGTAACACTGCCCTATCCTAAAATGTCTGGCTCTGTCTCTAGTTCCCTGCACAACTGATCCCGAGTCATGGTGTCATCCACCTGTAGGTCTGGTCCTCTAGGACCTCTGCGACATCTGTCTACTTCCAGCTGTAGAAGAATTCACTGCATGTTGACTAGTGGTGGTTCTCACTGCTGGAGACCGCTCAACAAGGAAACTCTCCACTAAGAAGGCTCTCTCCAACTCCCTTGCATATGCCAGGATGCTGAGGTAGATCATCGAAGCCCTGATCTCTTTCCTGATCCCCTTCTCGAAGGTCCGGGCCCTTAAGAATGGTTCTTGTACCATATCTGTGGAGTAGCTCAAGAGGTCGGTGAACCTCGCTGAATACTGTTCCACCATCATGCTACCCTACTGTAGGTTATGTATCCCATGTATACACACTACACGTAGGGTGGATGGAGTAAAATCCACCCGAAACATGCTCTCAAAGTCTTCCCAAAGTAGTGTCGCCTTGTCATGAACCTGGAGTATCAGTCTCCACCCTAGGCATGATGCTGCCTGAAGGAGACTCGTGGTAAGGATCACCATAAGGTCGTCTGGTGTCCCTACCAGTCTTAAGACTCTCACCACAGCCTCAAGACAATCCTCAGCTGCCTTCGGGGTTTATCACTACCCTAAACCTGGGCGGCCTCTGGTGCTAAAACTCGTACAATGCACTCAAGCGTCATGAATCATTTGATACTGGGGATGGTTTCATTGGTGGCCCAATGGGTATTGGTACCGCTGTTCCCAATGCTAGAAGAGCGCCATGCACCGATGCCTCATCGCTCAGGTGGATATCTGCATGTAAAACTCTCGAGACTCTAACTGGTCATCCACGGGGAGGAATCTTGAAAAAAAAGACATGACACGGTCAAATACTATACCTAGTGAGCTGACCTGGTTGAGCCGACATAAAGAGAATTTTTGAAAACACACACCCAATCAGTGTTTTCATGCACTGAGTTGGAAATCATTAGTCAGGGTCCTGGTGTATGGATACGTCGTCCACCACACCAACACTGGACTCCCTGAACTGAAAACCACACTCACTACCCCTAACACTATTGCTTCACATAAAAGATCAGAGTACTCAGTTCTTACAGTAGAACTGACTCCTCTGATACCAATTTTTCCTAACCCGTCCCCCGGGGCCCGTGTCGTGACTACCCCAAACTCGCCATCCATAGGCCAGGGGATGGCAACTAGAACCAAAGGAGTAAATCCTTAAACTGGGAAGGCATTGGCTTTATAACTTGAAAACGCACACAACATTGTACGAGTTGGAATTAAAACACTAACTAAAATTTTATACAAAAGGAGTGCTGATAAGTAAAAGGGGGGCCGAAAATACAAGCCCAACTGTAAAGTACAAAAAACCTGAAAGTACAAGTACTGGAAAAAATAGGGAAAACAACTCCATGATCATCCACTGGGAAATCCTACTAGAAGGGTGGGTACAGATAGCCTCCACAACAATCCATGTCCTTCCGTCTTTTCCGTGTAGCTTCACGTCATGTGGTCCACCTCCGGGTACCATCCAGTCCTGGTACACTCAACCTTGGTCAGCGTTGTCCATCATCTGCGTCCAACACAACAAGGTGCGGGCATATCCTGTGTAGTGGTGAGTATAACGATACTCATTAGGGACCCTGAGACCCTCAAGGTCTCACAAAACCAACAAGGATAAACCACAAAGTATGAAATCAACAGATCCCCACTTTTTTATATGCTCATACATATACCTAAGCTATCATGAAATCCATCTCAATCATGAGGAAAACACAAATGTTACTAACTCATCTCAACCAGGATTTTTATTCACATTATTGAAATCAGGGATACAAGAAAACTCCTCCTCTATCAAGTACAGTGGGCATGCCATGACACCAAGGCACTTCCCACTAACCATTGAATACTGAGGTACTCCTCCTACCGTGTACCATGGGACTGGTGTGTCACCAAGGCGTTCCCCACCGTGGGTCTACCATGTCACCAAGGTGCTCCCCCTCATAGCCTGCTGAGGTACTCCTCCTATCGAGTACCATAAGTCTTCCACAACACCAAGATGCTCCCCAATATGGGCCTTCCGCGACACCAAGGTGTTTCCCACTGGGCTAGTCAAATCACTCCGAATCAAAATGGTCAGCAGTCATCAATTCTCAGCCAGCTACTAGGTCTATGCAATATGCTCGCTTGTCTCTGGAAGGATTTGCTCCATGATCTACTGATCGATACTCCAACTGTCATAAATTCCCATGTAGAAGTATATCAAAGGTCTTCCACATCATAGGGGTCTCAATGCAACATACGGCACGTCAATCAGATGCCTGGTCTATGAGTTATTAGCCTTTTAGTCCCAGGGGCCCAGTTGGATTCGTGAATGATCCAACCTGACCGTATCTCAAATTTATCCCGAACATCTGTGGGGTATACTCAAAGGAACTATCGCGCTTAAAGAATACCAGTGTTGTTGACGGTTCATCAAACGGTCATGCGATGCCAATGATATGGCCAAATAATGTAAAGGGTCGGTAGTGGGGATGAGTCCGGTCCGACCCGGTCAGACCTGTTGGGTCTGGCCCGGCCCATCGGGTGGGCCAACCTTTTAGGTTCGGCCCAGCCCGAGGGGCCCAGCCCAACAGGCCACATGGGCGGTTTGGCCCGGGCTTGGGGTCGGTTTGTCTCGGGGCACCACGAGGGTGCAGAAGGCCGTCTCAGCCCAGATAGCTGAGACCAGTTCGGCCAGCAACACAAGAGGTGTGACTCGGGAGGCACATGGTGAGCAAGGCGCGTGGGCCATCGCGGTTCTGCTGGGCTCACGAGAGGCAGCAAGGCAGGCCACTGGGCAGCCCAAAGGCTGCTGGCCAGGGATCGGCCCGGGAGGCGGGCGGCCGGGCAGGGTGCGACCATGCCAGAAGGTGGGCGGACAGGCAGGCCAGGGAGCTGGGAGGCCGGTGAGGCTCAGGCTGGGGGGCAGCACAGCTTGGAAGCCAGCGTGCGACATGGTTCGGCCCGATGCGGTGGATCCAGTTCAACCGGAGCGCCGCAAGGGCGGCACGGTTTGCAGAGGCCCCATGTTGCATGGTCGTTGCCTTCGTATTTTCTCGGCACCTCATCATCATGCAGAAGATCAGCACAAAATAAGAACAATGGAGGGGTCTGGAAATGTTGTTTTGCCCCACACCCT
Source organism: Viscum album (assembly GCA_963277665.1). Lineage (NCBI taxonomy): Eukaryota > Viridiplantae > Streptophyta > Magnoliopsida > Santalales > Viscaceae > Viscum > Viscum album. Next base: position 168,291,926 of record OY728142.1, on the reverse strand, counting down.
CCGAGTTTAGGGTGGTAGCAAGTGGTTCAAACTTTCTTGAGTTTTCAAAGAATTAATCAAGAATTTAAAATTGGAGAAAGATCAAACAAATCACCCCACATCATCCCTGGAATAAAATAACTCAAATAATTTCCCCTGCCTTTTTTCATCGTTCATCGACAGAGTAGTGGGGAAGACGTTGGTGTTGACACCATTCGTCGCATCCACCACACACTTCCAATCCAAAGCTCTCACATCGGTTGTAGAAGACTCTCCATGTCTGTAGCATTCTATAAAGGAAGTTGAAGTCGCTCATCGCCAACGTTCTTCATTCTTCATTCTTCGTTGGGATATTTTCTCTCTTCTCCTAAGTTCCACCAAAAGAAATGCCGACAAAAATAATATGATATTGTGATATCTTATTAATTTTTGGGCACAATATTCAAATTAGATGAATTAATTTAATTATCTCCACCTAATTAATGTGAAGGATTTGGCATAATAAATTATGTGTTGTCTCAAATAATTAAAGGGGAGATGGGGTACCATAAATGGTAGAAGAGGTCAAGGGGCTCCCCCACATTAATGAGGGGAGTTGATAGATTTTCCTCTCCTCCCATTAATAGGGGTTGGGTGGTCCCCACCCCTATTGTTCAAATTGGGAGGTTATGTGGTCTTGAGTGGTCCCCACCACATGAACCCCACATGTGAGGTTGAGGCGTGGTGGTCCCCACCACTATAACCTCTCATGGGAGGTTATGGCCCGGTGATCCCCACATCCAACCTTCAGAAGGAGGTTATAGATCCAGTGGGACCCACCTCCAAATACCCACATGGCGGCTCAACAAAAATAAACTAAAGCTTACTTTATTTTGTTATTTTCCACGAAAACCCGAAAAAACTAACTTTTATTCTCGACCAATAGTCATCGAGGTGAATGTCTTCTTAAGTGAATATCGGCACTGTGATTTCAACAATGCCCTCGGATTTCAATTCCAAGCATCGGTTCAAATGTTATAAAAACCCACTTGTACGTTTTCTGAAGGTACCCGAACAAAACTTCAAAAATTGATTTCGGTCACACCGGGCCATAGAATCATGTGTCGTTAATTTTTACGGACTGGTAAAATTCCCATGTATTTAAGAAAAAAATTTTACTGAATTTCCACGTCATTACAATCGGCGCTCCTCCTTGGTGAATCAAAGCTTAATTCACACCAATCAACTACCTCCAGTTTCTCAAACATCATCAGACAACCGATTTTCTGTTGCATTTTGGGTTTCTGAAGCATATTTTCTTTAACCTAGCTAGGTTGGCCTTTCAATTTTTTTGTGTTTTTCATTTTGTTTTTGATTTATTGTTTGATGATGTAATGAGTTATTTGTGGTCCAGTCCTTGTGTACTATTTTACTTCTAGATTATGAACAGAATTATTATTTTTATGATCTTTTGTTTGATTGAATACCAATTTGGATATCCTGTTTTGTTCTTTTTAAATTGTTATTTTGATTCAATATATTTTGTCGTCTACATTCGTATGCCATCATTCTCTGCAAGCTTAATTTTTTCAATCTTTTGAAATACTATAGAATCACCTCTAGTCTTCATATAAAAAAATTAAATAAATATTTATTCCACTATATAAATATTGGAGTTTTGGGATATGAAACCCATAAATGAAGGATAAAATTGATTTAGCAAACAAATTCTCAGTAACTTGATGGTGCGAAGAAACTATATAAGATAATTTTATTCAATTAATGTCTAGGAATATATTTATTTATATTTTATTCAATATTTTGGTTTAGTATTTTTTAAATAAAATATTTCATAGAATTGGTTTGTTTTTGTTTAAGAGAATCCTTATTAAGGGTGATATCATATTTATTTTTTTTCAATGGCAATGTATTTAAAATCTTAATATGGGGTTGTATTTATTTTAATATTTTATGATATTTTATTGTAAGTGTTACATATATTTTCATCACTTTATGTTTATTTTATAAGGATATATTAACAAACATATAATTTAAAAGGTTCAAGGAGGGGGAGAAACAAAATTAAAATCCCACTCTACACTAACAAAGAATAACTTAGTGATACTTGGACCCAAGACCTCACTGAGACTCCGTTTAGCCACTACCATGTGAGATAGACTCTGAGGGAATATATATATATATATATATATATATATATACATTCATTTTTAGAACTTGTAATGTAATGATGATTTTATAATTATTTATTCACAAATTATGGTTCGAAATTTCCAAATTAGGAAGATATTATATTTATTTTCATTAAAATTACTGATTAAATGTGAATTTGTTTTTTAATTAAATTTATTATAAATGCCAAGTTATATATATTTGATTAAATGTTAATGAGATGAACATTACAAGGGTTGATGTGTTTTTCTCCCTCATTTTTGATATATCTTATTTATTTGTAATATTACCTTATGCCATGTTTTTTATGGACCACTAAAAAATCTCAAGGATGGGTCAATGTGTATTAGATAGCCTCACTAATATCCTTCATATGGGTGGACCTAATTTGAAAACCTCCCTAGAATCCTTAGGATGGGTTGGTGTAGTGATATGACATCCCAAGAGTGTTCATATGTTTTCAAATATTGATAAACCATTCATTTTAAATGTAATAATTTCTTCAGTTTCTACATCACTTGTTCCAAAATATATAATTGATGTTAGAAAATTATATATAATATAAATTAAAAAAAAATCTTGACACTCATCCCCCAAATCTTTAAAAGACAACAATCATTATCATCTCCTTCATCCCACGAATAGTCATTATTGCAATTTTTTGCTTGAAACTCATCCCCCATATATTTTATGTTACTTGTACACCTCTGAACATTAGTCATCCCATGTATGACTACTGCTTATAGAATTTTAAGCAACATAGGTGCATGTCTAGAAGTGGTGAAGGATGTGTCAAAAAATGAAATGATAAAAGTTTGGTAGATAAGGTGTTGAGGATGACTTCCCTATGGCATTGACCTTTGAATGAATTTATAAGAAAATACATTCTAGAGTGGAGTAATTCTTTCCTTAAATCTTATTACCCATTTTCTTCAATATATTGAAACTATTTGAAATAATCAAATGTTGTGTTTCCCTTATTATAATTGTTAGTAAATATAACCTTTAATATTGAATATCTTATGTTTATTTATTTATATATTGTAAAAAAATTAAGAATTTATGAAAATAATAGTATTTATATATGAATAAAAAATGGTTGAATTTTAGTCATTTAACAAACATGTATGAAAATGGAGTTAAAGAGTTCATCAGGTTTTCAAGAGAGCATGCAGACAACCCTTCTAAAATCATATCTCTGTGTTTTTGTTGTTTTTATTCATGAAAAATTATTCTGAAAGATTTTAATGAACATTTAAATTTTCGCATAATAGATCAAAGCTATAAATATTGACTAAAAATAGGGAAAACTGAATGAGGACATTGATTCGAATGATATTGTGGTTTATGTGTCATTTGATATGAATACCTTTACAAATGATGACTGATATTTCATGGAAGAAATGAATATTCAAATTGAAGATAACCTTCGTTATTTTCCAATGTTTTTTGATGAGTTAAATACTTTTTCAAAGAAACCATTGTATACCTGTAGTACTAAATACACAACATTTTCAGCTATATTGAATTTATATAATTTGAAAGCTCGAATCATATGGAGTGACACCATCTTTATAGAACTACTTAGTCTCCTAAATTATATACTACCATAAGAAAATGAACTACTAGGTCCAATAGATGACACTAAATTAGTGTTACGTTCAATGGGTATGATATCTAAAAATTAAATTCTTTTCTAAATGATTGAATATTATTTTTCTAGGACCATGAATCATTCATAAAATTCACTATGTTTGGCACATATCGATACTGGAAAAATGAATCATGTTCTTCTAAATTTTTGTGGTAATTTCCTTGAATTCCACAGTTTATAAAACTATATGGATGTTTAGAAATTGTGAGACAATTAAAAAGGAATGCATATAAAACAATTAAATATGGTAACCTATGTCTTCCACTAGATTATCCTTATTGTAACCAAATTTATTATTAGTTTCTCAAATATGGAAATGAGTTATGAAACATGCGTCTTAGGTTTTCTACAAATGTAATAAATCCTTTTGGTGTACATAGTTTTACTTATAGTACATGGCACGTCTTGTTGGTAAATTATATCTTACCACCATGGTTATTCATGAAGTGCACATACATTACATTTTCTCTACTTATATATGGATCCAAGAAACCCTATAATTGTATTTATGTCTATTTGGCTCCATTTATTGACGATCTAAAATTGATGTGGGATACAGGTGTAACAATGTCTGATGCTCGTATTAGTAAATAATTTACATTGAGGGCCTCATTGTATGGAATGATAAATTACTTCACATATTATGGAAATTTATCAGGCTGTATAATTAAAGTAATTTTGTGGTGTCCCTTTTTTGAAAAATGTACATACTCAATTAATTTGAAACATTTCTCAAAGACTGTGTTTTTTGGAAGTCATAAATTTTTTACTTTGATGACATAAATAGTACTCCTAGATGGTAGCATTCAATGGAAATATAAAACAAGGTACAACACTGTCTCCAGTAAATGGTGATCGACTATACAATAATGTAAAAAATATCAACACTATTTTCGGTAAACCATATTAGAAAAACCTGAAAGAATTAGGTTGGAAGAAGAGATCCATTTTATTTGAATTACTGTATTTGAATTGTTTGTATGTCATAAATTTTATTGATATTTATCATTTAAAAAATAATATATTTTATAGTGTTATTGTAATGTTACTAAATGTTCCTGGAAAAAAAGGAACACATCATCAAGGCTACGTTGTACATGATTGAAGTGGGGATAAGGGAAGAGTTGGCACTAGTGAAGGGTAAAAGGAGGAATTTTCTTCCTCCAACAACTTACACACTATCTAAATAGGGAAATTTTCAATTATTCATTTTCTTAACTAATGAAAAACATCCACGAGGGTATTCATAAAATATCAATAAAGTCATGTCAATGAATAATTTGAAGTTATGATGAATAAAATCACACAATTTTCATGTGTTTATGCATTATTTAATACAGATTTCTTTCTGTTAAATTCTGCCTCAAAATGTATGACATACATTAACCAGACTATGCTTCTTCTTCGAATCCATATGTAGTAAAGATGTAGACCCAGTGATTTTTCCCATCATGAATAAAGAGATTACAGTTTTATTATGTGAATTACCAATAATCTTCCCACTATTATTCTTTTATATAATTTTCCACCTGATGGTTCATTTGGTTAGAGAGGTTTAACAACAAGGTCATATTCATTACATATTGATGTACCACATTGAATGGTATATAAATATTTTGAAAGGGTATGTTAAGAATCAAAGTCATTTAGAAGGTTGTATTGTACAATTATATATTGTTGAAGAAGCTATTGGATTTTGTACTGATTGCATATCTGATGTTCAAAGCATCAGTCTCCCAAAGTCTCATCATAATGACAACCTTATTGATGAAGGGATTTATGGAAGAGATGTTGTTATTCTTTCCTTAATAGAGAGGGAGTAATCATACCTTTACATATTATATAATATTTAAGACGTTGATTCATGTATTGATGTCCACACATTAATTCTTAGATATTTGAATCCACTAAGGGATGATGGATAGAAATCAAATACACATAATCAGTAGTTTATAGTATGGTTCAGAGATCAAATTTTTAAGGAGTTATCTAGAAATCTAAATTAAATTGTTGATCAACTTCAACAACTATCCAGAGGACCGAATGAAAATGTTATATCATGCATTGGTTTTGTAATAAATGGTTACACATTATATAACAAAGAACACATTGAATTTATTAGGATGTAAGATAGTGATGTTATGCATGTGTCTGAAGTTACGAACATATCTAGTTCTAAGAACGAAAATCCAATTTATGCAATTATATCATATTTTGGAATTATTGAAAAGATATACAAATTACATTATACAACCTTTCAAGTGCCTATTTTTGTTTTAAATGGGTTGACAATATCAATGGAGTGAAAGTTGATGAAATGGGGTTTATAAAGTTTAAATTTAGTGTGGATGAGGAAGAAGACATGACTTTCATAATGGAATCACAATCAGGGAATGTATATTATTTCCTTGATCCAATAAACATGAATTGGTTGATTGTCCAACTGGAAACTAAAAACAATGTCGAGTTGGATGAAAATTCATGCGAGGATGACCCTTTCATTGGGACAACATAATCTATTCATGTTGTTCCTAATATAGAAAATTATTTATATGTTATTGGTGGCCTAAAAGAGGGGATTTTGATTCTCTATAAAGGAACCAAATCCATGGAACCATTAAAAAAAGATAGCACAATGATATGGTAATAGTTTTTTAATATATTATGTTTTTCCTCATAGTATTATATGTTCTTTCCTAAATTAACATAATCTAAATTAAATGTTTGACTACTCAGTTAGCCAATGTCTTCTACACATGATGATATTACGAATCCCTCATAAGACCAAACAATAATGAAGGAAACCCTTTGAAAAGATTTAAAGGTATCTTTATGATAAACTTCCTCTATTTTAACATGAAATTATATAATGAAACGTTTGTTTAATTTTCTATATAAAATATAGAGTTCATTTATTGTACAAGATTTCTATATATGTGTCATGCCTTTGTAAGAATAGAAATGATTCAATCTCTGTTAAATCGTAAATGTTATATTTAATTTTTCATAGTAAAATCAATGTCCAAAGAATTTATGTATTTTTTCATATTTATGTTTAATTTATTTCTTTTTAGTATTACTCACATAATAATTTTTTTCTCATACAGGTGAATTATTTTTTCTGAGTTGGGGTGGTATGTCCATATTTCATGCCTTTCTTCAACAAAACATCTTTAAACATCTTCTCCCTCAAAACCTTTTCACCCTTGTAGTGTTTCATTTATCACTTTCTTTTATGTTTAATCCAAAGACATTATAGAAAGAGAAATGATCTTTCCTATGTTCAATTACAGAGGTAATATTGATGTTTTTATAGTAAAATCAGTATCCCTATAATTAATGTATTTTTTTATATTTATGTTTAATTTTATTCTTTTTAGTGTTACTCACAGAATAATTATTTTCTTATATGGGTGGATTATTTTGTTTGAGTTGGGGTGTTCTTTCCATATTTTATACCTTTATCCACCAAACCATACACACACTTCTTCTCCCTCATAATATTTTCACCGCTATTGTGTTTCAAATATCATTTTCTTTCATGTTCTCTACGCATAATTTGATGGAAGAGAAACTGCGCAACCTCTACTCAATTATATAGGTAATCTGGATATTTTCACAGTAAAATCATTGTTCATAGAATTAATGTAATGTTTTATATTTAAGTTTAAATTATTAATTTTTAGTGTTAATCACATAATAATTTTAATCTTACACATTTGAATTCTTTTGTTTCATTTGGGGTGCTATGTATATCTTTCATGCCTTTCTACACCAAAACTTCTACATAATTCTTCTCCCTCAATAATTTTCTCCTCTGTAGTGTGGAAATTTATCACTTTCTTTAAATTTAAATACACTTCTCAATAATAAAGGTAATATTCATATTTACATAGTAAATTAATTTTCAGTAGAATTAATTTTTTTTTATAATTTATGTTTAATTAATTTCTTTTTTGTATTACTCATAAAAATTATTTTATTATACAGGTTGATTTTTTTTCGAGTTGATGTGGTTTTTTCAAATATTTTCTTGAAGTGTTGGAATATAAATTAATAAATTCAATGGAAATCCTTGTAACATTGACATTTAGGATTGGTTTGAGACTTTTTATCATGTATGGATCATACACACCACAATCTGACTCACAATGTCACCGGTATGACTCAAAGTACTTCTATCTATTTAAAATTGTCATTAATTTTATTAGAAAAGACAACCAACATACTCAAAATGAATAAAACATATTCACATTTTTTTGATACTTTAATTACATGATCCATAATTCATTTTTGATGTATAATAATCATATTCACCTCAATACAACACACAATGTTCCCGAAATGACTCAATGTGTCCATTATTTGTTTAAAATAAATATTTTACTTTAAAAAGTTTCACTCAATAAAAACCAAGATAATATTCTTGCACTTTTTTAATAATTTAGTTAATAGATTCATAAATCATCTATGACATGTAGGAACCTCTCTCACATAAATCCGATAAATTAGTTTATCTATATGAGTCAAATTTCATGTTTCATATTTAAAATGACATTTTAGTAAAAAGACAAGTGATGTACTAAAAATAATGAAAACCCATTCATATTGTCCTAATACTATATAAAAATAATAAATAATTGATTTGAAACATGTATGAATCATCCTCTCCTCAATCTGATGCACAGTGTGACTGGTATGACTCTAAGTGCATCTTTATTTAAAATTGACATCAATTATAGTAAAAAAACATTGACCCACTCAAAACATACCAAACAAATTTACATTGTATTGATAATTTATGAAAACAAAAGAAAAATGATTTTATATATACATGAATCATCATAACCTCAATCTAGCACACATGGTAACTAGTATGACTCCATGTGTGTGTTTTTATTTATAATTGACATCAATTTTATTAAAAAGTCCAATGGACCTACTCAAAACTAAGAAAAAACATTAAAATTGTTTAAATACTTTAGTAAAATGATCCATATGTAATTTTTTATGTGTACGAATCTATTGTACCTCAATCCAATAGACAATGTGATCTTTATTAGTCAAAGTTCATATCTCAATTTATAAATGTCATTTTAGTAAAAAATACAAGTGATGTATTCAAAATTGTGTAAAAAATTTCCTATTTCATTGATACAGTAGAAAAGAGTTCCATAAGTAATTTATTATGTATATAAATTAGTTTTATCAGAATCTAGCTCATGATGTGACTGGTATGACTCAAATTGTGTCCTTTTATTTAAAATTGTCATCAATTTTAGTAAAATGGAAAATTGTCCTACTCAAATTTGAGAAATCATTTTCCAATTGTTTTGGTGATTTACAAACACAATCCATAAGAAATTGTATATGTGTAGGTTTCAATCATACCTCAATCTGATATATGAGGTGCATGGTATTACTCAATGTTTTTGTTATTAGTTTAAAATTGACATTTTAGTTCAAAAAGTGTCTGTCACTGGAAAACGATCTAACACAATAAGATTTTCTTGATAATTTAGTAAAATTATTAATAAGTCATTTTTGACATGTAGGAATGTATTTCAAATCAAAGTAACACACAATGTGATCCAAATGAGTAAAAAGTGTGTGTTTTCAGTTTAAAATGACATCTTTGTAAAAAAAGATATTGACTTACTCAAACCCAAGAAAACATATTCATATTATTTTTATACATTATGAAAATGATCATAAAGTCATTTGGGACATGATGGAATCAGATGTACATCAATTTGATGTACAGTGTGACTAGTATGACTACCATTTCATCTTTTTTATTTAAAATTGAGATCAATTTTAGTAAAATTAACTCTTTTTGTCACTTTATTTCTAAATATTATTACTAACATAAGAATTGTTTTCTTATACAGATGCATTATTTTTCTAGTATAGGGGTGGTTTCTTCTGTAATAGTATGAGTTAGGGCATGATTAAAAGACAAACGAACATTGATGTTTTTTAATTTGTGTAATAATTTGTATTTATGTAATTGTACACACTAATGATTGAAATATCTATAATATAGTGTTTTTATAGTATTTATATTGTAAATTTAATTTCATTTAAATAGTGTATTGTATCTTGTTTTTGATGATATATTGTGTGTTTCTGGTGTTACGGTGATCTATCACAGCACATTGCAGTGGTGCTGTAATGTGCTGTTACAACACACTACAGTATAGACCATTATTAGTACCAATAAAGGACACATTTATTAGGGCTTCTAAAATAACTAACAAAGTGTTACTTTATCATCACTTCTATGAGAGATGATAAAATAACCCCTATCAACACTTTTATTAGAGACGATAAAGGAAAAAAATTTCATCGTTTCTATAAGAACTGATAAAAGACCCTTTATCTGTAAGTGTTGATAAATGATTCCTTTAGTGGACCTAAATTAATGTTCTAATAAAATAGTCTATTATCGGTGCTAGAAAAAGTTTTGATAAATGTCCTATTTACAAGTGCTTTTTTAGCGATGATAAAGGACACATTTATCAGCGCTTTTTCAGCTTTGATAAAAGACCAGGGATTTTAAACTTTCTCATGTAATCATAACTTTTTTAGAACCGATAAAGGTAATTTATATCAATGTTAAAGGATTATTTTTTAGTAGTGATCCTCCACTTTTATGGATGTTTATCCTTCGATTCTTGGGTGTTTGTAGTGCTGTTTGGTTTGAATCAATGCTCTAAGTACGTCTTCAACTCTATTTTCTTTCATTTTCTAGAAGATGGATCATTGTTAGTTTTATCTACTTCTAAATCCATATAAACTCACTTTACTAGTAGTTTTAATGTTGTTCCATTTAAGGGTGTTTGAATTTTAATTAGGGTGATGATTAATTTATTGGTTTCCAATAAACATTAGGTAGGTGGTCTTAAATATTTTTCCCAAATTCTTGATGTGTTTTATGTGCATTTAGTTATTATAATTAGTAACCTTGATGAATTTTAATTTCATTAGTTAATAAAATTAATTTCGGCCTTATATTGAGGTGTGAGACCATTTTTTGATTCCGTTGGGTTCGATAAAAATATGAGACTAAACATAGGGCTACCAATGGGGGTCTGCCAAACCCTTGGATGTGGCGAAATGAATATTTAAATATTTGGTTATGGAAATTAATGAGAGTGAATGGGTAAGGTATAGTACTATGATGATATCCATAGTTAAAGGGATAATACAAATTATTATTAGCAATCTTTAGGAAATGCCAAATAGGTTTTTCAAAATATTTGAATGGTTTGTTTTGGGGCTTTGACTCGGCTATGATTTTCATTAAAGGAAAATAATTATTTAAAAGTGGGAAATGTTTTAAAAGGACTTGATAGCCTCAAGTGATTTGAAAATGGGGTTTTTAATATATTTTGAATGATTATTTTAAATGAGGGTGTGATCCCCATTTTGAAAAAATTAGTTAATAATTATTTTGATTGGTAATTGAAATGAAGGATGTGGGGCATAGATTAGTTTTTCAAATAGGAATAAATATGTTTTAAAGGGTGGTTTAAAGATTATTTTAAATGACACCTTATTTTGGTGTCTTATTCCATGTTTTGATTTTGATGGTCTGCACAGACTTTGGTCAGTTAAATAATTAAGTTTTTTAAAGTTATAAACTGATTGTGAATCATGTCCATGTGAGTAAGTGGTATCTATTGAGTATCATATTGAGGTTCTACTACCATGGGTTGGGCAACAATAAGGCTCTAGGCTGCACCCTAGTATTTCTCTTGTTAGGATGTCAAACTAAGTCTCCATTATCTTAACATAGGGACTATGGTTCCTTGTTTGGGTTGGTATGGACTGATACTCTAGGCCCCATCGATGTATTGTTTTGGTTAGGATGTATAAATGAGGCTCTATGCCGCTAATGTATGAACATTTCTTAATTTTCAAAATAAGCCTCTAAGTCAAGTTGATAAATTTTTTAATTTATAAACTCCCCTTCATGACTGAAAGTATGTGACCCACTTGTGCAATGGATTAGGCTCACATCACGATCAGAGCATGTTGGTTTGGTTTGTTGACACATCGAACATATAGGATAAAATATGTTGATTAATGAATGTTTAAATCTGAAAAAAGATTCTTTTGTTTCCCCATAAATTTATTTATCCTTGATTATATACATAAACTATTATATATAATTGTTATTTCTTTAGACACCATTGGTGGTGGACTACTATGTTATACTAATACCATGCTAGGGAATCCATGGCACTTGGGTACCCAAGATGATACTACTTATTCTATTGTACATGTTCTGGATAGGGACATAGTGCTTGTTTTTTATGGGGTGTCAAGTTAGGGAATGGGATATCGGGACCGGGTTGGGACTCAGGACTGTGTTCGAGATCATCCATAGTTTTGGAATTAAATCCTTCTTATGTATGGTGGTCTGAAATATAGTGTAGTCGTCTCATGGGTACATTAAGCTTCACTTTTTAATTTTTTTCTTTGTTATTTGGTTGTGTTGTTTTACAGTTTCATTTGATCGATATTATTTTTGTAGTGGTTTTAATATAATAAGTGGTTATAGTCTCTTCGTTGTACCTTTGTTGACACACGATAGTATCCTCAAGACTCTAGAGTATGAAAAGGTACGCCTAAGGTCATGTGGAGAACCATCATGGGGCACCAGTTATAGTAGATTCTGTACAGGGGAGTTAGATATAATAAATGGGTACACAAAAACAATAGTAATTATCCATTCCAACAAAATTCAATTAAGATTATAGAGAATATGGTATTTACATAGTATGCATAATTATATATATATGAGGAATTAATTTTTTTCCAATAAGTTGATGTATGGGATCTATGTGAACACCATTTAATCAAAGGATTCATGAATATGGTATTCATAGAGGAACGGAATTAAAAGAAAAATTATAGTTGTATGCCAAAAACAATTATGTAAGACAAATTTAATAATGAATCATTTAACCTAAATAAGTGGATAACACATAAGTCATCTATAAATATAAGTTAGATTGTTAAATTTGAATAATATCCTTGATTAAGCATCAAATATTTTAAAGAAAAGTTACTTGGACAAAAAATAATTTTTTTAGTAGTTTGAGAAAAATCACATTGAAAATAAGTAATATCATTGAACATTTAAAATAATTTTGAAAGATATATTTAATAAAACTAAAAGGAAAATAATTTCTTTGGAAACCACAAATATGTTGAGAAAAATATTTATGTAATATGGAAAAGGTTTTGGAATTACAGGTTTGTATGTAAACATTAAAAATGGAATATTTTTAAATTTTTATGAAATGGACCCGTACAAAAAACATTAAAATTTCTTTAAAATATTTGAAATAAGGCCAATTATTATAAATTTACATTAATAAATCAATAATTTATATAAAAATACACTTATAAATGTATCCAATGAATACATATATGGGGATAAGGTTGGTTCCCAACTAAAATGAAAAGACATGGACGATTTCAAGAAACACTTTTGGTAAAATATGAGTCAAGGGGAAAAGAAATATCGAGAGAATATATTAAACCCCATAAATATATAAAAGAAATTATGATAGTGTTTTTAAATAATATAGATACCCTAAATGTATCATCAGTCAAAAAAATCTCTTTTTGAAAAATAAGATTGTCAATAAAACCCTTAGAGTTTGAGTAACATTTTCATCAGAAGCACTTTCAAGTTGGGTAGGTTTTTATTCAAAGTCCAATTTAAAAAAACATGGAATGTAAGGTGATACCCCAAGAATAAGGTAAAATGAATTTATTAGGAAATATTTATACCATATTAAAGGTATCATGCTGCACATCAATAAATATGTCTAATGAAATTAAATTCAAGGTAAAAACCCCCTGAAAGGGTGATGGATTTATGTTGGCATTAAAATACCATGAATAAAGTTATTTCCTGATATTATATATATAATATTTAGTAATTACACCATTTTATAGTGATTTGGTGAATAAAATAATATTTTTATAAACAAAGATAATTTTGAGACATAGCCCTTACCTTCAGTTTCTAATAACTTAGTTTCTCTCTAACCTCCTGTATAAAAAAAAACTATCATAGTCATGTATTTAAAAAAAATCATATCCATAACCACATATAAAATTATTTTATATCATATCCATGAATGATATTATATTTCAGTATTCACAACATGATTATAGAAAATCAAGGATTGATTTTGGTATTATGAAGGATATATAAAACAGATTACTAAATGGGTATAATGAGTGAGAAATGTATTATCTCTTTATAAGGAAAACATTTAGATAATAAAGGGTTTATTATGAATATGTGGATGCATAATCACATGGAATCCTGAATTATTTTAACAAATTAATTTCCTCAATGGAAAAGAGGATGGAGAAAACAAAGGAGTGATTTATATCACGTAATGGATTTAAAAAAATGTTTTTAAGAATGTTTTTAATGATAAAGAAGGGTATAATCTGATAAATAGGGAATAATTTGGACATAATGTTTTATATTATGAAAATATGAAATAATAATAAATTTAAATCATAGGGAAAATAAAAAAAGTACTTTAATCAAAAGGAGGAGGAGGATAACCCTTACCATTATAAATAGCTTATTAAGGATTGGGAGGAATCCATAGAACCTTAGGGAATCCTTTATGTGGATTCAAATAGGTAAATAGAATAAATTATTTTGATAAAGTTCTGTGTGGTGGTGTGGGATGAGAGAAAAGTTGGGAGCGATCTCCTTTTATATGTTAACAAGAGTGGATTTGTAATGGAAAACTAGAGTTAGGTAAGGGCAAATAATGGAATCACAAGGTGTGTCATGTTTTCTTAGTGAGATAGGTGAATTTGGTGGAGAAATGGTAAGTGTGAAATGTGGTTATAACTTTAATACCTAAAAACACAATTTAGAATATGTAAGCATCTGTTAAATTAAAAGATCAAGATACATTACTTACCCACTATTACCCTTATTAATCTTTATTAAATAATTAATCATGGTGATAATTTTATTACCAAAAATATAATATGACAATGATTTCCCTATTTAAAAATTTTGAATATAATACTGGGCTAAATTTAAACAAATTAATTTTATAAGTATGAGAAACTTTATTTTCAAATTAGAACATATAATGTGTTGAAAAACTATTTTTGTAGAAAATAGTCATTTTAATCATTAAGTATTATTATTAATATTTAAAATTGACTTCTAATTATATTAGATTTATTTCATTTTTATATCTGTTTAGAAAACCTATTAGAGTCTTAATTTAAAATATATTCATTTAATTTATGAAAAATACACAATATTTAGAAAAGTATTGGTCTTTGAGAAAAATACTGATTTACCAGGGTATCTAATATATACCCAAGGAAACTAAATATTTATGGATAAAAATAATGTGTTAGTTATTAAATAACTTATACCTAATGATTCTAAATCTTCAATATTTTTTTATTATTTTTTTTATAAAGTGCTTGAAATTATTTGGTATAAAGGATCTAATTGTATAATTTTCCCACATATGTTATTTATTTTTATCCTTTTATGGAATATCATTGGTTTACATGAAATGTGGTTTTTTTACTCTGGATATTTTTTCCTCTATGTAGAGGGAATGCATCCATCACTAAAATCACATTATATTTTTCAAAATTAAGGATATTAATATTTATAAAAGGTAAATTTATATAAGATTAAACTTGGAATAAAATAAATAAACTATTTTAATAAATCTTCAACAAACCAATCATTAGGGCCATGATTTAATCAACTTAGTAAACATTTTAGGGATACTAGAGTTCTTAGAATAAAATTCTATTTGGAATTATTTAACTCAAAATTAAAGGGTGTGTGAACCTTAAATATTAGGATTAAATTAGAGTTCATTTGTTGCATAGTTATTACATTTTCTTATTAGACTTTTTGGTCGGTGATGCTCAGTTTCTTGGTTATTTCGTGGATTATTACATTAATTTTGATATTTCACAAGAACCATAAACATAAGACATTTAATTTTAAATGGTACATATGGTGAACTACATTTCATTCAAATCATAATTTAAATATGGTAGTATGTTTCTTTATGATCCCATATTCCACATGAAAATCATATTCTTTTACCCATGAGGTAATTACCTCATTGCTTCATCCCACATTTTTTGACATATAGAAAATTGGACATTTTATCTTTTAAGATCTTCTTTACTTGATATTTCCTGAAACATTATATTACTATTTCATAGTGTGTTTGGGACTTTAACCATGTTTTCATTTTTAATAATGTTTATCGATTCATGGTTTGGAATAACCATAATATTTATCATTACAATTATCATTATGATGAGTAGTTAAATGATGTAATCTGTGTATTGTCCCTCAAACCCATGGATTCTTCTAGTTACATCCATTACTAAAACCAAAATCATTGACATGAGTGATGAAATGTTAACAATATAGTGATATCACCATAATCATAAAATTAATTCAACCATAAAATATTTTTTCATTTACAATTTTATAGTGGTCTATAGTTTCTTTAGTTAAGCCCATATCAATCTTAGTTTAACCTAGGATACAATAAGTTGGATTATATAATTCTTCATAATTTAATCTTTCAAACTAAATTCTAAATCAATCTTTCTTTGTGGTTTATAAATAGTGTATTATCAACCAAATTATATCCCTCATGATTTTCAATATAGGTGTGTAGTTAGACCTCTTTTCATATAGTAAATCGTAGTTAATTTAATACACATCATTCCCTTATAAGAGTTTTTACCTTGAGGTAAGGTTATACAAGACCCTGCATCCACTTGCTAGTATATATTTGAGGATGAATTTTATAGTAAAACTACCAAATAGGGTCTTTACTAATATTTTTTGGATAACATCTTATATTTAGACTCATATTTAGAATTTCCACAAAATTTATATAAACTAATCCTAAAATAACCATACAAATCTCCAAAAACATAAAATATGTCTTGGATACCAACTATAGTGTCCAAAGATAAACATACAAAAATAATGCATTAATTCCATGATTCAAATAGTTTGTCTCAAAAATAGTCTCACAACCCCACGAACTCAAATGATCAGTGTCCTATATATAATAAACATAAAAACACTAATTTTATATATTGTAAACATTTCTATATAAATGAAACCCTATCATAGAAAATCCATGTGAAATAATTATATTTAAATCCTAGGGTAGAGAAAACATAATAATTGGTGATATAAAGCACTTAGTAAAGGATAATATATAAATTTTTGTAATGGTTATTTCATAAACAGAGGGGAATATGTGAGTAATGAAAATTATCTTATTTAAATAAACATATTTTAGTAAGTGTGAACTAAAATCATAAAATACAGAAATATCATCTCAAATGAAAAAACGTTAATCGTGGAATGATAAACTGAAACATGATCTATATAACATTATCCATTGTATGTATGAAATAATTTGGCATAATCATAAACATAGAATTTCATACCATTATAAACCCAGGTACCTTGCACCTAGATCATAAATAAAGTTTTGAGTAGAGCTTAATAGAATCAAACACACCATTTTTGAAGCAATCCAGATAATACCTTTTTCACACATGAAATTTTTGGTTGATATAATGTTCATTATAGTCACCCATTTTGAACCTAAATACTCTCTAACATGTTCACATATAGAATTATGATTAGAGATAAACACCATTACACTAACCTTTTGTGAACCTAGCTACTCTCTAACCTATTCAGTTAATTATTCAATATCATTAGATATAAATCTTTACCAAATTCATCATAGATAGATATAGTATGACAGATATATATGTCTCAAATATCTCATAATCAATACATTTTTGTTCCAAATTAAAAACAATCATCACATCAAAAAATAACCCAAAGAAGGAAAATTGGTTTCATATATTTTTTAAATAGAATCACAAAAGGAAAACATTCATAATTTCATTGATAATCATCACATAATTTACCAGTAGAAAATTAATTGGTACCAAAATAAATTTAAAAACTCTATAGGTAAATACAATTCAATAAAGATAATAGATCATAACATATTTACACTATATAAATTAGGGTATAAGATTAATACCTAAACATTACCCCCAATAAATTGATGTAAGGAATTTAAGTGAACAAATATTAATCAAAGGAGTTATGAAAAGGGTATTCATTGGGGAAAGGATTTGAAATAAAAAATACGGTAGTATCCAAAAAATGATTAGGTCACACAAAGGTAGTGATTGATCATTTCTCAAAAAGGGAATAGAATTACATATCTAATACAGAAAAAGATGGCGGATGTACAGTTTTTTATAATATCATTTATCAGGTCATAGATATATCATAGGATAATGACTTAGATGAAAAATAATTTATAAGAATCTTAGAAAAATAACATCAAAATAAAAAATAAAATTGATGATTTGAAATCATTTTAATAGATATATTTATGAAAATAAGAGAAAATAATTTATTTTGTAAAAAAATAAAACATAGAGATAATTATTCATAAAAAATGTTGTTGAATGACATGTTTTTATGTCAACGTTAAAAATAATCACATTATAAAAAATGACTCATATGGAATGTCATAAAATTTCATAAATATTTTAAAAAGGAATGTAAAATTACATTAATAAATTATTTATGTATAGATTAGGACAATTTCAAAGGCATACCATGAATATAATTATAGATATAAGTGAAGGTTGCCAACCAAAAAGAAAATATGAGGATGGTTTCAAGAAACCCTTTGGAAAAAATATAAATCTTGGGGAAATGAAATTTCAAGAAAATATATAAAAACTAGAGAATAATAAAAGTAAATTATGGGATGATTATTTTTATGAATTCAAATTCCATACATTGTCTGTATTTCTAAAAAAACATTATTTTAGAATAAGATTTACAAAAATTCCCTTATGCTTTAAGGAACATTTTGATCGAACCAATATTCAAGTTAGATATATTGTGACTCAATGTCCATTTTAAGGAATGGTACATGATATTGATCTTACGTCACCATGAATATTGTAAGATGTATTCATTAGTAAATAATCATATCATATTAAAGGTATTATGGTGCACATTAAGAAATATGTCACAATAAAATAACTTTGAGATCAATAACCCCCTAAAAGAGAAAGGGATTTTTGTTGGAGTTAAAATAACATAAATAAATATAATTAATTATATTATATATATAATAAGTATTATTTGAACCATTAAAATGATATTATTTAAATGAAATAAAATGTCCCATAACAAAGTAAAGTTTTGGATGTATTACTTAGCTTTGGCATCCGCTAACTCAGCCTTACACTAATATTGTGTATAAAAAATAACTACAGTAGTAACCTATTTAATAAAAAATGTATCAATAACCCTTTATAATATAAATTTATAGGGATACCCTTAAATTATATTTGAGTTGATAATTTTCAACATGAATATGGAAAATAAAAAAATGACTTTGGTAGCATAAAAGTTATACAAAAGGTATTATGATTAATATGTGAGAATGGTAGAATATAATTAATCATAAATAATTTTGATACTAAAATATGGGTAATGAAAATGTGTATTTTTAATAAAATCTAAATCAAATGTCTTAAAACAATTTAATTTCATGAACTAAAAAGATGTATAATAAAATCAAGGAGTTATTTTGGTAACATAACAGTTATACAAAAAAAAAATTATAATGATTTAAATGAGAACAAATGGTAGTATCTCATAAATAGAGAATCATTTAGATATTAAATATTTTATTATGAATATATAAGAGTAAAATATATTAAATCTCAAAGGGAATATCACAGAATATGTACTTGAATCAAAAAATGTGAAGGATAAAACTTCCCTTTATAAATAAATTATTAAAGATTAAGAGGAATCTAAGGAACCTTAAATAATTCTTACTAGGTATTTAGAGAGGTATGTTAGTGTTAAATATTTTATCAAGTCTATTGGGGTGGTGTGGGGTGAGTTAAAGGGTTGGAGTGAGCTCCTATTATGGGTGAAAATTTTGTTTTTTTAAGAAAATTGGAGTTAGGAAAAGGGGTTGGAATGGAATCACAAAGGGTGTTAGGTGGGTTTAGAGAGTTCTATGAATAAGGTGGTTAATTTTAAGTGAGTCCTGTGGGTATGAATTTAATACATAAAAATACTTTTTATAGTGTGTAGTTGACGTTTTAATTTAAAAATGAAAAATACTTTACGTACGCACATTTACTCTAATTAATCTTAATTAAAACATTACTTTTGGTAATTATTTTGTTACAAAAATTATTATATTAACCTTCATACACAATTTTTATATGTTGAATATGATTTTTTTTCTCCATTTAACATAATTAATATTATATGTTTGCGAAAATTTTCTTTTATAATTAACCATATAATAAATTGTTAAATCTTTAAGTATTATTAATATAATTTAACATTTATTACCAATTAAATATGTGTTTATAATTTTTTATATATATTTAACAGTCATATTATATTATTAGTTTAACATATATCCATTTAAATTAATAAAAAATATATAATACTTAAAAAAGTATTATTCTTTGAAAAAAACGGTTTTACCATGTTAACTAATATTTACCCATAGTAACTTAATCATTATGACTAAAACTAAATAATTCCATATTAAAAAATTTTAAACTACTGATTAGAGAATTTAAATACATTTTTTTAGGATTTCATATCTATAATTGCTAAAAATTAATTTTACAATAATAAATGAGTAATGTATTAAAACAAATTTTGATAAAAATATTACCTAATTTCTCAAATGTCAAAAATAAGTTTGGAAAACTATAATAAATATTCAAAAATGTAAATTATTAATTATTAAATATATTTTTTTCATTAAAATGGATTAATACATTTCTAATTCATTATTATATACATAAACGTTGTTGTATTAGTAAAACGACATATTTCACTATTCACCAAAAAATAAAATGTTTCCGAAAAATAGAAAAATATGATATGATGACTATATTATTATGATTAATCCAAATATGATGTTTATTTTTTAAAATTAATTTTCTATAATTTTTAAATTTATCCCAAAATATTGAACCAAACTATTCATATTAGAAAATAACTATTTAAAATGTTAGTTTCTTTTTGTTCTTCTTTCCTATAATTTAATAATTAATTTATTAAAAATAAATTATTCATATTATTGATATTTCTATTTAAAATTTAATTATAATATACTTATATCCATGAAATAAAACATATGTTTTACAAAAATATATTTTTAACGATAATATTATTTTCATAGTTATTTTAGCTATAATAGTTTTATTTCATTAGTATTAAAAGTTGTAAATATTTTTATTATACACAAATTTATTTTCATTAGGTACTCCTTTTCATTAATTCTAATTCAAAATCTATATTTTATCGATCATATTTAATGTTTATATTTTTGTATTTATATCGTGATTCTTCATTTTGCATCAATGTTGTATGTGGGGAAAGCTATCGAAAACTATATTTGTTGGTTGTTATTTATTGAGACATTAGAGGTAGGTGTATGGATATTAGAGCCAACACTTCCTCATTTGAAAAATTGACTTTATATATGTATTCATATATTGATTGTGATATTTTTATTCTTTTTTCGCCTGTTTTGTTGTATTTTTTTATGGGAAGATGATATTTCAATCCATCGTTAGTGATATATGTGATTTGTGGGAGGTTGTCTCTAGTGTTTTGGAGTAAAATTTAACGAAAAACTAGAGAATTATGGTCAGCCCACATGGTCTTGTATACTATAAAGAGAATATAGGGATGGATTAGAAGAAATAATAGACCATGTTTTATGGTTGGTTCTTGGCCTACCAACCCATGTGGAAAAACTATGTTTAACTCTGCATCCCTCGCAAGTTTTTTATTTTGGGTAATTTTGGATCAATATTTACCATAATGTGGTTCGCACTTCTGGGAGATGAATTAATAACATTTATATTTGGTTTTTGATACTAATGAAAAATTATATATTCTATGATTTGTTGTATTTTTTTCAATGCCTTTAGTTTTAATGAATTTTTTGGTTGAAAAGAGAGAATTCCATGAACTGTTTAATTTGTAAACCAATTGTAATATGTTTTTCTAAAAGAACTACCATGTTTTTTATAAGGTATCTTATAAATTTGTTGATTTCATTATTGTATTTGGAAAAAAATTTATAATTTAAGTGGGTATTTATATATATTCATTAGAATACATAAATTCCTGGAATATATGGTATTAAATTTTAATTTAGCTGTGATTATTTTTCATAGAATTTTAAAACATTAATGGGAATTTTTACCGGGGATAGAAGGATTAATATGTGATAGTGTGTTCTCTTTCCAATGTGTGACTTGGTAAAAGGAGTTTTATATTTTTTAATTTAATTTTGGTGATTTTAAGGAAAATATATTTTAATGATGTTTGAATGAAGGGTTTTTTGTGGATTATTATTTTTATTTGTTACGTTGTTTGTAGTAGGATTATTTCATTTTAATTGGAAGGCTTGAATTAATTTAGTTCAAGTATTATGTAACGAACAGAAATCCTCCTTTAAATTTCAAGAAATAAAGCATGGGTTTTTTAAGGATAATCCTCTTAGAAAATCTTCTCAAATGTTAGAGATGATCCCTTCGGTTTTAGACTCTTTAAAGGATTCAAATAGAGTGGTTAACTCAAATCCTTTTTCTAATCATTGTATCTCAGATGACTTGATTTAATATCTTACTTTATTATAAAGAGATAATGGTTTATCAAAAGTTGTATAGTGGATAAAAAGGATGGATGGATCCATTAATTATCTCAGGACTCCTAAAGCTCAAGGGTGAGATTTATTATAGGTTTTCTAGTTATACCAAGTCATGTGTGGTGGTATTTGATGTTCCCTTCTTCATATAATTATAATGCATTAAGGGAAAGTTCCAATACGATTTTCATTTACTATAAATCCCCTAACTCTAGTATCCCAAATTCAATGGATACTTTATTAAATTATCAATAGGTACAAGTGATCACATCACAAAGGATTAATCAGTTTAGTATTCTTGAAGAACTAGATATATACCTAGTACACTTGTTACATTTGTAATTAAAATTAAAACATAAAAAAATAAATTAATTTTCATACATGAAATCATTCAATATTTTCAACATCATATCCTACGTAAAAGAGAACAGATAAAATGGTGAGCTTAGATGCCTAGAAAGAGTTACATATAGAGGAATAAATATTGAATAAACAGTGTATAATCAATATATAAAGGTAAAACAATTGAAAACAAATTCTATTTAACCAATAGTTTTTCTATCCTAAAACGATAAGTCATCAATATTATGGAAATTTAAGTATATTGGAAACAAATTCCATTTAATCAATAACTTTCACAATCTGAATCCATAGATAATATCATATTGAAAATAACATGGATAAAAATAAAATAATTCTTAATGAAGGAAAATATTAATTATTGGACCTCATGATTTCTAGGAACATGATACCTTTACCATCAAGACCTTTCACAAGATAGTTTAATCCATATGGTTAAAAACCTAATTAATTTGACCAAAAAATCGTCTTAGGAGACTACCGATGCATCAAGGGGCTTCCATTAACTAGTCCCCAACCCTTTTATTTCATGTCAAAAGCATTATTCATATATCTAATAATAAATTTAATTGATAAAAAATGTTCTATATCATCGAATGTCCATACTATGTAAAATATAGATATTTAACATTAATTCCCCTATTATGCCCATCACAATCAAAGTAATCACCATATGTAAAAATGGAATACGAATTGGGTAATAATTATAGAAATTATAAAAGAATATGTAAAATTAATATAAATGTAATTTTTAATGAATTATTATCATAAATAAATCAATTTTGTTGTATATACATCACATAAAATTTAATTGGTACATAATAAAAACCATTTCTCAATGAAAAATAAATTGTGATTAAATACATACAAATATCATATGATTAAAAAATTGAATAGATTTTGTGTATCCACTTTAAATTCACATAAAACAATTTTAAATACCAAATAAGAGAATAAAAATTAATTTCACACATAATCTTATAATGAAATAATAATTTAATTAGAATTTTAACCTAATGAATGGAAATTGAATTCAGGAATCCCTTACCTCACACTTCCCTTTAGTAGTGCTTAATTTAACCTTCTATATAATTGTTTAAAGAATTTTATTAATTAATTATTTAATAATATTAATATTTATAATACCTCATATTTTTATTTTATATACTTTTACCACACATTGATTAATAATATTTCATTAGTATTATTGTTTCGTGTGACAATTCACTTTTTTAATCAAAAGTGTTCTATTGCAAAATTTCTGGTAATTTCACATATTTTATAGTAAAATAAATTATATAATTATATTAATGTTATAAAGTTGATATTTAATCATTCAATATTGTGTTATAACTATTCTTTAATGATTGAACCTGATAAATGAATCACATCGCATCGTGGATATAGTAGTTTGTATACATGCATGAGCAATGATATCATTCCATTAATTGGTGAAACAGTATGGAAGTGCTTGATATATTAATTATACAGAATAAATATTTTGTATATGTACCATATATATCTAATATATCCATAATTAGAATCATCCATGTAAAGTGGTGATGAAAAACAAATTACACCACTCTGTGGAGACGGTAAGCCATATGTAGGCATGCGCTGGGATTTCTTCCATATGATTGAAAAAATATATAATATGGTTTCTCCATGATCATAATAAAATCTTTTGATATATAAGATACTATATTTATTACATTACAATGGAAAAAACATTAATAGTATGTAAAATAGTAAATAAACTTAAAAGAGTGGGTAAATATGACTACATCTTCTCCGAAAAACTTCCATTAGTTCTCTTCTTAAAAGATCAAGGGTACGTATTTTGGTAGGAATTAAACCTCTATAACATGAATAAAGATATTGGTAAGGTAAATTTTTATGATTCTGTTGATCTATATAGCTCAATGTGTGTTAAGGAAATGAGGGAGGAGGTTCCCTTTTATAAATGAGCTGAGGGGAAATTTCAGAATTTCTCAAAATATTAAAATATAATAAGGATATTATAGATCCAAATACTTCTAAATGTCTTATAAATTAATAGAGGATAAATTTTTATACCATATATTATTCCCTTGTTATTATTAAATATTTTTATTATTTATAAACAATTTCATAAAAATATTAATTCCAAAAATATCATTATAGTGAAATTTTACACTATTTATTTAACCTGACATAAAATACATTTAAAAAAGGGAATTAAAATATAACACATTAATACCTCTATAATATGTCATATAATTCATCAAAGTTTGTTGTAAAATTAAATATTTCAAATTATATCAAAAATAATATTTTAAGAAACATTTATTTTATTTTTCTGTAAATTAAATTAATATTATATTAATATTGTATGAGAATTTAATGTAATTATTTCTATTAATTAAGGTTGTTTTGTGAGGTCATTGGTTTGATTAGAGGGGAGGAATGTTTTGCTTCGTTTTTTATCCCTTAGGAATGCATTGAAATAACTTGATTATTGTGGTGGAAGTAGTGCCACATGAAAAATTTGTTTACAACTCTTTGGTGATTTGTCCATAGAGTGATGGTTAAACATTGTTGGAAATCAAACCTGAGTGGTGGGTTAAGTTTTTATGTGATTTGTTTGACATGGAGGCCTGAAATCCATGGCAGGTTATAGTGTCCCATAGATAGACATTTCAAATGGATTAGTTTGTGGTGGTGTTCTTCGACAAATTTATAACATACCCCTTCTAGTGACGAGCATGCCCAACATCTTGACATCATCCCAGGTACGCTAAGAAGCTATGTCTCACGCCAAGATACAAGAAGGTGTTTGGTTGGATGAGGTACATCATGGAGTTTATGCGCATGAAACAGTATATGTGGAGCTTCATGATGGAATGCACACCCTCTATGGTTTTGGGTGAGGTCGTCGAGATTTACTAAATGACGAAAAACATCATGGGTGCTTTCTACGGAAGCTGGGAATGGGAACTGGGAGATGTTCATTTTCTTATTTTGGGAAAAGGTTGGACGACCATATCTATTTTTGGGGTTCGGTTTGTTATCGGGTATAAGATGTGGTTGTTATAATCCCTCATTGTGAGAAATGGTAACGACACTCCAAAGGTGGGGAGTTGTACATAAATCATTGGTGGGGAGAAGAGAACATTGGGTCGATTTAGTGGCATAGGTATGCCAATTAGAAACCTATAAGGTGCTTGTTAGGTCCCTTGGGATGGAATGTAGGACTTGGATGTGGTGACAAAAAGACAAGTGTTGGATTGAGCTTAGGGTGGTTCCAAGTACAACATGTGAGGTCTGTGGTGAGTCGTTGGAGGGTGTGGTTGGATATGACAAAAGGTTGTGGAATGAAAAGTTGGGGTCCTATAACTTCAATGAATAATGGTGTTAGAATTGATTAATTTTACCTTTTGTGGCTTCAGAAAGTCATGTATTTGAGTGATCCTTGGTCGTGTGAGGTGGTGACATGCCAAGGGTGAAGTCGATGACATTTTGGAGGGTGGTAGTGCCATGATGATGGAATTCTACTAGAATTCAGGAAATGGCCTTTATGGGTATGTGGGATGATAATGAAAGACTTCATTTCAGTTAGCACCGTGGGAAGGTGAGAAAGGGGTAGAGTACCATCAGTGGAAGGTGGGTGTTCTGGGGAAAGACAGTCAAATGTTTTTTACCATGAGATAGTAAAATTGAATGGGTGTGGTGAGAGTGACCCACCTTTGGTTTCATGTTGTAGCAGAAAGTGTCCTTTGAAATGATGTTGTAACTTATTGAGGTCAGGATGATATTAGCCCTTGAATGGACAGTGTGGGGATGCCTTCTCAATGGTTGTGACGGTGCAGATGGATGACAAGTTGGGTGAAAGATCCTATGGATTCTTGGGCATGGTTAGTTGGAACATGTTTGGAAATGGGAAGGTTGGGTGGAGTTTCGGTGGTCCTTCATCGATGGAGGAGGTACCAAGTAACTAGAAATGGTGGGGAGAACCATAACGGCTAAATGGTTGGTTGATGACATTAATAGGGTTTTGGGTTGGAAGGACCTGAGAGGTCACCATACTGGTGAGTTAACCCTAGTTTAACACCCTATAATGACTTTAGTTTGACAAGTGCCCAAAAGTGTTGAGTGGAATTTGGTTGTGTGGTTGTGGAATGAAATCTTCGGGAAATGTGCTTGGAAGGGTCATGTGTTTTTCTTCGTGTGATATTGGGTATGGGTCACCATTAGATTATGGAAAATAAAAATAAAGGAATGTTACTCCAAGTGATTTGGTTCATGAGTTATATAGAGGATCAGGCCAATGAGGTGCTAATTGGTGCCTCTATGATGATGTGAAGTTTTGTGTTATGTTTTGTTATCTTGTGAGTTAGTGTTGTCACCTAAGATTAATCCATGAAGTTCTCATGGTGGGAATGGTTGAATTGGATGTATCCTTGAAAAGTTTTTATCTCATGTTCTGGTTGTAGTTAGAAAGGCTTGTGGGGAAAGTTTGTGCCCTTGTTTCATGTTCGATGAGCTTAGTGATGCTTTGAAGAGCAGCTCAAGGACGAGTCGTTATAAGTTGGGGAGGTTTTAAGGTCTCGTGTTTTCTTAAGGTATGATCTTGTTTATGTTTTGGTTTTGCATCTTCTTTTCAGGCTATATGAATGTTTATCAAGTTCATTTAAAGGCATAGGGGTGTCTCAAGGTTTCGGGACACGAAATAGAAAGGAAAGGGGAGTTCTTAGGCATGTCGCACGATTTTCGCATTGTTAGGACAACCTTTCGGAGCATCCCATGTAACTATGTAGCCTTGGATAGAGCCTTATGTACAGTTAGCACACAGTTAAGAAAACTGTGCTGAATTCCCTAGAAACCGTGAAAAGGGGGTGATTTTCAAACAGTGGCATCAACATGGTTTGCGGACGGTTTGGAAAACCGTGCAGGTAAACCATTCTACCTAGAAAAGTTGGATACATTACAAAACTTCTACTCTGAGGTTTTAATCCCCAACTCGGTATTTTCCACCATTCCTCCCCTCTCAACCCTAGTAACAAACATGGATGACCCAGGCTTCCAAGAGGTGCTTCTCCTTCTATTCTTGGCAGTTTTGGATTTCGTTGGTTGCAGATCTATACTCCGAGTAAGTCTAATCCTACCCTCCATTATATTTTCTGGATTAGGGCATGTGGTTTCTCCAATATTCTTTGAAGCTCTGAACCCCTTTATTATCTAATGGAACCTAGGTTGGGGCTTCAAGTATTTCTTGAATCTAAATCTATTTCCATTACTAGGGGTGCGTTCATCATCATATTTGAGGTAGGTGGTCTACAAGTTTTATCCCAAATTTTTATTTTGGATTTGTGCATGGATGTGGTGTTCTTTTATTCCCCTTTTCGTGTCCTTGTTCCCATTAGAGTGGATGAAACAAAATGTGTGTCTAAGTGAAAAATTTAAACCCTCACGATCCCAGTGGGATTCATTGAGGTTGACGTGTCCATTTTAGGGCCACCCATGGGGTGCGCCAGAAATATTGATCCTAGAGAATAGTGGGGTTAAGTGAAGGATTGCTGAGTAAAATGTGAAGCCCATGTATAACAGGTTTAATTGTTGATTAATAAGTAAATTTAATGATGATAATTATGCCTACGGTGCTAAAGGCATAAGGTGTTGTTGGAATGACATGAAAATGGGTAATTGGGTTGAATGATTTATGTCAGTTTTTTAATTAAATTTTGTTAGAATTGCCTAAGAGGATTTGTGTATATAAAATAATGAACTTGTAATTGGATGATGGAATGGGAAATGGGGAGGGTCTCAATGGTATTCAATAAGGAAATAGATGAATATGTGGAATGGGTTAACATGTGGGAATTGTGGCACAAAAAGTGGTTGAATGTAAGGATTGGTTTGGTTATAATATATGAGAAATGTACATGAAATGCATAGGTGGGTGGCCGATTTTGAAATGCTAAATAGGATGAATGGGTAAATTTATGGGAATTGATGAATTGGACTAAGTCATAGGGGTTATTCAATACATCTAATGGGTTAAGGCCGGAGAATTTTAATTTCGACTAAATGGACATTAATTGTAAATAGTAAATGTATTAAATGGTTATGGCATAGTATTAATTCCCATGTTGTGTTATTCCTTGTGATATCCAATAGAATTGAATTTTCATGGGTGTGTTATGGTATGTTTGTGGTGATTTGATAAATAAGCATCTTTACATGTCTTAGAAGAGTGGGGTATTGACGAGAGGTTCTACTCCCACGTGTTGAGTTAGACTGAGGCTCTAAACTCTACACCAAAACACATGGGTTAGGGAATGGGACAGAGGCTCTATTCCCCTAATGGTTGCATTCCACCGATACTAAGTCTTCGAGGTGAGGATAATGGATTGATGTGATATGTGTGTCCCTAGTGAGATAGGGAATTATTTTTTCACATATGAATTGTGATTGAATGCTTTATACCCTTGGGTGGATGAAAATTATTCCTAACCCATGGAAAATTTGATCAATATGGATTATGTAATGAATATGGTATAAAAGATAGAATTGGGGTAAATGATAGTCATGAATTTAATGAACCTTGTTAACTAATGTCACCTGAATAGTACCTTTCATACTTACCATTATTTTGTACTTTCATGCCCTATCTATTAAACATGATATTTTGTAGACACCATTAATGGTGACCTATTGTGTGTTGTACTCATACCCTTCTTGGGCCATAGTTGGGTACCTAAGAAGATCTCTCAGATGAAGGTCTAGATAAGGGAAGAGGCCCTACACTAAGATGTTGAGTTGGGCTTGGGATGTACAAGGAGAAGGATCTTGAATTAGAGTTCAGACCCATTGGGTGTTTTGGCCTTTTGATTTATTCTTGGTTACATTCCCTTGCACTACTATTATGTAATTTCATTGTTGTTTTTGATTAGTTTTTTTACCCTATGGGGAAACATTAGGTTATGCATGTTATTGGTTATCTTATACTGTTTCTGTTATTTTTACTGTGATCTGTTCTGTCTTACTCTGGTAAATAGCGTATAGTCTCCCCATGTGTCTTATTATACCCTCTCCACTAGTCGGCAACCTCTAGAGTATGAGGAGGTGTAATTCAGGTCATGTGATAACCCGACATGGAGAACTAGTTCATTGGATTCGGGGTTAGGGACGTTACATATTTGTATTAGTCAATTGGTAATAATTGAATTCATTTTATTGTATAAAACATATATTTTTTATATATTATTTAATCATATTCATACCCTCCATTATAAAACCTAGGTTATAATGGTTACAATAAAATAATAATATTTAGTTGTTCGTTTAAGCTCTATGTATCATATCTTGTTTGTTATCGAATATAATGTTTCCTTTTAAAAACTTGACATTCTACATTTAGTGGTTCTATCCTAAGGCTTCAAACGGAGAGATATATCTTGAGTTTGTGAGAAATAATTAGGGTAAGAATATATTAAAAGATTGTGTTGGTCACTTTTTGGAGTTGGTGATATTCTCTCTGGAGTTTTCCATTATCGACTCGATTCAAGCACATTTCTTTGTCAGGGGTATTTTCCTAGATATTGGACAGTTTTTCTTATATTCTGGGAGATATATTTTGAATGGGTGTTCAAGAGGACTAGGAAAGTGATAGTTTATTAGTATTGGAAACCTATGATGGGTGAAAACTCAATTCTACCTAGTATGACTGAAGGAAACCCATCACGTGTGGTACAAAAGATGGATAAACCCAATTTTGAAATGTGTGTTGATGAAGATCGTCCATCTATGGGACTTCATTTTGGGAAAGAAATATCTCTTGTGGGATTCTAGTGTGAAGATATAATAAACTCTAAGACCTATTTATTAAATCATTTTTGGACCTATCTATGTTGTGTCGGTTTGGGTCACCTTTAAAAGTTTTAAAATTTGGATTATCAAAAGAAGTCTCGATTGTACTTTAGCCTATGATGTTTATCAGTTTTGGTGGATTCCAATTTTAGTATTTAGATTGAATAAATATTTTAGGTATAACTTTT
This sequence comes from Viscum album, assembly GCA_963277665.1. NCBI lineage: Eukaryota > Viridiplantae > Streptophyta > Magnoliopsida > Santalales > Viscaceae > Viscum > Viscum album. The sequence continues at coordinate 168,260,901 of OY728142.1, read as the reverse complement.
TTGTGTTTCCTTTAGTTATTTATTTGATTGACTTCCTGTGTGGTGTTAGTAGTTTTGTTGTTTTTTTCATGGTGGGTTGGTGGTATCTCTATTTCTACGGTTTATATATGTTATTTAAGTTATGATGATGATGTTATGTTGATGGATTGATTTGGAGGAACCCTTGGGAATATTATTGTTTAACTATGATGGGTGGTTCCCCAATTCATATTATCTGTTGACTGGTGGTTTGAGGTTTTTTTGGTTCCCCATAACAGGATGTATCATGGTTGAGGTTTGAGTTTATCCTTATAGAGTTTCATGACAAAATCGAGGATCTCATAGTTTTTTCTCATTGCAAGTGGTTTTGGGATGTTCCTTATCTATTTTTGTTGGAATTGGTTGATTTATTCGTTGATGGTTTGTAAAATATCATTTGTGTGGATTTTTGGATGTTCTTATAAGTTGTATCTCCATTGAGATTTATTCAATTCCTTTGGAATTGTAATTTTTTGTTGGTGTAAGGTTTCCTTTCCTTTCATGTTTTATGATGATTATGATTCTCCATTATAATAGTGTTTTCCAATGAATATGTTCTTTTATTATCACCATTTTATAAAAATTAAAAATGGTGTTGAGACATATGGTAGGTCTCCAGCCTCTTGGGGATCTATATTTGATGGTAATGGTTGTGTTGTTCTTGGAAAAGTCCAGTGGTGATTGAGGTTTGGGGTTCCATTTTTTGAGGATTTGAGTAGAATTTCAAGTACTCCCTTCCCATCATACCATATATAATTCTTTCTTACCTGAACAACCTCTTACATTGAGGTATGGAGGTTTTAGTTTTTGTATCCTTATAATTTAAACTGAATAATTTCTGAGGGTATAAAGTGGCTTGGTGGTGATAATTGTAACATCTAGGTGTCAGCAATGTTGTTAATATTATTCAAATATAACCTACTTTATAATTTTGGGATTTTTAGGATATAATTTTATAAATTTTTACATTTTTATTATGTTCCACGATTGTCGAATAATTATGATAAATATTCCAGATTCTAGAGAAAACCATGAAAATGATATAATTATTAAACAGTGTGGGTGTTCGTGGTTGACGCATGGTTTTTAAAACTACGTAAAGTTCTCCTAGTAATTTTGTGGATCAGTTTTTGTGTTGGGTTAATCTACAAGGTTCAACCATGGGTAAGGAAAACTATGTGGAGTAGGGTGTTATTTCTAGTTTATCCCACATAGTAGGAGCACAATTTGGAAAGCTATGTAGATAAAGCTTGTGTCTTTCCAAAATTGACATAAAATCTTATTTTACCCATATAAATTTATTATTTAATGTTTTTTCTTCCATTATTCCCTCTCATAGTGTCAACCAAATTCTAGGAATGTGAAGCAGAGCCTATAATTTACTTCTTCTTGAAATTATAGCACTTCTCTTTTGGATTACAAGTGGTTTATTAAGGTAAATCCTTCCTATTTTCCTTCATTTTGTTCTCCCATGAAGTTCCTATAAATTTTTAGACCACTAATAAGGGTTTTTCATTAGAGTTGATATTTTAAAAATTCATTTCTCTTGAAATTTTCCTGTACAAATGGTTAAATTTTTTAAACTGAAAACTTTATAACTCAACCTTACCAAAATGAAAATATACTAAAATAATGAAAAGAACACAAATTTTTTCAAGGTTCAGACTCAATGTGGGTACCTAATCTTTTACTTTTCAACTCCCATAAATATACAAAAATCAACTATATAAAAAATTGTATATAAAAAGGTAAACATCCTTCGAGTTCCTTCTATCTCCTAATAATAAATTATACTAGTTCCCACCAGTTACACATTTTTTTATACTTCATAGCCAATAAAAATCATAAAACATTGAAATAATCTCACTAAAAACTCTATCTAGAATGTATCTATCCAGTACCACTCAGCCTCATATACATCTATACAATTTACCTCAGTTTGGTGTTCTTCCGTCTATTGAACTCCATCTGATGCACATCAATCTATTATACTCTATCTCATATTATCTATCTGATATTATCTATTTTATATACTCTTTTTGGTGCCTCTAATTCAACTAAGATAATTCTTGATCTACAACTCACAATAATCTCTCCTGAAAACATCTTAAAATTTTTACCTTTTCAAAGGCACAAATCAATTATCTAATAACACTTTATAGAAGAATATGTCCTCTAAAAATCAATTAATAAGCATGGTCTCCAATTTACGTTTCTCTCACAGCTAAAATTTTATTTTATGAAATTTGATGTCTTTGAATGTTTTGATTCATTATTATTCATAATATTTTATTCATATGTCATCATCAATAATCTTCTTCAATAGTTTCTTAAATATTATATTGATTTATGAAAAATTAATGAACATACTAGTATCATCACTATTATTAGTTTTACAAAATTTAATTGAAGTTCCTCACGTGTATGTATAGTCTCCAAGATATCATGCTTCTATATCCTGTAATATTAAAATTAGTTCCTCCATCTTGAACATCTATAATACCTCTTTGTTTGACTCTCTTCATCTGATTAGATCAGTCTAGAAAACTCAATTTTTCTCAGTACAGTTCTCTTCGCAAGTTTCTTCCATCAGATGGTGTCATAAAAGTTTATATAGTATTATTTATATATTTCATCAGCATGATAAAATTTACATCTCTATATGTGATGGGTTCACAAATACTAATCAAGTCTCATTTATAATTCGTTATTCCATAAAAATATTTGAATGTCTATCTCGTAACATTGTGATTTCTAAATCCAATGAGTTTGTATTGGTTTATCAGATGTATTTTGAAAAATTTTATATCTAATAATCTTTTTAAATTACTATCCAATGTTCTCTAACTTTATATTTTTTGTTAGCTTCACAAATTTTGTATGATGGAAATGGATTTATCTTTTTGAAATAAAGTTAGATATTCCCCTATCAAACCATCTTTTCATGATCGGTCTGATTTTATCTAGAGACTTCCTCATATTCATTGTCTTATCATTTCTCTCCAGAACTAATCAATCTAGTGAACTTATAAACTACTTTAATACAAGGGTTATAAATTCTTTTTTTGATTAGTATATGATGGAAAAAATCATAGAGATTAACCTTTATATAACAACAACTCCAAGATATCATAACATAAATATTTTTATAGTTTACAAAATCATCATTTTATAACATGAACATTTTACAAAATCTATCTATGTAAATACATTATGAGATTATATCATCATTGACCATGATAACCTTCTGGTAATCACAAGTTTATAAATATTATGGATGATAAAAGTATAATCTTAAACTGTAAGAGAAGAAACTCAAATTTTTTCAGATAAGTAGCAACTCAATTTCACTTAAATCACAAAAACAATCACAATAAAATGTTGAAAATAGATACAATAATCCTTACAAAATTAACCCGATTGATCTTAAATTCCTCCCTTTTAATTTTTTGTAATCATTATCATCAATGCCATTCTAAAATTTCATTAAGAAGCATCATTTCTCAAAGAGAGTTTCTTGAAAAAACACTATCATATTATTTATTTTTTCTGATGGAATTCCATCCATTGTTTAAGAGAAATTTTTTGGCGATGATATTGATAAACTCCCTCTCAAACATCTCAACTTATAGAATTATAAGTTTCAGACATTTTACTCTCCCTTTCATGATTAACGCCAACTTTAGATTCAAAAAAGATAGAGCACATAGATGTTATTATTATCCCCCTATGTTAATAGAATTTAAAGGATCATGGGAGTCACCTCAAGATCATTATTAAGTTATTATTATAGTATAAACATGTAGTTTCAAAACTTATTACTCAAATTTATTGCTTATATTAGCTTTGGTGAAAACATTGGCAATTTTATATTTCATTCAAATATACTTAATCATTATGTCCCCACTAGTCACATTCTCCATCATGAAATGATAATTAATAAAAATTCTTTTACATTTTGTTTCATTATATTTTTAGATAGATCAATGGAACTCTAATTATCACAAATAATATCCAATGGTTTTTCTTCATTCATACTCCAATAAACTAGATGAAATTTCATCCATGTTATTTACATACATTCATGGGTTATGACAACATTTTAGGATTCCACAATACTTAAAGTAGTATAAATTTGTTTTGTAATATTCTATATCACACAAAATTCATCCAATAATAGTGTTACTCTACATATTTATTATTATCATGCAATCTCCAACCCAATCAACATCAATTAAACCAAGAAATATCATCTCATTAATATATCCACACGCTGAGATATAATTTCATGTTTCTCTAATACCCCGAAGATTATTTTACTACCATCATGTGTGATTCCTTCATATCACCCTGATATCCTGTACACAAAGTTACAACATAATTAACATTAATTCATGAAGTAGTATGATAAATTAAACTTTCAATCAACTTCAGATATCCTTCTGATTAACACTCTAGCCAGCATTGTCTTTACTCATCTTCATACCAATAGAATTTGGTGTATAAACTTATTTTGGTTCTATCTTGATTTTTTTATAATAACATTTTCGCATACATTTTTTGTGATATGAAGATATATCTTCTATTTAGCTAAACTATTAATCCTAGAAATAAATTCAACTAACCAAGAATTTTCATCTCATATTTCATTATTTTCCTAGAAAAAATCTTCATAATTATTATCCTTTTAAATAAAAAAATTATATCATCAATGAAAATAATAACTATCAGGTTATTTGTGCTCATATATTTAAAATTTAAGTTTCTATAAACTTTTCTTTTAGAACATATAAAGAGATTCATAAAACATTCAAATTATGAATAACAAGTATGAGGGGTCATTTCAGTCTATATAAATCATTCATCCCTTTACACACCATGGTTTTATCATTATAATGTATAAACCAATTAGGTTTCTCATTATAAACATATTATTTAATTTATCACATCAAGAATGATGAATTAAAATCCTCTTGGTATAATTAGTAATTTTTATTAGTAGACACTACAAAAAACATTCTGATAGTTTCAAATCATTAAAAATAGAAAAAAATTCTTCAAAACGAACACCTTCAACCTATGAATAACCTTTCTAAACCATTCATGATATATTCCACAAAATTTAACCCCATTAATTAATCTTATTTATGAACACCCATTTTATTCCAACAACATTTTTTCCCTTTGGTCAAGGAACACTATATTGGGTGTTATTCATCTCAATTTGATCTAACTCTTCAACCATCACATTTAACAATTTTTATACTCAACTGCTTATAAAATATATTATGGTTCCACCAGTGAGATAAGTGAAGTTTAATTTTCAAAAAAAAAAATTATAGTTTAAACTATGGTTTCTTGATCTCTATTTATTTTGTCAAATTCATCCTATTTTTTGATGTTTGATTTTTTTTGTATTTTTCTTCTTGTGTTACTCTCCTCGTAATTTGGCAGATCAGAATCAACTTGTATAGGGTTAGGATCGTAGTCATCTTCCTTCTCATTAACTTCCGTTGAAGTCACTATTCTATCTTCCATTACACCATCCTCATTATCATGGTAACACCCAACCCTAGTAGCCCATATTCGGTGCATTATTTTATTAAGTTGGATTGACTACAAGGATAAAATCATATAGGATCATTTAGTTTAGTGCTCTAGGAATTCCATACTTCATTCATGATACCCATAATATAGTGTGAAATAGAAAATCTAAACATGATACATAATAAAATAAAATAAACTACATCTTTAAATTTTTTTAAAATGATTCCTATTCATAACCAGGGGAAATAAAACATAATAATGGTGGCCTAAAATTCTAATTAAGGGTAATTGAAGCAGAATCAATAATGAAACAATGAGAATTAATCAACATACAAGGTAGATAGTTAAAGTAAATGTCATTTACTCAATAATCTGAGATTGAAACATAACCATGGATATTATAACTAATTTAATACTCACATAGAGTAGAAATAAATCAATACACAATGACATAATGAATAATTATAGTTATCAAAAATATATCATCCATGCATTATGCTAAGAATCTAATACTTTCAAGGATTTTAAAAAAAATCTAATGTTTTTAAGGCTTCATGCCAAGAATATAGTACTGTTAAGGATTCATTCCGAGAATATAATAAATGGGTAAGGCCTTGGCCAAAACCATATCTAGTTTTCCTCATGAAATATACCAATTCATCAAGGGCCTATAGTGGGCCCCACCCATCATATACAAAATCCAATGCATTTATCATATGTAAAATAATTGATTTAATTGATAAATATCATGCTTCATAATAAAATATCCATATTGAAGAAATAATATGGTTTTATTAGTAATTTCCTAGTGAAGGATAAGTAACCATAAGGTTTGTTCGTGTTGATGAGTGTAAATACCATTTAATGGTCATTAAAACATTCTGGATGAAAATTTTCTATAAACATTACAAAGTGTCCCATGCCACTTTGAAACATTTAAATCATAATTCCCCAAAAATTAAATTAAACATATAATATCATTAGAATAAGGATATTCATTATATAACTTGTAAAATGGTAGTATATGCACCATATAAATGTGATGTGGTGTATAATAACAAATAAGTCTCAATGGAATTTAAACTGAGATGAAATTTGTTACCACTTTAGTAACATATGAATTTGAATATCCAAAAGTAATGATGACAAAATTAAACATTTAAATACTATGATAATAAAATAATTCATGATTTATTATCTCAAGAGGGTTAGTAGATTCACTACACAAATTAATTAAGTGGTGTTAATGGTGTATGCCTCATGGAACGAAAAGTGAGACAATCATCTCTTACCTTAAAATTCCTTTTGTTGTGTGGTATGTATCCTAATATATTGTCTTTTAAAATATATAATGAACTTATACTAAAAACACACTCAAATTTATATTAACATATATCATCTTCGTAAAATATCTTATTACTTGTTTGTTAACAATCTTTCATTATTCTCACTATTTCAGGTGTTAATTGTCTAGTTTTCTCAAGTATGTTTTGAATTATTATTTTTTGTTCCTACAACATAGATCACATTTTCATCATCTCAAAAATGTAAACCATGATTTAAATTATAATATATATTCAGTATATATGTATTTATAATATTTCATAACATTTGGAGATAAGAAATGAAGTGCACCATTCATGAAGATGGTATGTGGTACGTACACATGAACGCAGAATTCATTTTATTGTTGTATTAAAAGATTAAAAAAATGATATATAGGTATATTATAATTCAATTATAGGATATATTTCATATAATTTTATATTTTTATTAAAACCAGCATGTAAATGTTCCATGTATAGTGTGAATTAGTCACATTTCTTTGAGGGGCGGTTGTCCATACTTCCACAAACATTGTTATCGTATTTATACAAAGTGTAAATTAAAATTTTATGTGTTATAAAATAATTAATTAATCATAAATAAATAATAAATATCATATATATAGTATATAAATTTAGTTTTCATCATAATTTCAACCATGAGAATCAGTAAAGGAAAAATGAATAATCGTTGTTTTATGAGACGATAGTTCACTATACATATAAAGAGTATGTTCGTTATCCATTATATGGAATTGTGTGTAAGTGAAGGTGTACATATTAAAATAACAACATAATAGTATATTTAGGATTTTTTTTTGAAATATAATAATGTTATAATAATATTTTTGGGAGTGGGTAATGGAAATGAAACTAAGGGGTTTAAGGAATGATGTTACCTTTTATTCAGGTAACTCATTTTGGATTGTGCCAAAAGGTTTTTTAGATTTCGTTCTAGACAAAGGGATGATTAAAGGTTGAATTAAAGGATTTCTGGAATTTAATTGAGCAGATATTGGTTGATCCTATGTGGTTTGTGTGGTGTGATGAAGTGGGCGGGGTGGTGTCCTTTTATAAGGGAGGGGGAGTCGCACTCTTGTAAATACAAAAAAGGTATTAATTAATGGGATGTATACCTTACATAATGTGTCTAAAAAAATGGTAAAATAATGGATTAAATGTTAATAATGATCTATAATGACCTAAACCACAAAAAAATATGTTATGTTTAATAATTTGGTTTTTTAACTTCAAAGATTCCCCAATTTTATCTTTTTTGTTTTTATTAAAGCATCTATTTTTATAACCTATGTTATTTAATCATTAATACTAAAATAAAGGTATATTTATTATTAAATTTATATAAAAATAATTATAAACAAGATACTTTTATTATAAAATAATAAACCCTTGTGTTTTGGAAAATAATTTTAAAAGAAGTGCATGTGATGCGCTAAAACACTACCTAAACTCAAACCATGTTATCACTATTTTTAAATTATATGGGTCGATATGTTAATTATAAAAGATCAATTGGTAAATTAATATACAATATTTAATATTTATTTACCCTTAAAAATCATGTTGAAGAATATTTTTTTTATTTTTAAATCATTTAATAAAATTTCATTTATTGTAAAATAATATTAATGTCAATATTGATATTATTTGTTTAATTTTAAATTTTAAATATCAAAACCATATTGGAATAAAAATATATAAATTTTAAATCTATTTAGCATGAAATATTTATCTAAAAATAATAATTAATTACAATAATTCAATCAATATACTTCACATTTAAAATTTATAGTATTATTCAATTTAGTTAATTATTAACTAAATAATCACTACGTTGGTGCTTCTTGAGTATTTTAAGTATATAAATAATATTTAAAAACTAATGATAAATTATTATCATAAAATTGAACCATTTATCTTTCAAAATGGTTTTTATTATAGAAAATATGATGTTTTTTTTCATATCACAATGTTTTATAATTGTTAAAGGTTAGGAGAGTTCCATTTTTGTCTCATTCCTTAAATAAAATTTAATATTGTCAAATTCCATTTAATAATATCCCAATAACACATAAAACAATAAATAATAAATTAATTAGTGAATCCCCTGGTAGCCAATGGTATTTTGAAAAGATTCGAGTTCATTTTGGCTCTTAAGATTATGATTTAGTCCCTTATCAAGCTTCATTTTACCTTAATCGCAATAATTAATCTTAACCACTTTCACTAATAATTTCAATCCAAAATTAAGTTGAGATTATTAGACCAAAAATATTATACTTATTCAAACTATTTATTTCTATTTTCAAAATTCAAATCACAGAAGTTGGAAAATTTAGATTCACACCAATCTCGCAGATGTAGTGAAAAAGTGGGTTTTTTAAGGTAAAAACGTTCCAAAGTTAAATAAGTATTTGTATCTAATTTAAATATAAAAATTATTCCAATGAACTACATCATATTAATATATTTATAATAAAACAATATTATCATTAAAAACTAATATAAAATATAATTTAAAACTAATAATTGTTTAAATGGAATAGATGTTTTTAACTAAATGTAGTATTATTCTCTATTCATCAAAAAATTGAACTTCTTAGAAAAATACCAAAAATTAACCTTAAGATAATTATGATTTTCCAAATCTAAAAAAAGTTCATTTTTACAAAAAAAAATTATAAATCTGTGAAAATTTAGTTTTAAAAAAAGTGCACCATTATAAGGTGGTAAAACTCGGTTTGACGTGAAAATTAATCACGTGTTTTGTATGTCATAAGATTAACTAGGTGTTTCATATATTTAAATATAGAAAAAAAATTATACTAAAATTTAAAAAAAATAATTTCTTGGGTTGTTACATTCTCCCTACCTTATTTAAATTTTTTCCTCATAATTTGACTTTGATCTTTATAATCAGGATATTGGTACATGAAAATACTATTTCTGAAAATCCCACATCATAAATAGGTTTAATAACACATTTTATTAATAAGAGGCAAAGTAAAATGTGATGGTCACCCCAAAAATAGGTTTTCAAATAGGAGAACGTTAATAGAGACCATGACGTGGAAGAAAAATCAAACCATTATATCTTGATGGTGAGTGATAGAGAGCATGTTTAGTTGAAGGTTGTAGACCACAATAACATCAACTATAGGTGGGAATAAAGGACATCAATATCATAAAAATTATGATAAAAGTAAAAAAATATTTGAATTCCCTTTCTTACTAGAGATAAAAGATTATGTCACTCTCTAAGGATATAAGTAAATATACCTTTATATAAATATAATCATATCCTTTTATTATGCCTCGAACTATTTGTATTTCATCTCTTATCATAGGTTGCATCATATGGTGAAGTAATACATTCACCTAAAAAACTACATCCAAATTTCAAAAAAAGCCATTATAAAAAATGTTAACCATTATAAAATATCATGATCCAACTCTTTAGAATCATTTATATTCTAAGTATTAGTATCCAATTTATTTTATCCATATTAATAATAATTTTATCCAAACATCATTGTCTCAACATTAGGAACATATCAATGATTATCTTTCCCTAAATGATGTGTTTTCCAAAAAAACATTCTACCGAATAATTTTTCCTAGTACCATTAGACATATGATCTTAAATCTTTAATGAAAAAGTAATAAAGTATACTCCTTATATATTTCCGAAATCGTATAGTGAGAACATCATCAACAAAATATTGTTACAAACTATTTCTTACATCAAAATACATAAGTAAACTAATCATTCTGATTTAGTTGTTTTAATAACATATGATTAATCTTGATCCCTTATCTTATTCTGGGGTATATTATATTGGTGCTTGGGGAATTCATTTTCACAGTTCCCCATATCCTTATACTTGAATCATTGATTTTTAGAAAAAAAAATTACTACCCTTAAAATCTTGAGAATGGTTTCCTTTTTCCCCACACTTAAAGAAAACTCATTTCCCTTTTATGCATGAACCAAGGTGTTTCCTTTTCACTATTTTCACATGTTGGATAATACTTTTTTTATTTTTCCATTTATCCACATCTTGACCTATTACCCTCTTCTTATCATGCTTCCATTTTAATCCATAAGACATGGAGAATTATTTCTCTCTCTTAATAAAACATAAAACTATTTCATCGTATGAAGAAAATGTATGAGAAACAAGAGACCTTTAAAGACTTGGAAAAATACCTTAAAAGAAATTATCAATCATTAATTTTGTGGTGCATATAAAAATTAGTAGCATAACTTGATAACCTTGTTTTGGGAACTTCATACTCCTCAATACTTTCTTCCTCATTTTTCTTTAAACTAAAGAAATTTATCATCATGTCAATTTTTTGATCATGAGATAATTATTTATTGAATAATGTCTCATTAAACTAATTTTATTCCATTAATTTTATCTTATCATCTTCCTTGGTATATTGGATCAATTACCATCACATACTGGCATCGTGTATGAGATAATACACTACATGTGTAACAATTTCCATTTTTCCACATCCCAACACCGCAAATATCTTCTCTAAACACTTAATATATTTTGCAACTATAATTGTAATAGTAGTCCTACTAAATGATGTGGCCCTATATCTAATAAAGAGATCAAACATAGTATTTCCTCATTGTGGAATAGTTTTCTCTATCCGGTAAATGTTACATGTCATAATTTGATTAAGCTCCCTTAATATTTCCATAACATTCTTTGTTAAAATACAAACTATCTGAGTTACCTCAGCATGGAAATATCTACTTTTTCCATGAGTACGGATACTCTTATTACTTCCATTCTCCATTTCTAAACAAATACATATACTATATTATCTCATAAAATTATGAACTTTATATAACACTAAATATGGTGTAAAATAAATTAAGAAATTTATGCATAGAGAATATCATAATCATAAACATAGATTCTTTGGGGGTATATTTACTTCAAAATCCTTCGTAACTGTGGGTAAAAAAAATATTGATTTTCTTAAGAATATCCTATTAGTAATTTCAAACTAGGCTCGCGGTAAGGTTTATTATAGTGCACTAGGTTACACTAAGTCATGCTCGGATCACCTTGTTGGAGTTGCTACACCTCGGTACATTTGTTCCAAAACCATTCCAAACTATAGAATCCAGATAGGGATGTATTCTTGGAATACCCAAATAATATATACCTTAATAAAATTATAGGTTGTTCTTCAATACATATCGTAAAATTCTACCATATGGTCATGTTCACTAATCACTGATTTCTAAATCTAGTTCTCATGGTTGAAAATAATATTCTGTTGATACCAACTCTAATGCCCCGACCCTAGAAGCCCAGAGCCGGTGCATTGTCTTATTACATTATCATGATTATGGGGAATTAAATCCCAAAGTATTGATCAGTTTATCAGTCAAAGAAATCTAGATTACATACATGATACCCATAATACATTGGGAAATAAAAAGTAAAAATATAGTACATAATAAATTGACATAAATTGCATCCTTGAAACTCATTCAAATGATTTATCTTCATAACCTAGGGAAATAAAATCAAATAATAATGAGCTCAAATGATCATTAAGGGTATGTATATCAGATTTAATAACTAAACAATGAGAATAAATCAAAATTGGAAGTTAAATAATTGAAACACATTTCATTTAATCAATAATATGATATTTCAAATTAATCATTCATATTATAAATTATTTAATTATGACATGGAATATCAATAACTAAATACATAATGATGTATTTCTTAATGATGGATATCTAAAATATATTGTCGTGGCTTCATGCTAAGAATATAATACATTCTATTTTTCATTTTCATAATCTAATACTTTAATAGATTTATTCCCAGAATATATAATTGCCAGGGATTCATGATAAGAATATAATAAATGGGTAATCCCTCAGCCAAAACCATATCTAGTTTTTCTCATGAAACATACTGATGTGTTGAGGAGAAATTTCAATCCCCACCCATCTCATACTAAATCTAATGCATTCATTATATGTTAAATTATTGATTTAATAAATAAATAATGTGAAATATCATAAAATATCCATATAGAATAAATAATAAGGTTTTATCAATAATTTCCTAGTAGAGTATAAGTAAAAAATAAGGGTTGTTGATGTTGATGAATAGAAATACCATTTAAAGATCAGTATAACTTTCTCTATGAAAATAATCTTAAAACATTCCAATGTTTCTCAAACCAATTTGAAACATTTAAATCCTAATTCAAAATGAATAAAATGAAATATATAATATCATGATAATAAATATACTTGTTATATGACATGTCAATGGGTATTATAAACACCATATAAAAGTGGTGTGGTGTATAACAACAAATAAGTCTCAATGGAATGTAAATTGGGATGAAAACCCTCACCACTGTGGTAATATATTAATCGAGAGACACAAAAGTAATGATCATAAAATTAAACATTTCAATACCATGATAATAAAATAATTCATGATTTATAATGTCAAAGGTGGAAGTAGGAACACTACACAAATGAAGTATGTGTTGTTAGTGGCATATGGCTCATGGAAAGAAAAGTGATATAATAATACATTACCTTAACCATTATTTTGTTGCGTTGTATTTATCCTTCTGTGTAGTGGTTTAAAATATGTTACTAAATTATACCAGAACCATAATCATGTTTATATTATCGTATATCATATTCCTATAACATATTATTACTCGTTTGTTAAAATTTGTTCATTATTCTCATTATTCCTGTTGTTAATTTCCTAGTTTTATCAAGTATGTTTTGACTTGTTATTTGATTTTAATATTTAATAGATCATGATTTACTCATATCTAAAATTTAAAACATGATTTAATTATCATATATATTCAGTATATATATATTTATAATATTCTAGAATATTTGGAGATAAGTAATGAAGTGAACCATTCATGGAGATAGTACGTCTTACATATGCATGAATACTACTTTCATTTCTTTATTGTATTAAAATAATTAAAGTTTCATTATATTTAATTATATAATAATTCCATTATATTATCTATGTAATATATATTACACATTTTTATTAAAATCATTCTTTATACATTCTATATATAATGTGAACGAGTCACATTGCTTTGAGGGGGTTGTAGTCCAAACTTCCACAAATGATGTTATCATATTTTCAAAAAGTGTAATGTATAATGTTTTGTTTTATAAAATAATTATATAAGTATAAAGAAATAATAAATATCCAATATATTACATATAAAAATATTTCCTTTATAATTTCCTCCATTATTTTCAGTATAGGAAAAAATGAATAATCGTCATTATGTGGGGCAGGAATTCATCATACACGTAAACAGTATGTCCAGTACCCATTAGATGGAAGTGTTTGTAAGTGAATGTAGAAATATTAAAATATCATCATATTATTATATTGAGGATTTTTTTGTTAAATATTCATCTAATAAGAATATTTGAGATAGTTTGTAATGGATATAAAACTGAAGCATTTAAGGAAAGGTGTTACCACTTAATCAGGTATCTCATTTTGGTTTATACCAAAAAGACTCCTTGGATAGATTTTAGTCCAAAGGGATTATTCTGTGAGTATGGGAGGGAATTTTAGAAGTTAATTGATTAAATATTTTTCGAACCTAATGGGTTTGAGAGGTGTGAGGAAGTGGTAGGTGTTGTGGCCTTTAATAAGGGGGTGGAGTGGAACTATTGTAAATGCCAAAAGGTATTAATTAGTGGGAAGTCTGATTTACATAATGTATCTCAAAAAATGAAAAATAATGGGTTAAAAGGGAATAATGGTTGATAAAAACCACCACCACACAAAAATATGATCATTTTAATAATTTGGTTCCTTGTCTTTTAAGATTCCCCCATTTTATCTTTTTGGTTATTATTAAAAAACATAGTTTTCTAACCCAAGTGACCATTAAGTCTAAAATAAAGTTATATTAATTATATAATATATATCCAATTAATTATTAATATTATATCTAATTTATAGAATAAAAACCCATATTTTTTAAATTAATTTTAAAATGAACACATGTGACAAACTAAAAGATCAGTTGGTCCATTGATATGTTAGTTATAATTGATCAATTTTCCCATTAATAGACCGTATTTAATATTTATTAACACATATGAATCACTTGGAAGAATATATATTTTTTATTTATTTTAAATAATTTAATAAAATATCATTTATTGTAGAATAATAAGGAGGTCAATTTTGACCTTATTTACTTAACTTTAATTTTAAAATAAAAATTTATTCGAATTATAAAATATTAAATTTAAATATTTTTGAAATTATATATTCATCTATAAAAATAATAAAATAAAATAATTTAATCAATCTACTTCACTTTTAATATTTATAAAATCATTTAATTTAGTTAACTATTAATTAAATAATCACTACGTTAGCATTTCTTAGGCATTTTAAGTGACTAAATCATATATAAAAATTAATGATATATTATCATGAAAAAAGTTACCCCTTTATCTTTCAAAAAAATATAGATAACCTAAAATATTTTTTTTACACCTCTCAATGTTTTATAATTTTTAAAGGTATTGAATGTTTATTTTTTCTCTTTCCTTACTTAACAATTTATATGGAGAAATTCTGATTAATTATATCCTAATTACCCATCAAATAAACCATGAGGGTATTTAGTCAAAATATTTGTATCCAATGGTTTTCTAAAAAATTTCTATGTCATTTTCGTCCTTAAAATTACGGTTTAAAGCCTTGTTATGCATAATTTTACCTTAATCACCCTAATTAACTTTAATCACTTCCACTAATCATTTTGGTCAAAAAAATAAGTTGATCTTATTATATCAAAAATATTTTAATGATTGAAACTCTGTATTTCCTTTTTTAAAAAATAAAATCACAATGTGGAAAAATTAAGATTAGCGCTAATCCTGTAGATGTGCTGAGAAATCATGTTTTTCAAGTAAAAACATTCCGAAGATCAATATTTTTTCATTTATAATTTAAATATAAAAATGATTATAATGTAATAAATTGTATGAATATACAAATAATTGATATATTTTATCTTTAAAAAGAAAATTAAAATATAATTTATCACAAATAATTATTTAATTTAAAGTTCAGTTTTTTGACTAAAATAAAGTATTTTTTTACTATTCATCAAAAAATGAAAGATCACAAAAAAATACAAAAAATTCACCTGAAATTAATTATGATATCTTAAATCTAATAATGAAGTGTATTTTTAAAAATAATATTTATAAAATCATTCAAATTTATTTTTTAAAATGGTGTACCATTAAAAGGTGATAAAACTCAGTTTTGCAAGAAAGATAATCCCATGTTTTGTAAAGGATAAGCTTAACAAAGTGTTTCATATAAATAAGGATAGCAAGAAAATTAATTTTATTCTAAAATTAAAACATTGTAATGTCTTGGGGTGTTATAATATTCAATAACTTTTATTATAATGGACTGGTTTTCTATAAATTTTACATCAATGAAACCTACCAACTTCTGTAGTCCTTTATTCCATCACATGTAACTTTTTATGTTGGATGAATATCGCAAGAAAATAAATTTTTCTTATTTTTCACCAAATTTTCCTATATTCAGATTTTGTTACATTATAAATAAAGGACTCCCAAAAATCATAAATTGTTTCGTTGTATGATTTTTTTATACCATAACTCAAATGAAGTTATTTTTTTATTTTGGTTGAACTAAAAATTTGTTTTGAACGTATATAGTAATACTAATATCTTCTCTCAAGAATAATTTTAAAATATTATATTCAATAAGCATATTTCTTCCCACACAAAATAGACTTCTATATTCTTCTCTAGTAATCTATTTTTTGGATTGTTGGGAGCACACTTTTTGTTTTTAATTCTATAACTCATAATATATGACTCATAAGAGATACTTTTATTCTTCTTTCCATTGTTTTTTATCCACTTAAAAATATATAAACTTAGATCCTTTTTAATTTCCTATCTGAAACATTTAAACAACTATGGAACTTTTACTTTAAATTTCATGAACAATATGTTTTTCATCCAAGAAAAATCATTAATAAAAATAATAAATTACAAATCACCATTTTGATTGATGTCTCCTCAGTCTACATAGATTATAGTGATTGAGATCATGTGGTTTCATGGATTGAATTTAAATTTTTTTATTGCTTATACTTATCATCATTATTTTCTACAAATTTTTACAAATATAATCATCATTCTTATTCAATTGTGATAAATATATTTCAATTCCTTCTTTTAAAATTGTGTGTAACATCCTAACATGAATCATCAGGTCTGAGCTGGAATGCTATATGAACTTATGTGCATCTCCCCATATGCAAGAGGTTGCGAATAGTAGATAGGGTTTGATTGCATCAGTGGGGATAATATACCCTCAATATCATTTCATATGATCAATATTCAAAAATAAATAATATAACAAATATTCAGAGTAAACATGTGGAAAATTAAATATGGAATACATGTAATACAATTAAACCAATTCTTGTAAGTGGAAAGTATGTTCAAAATAAATAAAATAGATAATGTAAATAAACAAAAAGTGGATCCTCTAGAGTCTAACCTTGTCTAATACTATATCCATGCTCCCTTACTCAGTTATCCACTATAGGCCACTTTCCCTTTGCGAGATCACTAATTCAATCTACAAGTGCATCGGAACACCCAAGTAAGGTGTGAGTAAAAGTACCTATAGGACACCACCAATGCATCCTTATCCAAATTTTCTCAATTATATAAGTGTATGATACAATAAAATAAATAAACAACAAGTATATTAATAAATAATACTATAATGAATGGTTTTGTTCTAACAAAGATTTTACAAACCCTTGGCTGTAACTTCTTCAGTTCCATTCCAGAAATGTTTTTAACATTAATAAGTATCCAAATCTAGCGACAAGGATATTATTTAGAACTCAGAATCCACAAGGCATTGAATGAAAGCAACCTACCCATAATCTACACGGCATTGAGTATTACCCATAACCCACAAGTAATTGAGTATATGTATCCTAACATAAATCCACAAGGAATCAAGTGACACTCAGAATCCACAAGTCATCAAGGTTTGTATATTAGGTCAAAATTAAAAGAATATAGAGTAGATTCTATGTTATAATTTTATCATGTTGTGTTGTCATCATTGCAGCATATCATACATGCACCCCAAAAAGAGTAATAAACCAAGATAACCACCTTTTAAATATGCACAAACAAATCCACTTATAAAAAACATGAAAATTCATAGCAGGATAACAACCATAGAACACATCATGAGAAATATAGTTTCATCATATACATCAACATGTGAATAAAACATCATCATGGTATCAAGTTGTCACATCAATCTCATGGAATGGAATCATTCCATATCATGGGATACACACACATAAAACATCATCATAAGTAATATAGCCCAGAAACAAATGTGATCAACCTGGAACATGAATAATAAGCTACAAGGTGCTCATGGAAAGTGTCACATAAGGTACATAGGGATACACACACACCCACATGAAATCATAATCTATCAGGGTCATCAAATATGCCTATTCATAAATCATATTAGATAAATATATGTATCAAAGCCCCAAATGGTAAGGAACTTCCTATAACAAAAGTCATCAATGTAAAAAATAGGGATAAACCAGTCAAAAACTCCACTTCATGGATTTATTATCAAAACATTGACAATCGAGGTTCGCCAATGGTCCCAAAAACAAAATCAACTATTTTATTTCAAAAATAAATAAAATAATTCATGTAATATTACATTCTCTCTCCAAGACAATTTCCAAATTATCAATTTAAAATTAAATTTGATGATTTCTCATAAATTAACTTTTTATAATTATATTTTCATAATTTATATTAATTTTCAATTTATTATTATATTTTGTTAATTTCTCATAAATTAACCTTTTCTAATTTTATTTGGGTAATTTTCATTAATTATCCTTTTATAATTATCTTTTGATTGTTTCTCATAAATTATCATTTTATTATTACATTATGTTAATTTCTCATAATCTATCCATTTATAAATCCATGCGATTATCCTTTGATAATTTTTATTCCATAAATTATTCACTGATAATATAAAAAATATCATTTGATAAAATATGTATTTTCTTAATATGATAATTACCTTATAATTATCCTTTAACAAATTAAATAGTATTATATTCGATAAATTCATGATATTATTATTTGATAATTGATTGTAATTATTATTTGATAATTCATCATTATTATCCTTCTATAATTAATTATAATTATCTTTTCATAATTTTAATAATTCAACCTTCGATGATTTTATTTAAAATTATTATTTCATATTCTCGTGTGATTATCATTTTTACTTTATAAAATTATCATTTGAAAATTATAATAATTACCCTTTGATAAATTAGGCAATATTTCCCTAGAATTTAATTTTTTTAAATAATAATATTTGATAATTTATCTTAAATTATCCATTTAAGATGTTAAAAATCATATTGAAAACACCTGACTTCCTTCAAAATCAAGGATATGATTTAGGTTTTACTCATCGATATGAATCCAAAAACATAGATAATGCATAATTTTTATCAATAACATATAGGATATTGAATTTAGAATATTGGAAGAATAATAAAACAATAATTAAATAAATAAATAAAACAAACCTCGTTCTAAGGTGGTCTGCACATGGGACTCAAACTGGGAGGGGTCGACGTGCCAAAGAGGAAATTGAAGTCTGGTTATATGCCATAAAAGATCATCGGGCCTTTATCGATCATTCTTATAGGAGATCTGGGTTTGTCTAGGATCTATGAAATCCTCCAAAACTTAATCTAAATAGATTTAGATATTTTGAACCCCAAAGCGTGTGAATGGTCAGAAAAATTAATACCCCAATTTAATCTATTATTTATGCCTAAAATTGATAGTTGATTCATTAATTTTATCCCATTATGTTATTGCAATTGATCTCGGAAAAACCGTGACAAAACAGAATGTTTAGAAACACCCTAGGAGTTAACAATGGTGTGTGGAATTATTTTTATGGATAATGAATTATTTTTCCCTTTTTTATTAAATTCCAAAATTTAATTATTTGACCCAAATATTAAAGCATTCAAAATGCCCATTTCACATAATTGTTATAAACCCCCCAATGTAAAACCCAAATTCCAAACCTAATAGTGCTCTCAAATTTATAATATGACGTATCGTTTGAAATATATTAATTATTTATTAATTAAAAAATGGAATAAATAAATTCTTTAAAATAAAAGGGTTTTTTGTGTGATGTTTCCAAACACCTAACATGGATAATATTTATAACCTAAATATGCTAAAACAACTCATTATGAAACTAACAGTGATCTCATATCTTCCATATGATGTACCATTTTTCAGATATTAAAATATTTTAAAAACTAGTATAATAAAATTATTAAATAAATTATTCTTGTGAGCGATCCATCCAAACATCTGATTCATACAAATGTTATAGAGTTCCTAGTGTAACCCAATATCTTGAATCAAATGATGGTATCAGATTACTAATATGACACCCCATTTTGGATTTATTCATTTGTTTTTAATAAATTTCATGCAGGTAATATTATATATTATATATTTTAGTTTTTTCTATGTCAAGGGTTTACGGGCCTTGAAATATAATACTAACTCATCTTCTGACACCGAAAATATTTGATTGAATATTCTGATGTGTTAACTAGGATTTTAACCATATATAAAGCCTTGAATAATTTTATTAAGTTATTCTCTTTAATAAACTGATTTTTCAAATAAAAAACATATAATTTCTTAATAAGAGGTTTTTTATCATCTTTAAAAATTTAAGGATATTACAATTCTCCCACTCTATCGACTTTTCTTCCTCTAAAAGTATCTCTCGTGGTCTTTCTCAAAAAAGTTAGGTCACTAAGCTTGAACATCATACTCATGTTCCCACATCTCATCCTATATCTTTCCATGCCACCACCCAATCTAGATTAGTAATGCCATCATTCATCAAAACACCTTCTCGATTGTATATATTTTCTGCATTAGACTCTCCTCATAATATGTGTCTGTCTCTAACTCGATATCCTCATTATCAAAAACATATTCATGGTTGGGTATGTTCCTCCAAAGTTGTGACATACGGTACACATTTCTTATACCTAGATAATGATAATGGAGGTCAATATGATATGCCAATAACCTCATCTACTTGGTGGTCTTAAAGGTACTAAAAAATATGGTTCTAGATTTCTCTACTTTCCCAGAAGTCAATGCTCCAACCAAGGATTCACTCTCAAGGAAACATGATCTCTTGTAGAAAACTCCAACGGTCTCCTCATATGGTTTTCATATGATCTATATTTCTTTGAATGGTGATCATCCTCTTCCAAATCTAATGCAATCTCTCTTGGAGGTCTTCTGAACCAAATCAGATCCAAAACAACTACATCACCTGCCTCGTGCCAACATATGGTGATTGACGTGGTATCTCATAATTCTTCTCATAAGGTTACATCTAAATGATATCAAAATTATATTATTGTACACAAACTCAATCAAGGATTTATGATCAACCCATTCTCTTAGATGGTCTACCACACAAGCTCAAGGCATATCCTCTAATTTGTGTATAGTTTTCTCAGACTCTTCATCTATCTAAAAATGGTATGTCATGCTCAATATTAGATGAGTCCCTAAGAATTTATACAATATTTACAAACATAATAACACAAAAAATGTATATTTTTTCATAAAAAATCTCAAAGTAACTCCATTCATGCATATGATCTCTTAGAAAATTAAATTTCTCATCTCCACCATTGAGTGAGTCTCCCTGGTTGGTAAGAAGTTAGAAGACTCCATTAACCGATCGAAAATTAACCAGACAGCATCACAACTCCTCACGGTCAAGGGTAAACCCTTAAAAACTCTCATAGTTATTTCATACAATTTCCACATAGGTATCAAGAGTGGTTGAAATAACCCACTAGGACGTTGGTGCTTGACCATCACCCTCTGATAGGTAATTCATCGAGAGACGGAGCCGATAATGTCTATCTTCATCCCTAGCCACAAGAATTACCACATGAAATTGTAATATATATTTCTCACACCAATATGTACTACCCATATAGAGGTATAGTACTCCCTCATTAGCTCATATCTAATAAAATTAGGGACTACTTCCCTTTTGTGTACCAACATCACATCATTATTGTTTAGTGACCATTCATGCATTAAGATAACACCAGCTTGTTGTTCCTTCATTACTGCATACTCTGAGTCCAACTTCTACTTAGATTTAACCTATTCAAAAAGAGAATATGTGACCATAATAGTATAAAAAGTCATAAAACCCTTTTTCTTTGAGGTATTCATCCTCTAATCAGCTAATATTCTCACCAAGCATCATTAATCCTCTGAAGGCCTCTCACGAAGCTCCTCATTTGTTTGTATCTTATTCAATAGACAATATGAAATGACGTTACCTTTTCTAAGAGCATACATCATCTTAAGGTTGAACATTCAAAGAAAATCAACCCAACGTCTCTATCCCCAGTTTAGGTCCCCTTGTGTGAAGATATAGTGAATGATCTAATTTACCGTGTAAACAACATATCTCTCACCAAAGTGATTGTATTTCTAACACTTCAGAGAATGGACCACAACTGTCAGCTCAAATTCATCGAGACAAACATTTTGATATATAGATAATTTTGTACCATTTGACATTGGGTATCAAAATGGGATGTCAACCCGAAATCGCCACTTTTTTTCTTAACTTACTAATACTTTATATTATCTGCTAGGACAAATATCCACAATAATTTCAACCCACTACTCAACATCCTAAGGTTCTGTAGTGCCCTGGATGGATGGAGAATTTCATAGTTGAAGTAAGGGTATATGTGACCATAGTTATGAAATATTATGCCTATTAAATACACTAAGTGATAGAATTCTTGGTTGAAGCAGCCCCACATCCCTAACCACATAGAAGGTGCAGGATCGAGCTCAACTAAATTCTTTTATACATCTAGTGTTAAATTAGACACATCCACAGTCGTAGAGATATTCCAACCCCAATTCACAAGTAGTTAAATATGAATACATTGAGGTGAAATCTTATAAAACATAATGGAATATTAGGAACATAATCAAATTCTATTTAGTCTATGGGGTCATGCAAAGGATTCCCTAGAAGTCTACCCATAAACCACGGTAAAATCCTCTTATCACTAATCATTGTCTTCATCCTTACAAGTAAGTCATAGTCATTATATATATAATAACAAAACAAAATTCTCAATTCAACTAATTTATTGTAATATGGATATATCACAACCCATGGAAATAGAGATATACCACATAGGAGAAACAATCTCGAACGGATAGAATAAAAAGAAGGCATTAAATTAATGATCCACTATACAACACAACAAAAGGTATATATATAGAATTTGAACGTATTTTAATTTCCATTATGCGTGAATACAACAAAAATCTCATAGATCTCATATCAAAATCATGTGCATCACACAATTTGATTTTAATCAATATTAACAATAAAACAAAAATTACCCACTTTACAGAAACTCGGTGGTCCACTACACAGTGTTGGCTAGGCACTAACATAATTCCCCTACCTGATTACTAATTTATGATCTCATTTTTAACCTATATCAACCTAAATCAATATAATATCATGTCAGTTTGAAACCTCCATCTAATACCATTTTTTAACATCATGACCCCAATCAATGAGTCCAATCTGAAATTCCAAGTGACCTAATGCAATTCTTACCATACAAAGAGGTTTTCGGCTAGTAGTGAGGGTTTGAGTCCCTCATTTGAGATGCTATATCATATTTATATTTCCATATGATAAATAATCAATTGAAAAATTATAATAAATAATCAGAGTAAACATATATAAAAGTATATATGGAATACATGTTATACAAATAAAGATGGTATCATAAGTGGAAATCTTGTCTAGAAGAAATAAAGAAGATAAAATAAATAAATAAATAGGGTATCCTCCATAGTCCACCCTAGTATTATAATATCTTCACACTCCTCTACTCATATATCCAACATAGGTCCCTTTCCATTCACGAGATCTCTCATGCAATCTACAAGCACATTGAAATGACCATGTATGGTGTGAGTACAATACTCACTAGGACACCACCAATGTATCATTAAATTGACGTTATCAAGATATACATGTGTATAACATAATAAAATAAATTCATCACAACCATAGTAACACACAATCCAAAAATGAGCGGTCATGCACTATCCAAACTACCACAAACCTAGGGTTGTACCTACCTTGTCCCCATGACAAAAAATGTATTATATGTCGATAAGTTTCAAAAACCATCTCCAAGGCTTTTGATGAGTCACGTAGAATCCAAAAGGTATTGAGTAAAAAAAACCTACCTAGAATCGACAAGGCATCCGGTAATACTCTGAATCCATGAGTCATTGAGTATCGGCAACCAACTCAAAATCCAAAAGGCATTGGGTAACACTCAGAATCCACAAGACATCAGGTTTCGTCCATCTACTCAGAATCCAGAAGTCCTCAAGTGGATTCCATGTAACAATGTTATCTTGTTACATTGCCTTCATCATCACACATCATGTGTTCACCCCATAAAGAGTAATCATACCATGATTTCCAACTATCAAGTATAAACATGCCAATCCTTCAAAGGAAAAACTCACAAGTCATAGCATGATAACAACCATAGAACACATCTTGAGAAAAACAACATCATCATATAAATCAATATATGAATCTAACATCATCAAGGAATTAAGATATCACATCGATATCATGGAATCAAATCACACCATATAATGATCTACCCAAAAATAACACATCATCATATGTAAGGTAGTACAAGAATACATGTGATGAACATCGAACATGGATAATAATCTATAAGGTACTCAGGAAAACTACTACCACATAAGGTTCTCAGGGATATTCATACACTCCCACATGTGATCATAATCTTCCATAGTCCTAAAATTTGTCTACACATAAATCATATTAATGAATCATATCTTACAAAAACTAAGAAGGTAATGAACTTCCTTCTTCAAAAGTAACCATTTTAAAAAGGCCAGTATAAACAAGTCAAAACACATATCCCCAAATTTATTATCAAAATGTTGACACACGAGGTTCACCAAGGGTCCCTATAATCAAAACCAACTTTATTATTTTTATAAAAATAAAATATCACATGAAATGATGCATTCTCCCTCCTAGATAATTTCCAAATTATTGTTTTATAATTATCTTTTTATAATTCCACATAAATTACCCTTTCATATTAATAATTTGATAATTTATCCTAAATTATCCTTTTATAATTATATTTTTATAATTTCTCATAAATTATTCTTTTATAATTATATTTTAATAGTTTTCTTAAATTATCCTTTTATAATTATCTTTTGATAATTTCTCATAAATTTCCATTTTATAATTATATTCTGGAAATTTTCCATTAATTATTCATTTATAAATCCTTACAATTATCCATTGATAATTTTTATTCCATAAATTATCCTTTGATATTATAGTAATTATGTTTTTAAAAAATTGATAATTTTGAAATGTGAAAATTATCTTATAATTATCCTTTAATAAATTTAATAATAATATATTCAATAAACTCATGAAATTATTCTTTGATAATTTCTTTTAATTATTAATTAATAATTACTCATTATTTTAATTCAATAATTCCTTATTATAATCCTTTTATAATTATAAAAATTTAACCATTGAAAATTTTATTTAAAATTGTCGTTTTTTATTCTAGTGAAATTATCTTTGATAATTCGTTAAATTTATCATTATAACCGTATAATATTTTCCCATAGATAAATTGTGCAATATTATATTAGATAATAATTATTTACAAAAATAATTTTAGAATTTATCATAAATTATCCATTTCAAATGTGAAAAATTTGATTGAAAATACCTGCCAAGCTTCAAAATCAAGTGTTGGGTATAGATTCTACTCGTTGATATGAACACAACAACACTAGGGTCACATAATTAATATCAATAATATAAAATATATTTAATTTAGTAGATTTGAGAAATAATAATATTAATTAATTAGTTAAGTAAAACAAACCTCATTATAAGGTGGTGTGCACATGGGACTCAAGCAGAGAGGGTTCGATGCACCGAATAGAAACGGGAAGACCGATCATGCACCATGAAAGATCTCCATACCTTCATTGATCATGTTTAGAGAGGATTTATGATCATCTGGACTAGACAAAATCATCCAAAACTGAAGCCAAAGATAATCAGATATTTAGAACCATAAAACATATATAATGCTAGAAAAATCAATACCCTGATTGAATATACGATTTCATTGGAAAATTGATGTTGGATTCATTAATTTCATCACATTAATATGTTTTAGTTTAAATGTGTCAAAACCATGTCAAAACTACATGTCTTGAAATACACCACTCATTAACACTGGTGTACGGCTTGATTTTTAAGGATAATGAATTGTGTTTTCCATTTTTTATTTGAATTAATAAATTTAATTATTAAACCCAAATATTAAAAGATACCAAATTCCCGTTGCACATAAAGAATATACACCACCTATGGGTAAATTCATATTCTAGAAATAACTGTATTCTTAGATTTCTGTTACAACACATCGGTTGGAAGGTATTAATTAATTAATTATTAAAACGTTGAATAAATAAATAATTAAAAAAAGGATTTTATCATGCCTAATGTTTCCAAATGCCTAAAACACATAAATGATATACCCTTCCTAGGTTAAACCCCACATTTCAGGCCTAACTATGATCTTTGATTTTTTATATGACGCACCATTTGGGAGATATGAAATTATTTTCAAAAAAAGTATAATAAAAATATTAAATAAATTATTCTTGCAAGTGATTAATCCAAACATCTGATGCTTAAAAATGTTATACCCCACCTAGGGTAAACAACACATCTCAAACCTAATGGTGGTATTAAATTACTCATACCAAAAACCATTTTTGAGTTATTAAATTATTTTGATTAAATTCCACATGTGTAATGTGGTATTTTCAATACGTTTATTTTTCATGTTTTGAGGCTTTATGGGCCACATAATCTCATACTAACTCGATATCTTACTCCAAAAATATTTTATTGAATATTAAAATGTGTTAACTATAATTTTACCCTTACTTAATTCCTTTAGTAATTTAATTAAGAGATTTTATTTTATAATTTATTTTTTTCACCTAAAACACTTATATTTTACCAATAATAGAGTTTATATTATATTTAAAATATTCAAGACATTAAATTGTGCTTATAATCTTATAGCCAAGATATGTATGTCTTTAATTCCACATCTTAATTTTATCCTCAGAATATAAATTACACGAATTACGTTGATATTTAATATAGAATATATTGTTGTTGGATCATTCTCACTTGGTTAAAAAATTTCAATCATACATACATTGGGTGATACAAAGATATTTTATGAAGATAACTTCCTTACCATCATCACAGAGTTAGATAACACTTATAATGTTTTATTTAAGACCATTAACAAGAAAAACATTCTTTAACATTAACTTCTAATATTTAATCATTGTTTTACCAATTTCAAATATTTTAACGAGAGTATCAATTATATAAGTTAAATAAACTCCCTCGCGTTCATTAATATTTTCCATGATTTTGATACCACCTTTCATATTTGAGGAAGAACCATTATAAAGAATCTATTGTTTATTTATTTTGATAGCTTTTAGAAAAAAACAGAAAACAATATTTTTATCTATAATCTTGGTTGTCTTGACATATTTTGATTTTATAGATTATATAACTTTACCAAGTATTGTTTTAGTATTCATTATAGTGGCCTCTTTGGTTACTCCTTCTGCAGATTTCCTCCAAAAATTCAAATTTGTTTTCCCTCAAGATCTTCTTACCTTCTTATTAATTTTCTTTTTCTTTTTTATTCATTATATTTAATTTGATATTATAATGACCAAAACATTTATGAATGATATTCCTTTTTTAATGAGTCAATTATTTTTGAACAAATGAATTAATAGAAAACACATGCACTGCATTGGTTATTTTAGACCGTTTTATGGTTAGTTGAATTTAAAAGACCATTAATCATTATAATATTTGATAATATAGCTATTTTTAATGGGTTGTTAATATTAGTATATTAAGGGTTATGATAATGTCTATTTGACACACACAAAACAAATCATGAACTCAGCCAGTATGATTGTACCCTATGAGTCCCGTTTATCAGAGCTTATAAGAGAGATAACATTAAAAGGATTTTCCCTTGTCCATGATGAAGCTGATAATCAATAACTAAATATTGAGAAAAACATTTATGAGAGAATTTCAGGATACTGAACCATACCATGTTCATCAAACCACCAGATGAAAATATAACTATTATGCTCTTAACCCTTCAAAAATTTTCTAGTTTAATAACAAAATTTGTATCTACATCCCTACAACCTAAATATTATATTTTCTTTTTAATAAATCAATGACTATATTTATCCCTTATAAAATTTAATTTTAAATGATAAATAATAAGTTTGATAAAAATTAGATTCTTCTATGAGGAAAAGAGAATAGTATTTTTTGGAAGTATATAGTTTCAATGAAGACACAGTTTTTAATGAATTCAAGACTTTTTTAAATAAAGGATATTTTAATAAAATATTATTATCAAGAATTTTTTTTTAAAATTTAAATGATAATATAATTTTATGATTTAATTTTTTTTAAATGATCAACAAACTATTATTTTCATAAAAACCAGTATTTTTAAATAAATTGTAATTTTTTATTAAATAGTGTAAATTCTCATATTCAGAGAATTGTTTTGATAAAATAAATATTTTTTAAAATCCACATGTTCTAATTATCCAACATTGAATTGTTTATAACTTATTGAGATAGTATACTTTTTAGGTAAAATTTGAATATGGGATAATTATACAGTAAGTATTATAACATCATAAAATCTAAAAAATGATATAATAAATACTATAAAGAGTATATAAAACCAAAATTATGTTTCCCCTTTAAAATAATGTTTTTCAGTTATTTGATTTATTTTTTAAACCCTAATGAATTCTACAATCCCAATTTTATATGTTAAGGTTTTAAAATTAATTATTTAGAAACATAACTCACTTACACTTCACCAAAGGAATTATTTTAATGTGTTCTGTTCTTATCCATATAAAAAAATTACAGTTTGGTAGAAACCACAGTAACAAACATGTTATGGTTTATGTTTTTGATTACATTATAATTTGGATTTCCAAACCTATGTTTGGAAATTAGGAAATAATTTTTATCTCTATTGATGTATAAAAACACCCAATATCCCATTCCTCTTCACTAAAAATTTTTATATCATGAAGATACTCCACCCTCCCCTCTCTAGTTCCCTTAAAATATACCCTCAATATCTTAATAATCTCCTCCCAAGCTTTTAGAAGTTCCCTCTCAGGGTAAGTGATCCCCACCTTCTCATATTTATTCAAGAACCTTCATTATATTATTCCCTTTAATTAAAAATTGTTTATGTTGGGGTTTGTTCTTACATATCACTATTAAAATACTTATAATATACAAGTGAAGTGAGACCACATTATCTCACATTAATAACTTCTATGAATCTTTATGTACAGTTTTTATACCACTAAAATTATCCTGTGATTTGTTAAGAAAAAAAATTGTGTAGGGAATACCCAACCCCATTTCCACTCAAGACTATTCACCTAGTTATACATGTCAATAATTTAATAAGGATTTACATGTATGTGAGTGAAACTCCATAATCCTTGGGTTATAATTGATCAATGAAATCCTTAGTTTTTATGATTTGTGTCACAAACTTATGCATGTACAAGATATGAAATTGATCGGTGGGACCAAAATTA
This sequence comes from Viscum album, assembly GCA_963277665.1. NCBI lineage: Eukaryota > Viridiplantae > Streptophyta > Magnoliopsida > Santalales > Viscaceae > Viscum > Viscum album. The sequence continues at coordinate 168,230,883 of OY728142.1, read as the reverse complement.
TATAACCCTTCAATGCATTGGGTAATGTTTTTTTCTCATGAGATTTCATGTATAGTGCTTGGGATGTTATCCTTAGAACACTATGTTTTGATATCTTGGAAGATACCCTTGACTTATGTTTTTGATTTCATGATTAATTTACTTTCAATATTCCTATGTAGCCTATATGCTATCATTATACATCATTCCTCATTTTTCATGATTTTTATTCTCGACCCTCTTATTATACATTGATATTACTTGTGGATAACATGTAATAATTTACCTTATTATATTATTTTTGGGTTACCATAGTGGGATTTATATCTCACACCTTTTTAATGAGTGACCGCAGGTTATCTCATGCAATTTTAGATGATCCATAGAATATAAGCTCATGTTATGGATTTTTTAATTAATGTTGTATTTATTTTGCAGTTTGCTATGATTTTTACCTAATTACCCAAAGAAACTATGAATAATGATCTTATGGGGTTTTATTATTTATATAATTATGTAATGAATCATGAATTAAGGTGTAATAAAATATGTCTTATAATAATTGGAATCAATGCATAGTCTAGTTATTTTCAGGGATTAGGATTAGAAATCCTAGTGAAATCATTATAAAAAAGACTAAACACATGAAAATTTACCAAAATTTCATAAAGTATATATTAATAGGTTTCAAGAAAACACATATTTGTATGGATACTACAAGGATATGTATTTGTGATATATTTTTACCAAGTTTTAATAAACCAAAAAAAACCCATTGAGCTAGACTCGATCCTTACCTGGTGAATGAAAAAGGTCCTTGATACACATGTTGTCTGCTACTTATGGAGGGTTTTCATTGATAAATTCACTAGATCATTTTAGAACATTATTAAGGGAAAAATACATTAATAATTTATATTAGGAAATAGATCATGGATAACTTATAATGAAACCTACAAATTCATAGGATAATTAATATATTTCATTTATGACTAATCCATTCAATGTTCATAGTTTATTATTTATGTGTTTAATAGATTGAAAATTATCTTCCCTATGTATATTTTTGGATGAATTAAATGATTAAAACTATAATAAAATAGTTAATGATAGGATTATTATTTGTGGTTCTATGTGTTCTTTCATATCACATGTGTTTAGTATAAATATTCAAACACCACCCAAAACATGCGAGCCATGTTAATGGTGAATATGGTAAATGAATCAATAGTTTATTCCTAAGTATATAACCCATCCCCTCTCCCAATTTGTATGATCAATTTTAAAGAAAAACTTTTGATATTCTCCTTAGTGGAATTTGATGCTATTTTGGGCCTGGATTTCCTTTCCCTCTATAGAGCCAATGTAAAATTATAAGATAACAAAATAAACTTCCATATCATAAATAAACCTCTTATTTTATTGATTGTTAAAGAGGAAGATGAATATTATTTTTTACCAACATATCATGTATAAATATTATTTCCTAGTGAACATGAATATCTATCTCAGATGATGGAGACTAATGAGAAGATCATCTTTGATGACCTGACCATCGTAAGGGAATTTTAAGATGTGTTTCAAAAAGAACAATATGGTATTCCTCCTAGATATAATTTTGAGATCTAAATAAATCTCATAACTGGATATTTTTCAATATCCAAGAATCCATCTTGAATATTCATTGAGGAACTTGAGTGAATAAAGACACAATTACAAAATAATCATGATAAAGGGTTTATATTCTCAAGTGTTTAACCATGGATTCTATCTGTTCTCTTCATCAAGAAGAAATTTGGGTCAATTATTCTCTGAATTCACTATCATGATCTAAAAAAGATCATGATAATGGATAAGTATCATATTCCATGGGTTTATGATTGTTTTAATCAGCCACATGGATCCTACTTCTTCTCTAAGGTGGATCTTCAATTGGTAAATTATAAAGTAAATGTGAAGAAGGAAGATATCTCCAAGGAGTCTTTTCATAACAGATAGGAGCACTATGATTTCATTGTAATTCTATTTGGAATAATTAATTGTCTCTAAATCTTCATGGAAATAATAAATATAGTCTTTAGGTATTACATTGAAAAAAAAATTATTGTCTTTATAAATGATATTTTTATATACTCTAAAAGAGAGAAGGAATATGATAAGAATTTAAATGATCTACTAAAGACCTTAGGGAAGAAAATTTTATATGAACAGTATAGAAAATGTGATTTTTTATTAGAGAAAGTAATATTATTAGGAAATATTATCACCAATAGAGGGATATAAGTGGATCCATAAAAAATAGGCAATCAATGGATGGAATAGACCAACATCTATGATGGAAATATGATCTTTCCTTGGATTAGTTGGTCACAATAGTTGATTTTTGAAAAATTCTATAGATTTTCAAGAAAAATCACCATTATACCCTGAACTGATGTTATGTTTTTTGGGACTAGTGAATGTGATGATAGATATACAAATTTTAAGAAGAGGTTAATCATTTCACCTAATATCACATTACCCACTAGGGGTGAATGATTTATAATCTACAATGATGCATCCAAAAAGGGCTTGGGTTATGTACTCATCAAAAATGAATAAGTGATATCTTATACCTCCCATTAATTAATGATTAATGAGGAAAAATATCTTAAACATTCTCTAGAATTTGTAACAGTGATCTTCACATTAAATATTTGGTCACATTATCTCTATGAAGAAAATTATGACATATATAAGTATCATAAAAGCCTCAAGTATATATTCACATAATAGGAACATAATTTTCACCATCAATGATGGTAAGATATTATCATGGAATATGATTGATCAGTCCATTGTCATCCTATAATGGAAAACGTGGAAGATTCATTGAGTATAAAGGATATTGTAATCCTATACATGATGAGAATTGAATAGGATCAACTCTTATTAGACAAGAAAATTATGGATAAGAGAATAAAAAATTACCTTCATCACACCTTTCTAAAATAACTTCTCAAACCTCAATTTTTAAGTGGATAAATAATTCCTATAAAGATAATGAGTTTCTACAGAATAGGGGAGTGAATATTCTAGAGTTTAACTTTTTTGATGGTAGATTTATAAGTCTTATAAGTCTATTTTGTGTGTCATTAGAACCAGAACTAAAGAGGATACTTATGGATGATTTTTATATAACATCTTTATCTATTCATCCAAAATTCAATAATATGTATCGATATTTAAGCAAAAAATCTAGTGGGGTAATATGAATGGGGAGATTGTGGAGTTTTTATCTAAATTACCAGTATGCCAAAATGTTAATGCAGAATTATATAATAATAGGGGTATGATGAAATCATTCCTAATACTAGTATGGAAATGGGAATAAATACCCATGGATTTCATTGTAGTACTCTCCAAGACACCTAAAGGTAATAACACTTTCTGGGTGGTAGTCGACCACCATACTAATTTAGCATAATTCATTGCTATCAATAAATATTTCAATCTTGACCAACTCCACGTGATTTATATAAGGGACATGGTAAGACATCATGGAGTTACACTCTCTATTATATCTAATAAAAATCTTATTATTACTTCATGGTTTTAGATAATCATTCATCATGTCTTGGATATAGAACTAATCTTCAACCTTATTTATCCCATAATATGAATTTTCAATCCAAAAGGACCATTCAAATTTTGTAGGATATTCTGAGAACATTTTAAATTAATTTTAAAGTAATTTGGGACTATAAACTTCCCCTAATAGATTTATCAAATAACAATATTTTTCATTCTAGCATTAAAATGGAACATTATAAAGCTCTATATGGGAAGAGGTGTCAAAATCTAATATATTAAGATTAAATTGGTGATCAGATGCCTATGGGACCAAATATTATCCAAGCTATGATAGAAGAGGTTCAAACCACTTAGCTCCATATGAAATATTCACAAATTAGTTTGAAAATATATTCATGAAATCATTAGCAGGATATGGATTTTAAGGTTGAAGATATAGCATCCATTAATATATTACAATGGAAATATTTTATTTGGTTTTGGAAGATGGAAATCATATTCTTAGATACAACAGCCATTTTGTGATCCTTGACCACATAGAATCAGTGGCCTATCAATTATCACCCCAACATAACCTATATCAAGTATATGATGTGATCTAGGTATCTCTCTTGAGAAAGTACATAGAAAAACATTCACATGTACTGAATATAAAGGTGGTACTATTGGAGAATGATCTTTCATAATAGGAGAATATGTAAAGATCTCATATCATAGATAAAATGTTCTTTAAAATAAGAAAAATCACCTAGTCAATGTATTGTGGTGGAACTATAAGTTCGAGGATGCAGCATGGGAAGTGAAAGAGGATATGAAACTAAAGTACCCACATATATTTTAATATATTAAATAAACATTTCATGGGAGAAATTTCTGAATGTGGGAAAATGTAATGACCCAAACATTTATAAATGATATTCCTTTTATTAAATGAGTCAATTCATTATTGAAAAATTAATTTATTGAAAACACATGCACCACATTGGTTATTTTATCTATTATATGTTCCATCAAATTTAAAAGACTATTAAGAATCATAACCATTGATAAAATATTCATTTTACATTGATAATTAATATTATTATTTTATATTGTATGATAAATTCTATTTGATACAGAAAAAATAAGTGATAACCTTGACTAGTAGGATCGTACCCTATGAAGCCCATTTATCAGAGAATATAAGGTAGATTATATTACTTAGATTTTTACTTGATCGAGCCCTTGCCGATATTCAATAACTGAATCTTGAGTGAAATCATTTATGGGAGAATTTCAAGCTTATCATGATCACATCCCAAACCATATTTTCCTAACCACTCTATGAAAATGTCACTATCGCACGTCATACCCTTAAAGAACTTTCTAGTGTAACAAAAGGAAATGTATTTAGACACTAACAACATGAATTATTAAATTTTATTTTTAAAAAATAATGATTATATTTATAACTTTTTAATATTACTTTTTAACTGTTTAAATAAGGATTTTGATTAAAATTAAATTTTGATTTGATGAAACATAAATTGTATTTATGGGAAACATACAGTTTCAATGAAGGCAGTTTTTAATGAATTAAATAATTTTTAAAATAAATTATATTTTATTAAAATCTTATTATTAAATAATAGTTATTAAATATAAATTATAATATAATTTTATGATGTAAAATATAATTTTTATAAGGGCTAAAATACAATTATTGTCAAATTCTCAGTATTTTTCAATAAATGGGGGTTTTTGAGTTAATGGTGTATATTATCATATTTAGATAATTATTATTAAAATATAAAAATTATTTCTCAAATAAGTATTTCAAAATTATCCAATAACTATTTTTTCTTAATTTTCTTAGATAATCAAATTTTTGAGTAAAAATTAAATACGGTATAATTATACAATATGTTTTATGACATCCTAAAATCCCAAAATTGGTGTAATAGATACTATAAATAATATAAATTATCAAAATTATGTTTCCCATTTAAAATAATTTGTTTTTTAAGTTATTTTATTAATTTCATAAACCATTAATGAATCCTTCAAAACATATAATATGTTTTTTGGTTTTAAAAAAAATTATTTATAAACATGACTCACTTCCATGTCACTGAAGGATTTATTTTAATGTTTCATTTTTCATACATATAATATAATGAATAAAACTCCTATTTTTTAGAAACCAAGGGAAAAAACAATTGGTATATTTTTCAATTACATAGCAATGGATTCTAAAACCTATGTCTAGAAATTAATAAAAATTTGTCTTCTCATTTTCTATATAATCCCACCAAACCTACAATTCCATTTCACTAAAAACTCTTTAATCGTGATTTTACTCTACCATTATCTCTTTATATCCCTCACAAGGCTCCATAAATCCCTTAATACGCTCCTCTAAATCTTTTAGATGTTCCCTCTCAAGGTAAGTGATCATCTCCATCTGAAAATTGTCTTAACACCTTCTTTTTATTATACCCTTCAATTTATAATTTTTTATATTGGGATATACTTATATATATCCCAATTACTATATTTATGATTTAAAAGTTATTATATAACCATTTTACTCTCATTAATCACTTATATAAATCTTTATGTACCGCCATTATGTTGTGGAATTTATCCTATGATTTTTCAAGACGAACAATTGTTTAGTGAATACATATCCACATATCCACTCAAATTCATTCACCAAGTTGAACCTATCCTTACTATCTTTTGTATTTTCATGTATATAAACCTAAATCCTTAATCATGGGGTTAAAATTGATGAAATTCAACCTTATTTTGCATTATCTATGTGGAACACTATTTCAAGTACATGATATGAAAGTGATAGGGGAGGACAAAATTATATAGGCATCTTGTGCATTGGGTAATGTTTTTATCTCATGATATTCTATTTATGGTTAATGGTAGATTATCCTAAGAATTATATGTTATAATTTCTAGTTTTTATCCTTGAAATATGTTTATGATGTCATTTTTTATATTTTTTACTCTTTTCTATGTTCCTTATATGCCATCACGCAATATCATTCCTCATTGAACAATATTAGGATAATTTACCAAATTATGTTACCTTGATATTCCTCTCAGATCAGATTTAATACATTACCTTAGGTCATTATTTTTTTATTCCTTGGCTCATAATTATACCTCACCCCTTTCGTATGTACATCTCCAGGTTAACCCATGTAGTTTTAGAATATCCATGGAGTATAAGTGCATGTTATAGTGTTTTTAAATAATATTGTTGTATTTATTTTATATGTTTTTATGATATGTACCTATTTTACGAGACACTATGCCTCAAATTCTTATGGGGTTGTATTAAGTGTATCTTTATGTAATAAATATTGAATTAAGGTGTAATAAATTATGGGTTTTCATAGTTACTTTTATTTCTTATATTGTTGGTCCCCCTTCAGTTAATGCCTACTTCTTGGGAGAGTCATGTTCTACCAAAAATTATACAATTTATGCCTATATATCCCACAACACCATATATATCTATTGAACCTCAATATTCTATATAATTATGGATTTTCCCTTGGATGGGTTTGTTGAAATCTAGTATACATTAAAAAAATCTAATTTCCCTTTACATAGGGAATCATTCTTCTAATAGTTATTTTTACTATAATTGAGGTGATTTTTTTCTCAAATAATTTATTAACCCATGATCTCTCTTTTTTATTCATAAACTTTCATGTTTAGTACAATTAAATGAACTTTTATTTTCAGTAGATGTGGATTTCACCCAATTCTTGGGATGAATTTTTTCAGTAGCATGAGTTGTTTTAACTTTTACCTCTTAATCATTGTGGAAATACTTGTTCATCATGAAATCCACCAAGACTATAACGACCCACACTTTACATACATTGTTAATACTTCAAAATTGAAGCACACTTATTACAACATTTGAAAAAACCACAAAGGACCGTATAGGTATAGTGTCTTTAGAAACTGGGAAACATAAACAACTGGTTCATAAATCTTCTATAGTGTCTCCCATTTATTTCATCATATCTAGGGTCCCTTTTAGCATATTCTACTTAATATCCATCTTCCTGACCTGGGGAAAAGAAAACATAAAAGGGTGAGCTCAAATGCTCAGCAAGGGCAAATAAAGGAAATAAAAATCATATCATATCTTTTTGAAAATCAAAACCTGCAAAAGAGATCATACTATCTTAACATGGAATAAATCATAGAAGTGAAAATGAGATCCCCATAATCATAACATAAAACTTGAAACTTTGTGGCATGCACACATAATCATGGAAAATCATTTCTTGTTAGTCATGACTCATTGCCAAGACTATCTTAGTGGACAAAGTCCCTTTCTGAACCGAGTTCACTCCTCGTTTCAGTCCTGTATCACTAAACCGAAATAACCTTTCGTTCCAGCCATGTCTATCTCATGAGATATAAAGTCTTTACCCAATTCATTGGAGGGAGATATAGGTCCCACCCATCTTATAATGAATCCTTTCTTATGTGTGCCACATAATCATAAAACATACATCATCGCATAACACAAGTAACAAAAATGGGATTCTTGAAACATCATGACATCATAAATCAATTCATATAAGATAAAGGAATTCATAAAGATAATTCCATCACAACATGATCAAATCAATGTAATAATAGGGATAAAAATATAACCCTTTATTATCTTAGATGGAAAATAATTTTGATAAAACACTTGAACTCCATTCTTGAGGAAAATATCCTTTCTTCTTCAAAAATTTTTTTCCTTTCATAACATGTCATACAACTTTAAAATAAAAGAAGTTGATTAAAAATAAACTTGAAAACTTGTAAAGGAAGCTTCTTTGAAGTAATTTTTTAAAAATCCATTCATGTCGTATAAGTTAAAAAAAACATTCTTCGTACTTTTGTCGGAAAAGTCAAAAAGTACCTCGTACGGAAAAACGACAAAAGATTCCTTTCATATTCTTTACTAAAAACTCACCTAAGGGTAAAATTGGATTTAAACTATTGCAAGTGGATGGAAACAATATTACATATTGAGGGAACATGGATGTGGATGATAAAGTACACCCCAGTAAATACTTACGAATAAACAATCTCGGATAAAAATGAGATTGTGATATTTCCCTTACCTTAGGTCCGATTTGCTTTGTTCGTGTCCGAAGCTCCTGTATAATGGTTTAAATAATGTTATTGACTTATTCCAGAATCATACATATTTATATGAGATCATATATGGTCATATTATTAGCTTCTTGTTAGTAATATTTCATTGTTACTTGTTACTCGGGTCTTTATAACTTTTTGTTCTTATGCGTGTTTTGTCGAATAAATTCTTATTCTTATCTTTAGGTTATAGATAATTAATTTCCAGAATGGTATTATTGTAGTATATACCATATTCATTCATTCAATTCATTTATTTAATAATTATGAAATGAAGATCATGTAGAACGAGTCGCATCACATCGTGGAGACGGTATTCCGTACGTACGCACGAGTGATGATATCGTTCCTATGATCGTGGAATTGTATTGGAGTATATATATATTATTTCAGTATCAATATTACTTCATAATAATCATATATAGTTACTCATTACACCATTATACCCATCCTTGTAAGGTGATGGTGGAAAATAGATTACACCACGGCGTGGAGACGGTATTCCGTACGTACGCACGCGCAGTGATTTCATTTTTCCGTAGGATGGATAGAAGGTGAATTAGGGTTGTTTCATATTTATAATAACATATCAGTATGTAAGTAATACTGATGTTATTACTTTATCATGAAACAACTAAAGAAGAAGAAGTTGAAGAAGAAAGAAATTGAAAAGATCGGTAATGGATATTACCTCTTCTTTGGAACGCCTCTTTGAATCCTCCACTTAAGGAACTAAGATTGGTCTTTGGAGAAGACCAGGACCTCTAGGATTATTCTAGGGAAGTGGAGAGGAGAAAATGGCAGGGTTTGGCCGAGCTTGAGTGCTCAAATTGGTGTGAGGAGGAGGGGGAGGAGGTGCCCTTTTATAAGGGAGGAGAGGGGCACCTTAGGAATATCTCAAAATATTATTTTATATTAAAGTCAAAATCGGTTTATAATGGTTCCAAAGGGTCTTATTTCGAAGCTAAAGTGGGGATGGGTCGAAATCCTATCAACCAATAGGATTTAGACAAGTTTAGGGTATTATTTTAACCTTATCAATTAGATTTAACTCTAAGTTAATTAATTTAACTTTTACCGTGTCTTTTTGTTTTCTTTCACTATATGGTTAATACACTTACTATAACATGCCAAACGAACCCCAAATTGTTTATTATTAATATATATATCCTTATATAAGTCATTTGGCCGAACATTAGATTTTTAGGAATACAATAACAATTAATAATATAATATTTGATTTAAAAACTATTTTGTGTCAATTTTGACACTATTTGATATATGATTTTTGTGAAAGTCATAACAGAATTATATGTTCGAACCAAGTTGATTAAATCAACATTAATATATCATAGTAACCTAGAAAATTAGTGGAATTCATAAAAAGACTTAAATTACATTTATTTTGGTATTTATATTATCAATTTTGTCAATATTTCATTAATAAGATAATTACTGCATCATCTTTATGTCATAAATAAATTAAATTATTTGATGTCTAAAAATTACAAATAAAATATAATCATGTAGGAAATCTGTTTATCTTTCTAATTAATATTTACAATTGAATTTATCTTATGTATAACCCCATATTAAAAATGATTTACTTATTAAACTTTGATTTTAACTATTTTAACCCTTCTTTAAATAAATTAATAATAAATGTCCTAATCTAATCCAAGTGGGCCTAAATGGTCATATTTTATTCCTAAGATTGTTTTTGGTCGAATTACACTTGTCCAATAGAATTAGTACATGTGTTAGGGTAATATTAATATCATATTTACCCTTAGTTACCCAATTTACTATTAACCGTGGTAAAAAAAGTAAAAAGTTACTATTCACCAAAAAATATTTTTATCTCATTGAACCACATTTTACTTACTGATATCAACCGTGTCTGTCGGATTTTCGAAATTCCATTCACAGAAGCGGTAAAAATAAGTTTTATGCAAAATTCAGTTTTTAACCTACCACTTAGTGGTTTCACTATTCATCAAAAATTGAAAGTTTTCAGAAAAATACAAAAATTTCACCCTAGGCTAATTTCGATATTCTGAGTCCAAAAATGAAGTCCATTTTGAAAAATAAAATTTATAAAATTTCAAAAAGTGGTTATTACTATTCATAACGGCTAGTTTTAATAGCATATTGTTGTTTAGTGAAACTCGGTATTGCGTACGACGCAAACTATCGAGGAAGGTCGCGATTGCGTGTAAAGCAAGCCAAGCAAGTGTTGTGTAGAAAAAGATACCTTTGATGATTTATATAACATAAAAGTCTTGGGTGTTACATTCTACCCCCCTTAAAAAGAATTTCACCCTCGAAATTCGTCACTTTGTAACAAACAGATGAGGATAATTCTCCCTCATCATATCCTCAAGCTCCCATGTAGATTCTTCAAGTTGGTGGTTCCTCCATAAAACTTTCACCAAGCGAGTGGTCTTGTTTCGTAGGACTTTTTCGCTACGATCCAGAATCTCTATCGGCTATTCTTCATAAGAAAGATCTTGCTCCAGCGGTACAACTTCTGAGCTGAGTACATGTGAAGGATCTGGTATGTACTTTCTCAGGAGAGATACATGGAACACATCGTGAACTTGAGAGAGATTCGGTGGAAGCGTCAATCGGTAAGCTACCTTCCCAACATGATCCAGTATTTCGAAAGCACCGATATATCTAGGGCTCAACATCCCCTTCTTTCCAAATCTCATAACCCTCTTCCAGGGAGATATTCGTAAGAACACTTTATCACCCACTTCAAACTCTAGGTCTTTTCTTCGGTTGTCGGCATAACTTTTCTGTCGACTCTGAGCTGCTCTTATGTGTTGTTGAATAGATCTGACCTTTTCTGCCATTTCATCAACGAGATCAGGTCCTAACAGCTTTCTTTCCCCAACATCATCCCAGCAAGTTGGAGTCCTGCATTTCTTTCCATAGAGAGCTTCATAAGGAGCCATCTGAATACTGGAGTGAAAGCTATTATTATAAGAAAATTCCACCAAAGGTAGGTGTTGATCCCAACCTCCTTTGAAATCCATAGAGCAAGCTCTCAACATATCTTCTAGGGTTTGAATTGTTCTCTCAGACTGACCGTCTGTCTGGGGATGATAAGCAGTGCTGAAACTCAACTCTGTATCCAGAGTATGCTGAAGACTTCGCCAGAACTTCGAGGTAAATCTCGGATCTCGATCAGATATAATAGAAAGTGGTACTTCATGCAATCTTACCACTTCCTTTACATATATCCTGGCAAGCTGATCTAGAGAGAAATCCTCTGTAATAGCAATGAAGTGTGCAGACTTTGTAAGACGATCAACTATGACCCAGATAGCATTATTGCCTTTGGATGTTTTAGGAAGTCCTGTGACAAAGTCCATAGTGATGTTTTCCCATTTCCATTCGGGTATGGGTAATGGTTGTAACATCCCCTTAGACTTCTATCTCTCAGCTTTAACTTGTTGACAAACCAAGCATCGAGAGACATATTCAGCAACATCTCTTTTCATGCCATCCCACCAGAAGTACTCTTTCAGGTCCCTATACATCTTCGTGCTTCCAGGATGAATAGAGAATGATGAACTATGAGCCTCATCCAGCAGCTCATTCTTTAATTCGGGGATGGGAGGAACACAAACCCGATTCCTGAACTTTATTATCCCATCACAATCAAGGTTGAATTCAGGAACATTTCTCACCTTCTTTTGTAACTCGACATCTTCTTTCTGTGCCTCTTTAATCTTCACATGTATAGATGGTTGAACATTCATTTGATAAAGATAAGATTTTTCCCCTTCCATTATAATTCCAAGATCCATCCTTTGTAAATCCATAAATATTGGATCTTTTGTGATCCTCATCATGGATAAACTAGCATGGTCTTGTCGACTTAATGCATCTGCCACCTTGTTTGCTTTCCCAGGGTGGTAATGGATTGAGAAGTCATAATCCTTAATCAGCTCCAACCATCTTCTTTGACGCATATTCAACTCCTTTTGTGTGAAAATATAATTTAAACTTTTATGATCAGTATAAATATCACACCTTTCACCATAAAGGTAATGCCTCGAAATCTTTAATGCAAATATTACCGCAGCCAACTCCAAATCATGTGTTGGGTAATTTTGCTCATGAATTTTCAACTGTCGTGAGGCATAAGCTATCACCATATCATTTTGCATAAGAACACACCCCAATCCCTTCTTGGATGCATCACTGTAGATCACAAACCTTTCTCCACTACAAGGCAGTGTGATCACAGGTGCACTAGATAACCTTCTTTTCAACTCCTTGAAATTCTCTTCACATTCCTCTGTCCAGACAAACTTAACTCCTTTCCGAGTCAACTTGGTGATTGGATTAGATAATCGTGAAAAATCTTTTACAAAACGTCGATAATATCCAGCCAAACCAAGAAAACTTCGGATCTCAGTTACTGTTGTTGGTCTTGACCATCTTTCGATAACCTCTGTTTTTGCTGGATCCACATATATCCCCTCTTTTGAGATTATATGACCCAAAAATGCAACTTTTTGAAGCCAAAATTCACACTTGGTAAATTTGGCATAAAGCTTCTCTTTTCTCAGGGTCTTCAATATAATTCTCAAGTGATCTTCATGCTCTTCCTTGCTCTTTGAATAGACAAGAATATCGTCTATAAAGACTACCACAAATTGATCAAGATAGTCTCTAAAGACTCTATTCATTAGATCCATGAAGATAGCAGGGGCATTAGTAAGACCAAATGGAATCACTGTAAATTCATAGTGTCCATACCTTGTACGGAAAGCCGTCTTTGGTATATCCTCCCTTTTGACCCTTAATTGATGATACCCTGAACGAAGATCAATCTTGAAAATGTATTGAGCTCCGCGTAGTTGGTCAAATAAGTCATCAATGCGTGGGAGAGGATATTTGTTCTTGATAGTGATCTTGTTAAGTTCTCTATAATCAATGCAGAGTCTCATTGATCCATATTTCTTCTTAACAAATAGAACAGGTGCTCCCCAAGGTGACGAACTAGGGCGTATGAATCCCTTATCAAGATTCTCTTGGAGTTGCTTCTTCAATTCCTTCAACTCAATTGGGTCCATTCTATAAGGTGTCTTTGAAATAGGCAAAGCACCCGGTACAAGTTCGATTGAAAACTCAACTTCACGATTTGGTGGAAGACCCGACAATTCCTCCGGAAAGACATCATCAAACTCCCGTACAATGGGAATATTCTTAATCGTGAGTTTCTCACCAACTATTTGAGATAAATAACCTTCATTTAGTGGAATCAATACCCATAAGATGGAAGAAATTTCCACTGGAAGGTTATATTCATCCTTGCATTGATAGACGATCATAGATTGATCTGGAATATGAAATGTGACTTCCCTTCTTTGGCAATTGATATGAGCTCCATGTAGAGAAAGCCAATCCATGCCAAGAATCACATCAAATTCCACTAAAGGAAGGATCACAAGATTTGCAGGAAGCACTTTCCCACAAACGTCGATCGGAGAAGAATTATAAACTTTTGATGTGATTGATGTGCCATTAGGTGTTGTCACAGCTAACTCAACATCTAATTGTTGAGGTAATACGGTGATACCCTTAGAAAAGTCTTCAGAAATAAAAGAGTGGGTGGATCCAGAATCAAATAAATCATTTGCTACTTTAGAGTGGATGGTAAGTGTACCTTTCACCACATCGTTATCGTACTCCACATCGCTGATAGAAATTGCATGTGACTTTCCTTTGTCTTTAGCCTTAAGATTTTGTTGACGTCGACCATCATCATCAACCCTTGGATTTGGGCATTGATTGGCATAATGCCCCCATCTCCTTGCACTTGAAACATTGAAGTGTAGTAGGTTCATTCTGTGTATCCCTTCCTTTGTTTGCATCATTAGACATCTTCTTCCCATTATCACGGCATTCAAATGCCCGATGACCTTCCTTTCCACATTTAAAACATTTACTTGTCCCTTTAAGACAACTCCCTCCATGTTTCTTTCCACACTTTGAGCATAAGGAAAAGCTCATCTTCTTTTCCGTGTGCTCTTTAGATTTTTCTTTGAATTCCATCTTCCTCTTCTTATCAAACCCATGTGACTGATGGGTTACTCCAATCTCCATCTCGACTTTGAGAGCACATCGAACGATTTCCTCGTAGCTATTGAAGTCCCTTATGGCTAACGCCCTTCGAAGACTTGGTTTTAAGCCACTAAAGAATCGATCGATCTTACTCTCAGGTTGGATAATAATACCAGAAGCGTACCTTGCAAGTCTTGTAAAATTTGCTTCATAGGTACCAACAGATTCATCATCCCTTTGCTTCAGTTCAAGAAACTCTTTCTCCATCTTTGTTTGGAGAATACGAGGGAAGTACTTATTGAAAAATAAGTTCTTGAACTCGTCCCATTCCATAGACTCAATTTCATCCCTTTGCCTCGTATTCTTAACAAGATTCCACCATTGATCAGCATCTCCTTCCAAACGATACACTGCTAGGATGACTTTATCATGCTCAGAACATTGAAGAACTGAAAATATCTTTTCAGTAGTACTAATCCATTGTTCAGCAACTAATGGATCAGTAGACCCACTGAAAGAAGTTGGACGCTGCTTCATGAAGGATTCAACCGAATGTTGCTCCTTCCTTTGCTCGTTTGGAAGTCCTGCATGATTCATAGCTTGAGAAAGTTGTGTGAGCATGGCTACAAGATTTTGTATTCCAGCTCCCATATCGTTTGGTTGCTCAGGGGGACAATCATTTCATTGCCCATCGCATTCTGCATTAACACGGTTCCTTCGGGTTCCAGCCATTGACTAAAACCAAGAAGAATAGTGTGAGCAACACAAATTATAATAGGAAACCACATAATTCAAGAATAAAATTTTCATGCTTATGGTCTTATCCTAGGTTATTCATGGCCATTTCTAAGATTGTGTTCTATGCTTAGACTTATCCTTAGGGTTCTTACTAAGGTTTTCACATCCTAGTTTCCAAAGGTTGACTATACCTTTCCTCTGATACCAACTATAATGACCCACACTTTACATACATTGTTAATACTTCAAAATTGAAGCACACTTATTACAACATATGACAAAACCACAAAGGACCGTATAGGTATAGTGTCTTTAGAAACTGGGAAACATAAACAACTGGTTCATAAATCTTCTACAGTGTCTCCCATTTATTTCATCATATCTAGGGTCACTTTTAGCATATTCTACTTAATATCCATCTTCCTGACCTGGGAAAAGAAAACATAAAAGGGTGATCTCAAATGCTCAGCAAGGGCAAATAAAGGAAATAAAAATCATATCATATCTTTTTGAAAATCAAAACCTGCAAAAGAGATCATACTATCTTAACATGGAATAAATCATAGAAGTGAAAATGAGATCCCCATAATCATAAAATAAAACTTGAAACTTTGTGGCATGCACACATAATCATGGAAAATCATTTCTTGTTAGTCATGACTCATTTCCAAGACTATCTTAGTGGACAAAGTCCCTTTCTGAACCGAGTTCACTCCTCGTTTCAGTCCTGTATCACTGAACCGAAATAACCTTCCGTTCCATCCATGTCTATCTCATGAGATATAAAGTCTTTACCCAATGCATTGGAGGGAGATATAGGTCCCACCCATCTTATAATGAATCCTTTCTTATGTGTGCCACATAATCATAAAACATACATCATCGCATAACACAAGTAACAAAAATGGGATTCTTGAAACATCATGACATCATAAATCAATTCATATAAGATAAAGGAATTCATAAAAATAATTCCATCACAACATGATCAAATCAATGTAATAATAGGGATAAAAATATAACCCTTTATTATCTTAGATGGAAAATAATTTTGATAAAACACTTGAACTCCATTCTTGAGGAAAATATCCTTTCTTCATCAAAAACATTTTTCCTTTCATAACATGTCATACAAATTTAAAATAAAATAAGTTGATTAAAAATAAACTTGAAAACTTGTAAAGGAATCTTCTTTGAAGTAATGTTTTAAAAATCCATTCATGTCGTATAAGTTAAAAAAACATTCTTCGTACTTTTGTCGGAAAAGTCAAAAAGTACCTCGTACGGAAAAACGACAAAAGATTCCTTTCATATTCTTTAGTAAAAACTCACCTAAGGGTAAAATTGGATTTAAACTATTGCAAGTGGATGGAAACAATATTACATATTGAGGGAACATGGATGTGGATGATAAAATACACCCCAGTAAATACTTACGAATAAACAATCTCGGATAAAAATGAGATTGTGATATTTCCATTACCTTAGGTCCGATTTGCTTTGTTCGTGTCCGAAGCTCCTGTATAATGGTTTAAATAATGTTATTGACTTATTCCAGAATCATAAATATTGATATGAGATCATATATGGTCATATTATTAGCTTCTTGTTAGTAATATTTCATTGTTACTTGTTACTCGGGTCTTTATAACTTTTTGTTCTTATGCGTGTCTGGTCGAATAAATTCTTATTCTTATCTTTAGGTTATAGATAATTCATTTCCAGAATGTTATTAGTGTAGTATATACCATATTCATTCATTCAATTCATTTATATAATCATTATGAAATGAAGATCATGTAGAACGAGTCGCATCACATCGTGGAGACGGTATTCCGTACGTACGCACGAGTGATGATATCGTTCCTATGATCGTGGAATTGTATTGGAGTATATATATATTATTTCAGTATCAATATTAATTCATAATAATCATATATAGTTACTCATTACACCATTATACCCATCCTTGTAAGGTGATGGTGGAAAATAGATTACACCACGGCGTGGAGACGGTATTACGTACGTACGCACGCGCGGTGATTTCATTTTTCCGTAGGATGGATAGAAGGTGAATTAGGGTTGTTTCATATTTATAATAGCATATCAGTATGTAAGTAATACTGATGTTATTACTTTATCATGAAACAACTAAAGAAGAAGAAGTTGAAGAAGAAAGAAATTGAAAAGATCGGTAATGGATATTACCTCTTCTTTGGAACGCCTCTTTGAATCCTCCACTTAAGGAACTAAGATTGGTCTTTGGAGAAGACCAGGACCTCTAGGATTATTCTAGGGAAGTGGAGAGGAGAAAATGGCAGGGGTTGGCCGAGCTTGAGTGCTCAAATTGGTGTGAGGTGGAGGGGGAGGAGGTGCCCTTTTATAAGGGAGGAGAGGGGCACCTTAGGAATATCTCAAAATATTATTTTATATTAAAGTCAAAATCGGTTTATAATGGTTCCAAAGGGTATTATTTCGAAGCTAAAGTGGGGATGGGTCGAAATCCTATAAACCAATAGGATTTAGACAAGTTTAGGGTATTATTTTAACCTTATCAATTAGATTTAACTCTAAGTTAATTAATTTAACTTTTACCATGTCTTTTTGTTTTCTTTCACTATATGGTTAATACACTTACTATAACATGCCAAACGAACCCCAAATTGTTTATTATTAATATATATATCCTTATCTAAGTCATTTGGCCGAACCTTAGATTTTTAGGAATACAATAACAATTAATAATATAATATTTGATTTAAAAACTATTTTGTGTCAATTTTGACACTATTTGATATATGATTTTTGTGAAAGTCATAACAGAATTATATGTTCGAACCAAGTTGATTAAATCAACATTAATATACCATAGTAACATAGAAAATTAGTTTAATTCACAAAAAGTCTTAAATTACATTTATTTTGGTATTTATATTATCAATTTTGTCAATATTTCATTAATAAGATAATTACTGCATCATCTTTGTGTCATAAATAAATTAAATTATTTTATGTCTAAAAATTACAAATAAAATATAATCATGTAGGAAATCTTTTTATATTTCTAATGGATATTTACAATTGAATTTATCTTATGTATAACCCCATATTAAAAATTATTTACTTATTAAACTTTGATTTTAACTATTTTAACCCTTCTTTAAATAAATTAATAATAAATGTCCTAATCTAATCCAAGTGGGCCTAAATGGTCATATGTTATTCCTAAGTTTGTTTTTGGTCGAATTACACTTGTCCAATAGAATTAGGACATGTGTTAGGGTAATATTAATATCATATTTACCCTTAGTTACCCTATTTACTATTAACCGCGGTAAAAAAAGTAAAAAGTTACTATTCACCAAAAATTATTTTTATCTCATTGAACCACATTTTACTTACTGATATCAACCGTGTCTGTCGGATTTTCGAAATTCCATTCACAGAAGCGGTAAAATTAAGTTTTATGCAAAATTCAGTTTTCTTGGGTAATTTCAAGTATTTTTTTAATTACATGTCTACACATGATAAAAATTTGTAATAATTATCATGGGGAAATTTTAATTAGTTTTCATATAAATTTTACCCATTTTGATCCATTTTATATTTTTATAGAAAGTGAATAGATAATTTATATAAGAATTTATTTGGGATGGAAAAGTGTTATTTTCTTGTTGATATCTAAATTTTTTATTTAAATGTTTTTGTTTTAAAAATATAGAAGTAGATTGAAATTTCCATTAAAGATTATAAGAATAGTGATTAGAAACATTATAAAATAAATGTTTGATGTTTGTGACATCCTATTGGTTGGACCTTATTATTGTTTCTCCCTTTTTTGGGATATGCTTCATTATGTGATGATCGTATGATTTGAAAAAATGGAAGGTTTCACATGAGGATAATTTTAGGTAAGGTGGTATTTATTTTGTATTCTTATGATTCATGTGATTATCATTATTCATGATTTTTTTCTAACACCCACTCAATATTAGTAATGGGAAGCTTAGTTATTAAGTGATAGTTATTTAATTATGATAAACTAGGTCAATTCAAACATGGGTCAATGTTAATTTAGTTGTGTTACACACTAGGGCCAAGGGGGGTGCCTAGGGGAGACCCGAGTGAGCTATTCAGATCACTTATTGATTTTTTGGATGAAAATTCATCAAACAGTTGGTCTATGTTTGAGTATCATTAGGATCATCTTGAATTAGGACCTAGGGTGTATCCAATAAAACATTCATCATTATTGGTGATTATACATGGGAGAAATTATAATTTCATATATGTTTACATTCTCTTCCAATTATCCTTCTTCTAAAACCTTTTTCATTGTTTACTTTATTTTATTTCCTTGATATAGTAGTTCACATAGTGTTTGGATTTTTTTTCATTTATTGTGAGTTTTTAACCAATGTAGTTTTCATTATAATGTTTATTATAGATTTATTTTCAAATAAAAGTGATATGGTTATTTATAGATAGAATTTGATGAAAGGGTTTACAAATGAGGATAAAAGGTATTTATTTGAATTTGAAAATTAAAAAGGTCCCCATTTTGGGTTTTAATGTTTTTTACTATTAATTGGAGACCCAGATTTATTTTTTATAAATATGAAGAGATTTATTCTATTGGTTAGAAAAATTTGTTTTGTTTCATTTCTGTCATTAAAATGTGAAGATCATATATTCCATTGTATTTAAAACTGGAATTTAGGATTGGTTAGATTAAAGGAATTGCATATCCTCCTTGTTTGGATCCTACTATGCTTATTAGCTCACATTCCATATACACACTCATGTGTGTGTGTCTAGATCATATGTTTTATAAAGGTTTTAGGTTCAATTTTAGACATTTTATTAATCATTTGGGATGTCGATAGGTTATTTGGGATGCGCTGAGAAACTGTATATTGCAAGGATGTGTTTTTTCAGTACGGTTAGGGTTTCTATTTCATTTTTTAGATGTGGTGTATCATCAAAAATAAATATTTCTTTTCTTTATGTAGGAATATTTTGTTAGTCCTTATTGTTTTCTTATTTTTCAATGATGATTATTGTTGTTATGAATGAGTTTAATCCCATATATTGGTTATAAATCATTTTTTTATATTATTTCTTTTTGTTTTTCTTATCTCGATCTTTATTGATTTCCCACATACATATTACCCATGATATATTTTTATAAAAATAATATATTGTTTATTTTATCTAATTTTATGTATAAATTATTTCAATTTTTGTTTTCATTGATTCATAAGAACTAGTTTCGGATCCTTGGGGATTGGGATTTCCCCTCAAACCAAGTGAAAGGGAGACCAGAATGGTGTGGAAGATCAGCTAGGGATGGTTCATTACATGGTTTGTTATCGACATCCACTATGTTATAGAACATTAAAGTTTATTTAATTATACCATGTTACGAGATAGGGGATATTATCCTAGAGAACAATAATATACATAAACATTATGTGATTAGATTTGACTATAATATTATTATTGTCTTAGTAGGGATCCTTGAAATATGATATGATTTTATATTCCATGAAATGTTCCAATGTTATATATCCATGAAACATGACTATTATTATTATTTGATGTTCTTATTCCTGGGATCTCAATCCACTATTTTATAATGGTCTTGGAGTTGATCCTTGACCTAAAAATGATCTTATATGATAGTGTTTATAAAAATTTATTATGTTATGTCTCCATGGATCTTGATTATTGACTTATAATTTTACATTCATATGATATATTATATGTTATGTTTTTGGGATCATACATAAGGATTCCACTCTATGATCTACTATTTTTTTTATTCCTTATTATCACTTCTTATGATTCCATTATCATATTTCTTTAATCATGCCACTTATTCCATGTTCATTTCTTTTACTTGTTAACAATATAATGATAAATCCTCTAGGTCTCAATTGTATTTCTATTCCCATTATTGGATGTTTGAGCTCAATTCGTTCTTATACATCCCCATTTCCACATGAATTTATATGATGGGATATATCTAGGACTGATTATTGTGGGGATAGTTTTTTGGAAGATATTGAAACTATATATCATAATAAGATTGTTATGTAGGAAATCTCTAAAGACACTAAACATTTGGGCCATGGGAGTGTATTTTAATATGATATGAGATTCTTAATCATGTAAAATGATGTATGTAATTTTTTTTCGTAGATGGTCTAAGAGTTTGTGTATAAAGATTATATTTTTAACACGAGATATGGGAGTGCAGGTCCCAAAAATTTAAATTGTTATCATAGCAGGTTTTAATTATTTTTGGGATTATTTTATTGAAAATTATAGGATAAAACTTATAGAATCCTCAATTGAATAAAAAGAGTTAATTTTTTAACCAAGAGTGTCATAGTTAAACCAATGGTGTCACATATTAAATTAAAAAATATAATATTTTCGATCTATTTCACCTCCACCTTGATCAAAACTAGAACACTATATACATTAGGCATTCCTCCCCAAATAATAAAATCTACTAAATAGTGGAAATGTTCTATAACTAAGCATGAAGAAACTATACCCTCAAGTATAGATGACCCTAAAAAACAAGATAAATAAAAGTAGTCATAAAAATAAAAATACTATAAATATTGAAAACATATTGATATTATAGCTAAAGAAACCCCCATTAATCATGCTATAAAAATATGTAAAATTATGCATGTCATAAACTTAATTCATACATAAATAGGTAATCTTTTGGGAATATCAAATACAAATGATCCCAAAATATACAATAAGTGAAAAAAAACTTGATATAACCACAAAAAGTATTTATAGTCCAGATCTAGTATCATCTCCCAACTCTAACATAGCTACCATGATTAGTCATAAGACATAGGTCGCTTGTCCTTATCTAAACCTACAACCATGAAACCTTCTTAGATATCCATGATGCTCAAATATGTAGTGACTACAAATTATTATGCCACCAAAAACATTTCCTCTAAACAAAACCAGCCTATAAAGGTGGATTCTAATGTAACATGATATATGTAAAAAGAATATAATTTAATAGAATATCATCAATCCTTAGGTTCTACAATGACACTTGATAATGATCACACCTGATTTGTCCCATGTTAGTGTTATTTATAAACATGTTACATAAACCCAAAGCAATGGTGTACATGGAATCTTCCCACAATACCATATCATGAAGTATAAGAAACCTAGTTGGAAACATACCCATCATATTTCAAAAAACATTATCTTGGTTAGCATCACACCCAACCCAAACCATTCACTGTTGACATTTGGCATGGAATCTAACGCATCATATTAACATAGTGTCAATTGTAATGATTTCCCAACCCATATCACAATCTTTTTATGTTTAGATTCACACCAAACACACCCCAAACATCCATATCATCATTATATACACATCTATGATTTTAATGGTCTCCCAATAAATTTCACATATTCCATCCCATATTATCAAGAACCATCATGATTATCATAATCACCCAACACCAAATATATAACCACTTCCACCATATTATGTATTTCAATGGTTATAATGAATGCCCAACCCACATTTCCATCACATCACAAAAATTATTTTGCATGGTCCATCAATCCATTACCACGTAACCATTACATAACACCAATTCCCATGGATGGTATACTCACCCAACCTATATCACATAACTCATATATAATCCAACAAAAAATATTCATAAGTAACAATATAATAACAAAGAAAAACTAATAATTTAAAATTTAATTGATAAACATTAAATATGTTACGAACACACATAAATGTTTAATGGATTTCAAAAAGGATTGTGGCTTACCAAACACTAGTTCATTATAAATAATAATAGTTTATACATCACCCTTGCAACCACAATGTCAAATTTCCAAAGTTATTTTGGGATACTTTCAATCCAGAATCACCGAGCCACACCACCCACCCACCAAGAGAATAATCATGGGACACTAACCATCGGTACACTTGGAAACATCCTATTGCAAGACACCCTTATGGGTTTCCATAATTGATAACTAAAAAATTAGTTAAGGCTCACCTCCGTTTATGTACTAGGATTTAGTATATCAAATTATAATAGACTGAATATAGATCAATATTTGTTTTTTGGTTCCAATCGTTTGAAAAGTTCACTGGTAATTTAATTATCTATCAAACACTCATTTTTTTTGTGAATGCGCATCACATGCGATGAAATGACAATATAGAGATTAGAGAAAAGATAATAACCACCTATCTTAAGATTATAAGAGTATTCCCAATAAATAACTTCTGTTGATTTAGTTCCAAAGGAGTGAAATAAAAAAATTCAATGAAATTTATAAAAGTATGAATAAAATAGGGTAACTGGTGTGATACTCAAAGACGATATGATAAATGACGGAATAATGTAAGTGGATAGATATATTCATTGGTTGAGACCCCCCTATGAAAAGAAGAAACTGAAATATGTAATTAATGGGAGAGATCTATCTTGGAGAAGAGAGGAATATATTGAGGAATGAGATGTATTTTCTATATCTATGGATGAGAAATTAATTATGGCCCCTCCAATTTCATGATTTTATAAGTTAAGTAATTAATAAAATTTTAAATTAAAAAATTAGGTGGTCATTGGGTACCTAGTCTACCACCAATAGGTACCTATTGACCACTAGGTACCCAAAAATTATCAACAAGTCATCCAGGGGGTTGGGAATAGAAATATCCACACTTAGCTACCCCATTGATTACTTCGTACCAGCAAGACGAGTACCCAGCTGCTTTTGTCACCTAGAAACAAATCCTAAAACAATGCACGACTTTCTAAAATAGAATTTTGGACCCTAGTATGTACCTTAAACTCTCATATTTTGTCAAAATATATTAGATTTTATAAAAAATAAATTATCTTGAAACCTCAGAAATGAGTGGGTATTATAACATTTCCACCATATAGCTACTCATGCCTGAGTTGCATCTTCGAGCATCTCTAAGAATCATTGGTGAAAATTTGTAGTCATTACACCTCATATTCCTATAATATTATGTCCTCTTGAATTCACTCATGTCGTGATTTCACTCATACCATAGGAACCATCTTCTAATGATGTTTTTTCATACTCTAATATATTATATGCACCAATTGTTCCTTGAATGATATATATGACTACAACTTGAAATTTTCAATGTTCATCACATGAGATGGATCAGGATGGTATCTTAAAAGATATTATATGTGAAAAAAACATGCATAATCATAAAATGATATATAAGTGATAACTAGTACACTATTACACTAATCCACTCTATGATATCAAATGTACCCATGAACCTAGGCACTTAATTACATTGATTATATATCAACATATGTTCCAATATAAGGGGAAGTAATAAAAATATCAAGTCTTCAACATCATACTCGATAGGGTGGTGTCTTTGATTAGTATATGAACACTTCCTATGTTAAGAAGTTATCAATAAATTTATTGTCATAAGGATATGCTCAAACATCTCTTCTATAAAAATTATCTTAATGAAATCATATTCTATTGCCTCTAACTAGCATAGAGGTCGTCATCAAGTACTTCTATAAAAATTAAAAAAAATTATCATCAAAATAGGATCCTAATAAGTTTTTTATATGAAAACTAAAATAAGGAAAAATGATTCTTCCCCGAACCCCTGAAATCAAGGATGCATTCGTATAGAATATCATCTTACACCTTGATAGAAGGTTGAGATTATTAGTCTTTCTAAGGATGGTAGAAATTTAATAACTATTCATGAATATAAATCACCCTCTAGTAATATCATCTGTATACGATTTTCTTTATTACCCCGTGAAGATGATCTCTCTCTCTCTCCAAATCAGAGTGATTTCCTAGATCATTGATGAAAAAGGTCTCTCAAATATATAGAAAATCTGAAACCTTGGTCGACCAATCCATAATAACCCACACCACATCACAGTATCAAAAATTCCAAAAAAAACCCCTCAAAATATTCTTGGTCATATCGTCTTACCAGCATATAAGAATGGGAAAGGATGAAATTCAATTAATGGTAGGTAGAGCACCAGGTTATAAAACTTATAATTCCCTAACCCTATTCATCTAGAGATGGTGTATCATTTATTACATTAATAAAAATAAATGATATTACATTCCAAATATCATGGTTATGTAGTTTTTGAATTCTTAGATGCATAGACATTACATTAAATCAAGATAAATTACAATATTTGAATATAATTCATTATTCTTTATTATTATCCATATGGTCATTCATACATTACATTCCAATTAATTACATAGGAAAATGGGAAATGAGTATAATTATTGATCTTAAATTCCCAATATAGGATAACGTACATGGGAAGATAAAATGGAATAATCAATATAATGTGATCATATACACAAATTATGTCATACACATAACATAATCTATAGAGGAACAAGGAATAAGTTGGTAAATTATAACATAATGATGAAAATTTTAATAATGTATTATTTCAGAAATCATAAAATTATTTTCAAGGCCTTGTTATGAGAAATCATAAATAATGGGTTTGGAAGCACCCATTACCTTATCATTGTTTTCTCGCGAGACCTACTATTTCATTGAGGGGATATATATTCTTATCCCGCAATTTTCACATAAAAATACAATTCATTCCCTTACATACTAAATTAAAATAAAATTATTTTTAGAAAATAAAAACATATGAATACTTAGATGAAATGCTAAATGTTTCTTATCTTACGAGATTTTTCTATATAGAAAAAAGGATTATATAGTTATGAAAATAATTTTAATAGGTCAATGAATTAGTAAGGATATCTCAGTGAATAGCCTCGACTCGTATAAAGAGTAACTAGGGGTTTAAAATGTTCATATAATCTCCCTTATCAAGTGAAGAATATAAATCGGTGGTTATTGGGAACCTGAAAACATTAAGATGATCAGGGTGTTTATGTAATCAAATAAATGTATTTTAAATTTTAGGAGTACATTTCAAAGATAGAACATATATAATTTAGATACAATATATCAAAACATTTCATTTACATAAATTATTATTTTATTTTGAAACATAAATATCCATTAATTACAACCCCAATGATCATGTGGCCTAGTGCCTTATCAATATTAGGTTCATAATACTTCAAAAGAAAAATAAAACATGAAATCATTCTTTTATTCTCCATAATAAGATCCTAAATCCATTTGATCGTAATAAACATCATACGATAGCCTAAGGAATACATAAAATAATTGGGGAAGGTAAAATGTCCAGTAAGGTAATAAACCTGATTAGGAAACATAATGTGTGAGTCAAAGAAACCACATGATATCATAAAATAGAGGGCACATGATTAATCACATGAAATAGTAAAATAAATAACATTGTTTCATAATATAATAGTAACATATTAAATATGGAATCAATATATAACATGAAGTAAAAATGAGTCAGGGCTAACTACCTAGACAATATAACAAGGTGAACGAAGTCCTATAATGGATTAGGTTTTCCCAAAAATCACATATGTGATGTCTCATGAGACTGAAGGTTTAACCTATGCATTGTATCTCTATCTAGGAACACCCAAATTAACATGTTCATGATTATGTATTACATAACATGAAATCATTAATAAGGAATAAACATAATAGTTAACCATGTAATTAAAATGGGTTGCATAATCTTTCCTCTTATCATATCCAATATTAATTTCATAGAGATGTAATTTCAAAATTGAAAATAAGGCATGTATTATTCCATAAAATAAAGGTATAATAAGATAGGTATATATGTGAGAGAAATATATAAATAATTTTGAATCACTCTAAAACATTAAAGTGATAGATAAAGTCTATTTGAGATAAATTGTTCATAATGTAATAGAAATGGTGGTTTAGAGAGATCCCTTACCTCAAGCCTGATTCATCACGCGTGTTCTTTATCTTCCAAAAAATAAATATAGATTCATTATATACATTCATAAGATATTTTTTTGGGTTTATTATTCTATTGACTTTATTTATTATCATGTTATCTTAAATTACATAATCATTGAGGTTCAAGTCAGATGTTTTGATGATGTTCAACACATATGCCCAAAATAACTTTGGAATGTTGACTAAGGTCAAAGAGATAATTATTTCATAACATACCAAATAAAAATAATGAAAAAAATTATAATTTATATATATTATTAATACTTTTAAAATCAATCATGTAGTTATGTTATGAAAAACCAACTACATTATAATCATGGAGAATGTAGGTTATACATACACATGAGTGACGTTTCTATTATTCAAAGATCATGATAGATAGAAGGTATGTTTTATTTTATTTTTAAAAAACTATAATTATATCATAAATATAATTTTATTTCTTTAAATAAACTTAAATATACCATCCATGTTATGTGTTAACTAAAAATTAATCACATCACTTTCTGGAGGTGGTAATCCACACATATGCACAAATAATGTTATCATGTTTCTATGAATGGAAAGGTAAGAAAATATATGATATATTAAATTTAAAAAATGATAAATTATTAATTTATATCATAAATATACATTAAATCCATCATCATAAACAACCATGGGAGGTGATGATGTAAATGAATTACATTAGTTCGCAAGGCGGCATTCCGTCGTACACACAAATGATAGGTTCAGTACCCATTTTATTCAAGTGGAGATGGATTTAGGGTAATAAATTTCAAAAATAATATAATATTATTTGGGAGATAATTAAATTAATTTATAATTATGATTTTTTATGACTTATGGGTGTGGAATAAGAAATAAAACCAAGATGCTTGGTTGATAATGACACATCCTCTTCAGAAAAACTATATACGATTATAACTAAATCCTTAATAGATTTAATCTATGATCAATCCATAGCCTCTAGAAAATATGGATTCAAGTAAGGAATGGATTTTGGTAGGTATTTTCTGAGATAAAATGATTTTGAATTTTGTAAATGATAAGAGAGAATGTACCCATTTATAAGTTAAAGGGAGTGTCATTTTTTTTAATTCCCAAAACTATTCCACAATGTGAAGTCCCTCACAAGACAAGTGCAACCAAATTTAATAATTAATAAATTTTAGGGGATATATGATCATTAAAAACACAAAATATTATAAAATAAACATTTTTTAAACATGTTATTCCATTTAACTCTAGGGTTACTTACTTTTATCATTTTAGTTTTTCACCACGGTAACAATTTTTTTTTACTATTTCTACTATTTATTGTGACCAAAATTAGGTTGAACATATTAATTAATATTAAATATTATTATTATAAATATGGAATAAATTTTATGAAATTAAAATAATATAATTCTTATAATTCAATTTAATATTAATCCTACAAAACATGACGAAAAAACATTTTTCAAAAAATGCATTTTTCGAGCAATAGATGATCTTATATTAAATATATAAATACTAAAAATTATTATAATAATATAAATTAAAATAAATATATATTTAATATATAATTTTAATTTAATTATTTACTTATAAGTTACTATTTTAATTAATATAAAAGTATGCACTTTAGGAACATAAATGATGTTTGTAGAAAACCACATTTTTATGTATACAAATAAACTTATAGTAAAATCATGAAAATTGAGGATTAAAATGAAATTAAATGGGTTATTATAAATCAACTGGTTCATATTTAACATTAGTAAAAAATAAAAAATATAATTATTTATTAAAATACATTATTTAATGAAAAAATGATAGTATTTTAAAAATGGTAATTTTCACTATTCACATAATAATCAATCATTTCATATAAATCCCAAAATTTCAACTTAAGATAAATTTTTATATTATGATTTCAAATATTAAGTTCATTTTATAAAATACAATTTCCAAAAGTTCTATAAATTAAAAATAATATATTCTCCCAAAAAGCAATAAAAATCATTTTCTAAGGAAAATATTTTTTTTGAATAAAATATTTTTATTAAAATTTGAGTGTTTATTTATTTATAATTTAACAATAAATTTATATATATTAGGATATTAATATATATTTAATAAATTATTTCATACTATTTATACCCACCAATTTATTGGTGAGGTTATAATGTCCATAAATAATCATGTTTCATTAATGCTCGATGTTTTATGTCACATACAATATAAATTTTTTTTTTACTTTTTAGAAACTTAGGGAGTTTGATTATTCCACAATAAAATAATTTATCACTAAAAATTTTGTATTACATACTATGGTCAAAACATTTTAGGGTACTTCTACATCACGGCTTCCTCAGGCTCTCATGTTTCTTCTTCGTATTTATAGTTCTGCCATATATTTCTGACCTGCTGTATTTTCTTATTCAATAGAACATTATCTATATGGTCCAAGATCTTCAATGGAATATCTTAATAAAATAGATCATTTTATAAATACACAACCTCTAAATTTAGTATATGTGAGGTATCTAGTATGAAATTTCTAAATAAGGATACATGAAATACATCAGGTACTTGATAAAGGGGTGGTGGGAGTGCTTGTCGATAAGGGAAAACACTAATGAATCAAGGAATATAAAATGGTTAATTGTACCTAGGGATTAAATTTATCTTATTCAAAAATCTTAAGAGTATATTTATTTGAGATATTAGGAGAAACATTTTATATGTGACCTCAAACTCCAAGTACCATCGACGATTGTCAAAAAATCTCTTTTGTCAACTTTGAGAAGTTTTTGATGTGTTGTTAAATGGCCTTGACAATTTTGTATATCTCTTAAACCATTTCAAATCCCAAAAGCATGTTTTCACTGACATCATCCCAACACATAGGTGTTCTATATCTCCTCCCATTAAGGTCTTCATATGGATCAATTTTATGATCGATTGGAGGCTATTATTGTATAATAACTCGACCAGTGGAAGATGTTGATCTCATCCTCCATTTAATCACATCGATCATGATCTCAACATGTCTTCCTGTGTCTGAATAGTCCAATTAGATTGTCCATCAGTTTGGGGGTGACAATCAATAATTAATTTCATCAGATTATTTAGATCATATTGAAGAACTTTCCAAAACATAGAGTTAAATCCCAGATCTCAATCAGATATAATTTATAGTGGTATTTCATGTACCCTCACAACCTCTCTAATGTATAACCATTAATTTTTATAGAGTGGTAAGTCTTTTCTAATTTCAATGAAGTGAGCAGTATTTTAAGATGATAAACCACAACTAATATGACATTGTTTCTTCTTGATGACTTTGGAAGACCAGTGAAAACTTCAAAAGATATTATCCCATTTTCTTATAGGATTAGGTAATGGTTTCATCATCCCTTTATAATTTTCCTTTAATCCTTAACTTTTTGGAATACAATACATATTGATGCATATTTTTCGATCACCTTCTTTATATTTTCCCAAAAAGAGTTCTCTTTAAGATATCAATACATCTTCATGATCTCTAGGTTAATGGAGAAGGTTGATCTATGTGTATCATTTAATATATCTTTCTTTGTCTCTAGATTATATGGTACACATATTCATGACCCAAATCTTATAGCTCTTTCTTTATCAATTTTGAACATAGGGAATTTTAATTTTCTTAAAGCTTCCACATGCCTTTCAATTCTGGCATCATCTCTTTGATCATCAATTAACTATTCTAGAATGGATGGTTGATAAATCATTCGATAAATTAATGATTATTTTCCTTCTTCATTATTCACATGTCCATCCTTTTCAATTAAAAAAATATTGGATCCTTATCAATTATCATCATTGATTAAATTTTCAGATCCTTTCTCCTTAAAAAATCTTCCAATTTTTTAACTTCCCCAAGATGTTAAGGGATTGAGTGGTCATATTACTTTGTCATATCTAATGATATTAATTAGAAAATATTAATATTCTTTGGTGTGAATATATATTTTATGCTCTTATGGTTTGTATAAATTTCACACTTCTCTCCATAGAGATAATGTCACCAGGTATTCAATTAGAAGATAATTGTATCTTACTTTAAATAATGGGTGGGAAAGTTATTCTCATTTACTTTTTACTATCATGTGTCGTAGTATATCACTTTATTATTTTTCATCAGTATACAACCTAATCCATTTGGTAAAGCATCATTGTAAAGCAAAAAAAATCCCCACTTAAGGGAAGCATTAGGATTTTTGTAATGATAAACCTCTTTTTAAACTCTTGAAAGATGTCTTGACATTCACTAGTCTATAAAAAATATATTCCCTTCTATGTTATCATTGTTATTGGGGTACAAAATTATTATAAGTTTCTAAAAAATAATCAATAATACCGATCTAGTCTAAGGAAACTATTAATCTATATTATAGATGATGGTCCAGAAAATTCCACAATGTCCATTTATTTAGAAGGGTCGATATATATACCATTGATGGTGATAATATTTCCTATCAATTATAACTCTATTATATCTCTAAATTATCAATTTACTAATGTAATGGAAGAAAAAACCATCATAGGTCCCTATAGAAGTGGGGACTGAGGGTGTCCCCAATAACCACATCCTTGCATCCCATGTGAAGGGATCTAAGATTACAAAATTCCATGGGGGAGGCCTGGGTATCTTTGGAGGCCAAGAAATCATTTGCATGGTTTTCTTAACTCTACGTATAGAGGATTTCCGTATCACTAAAGAGAAGATCCTTGAATTTTCAAATCAAGTATGTCACAGCGTACGGTGAAGGAGAGACACCATTGGGGGAGATTCATATGATTTTAGAGTCTACTTCCATCATGGTCATATTGATGTTCATTGAATTGAGAAGATCAAGACCATTAATCATGACTATAATTCCTTCATCCATAACTCCTATTTATTATACATTGAAATATATTATCCTTTATCAAATCCTTTAGCACTATTTTTAAATTATCCTCATGGTTCTCCTTTATTTTAGAGTAACTCCTAATATCATCTATAAAGACTAAAAAAATATCATCAAGGTAATATATAACAACTATATTCATTATTTCCATAAATATTAATGGATCTTTAGTGATTATGAATGGAATAAATGAGAACTCATAGTGTCCATAACTTGTGTAATGACCTGAACCACCAGGGACCTCATGGATGGGGGATGTTCTATCCACCACAACCCCAAACCTACCAACAATAGGCTAGGGGTAGGTGGAAATAACTGAGAAAGAATATTGTAAAATTTGAGGACATAGCCAATGTAACTAAATGCATGCACCCAACATTTTCCACACAACGGTTTAGAGGAATAATATATGATAGTAACCACTATATTAAACCATTCATGCAATTAATTCCAGGGAATAGATTATAGTATAAAAACGTAAGAAAAAGTATAAATGGGAAAAATACCTACCCAACCAAAAAAGGAGTCCCATCCTGAAAATAACTAGATTAAAGGAAAACATAGAGTGCTTGTCTCCTGGTCTCCAAGTCCGACCACTATACACAGTCAATGCACCCATGTATCACTATTCTCTATCAATGTCACCGTCGACCTGTCTATCATCTTTATAACACCTGATACATGTGGGAAAATTCCATATAGGGGTTATCATATACATACCTAGTAGGATAACCCAAAGTCCACCAATAGAGAAATAGGAATACATGGCAGTGGTCAGATCATCTTAAAAAGGTGTATAAGTAAGAACATGAGGCAAAACCATAATAATCCACATATCACTCTACCAAGATACCAAATGATAGAGAAAGAGTATCTCCATATCTATAGTCTAGATAAAAATGATGAATCATCCTAAATATCCAAAGGTTCATCTCTGATTTCCAATCTCATGCACAAACACAAAAGAATCCATGTATAGGAGCCCACACCATGTTGTCGTGATCCATAGTCGAGGGATCCACAACTCTAATCAATCATCCCATGTAACCACACCAGAATATATGTGGTGGGTCCAACACCTCATTAATTCACTCCATTGTTGAGGAAGGCACAACTCCCATAGAGGAACCACTCCCCACTTGATCTTAAATACAGGGGAGTACTACTACCTAGATTGAAGAACTACACCTAGTGTAGGGGACTGATAACTCTACTTTTGTAAAGAGTATGGGGGACCCACTCCCTAGTGTGACTAAGGAGTCCAGCCCTTGAAACTCGCTGATGATCTTTCCCAGTCACTTCCATCATCATGCATATCATGAAGAAGTCTCATGCCCAAAATACCTTCCAATATATATTCTTTGCCACAAATATGGACACCATCATGTTTTATGAAGAAATAAACTGAGTATAGGATACATGTAGAACTAAATTTCAATCATGAATATAGAGATACAATAGAAAGAAGTTATTGAGAGAAGTTACCGGCGTTTAAGGGGGTCCACATGATGTGTGAACCAGTCTCACTGCCAAGTATTTCTCTCTTATAGACATGGCTTGGAAATCCATGTAACAATACAAAGTATGTACTAGTTTTCCATGGAATGTATTGTCCACATAGGTCCAACCTATTCTCTTCTAATCATGACTGTGTTAATCATCTCATGACTATGTATATGGATGTGTGCTTAGTTGTGTCTGAGTACTAATACATTCCCATGTACTCTAAGACATGTACCTAATTTTGTACCCATTAGTGTGTCAGGACATGCTCAGGCACATTCAATCCTAGAGTGTACAATGTTTCCAAAAAATGGGGCCTTGGGCGTGTTAAAATATCTCATCGATTATCCACCTAGGTAGGTAATAAAGCTTGTGGACTCAATTATATGGCGTGTGATCCTGAAATCATCGAGAAACAAAGCCTTTGTAAGGGCTCAGACTACAGGGCATGTGTTCATTGAGGGAACGTGGTGTGTAGTCTATAATTTTTTAAATTGTTATTTTCCTTTATGCGGATCCCAGATTTTTCTTCTCTGCAAAAAAAACTCATCATTTGACCACATTAAATTGATGGTGTTCATCTTTGACCATCAATATTGGGGCTCAGGTGGCCAAAAATTAGAATCCAGCTATCTACGTGAATCTATAGCGCCCCACATCACTGCTCATTGCTTCTCTAATTCCCATATCTATGGATTTATCACCCACATCCTACTACAAATCTTGATCCATCCAAAACTAACCTATCATATTATTTTTTCACACAACTACCTAAATTTCAGGCATTTGATGAAACTCGATCCCATTCCATTAATGTCTAACTGTGACCTCATTGGTCAATAGTGAAGAATGTGAAGAACGATGGAGATAAATTCACATAAATAGGGTCAATACATTATTAGAAAAGTTCTCTTGGTCAACGATCATATAAATAAGATATACATGGGTGATGACGTGCAATAAGAATTTTATGTACAAAATTGCATTGGTGCTCATTCAAATAACTAATATCACATATCAATAAATAGATAATTATAAATCCATTCTTAAGAATTTATAAAGGGATTAAATTCACAAATAATGATCCCTATCTCAATTTAAGATTGATCATTGGTGATGAATTCATTGAATATTGATGAATAATACCCTCTACATTCACTACCTCCCGATCCACCTTTATAAAATCACTCGTTATTATCTGATATCGATTTTCCAATGACGATGAACGGTCCCCCTACTCTAAAATCCACCCATAGTTATTTGGATAATATTAGAAATTCATTATAATGATATATAAATAGTTAGGGAAAGTTTTATTTCATTTAATGAAATACATTATTTATTAATTTTATTAAATGAACCCACTATTGACTGCTTTAACCAGATGGACTAAATGGACCGACTATAGGTCATTCCTAGGGTAAAAATCATGTTCTATAATCAACCCTAGTTTTAGATTCTCCATATGAGGTCCCAAAAAATATTAAAACCAGACAATCAAAAATGATTTGTGTTCATGCATTAAAATATATTAATATTTTTAATAGCACCACAATAAGGCTCTCTTAGTCCCATAATTCTATATCAACTCATCTCCAATATACAGAAATAAGCCTAGAAATATTTCAAAGTGATTCAAGGTAAAAATAGATTCATTACACTCTCCCCACCTTCATATATTTTCATCCCAAAAATTTATAACCTACTATCATGTAAGGATACTAATTTATCATTTTATTTGTCTACTCAAAAGAGTTCCTCTTAAGGCTCATGTGTAGTAAAAAAATGTGAACCCAAAAGGAAACACTTTACTATGAATGGTCTCCTCCTGTTACCTCTCAAAATCCATCAGGCTCCTCGAACTCCTCGAAGTGGTAACTCTTCCCTCTATGTTCAGATCATGCTGGTTGAAATCATGCTATGGGTAATGCAATTATCTCTACAGCTACAACATGTGGAAGCTCAAATCACTGTGAAAAAATATTTTTACAAGTTCATGATATACTCCACCTTTCTAACCCATCTTAATAACAAAAAAAGGGAATACAAACCTTGAATATATCCTACTACCTCATCCAAAACTCCATAATACATGTCATGGAGAGATCCCTCAAGAAATTGAATCTCCTCATTAGACTCTAAAGTACAATATTTTTTGTCCTAAAGGGACTTCTGATATCTCTGATCAATCTTCCTTTGCCCTTAGATGAATTGAACCTTTCATAACCATTACTAACACCAATTACATGCCCACAAACAGCATCTTTCACTGGCTGTGACCAGCGCAGCAGTGACCTACCTTGTCTCATGTATATGGACTCAAATAATTCTACATTGATGTTGGAGTGAAAAATGTTGTGACACAAAAAGATCTACTGAGGATATATTATTCTCCACATTATGGCCCAGAACCAACATGAAAGCCTGAAGCATGTTAATAAGAACACAAAAGGTATTCTTAATCGAGACACCATTCTTTGTTAAAAACCCTATGCTCACCCAAACCAATGTCCCAAAGGCCTCTTATATCATTTCTATAATAATTATTTGAATTGATTATCCCAACCCAATATGATATTTTAGGTACTTCCATGATACGATACTGCCTCCTTCATGCACATGCATCCCAAACATTCCACAAATCCATGGTTTCATACATATGGTCAGGTAGTGGGAAATTATGAAAATATAGTCTATAAACACTAATATATTTTTTTGAACTCTCACTAGTCCTAGAATCCTCTATTATAAAGAACAAAAATATACTATATAGTTTCTACTTTCTTATAATAACATCGACCTCCACCTATAGGGTTGTGAGACATCAAGAGGAAAACTCAACTACAAGCTTTAGCATCCTTATCCATCAAACATGATGCTAATAGATCATGGTACAACCACACCTATCCAGTCTATAATAATAAGGGAAAAAACCACCTTAGTATCTCCCATCACAGCATTATAGGTTTCATCATCTGTCCTTGAACAAGGATGATGTATCCCCACCTTAAGAAAATAAATCAGGATCATGTCTAGTGGATATCTATTTTTGGAGGATCTCATATTTGGTATCTCCAACTGATCCTCCCTATCTAGTG
The DNA here is from genome assembly GCA_963277665.1 of Viscum album. Taxonomy (NCBI): domain Eukaryota; kingdom Viridiplantae; phylum Streptophyta; class Magnoliopsida; order Santalales; family Viscaceae; genus Viscum; species Viscum album. The sequence continues at coordinate 168,193,807 of OY728142.1, read as the reverse complement.
AAATATGTTTTGGTGCAACAACCACTAAATTTATTAAGATGCATCATCCATATCTTGAAGTTCCAATTTTGAAGAGGTGAACTTATCCATCACCTCCCTCAATAAGAGTGGAAATAACAATCTCTATGGGAATCTGATGTCATGGCCATGACTTTCACTGACTCTCAAGATAGCATTTCATCAACCTTTATTGGGTAAATTTTCAGTCATGTGTCCATGAATTTATACAATAATTAGTTGATCTCCTAAATCCAGAACGATCTCTATCAGAGCTCCACATGAAGATGGTACTTTCATAGCTTGTCTTGAACTATCCTCTAGTGTATCACATGTTCCACCCCTAAATATGAATTCATGAAGGTTTTATTGAAGAATACTACCATGAACATGTCCAAAAAGGTCTGAAGGATCTGATCCAGAAGTCTCATAAAACATCTAGAGAATCCCAAGTAATGAATGTAATCATTATGAGCACAATGAAATTGTAGAATATTTATAAATATACCTTCACTATATCCTCATCACATAATAGGAGTTGGTGATAAGTTATCTTGACATAAAAACACCAAGATCCACTTCTCCTTAATCCACTAGCTGAATAAGTCATTCATTCTCGAGGGTGGATATTCCATCATAATAGTCACTAGGCTTGGGTGACACCAATCCAATCCTAGCATCAATATCTCATGCACCTTCTAGGAAAACAAAAATGGCCTATCCAAGAGAACACACTAAGTTTAACAAGCCTCATATCTTTATACTCCTCTAAAAATAACTCTATCTCACACAACTACATGTGGAAAAATGGAATGCTTGCAGAGATATTGGGACATACCTTGTTAAATTTCATGCATAAAATAAATATTGATGGGAGATAAACATGAAACATCCTCTAGTAAAATAAGTCATTCATTCTCAAGGGTGGATATTCCCCCCTAATAGTCACTTGTCGTGGGAGAAATCAATCCAATCCTATACTCAATATCTCATCCACCTTCTATGAAAATGAAAATGGGCTACCCAATAGAACACACTTAGTTTAAAAATCCCCAACATTATAGACTCCTACCAACACACCTCTATCTTACACAGCTACATGGGGAAACCTGGTATGCTAGCATAGTTATCGAGACATCCCTGGTAAAATTCCATGGATAGAATAACTCTTGATGGGAGATAAACAAGAAACATCATCCGGATGAAAATCCACATACACCTCTACCATTGTAGGAAACTAAAATCTCAAAGAATATTCTATACCAAGGTTCATACATGCAAACTAATAAGGAAACGAGTGTATCCTCCTATTAATGAGATCATACTTCTTGGACTAAGATTCCACCCCACATAATAAATAAAATTAAATACCAATACTTCAATTACATCGTATCCTTCACTTTTGACATTAATCTTGGAATTCATAGTAATCTATTTGTCCATGATGATGGAAAACATTATAACACCTTGATATCATCTATGGAAAGATTCCACATGAGGCTCTACCACCTCTCATTTTCAGGTCACACTATCAATAGTAGTGTGATCACCTATCCCCCTCTATATGAGCCTTCAAATGAAATTGTAATGAAAAGAGGGATCCACTGACATTTATAGGACTTGGACTATGTATACGTCCCTAGAAAAGTGGATTGGGACCATATACCAAAATTGAAACTATATCAGAGAAGATACAATTTGTACCTCGATCACTCCTAAAGCCTCTGGGTCACCAGCATCCACTACTTGTAGTCACATTTACCTTTTCCCACATATAATCATTAACCAAGGCCTAATCCAACACCATGGAACATCTAAAATTCATCATACATACTAGTAAAAGGATATTGTTCCCCACACCTTGACATTGTCTTCATTGGGTGGCACTAACTTGTCTACATTGATTTAGATCACATGACAAGAACACATCTCAGTAGAGGAAGTGTTTATCTTCCATGTGTGTATAAATCCACAATGAAAATCAACAATACAGGGCTTTATCGACACCCCACATTACCCTAAATAAGTCTCGCTTCCAGGACCACCATCAATAGGGGTCCTATCCAAGAAGGACATTCACACCACAGGCCTGTGCTATTTATTTACTTCATAATAAGGGGGTTTGACTCATCATGAATCCTTGGAATTATTTATCTTAAAAACCCATGATGTGAACTAAAAATAGGTGTTTCATCTACTGATTTCACTAAAACAAACTACTGCTCTACAATGAAACTATACATAAGTACAACTATCTAGTTGGTTGGGTTTTTTACAGGTTAAAAAACATAGACTAATGCCTTAATCCAACCCTCCTATAATACAAGGTATGTCACACAAAGAAACTTCAGTAATATCTATCAATAGAATTAATTTATTTCACCAATCCTATGTGAACCATCTTTGTGTTATTCTAAAGCCATATACTACTCAACATGCATATAATCATCATCATAGAAAACTATAGGAGGGATCATGCACTACAAAATAGGTGTTAGAGATACTTTGTGACAACATGGATAAGAAACCTAATGAATTGGTCAATGAACTATGGCCTCATTGCTTAACTAGTTTTTATCACAACAATATCTCAAAATCCCATATATCTTTTATTGAATATGAATCATGAAAATTATCAGTCATACCATAGTCTAAGAGAGTATCTGTGGAGAAGACTCAATAAGGTGAGTCAAAGGACTCAATACTAAATGATGTATGTACCACTATTCCCTATAACCAATGTCTTAGTATGCCGAGTATAAAAATAGGTGGTCAGAGTCCTGGTGAATGGATATGTCGACTGTCACACCAACACCGTGTTCCAAAGACTGAAATCCACACTCAATACACTCCAACACCATTTCACTAAGTCCCAACTAATTCCTCAAAATCAGACAACTTCAAACACTATCCTATGAAATGAACTAATTTAATACTACTCTGTAATGACTCAACCCACTGAGGACCACCTGGATGGAAGAAGGTTGAGCCACCAAATCCCTATGCTGCACTCTAATAGGTAATGTACTGGTGATAATTAGTAATAAAAAATAATAATAAATGGTAGGCCTTATCCTAATGTACTTGTACACATGCACCCAACCGTATCCATGTGATAGTTTAGAGGAATAATAAATAATAGTAACATTTAGAGTAAACCATGCATGCAAAAAACAATCGGGAATGCTGTAGAGTATGAAAAATTAAGCCAAAGCATAAAGAGGAAAAATAAATTTCCATCCAGAAATGATGTTCTGACCCTAAAACCACTAGAAAAATGTAAAACAGAGAGATCCTAATGCTGGATCTCTATGTGCGACCACCGTATGTAGTGAATTCACCTAGGTATCACTAAGTTCCACTGAAGTAAGCACTGAACTATCCATTTTCTGTATAGGATGCGACAAGTGTAAAAAAATACCATATAGGGATGAGTATATACATACCTAGTAGGATGCCTTGAAAACCTTAATGTGGGTAATAGAAAGATGAGGAAAAGTTCAGATCAACCCACAAAGCTTTTTCAAACAAAATATTATATAAAATATTAATAACCTGGATATTACTCAATAAGAAGCACAACTTTGGGAGAAAGGGGATCTTCATCTCCACGAACCATATAATAATGATGAGTATTCTTGTAGTTCCAAAGGTCTATCTCAGATTCCCAGCTTCATTTGCAACCACACAAGAATCCATGTGTAAGGGGACGCACCTCACTGATGTGCTCCATGGTTGAGGGAAACAAAAATCCAATCAAGAAAACCACGTAACCTCACAAACATTTATGTTTAGGGGCTAAACCCTCAGCACTATACTCCACAACCAAGGGAGCCTCAACTCCCATGGAGGACCTTATCCCTACAGGATCCCAAAGACAGGGGACTACAAATTTATAGATAAAGGACCCACATCTAGTGTAGGGGAGTAACAACTCTATGTGTATAAAGAATATTGGAGACCCATTACATAGTGTAAATGGGAGTACCGACCCCTAAATCTCTCTTATGATCCTACATGATCACTTCCATTATCAAGTATTTCTTGAATAAGCCTCATGCTCAGAACACTTTTCATCATATCTTATGTGCCATAATGATAGACATCGTCACATTTTGAGTAAAAACATCCATGATAGTCTACTTATGGGACCAAATTCGAGTCTCAGAGAATGAGATACAATAAGAATATATTACGGGGACAATTACACATCGTGTATGGTGTTCCACATGGCATCCGATCCTACCTCATTTCCTAGACATGTTCTCTTCTAGAAATGGATTGGGAATCCATGTCACACTACACAACATGTACTGGTTGTACATGACATGTCTCATCCACTCGGGTTATGCATGTGCTCTTCCAACCATTCTAATATACTTCAGACTATGCTCATGTACATGGTCGTGTACATGGACATGTCTGGGTACTGGGGAATTATTGTGTACTCCTATCTATCTACTTAATTGTGTAGTAATCTGTGTGTATAGACATAATTTAACCCATGTAATCCTTTAGTACATGGTGTTTCCACCAACACTGGATCATGGGTGTGTAGAGATAGAACATGACATAGAAAATCGGGTAGGGTCATATGATGTTTGGTTCCAGACACATGGCATGTGATCCTTAACACATCCAAAATCGAAGCCATCATGGGGGCCCTAGACTACATGATAAGTCCTTATTTGGGGAACATGGAATACAAACAAGAATTTTTTATAATCTGACATTCCTTTACAAGGATCAAAAATTTGATTTTTCTACAATAAAACTCAATTTTTTCCATCCAAAATAATTGGGGATCATCTTCGGCCATCAATTTCAGGCCTCCAGTGGCCAAAAGTAAAAACTCATCTATCAGTATGAATCCATAACAAATCATGTTGTCTCTAATTTCTTCTTCGTATCCCAAAATCCATGGATTCATCACCCTCATTCCTCAATAAATCTTGATCTATCTATAAATCCATATCTTGTATATCATTCATGTTCATGAATATGGGGGGTTTGATCACACTCTAACTTGGTCTAATAATGTCCAACCATGAAATCATGGTCCAATAGTGAATAAAGGTGGGGGAAAATCCATATAAACATTGTCAAACCATAATTGTCCATCTATTCTTGGTCAAAAAGCATATAAATGAGATATCCATGAGTGATAACATGTGCAATAAATATTTTATCAAATCAATAATATCAAATTATGGGGGGACTCATGAAAAAAACAAATATTTCAAATAAAAAATGATAATTATAAATCCATGATTACGAGTTTATAATGGGTTTAAATCCACATATAATGAGCCAATGTGTTCTCCAAAAATAATGAATACCTAATGCATTCACTTCCTCTCTATCCACCTCAATCTGATTATCCTTCATTCTCTGATATCTGTCTACCATCAATGAATAACGATCCTCAACCTATCAAATACTCTCAGGTTTATGCATCTACCACTAGTGGTTTTTTAGAATGAATTATATACATGAGGGATCAATTTTAGTTCATTTAATGAAATAAATAAATTATCTTATTATTTATTTTATAAAACGTACCCATCATTGGTGGCCTGAACTAGATGTTCAGTACCAACCAACATTATATTTCCCCTAGGGAAAGCCCCATGTTGTGGATTCAACCTTGGTCTCAGATTTCCCATATAAGGTCCAAAATAATGGGAAACCATATAAACTGAATTTATGGGAATATGTATATTAAAATATATTAATATTTTTAAATATAACCTCAATGAGCCTCTCTGGGCCTCAAAATTCTACACTACCTATCTTTGTAAATATTCCTATAAATATTATAATGTCTTAAATTAAAAAATAGATTATTTATACCTTGTTCAAAAGGATGTTTTTGAAATATCTTCCTTTTTCTCCTTTAATTAGTGATGCCCATATTGAAGGTCTAGCTTACAGAAAAAATGTGATATGTGTAGTTTATCGAACAAGCTATCTACTAGTGGAAAGGGATACTTGTTCTTTATCCTAATTTTTTTGAGTTCATGATAATCAATACATAGATAAAAACACCCATCCTTATTCTTGAAAAGGATAAAGGGAACACTCATTAGTAAATCACTCATATATTTAAGACCCATTTTCAGATTCTCTTGTAATTACTTATTCATCTCTTCTAACTCAATGATGGTAATTCTATAAGGATTCTATGATATGGGTACTGATCCATGTATAAGTTAGATTGATAATTCAACCAAAATATCAATATTAAGGGTAGAAAAATATTTTCGGAATACATCAATATAATCACTCAAAATGGACATGTCTTCAAGAATGATTCTCTTATTTGTATCAATCATTTGGGATAGATACTCTTCCTCATGAGGTAATAATATCCATGCTTAAATAGAATATTCTGGGGGAGATTCATCCTCCTCATTACGCTTTTTAATAATCATTGGATGAATTGTCATGTAGAGAGTGATCTCCCTATATAGTTATTTGATGTTGGATTTATGTAAGGATAGTCAATCCATGCCCAATATAGCATAAAACTCCATTAAAGGATGTAAAACTATATTTTTTGGAAGATTAAGTCCACAGATATTTACATGGTAGAAGTTATATACATGAGATGAAACCATTTATCTATTTTATGGTCTCACTAATTGAAAAACCCCTATGTTTTGAGGTGGTTCTTAAATATTTCTATTAAACCAACATGAAATGAAAGAATACATAGAACCATAATTATATAGTGTTTTTTTATTTATGAATGAATAAAGAACCAATATTTCATGACATCACTGTCAACATCCACCTATGTAATAGATATCGAATATTCCCTTCTATTATATCTAGGATATAGATTTTGTTATTATTGATTGTCTCTAATAATCCTTGGTTTGGGACATTATCTTGCATAATTCTCATCCTCTTTATAGTTGAAACACTACAACATTGGTTGAGTATTGATCTGATCCTTCTTTTTTTATTCCACATTATTGGGTTTCTTCATTTCCCTTTGATAATAATTAGTTTTATTCCCCTATTTTCCACATTATAAACATGTTAAAATTCCCATCAAATAGTTTATAGGATGACTCTTCCCAAACTATTGACATGTAGGATGCTGGTTTTTTTATTCTCTATGTGATTTATTTTTTGATACTTCTAAAGAAAACCCCATTTAACATTGTTAAGTCTTTAGTTCTATGATAACACTATTAATCATCGATATCTATATAAACTTTGAGGGAAAAATGAATAATCTCTTCATAGATATCAAAGTATCAAATTAATACTGATTTTCATTAAATTAACTATAACGGTCTAAATAAATAATCCACCTTACATTTGGTGTTGATGAAAAATATGTAGGAAAACTATGAAATCATTATGAAGTTTGGATCATATTCCCCAATTAACTCAACTACCATTTTTTCAGATTGAAGAACTTCCCATCCATTTTAATATTGTTATATCGGGAAAAATATTTATTGGAAATTGTTCCTTAAAGTCCTCCCATTCCACGAAATCAAAATCCCCTTTGGAAATTGAGTTCTTGATTAGTGCCCACCACTGATATGCTTCTACATCAATGTGATAAATGTCCCAAACAACTTTATCATACATTATGCATTAGAGTACATAGAATACTTTCTCAATAGAGGTATCCATTATTCATAAATGAGGGAATGAAAAGATCCACTAATGGTAGGGGCCTTTTTTACATAAAATACTCAATTCTAACCTTCTCTTTCTTAGGAAGAGGAGTGTATTCCATGTGAATCATGTTATTATTGATAAATTAAGGTAGTTAATATTTTACTATAATGAATTTCTCATATCTATCTCTAATAAGGTTAGTCATATAATTGGGTAAATTTTCCATTTCCTATCATGTTGGTTATTGGCATAGTTTCTACCATTTCCCTCTATTAACTAAAAGAATAAAAAAATTGAGAATAAATTAAATTAAAAATATTCAAATTGAAAACTTATAATCATGGGAAGAGTAATATATAAATGATAAGTATATATTAAATTATCATTCTATAGGTTTTAATATAGGTTATACATAGAAATTTCCCTATTAGGTTTTCTAACATAAAAAATTGTTCAAGTCCATCATAGTCATTCATAAAGAGTCTTATGAATTTATAAAGTATATCCCTCTGTATTATCAAACTAGGTATTCATTAAGGCCAATTTTTATGCACTATGTGATGATCATGTCTATGCGAATGTTCCCTTTTTTGATAATTACCTCTACTTACAATTATGTCATAGCCACATCAAGTTATATTATCCATACAGGTGTCTAAATGCATGGAAACCACTCACTCTTAATGTCACCAAAACTAAAAGATATTTTCCTATACTTATATTCATCCTTGAAATTTTCCATAAGGTTATCACTAATGTATTATAGATTAAATATCCAAAAAAACAAACATTTCTCTGATGGAAGCTATAGTGGTCTAGAATTGTTTCTAGTGAGCTATAATTAATTTTTATTAGAGCACACTAAGGGAAGTGACACCTCCTAGGTGGGACTCTTACCACCATCCCTAGTGGAAACTCTTTTCTCATGAATCCCCTGTGTAGAGATCCATGCTTCACATAATGTTCACATGTGATAGTTATCAAGAATTAGATTCCATATTTTCCTTTGATCCCAACTATAGAAACACATTCATTTTATAGATAGTATTATGAAATTTTTGAATACAAATTTCCTAGAATTACAACACCATGGATCATGTGGCCTAGTGTATTTTGAATATGAGGTTAATAATATATAAAAAGGAAACTAAATAATGATATCCTTATTTGATCAAAATAATTATATCATAAATCCATTTTATCTCTGAAAACTACATAAGATAACCTAAGTAATACATAAAAGAAAATGGTGAGCTAAAAACCTAGAAAGGGAATAAAAATGATAAAGAAACATAATGTTTAAGTCATAGGTAAAACATGATATCAAAAAATATAAGTCTTGTAATAAATCACATGTATTCATATCATAAATTACATAGTGTAATAAGATCATGGAAATATTGAAAATGTGTAAAAAAATATATAACATGACATTGAAATTAGTCAAGGATAAATTCCTAGACAGTATCACATGGCTGACGAAATATTTACCCAATACATTGGACGACTATCTGGGTGCACCCATTAGATCATGTTTAGGATTATGTATAGAATAAATGAAAAATAATAAGAATTAATAATGATAATAATTACCCATGGAATGAAAATGGGTTTTATAATCTGGCCTCGTATCATAATCAAAGGTATTTCATAATAAAGGAATTTGATAAATGTAAATAAGGAATATATTACCCTATCAAAGGAAGGCATAATAATATTGGTATATATATGTGAGATATATATATATATTTCAGAATAATTCCATAACATTTAATATATTTTTAGCGTGAGTTAAGGAGATGATTTTTATAACACAAAGGAAATGATGGTTTAGAGAGATCCCTAACCTCGGGATCGATTCGTCATGTTTTTTCATTTTATTCCTGAATAATAAATTTATATTAATTATTTAATTTCAAGAAATATTTTTCTATGTTTATTATCTTTTTTATTAATTACCATTTTATAATCAATTACTTAATCATTTAGGTAAAATTTGTACATTTCAATGATGATTGGCTCATATGTAAAAAATCACAATGGAATGATAATGAAGGTCAATAAGATTATTATTTCATCATCACCAAAAAAAATTATAATGAAATAATTTTCATTTTTAAACTATAATTATAATATAAAAATCAATCATGAATAATGTTTATGGAAAATTAACTATGTTACAATTATGGAGACGGTAGGTCGTTCGTACACGAGTAACATTTCCATTTTTCAATCATCATTAAGGAAAGAAGTTAAGAGTTATTTTATCATTCTATAATGATAATTATATAATAAATATAATATTATTTCATTAAATACACTTTTATATACCTTCCATGTGATGTGGTAATTAAAAACGAATAACATCGATTCGTGGAGGTGGTAATCCACACGTATGCACGAACAAAGTTGTCATTTTTCTATGAATGGAATGGTAATAAAATATATGATATAATATATTTATATAATGATAAATATTTGAAAAATATAATATATATATATAAATTAAATCCATATTTATAAATAATCATGTGATGTGATTATGGAAAACTAATTACATTAGTTCGTGAGGAGGTACTTCGTTGTATACAGGGTCGATGGTTTTTTCCCATTTTTTAGAATTGGAGATGAATTTAGGGTATTAAATTAACATAATTAAATATTAGTGTATGGAAGATAAAAATTTTATTATATAATCCTGATTGACTTTGATTTTAATGGTGTAGAAGAAGAAATAAAAAAATATAGTTAGTTAAGAATTAAACCTCTTCTTCAAACAACCTCTTTTGGATTATACCTATAACATTTCCAGATAAGATTTATGATAAAAAATGACTGTAGAAAATGGGGAGGGAAGCAAGGAAGTTATTTTATTTTGTAATTTCAAAACCATAGAAAAAGTTTGGAAAGTATAGGACTGTATTTTATCATTTATAAGTGAGAGGGAATGTCATTTTTGTAAAAACCTAAAACTATTTAATAATGGGTGGTCACTCTCAAGAAAAGTGCCTCAAAAATTGATAAATAATAGATTTTATGGGTGATATAGTTGATATTATTAATCTAAACCTTTTAAATTACAAAATAAACATGTTTTCAACATGTTATTCCATTTACCTCTGAGGTTACTCACTTTTAATATATTTGTTTTTCACCATGGTAATTAGCTTTTTTACTATTTTAATTATTCATTATTAAAAATATAAATTAATGTCGGAATTATTAAATAAAATTAATTATGATGATTTAAATTTTTAAATCAATTTTATCAAACTAGAATCACAAAATTATCAAATTTTAATTTAAAATTAAACCTAAAAACATATAGAATAAAACGGGGTTTCAAAAGAAATTAATAAATATATGATCATATATTAACTATATGACTAGTAATTATTATTATATACATTTATGATCATATTAATAGATATATAATATATAAATTTAATTTAATTATTTCTTTATTATGGGTTACTTTAATTAAATAAATTGGTTAAACATTATTTACATAAAAGTAGTTTGTAGAAAACTGAATTTTTAAGCATAAAAAACTTATACCAAAGTCATGAAAAATGATGTCTAAAATTAAATTGATTATATAATTACAAATAAAACAGTTCATTTTTAATTTTAATACCAAATCATTAATAAAATGGAATATTTAATTTACATTATTTCATGAAAACAAATGATAGTGTTTTAAAAATCATTAATTTTCACTATTCACAAAAAAATTGAAATTTTAAAAAAAAATCCCAAAATTTTAAACCTAAGTAAATATTGATATGTTGATTTCAAAAGAAAATTATTTTATAAAATAATGTTTCAAAAAGTTCCATAATTTAATTATAATATTTACTCGTAAAATGAAATAGAAATAAATTTTAAAGGAATCCAATTTTCTTGTATAATAAAATATCTTTATTAAAAGTTGAGGGCTTATTTACTAAAAATTTATGAATAAATTTATTTGGATAGTTTCCTTTATATATATTTGATAATGTTTTACACTATTCATACCCATAAATTTAGCGGTTAGGTTATAACAGTTTTAAATAGTCATGGTTCATTAAGGCTATGTGTTGCATGTCACATACACTATCAAAAATAGTTTCCATTTTTTTAAAACCTTAGGGTATTATATAAAATATATTCAAAGCCCATATTATTTTTTAAAAAAATGTGAATATTTTAATGAAAATCTCCCTAGAGTTTCAAATTATGTGTGCTTATCAGCCCAATTTATGTGCATGAAGTGAAGATCTTGTTATTACCCAACAAACCATTTTCTAGGTTGTTACTCCTATGTGAATTTATTACAAATATAATTTCCACTTGTTGTATATCTTGATAGGGACTTAATTTCTAGTAAAATCACATACACTTCATAATAGAATTAGATCATTTATGGATATGGTAAATTTTGTCCATTATAATGGCATATGAATACAATATAATGGGATTGAATAGTTATATCCCATTAGAAATATAATAATTCATTTATTAAAATGATGAATAATAACATTTCTCTTTGATAATAAAATGAAATGTATGGATTTCAAAAATAAAGGTAGTGAATAGATTAAGAAGATTTACATTGTAATAAATCTTTTTAATGCTTTAGTAGAGCACTATGGAACCATATAAACTCCTTGGAGAGATTATTGAGAGATAAAATAAGATTAAATTCTCTCTCAAAGGATTTAAAGTAGATAGGGATAGGAAAATGGGTTTTTATTTATAGAAAATTAAGTATAATATTTTGTTATTTTCTAAACATTGAACATTGAAATCTATATTTTATAAAATGTAGAAAATTAGATTAACCCTGATATTAGAAAAAAATGGAATTATACAAATTATTTTTAAAATTTAAATATTTTTGTACTAATATCCTCTATTCTATATTACTTTGTCCATAAGAGTATAATTTTTCCCCAAAATTTTATTTTAAAAACCGCATTTTTCAATTTAGGATTCAGAATTTTATTCATAGTTTCAAAAAATCATGAAATAATATTTATTATATATGCTTTCCCTATTTTATTACTTAGAAAAAACTGATTGTCTTAGAAAATTATTTAAAATTCACTATAGGTTAATTTTGAAAACCTGATTTAGAATATACAATCCATTTTACCGTATTAATCGTCCAATTATTCACATTGTACAATTTATATAGCGGTGATACGTATGATAAAAATTTAATGTCTGAGGAACCACCGTTTCATTTCTAAAATAATTTATACTTTTAATTATAATTAAAACCAATATACTCAACAAATTACCAATCCATCATAATCATTTAAGTGGGAAGTGTGAAATGGTTTTACTTTCATTGGGTGGTTTAAATAACATTGATCTATTGGAAATTTCCATTATCATAAACATGATCAACAGAGGATTCCTCTCTATCCACTGTTCTTAAGGTTATGTTTAGACTTGGTTAAGGGAGAACCATGGTTATTCCAACACATTATTAAGCTTAAATAGATGAAATTTATAGGTTAATTTTCTACTAGTTGAGGCCATGGTTCCTCCCAACTGCACTAATTAACTCTTATCCTTATCAATAATATAAACTAATCCCAACATACACTTTTAATGATAATTTCCAATGTTCAGAACATCAAATGGTTGTAATGAATAATGGGAATAATGTAATGGAATAATTTACTGATACTTTCTATCAATTCCTCAAAACCAATCCCTTAAATAAGACCTATAATTTTTAGTTCTTTCAAAATGTCTATTTAGTGGATTTTATTGTTTTTATTTTGGATATCTCTTATTATAACCATGATTTAAATTGGATCATATGTGTTTGGTAAAATAAACATTGAACATTTATTGTTTATTATTTTTCTATTTCCCATTTTTGTTTTAGTGGTCATTGTTAGGGCCAATAGGGGCCTATATATACCCTGAGAGGGGGGGTGAATCAGGGTATGGATATTCTTTTTCAAAGTTCTTTCTGCCCCACTGGATCTTGACCTCTTTGTTACAAGGGTCACTTTGTTTGCACTTGTGTGGTTACTGTGATCAGTTGTCTCATTTACCTGATGATGATGCTTTGAATGCAATGCAGGAAAGTAAGCAGGCAGACACAGAGATTTTTACTTGGTTCACCGCTAAGGGCTACGTCCAAGGAGCATACGCCGACAAGTTGCCGGTTCGTACCAAATTCCACTAGGCTTCACTAGCTGTGGATTACAATGTTCGGGCTAGATCACTTCTATGCCCAGGCTCACTGCCTATACAAGGTTTAGGGTCAGCTCACTGCTTTCCCAAGGGTCACTCCCTGTTTCTCTCTCTCTGGCTCACTGCTGGTGGAGAGGATCACCTTCTTCCTCTTCCTAAGCTCACTGCTCTTGGAAGGGATTCACTCACAGTTTATAGACCTGTAGGTCTCCTCATTTCCATGAAGGAATGCATCTTCCTCTGTATGTAGATGCTCTGTTGAAGTCCAACTTTCACCCGCAGATGAATCTCACTTTGCACCGGATGTACCGGGCAACCTCAATTTTTACGCGCAACCCTTACGGTGTCTTGCGCGCAATTTCTATGCTTTGCGCGAAATTCCTTTTTCACGCAACCTCCAAATTTTACGCGCAGCCTGGAAACTGCCTTGCGCGCAATTCACTGATTTTGCGCGAAATCCACTTTTCGCGCAAGCTTCCTTTTACGCGCCAACACCAACTTGTCTGCGCAGCCTTTGCTTTGCGCGCAATCTGACTTTACGCGCAAACTTTAAGTTTACGCGCAACACCCTTTCTAACTTCAATTTCGCGCACCAGAGCTCGGGTATTTTCTATGTCTTGAGCTCTGCTGAATGGAGGAGGGTCACTTCATATTTATAGGCAACATCGACCCCGCGCGAAAAACCCTCCTTGAGCGCGTAATCCGCTTTGATCTTCCACGCACAAACATTTTCCGCGCACTGCTCCATAATTTCGCGCACCTCATGCCTTTGCCATTTTACGAGCTTCAGACCTCGTAACACCTCTTGCGCGAAATACTTCATCCGCTATTTCGCGCGCCACTTCAATTTTCCGCGCACGCCTCCAAAATCGCGCGCGCCTCATGCCTTTACCGTTTTTCAAGCTTTCGGCCTTGAAACATCTTTTGCGCGAAATACAATTTCGCGCAACCCGCTGTTTTGCGCGCCGCACTTCAAGATTTCGCGCAACCCTCTATTTTTGCGCGCCACGCTTGATTTTTCCGCACACCTCCTTCATTTCTCTCTCCTCAACCTTTGCCAACAACATATCACTCCATTTTCCATTGGCGATTTTCAGGCCCAAAAAATTGGCAAACACTGGAAAACGGCGCCACCTTGTACTGCTCTTTTGTACCGCCTCCAGATCGTCCTTTCCTTTGTCAAAGTTCTTTGTCAACATGGAATGTCAACAACTTCTCGGGAACTCGACAATTCTCCATGGAAACCTGCTTTGTCAACAAACACAATCAACCCAAAAATGCTGCAATGTTACCTTGAGGGATTTTTGCCCAACAATCTCCCCCTTTGGGTTTGTTGACAACTCTTCACAACTCTGCTCAGAAATATTTTCTGCACTTTGATACCTCACTGAGTCTTCTTCCAGCTGCTACCACCATTCGCCTCTTGCGATTATGATAGCGTTCAAGGATTCACTTAACATGTACTCTAAGCCCACATGAGCAATGCTCGGCGTGAGAAACAAGAGTAGAATGAAAAGTTCATCAATGAATCACTTCATGTCAGACCCCAATTGTCGATTCCACCCTGATACCAATTCTTAAAATAAAACCAGTTGTTGAACCACACTGATACCAATTGGTGAATTCTTAAGTTGATACCAATTGTTGATAGCTGGACACGTCTCACACCATTCCAACACCACTGTTCTGCTTTTATCAGGATCCTCAGCTGTCGTGATTTCTATGATTTGATCGATCACGTCTAGCATCGTCAGATTTTAAACACTCTCCCCCTTTCTCATTGCTCCCCCTTTCTGGCTGCTCCACCTGTCAGCTTCTCCCCGTATCAATTATGATTTATCAAATCTCCGCACTATTTTCTCTCTTGAACTAACACTTTTCTCCCCCTTTTGTCAAGCACTTTTCAAGCACTTTTCTCCCCCTTTGTCAACGAACCCAAAGGTCACGCCTTTGTAGTCTGTAACATAGTAGAGAACACATATCAGCAAATGAGGGAAAAACACACCATACCTCGGGGAGAGGGGGGGGCCCACATCCACTCTATTTCAAGTGTGGGGAATTGACTGAACTCCCAGAGCCAGTCGATGCCTTTCAAAAGCTTCCTTGGGTAAGGCCTTTGTCAGAATGTCTGCAACCTGTAGTTTTGTAGGCACATACTCCAATTTCACGATCCCCTGCTCAACTTTCTCCTTGATAAAATGATACTTTATCTCAATGTGCTTTGTCCTAGAGTGACGGACGGGATTTTTGCTGAGATTTATAGCACTTGAGTTATCGCACTGGATTCCGATCGGAGACTTCACTTCAACTCCCATATCTTCAAGCTGCTGCTTCATCCACAATAACTGTGTGCATGCTTGAGTGGCCGCAATATACTCAGCTTCTGCGGTGCTTAATGAAATGCAATCTTGCTTCTTGCTAAGCCAAGAAATACACAATCCATTATGTAAAAAGCACCACCTGACGTTGGTTTCCTATCATCCGCTGAACCGGCCCAGTCTGCATCAGTATATCCCAATAACTCTGTATGAGATTTGTCATTGTATGTCAAGCCGAAGTCCACTGTGCCCTTGATATACCGAAGTATTCTTTTCACTGCAAGCATGTGACTTTCCTTGGGATTACTCTGATATCTCACTACTTGGCATGTGGCGAAAACAATATCAGGCCTTGTTGCGGTTAAGTACAACAGACTTCCAATGATTTGTATGTATTCTGTGATATTAACTGCCCTGCCACTGTCATCTTTTGATGATTTCATCCGGGTAGAAACCGGAGTCTTCATCTCCTTGGAATTTTCCATTCCAAATCATTTCAAAGCATCCTTGGCATACTCGGATTCAGAAATGAATGTTCCATTCCTGCCTTCTGTAACTATGCTTCATCTGATCTTCCAAATATTATGTCTTCTTCCTTGACCAGCCTCACCATCCTTTGATTACTATTGTTGTTCAAATAAAGATTGTAATCAAATCCACCACACTGAAAACCAATCTTCTTCAAATACTGATATAGCCTTCAGTACCATTCTCTTGGGGTGTATGCTTTGCACACCAGTCGTGCTTTGTTTCGAATCATTGTACCATCTTCGTTCATCTTGTCTAAATAGACCCATTTTGTCCTGATGACGTTTTTATCATCTGGCCTCGAAACAATTTCCCAGGTCTGATTCTTCTCAATTCTGACCTATCGCTTCATTCATGGCATGATCCTGGTTTTTCATCTTCAGCTGCATCAGCAAAGCATTTCGACTCAACCTGAGATAATAATGATGTCTGCTGTAGTGATTTCATTCTCTTTGTCTGAACTGGATCTCACTGATCACTGATGATAGTCTGCCTGTCAATTTCAGCTCGATTCTTTGTATTTTGTGCAGATAAGGATTTTACATCCTTGTACTCATCATCAGTATCTTATTTTGAGTCACCCTTAGCCAGTTCTTCTCCCCCTGTGTTGCTTTCTTCCTCAACACTTTCGTCAGGAAATTGTTCACTGACTCATTTTTCAGTGGCTTCATTTCTTTCAGCTACTTTTCGCAGCTTCTTGGTATCCTGAAAAACAATCAGCTGATACCACAATGTTAGATCAAAATAAATAAGCATGAAATGCTTGATCACTGCTGCTTCTCCCATAGTATGTCTTCTCTCAATAGACAACACTTGAGCTGGGTCATCCAATTATTTCCTTGACGGATCTGGCATATGATTTTGTTATCAAATGCTCCCCCTGTGTTACACAACACTTCTATCTGGTAGGCCCAACGGCAGAGACCCATAATCATTCTTCTCCACGTGCACCATTTATACTAATCTGGCACTCAGCATCGATCCATTAACCAAATCTCTAAGCCTACTGAGTTGGAACTCGGTGTAGGAAACAAGAGATAGAGTTAATAACACAAACACTTCCTATTGTTCTATGTTGCTCCCTTTCTTCATCAACTCTAGTACCTGATTTGAATCAATTTAAATTCTAGAGCAAATCACTTCTCCACTTCGCATCCTTAGATGCCACTACCCCATGGATCGTATCTCCCTGAAACCTGAAACACATGAATCATCAGTTAATAGCATTTAAATATATAGGGAGAGGGGTTTCTTCTTGAATCCTCAACATGAGGATGATGGTTGATCCTGATGGGTCAACCCTTTGATTCTTTCTTGGAGCGCATCACACTCCTTTCTTGCTTCCTCCAACTGCCTGACCAACTTCAACTGTTCTGGCCATATGACTAGGCATTCTTTGCTCACATTCTGAGCCTTTTTCTGATATGAAGATTCTGCAGACTTGGCCTTTCTCACAATCTGGGGTTTAGACCAACTGGTACACATTTCGATCTTTGATGTTCTACCGAAATTCCATTTCCCTTGATTGTTTCTCGGTGCAGGAATCTCCTTTCTTGTCATCTTCCCTGTCTTCTTTGTCCATTGTAGGGATCTGCCTTTTTCTTCCACTTCTCGTTGCAAAACACGACATGTGGATTTTTCGATGCATTCTTTGCTTATCTGCCTTTTATCAGATTTATGAGTCACCGCCCTATTTTTCATTGGTGGTGGGTCCTCCATTGAACGTCCATTATTCTTTATCACCACTGGAGTAGATCTCCCCTTAATCTTCCAGGTTTGCTCACATTCTCTCCTTGAGAGCTGTTGTGAGTATGACATAGGAGGTGACTGATACACCTTTCGTTCAGCTCCACATGATTTCCCTGAGGCTCGAAGCCTATTCTTCTCCTTATCACTTTGTCTCCCAGTACAGGCTTCTTTCTTGTACACTTCCTGTGGTGGAGATCTATTTTCTTGTTCCTTTCTCTTTCCTGCTTTCTTCTTACTGCAATGTCTCGCCATGTGCCCATAGTGAGAACATATAAAACATTTTCCCTCAAAGGCATACCTCATTTCATCATCTCTCTGCTGAGATGTTGATGCACCTTGAGTTCTTCCTCTGATATTGTTCTCCTGAGCTTCCTGACACATGCTCATGGTGTGTCCCATTCTTCCGCAGTAATAGCATCTAATATATGCTTTCCTCTGAGAAGCTCTTCTTTCTAATTTCTCATGATGCTTCTTCCTGTTCTCAGATTTATTAATGTCTCTCTTTTCACAGCCTGAAATGTACTCCAGAGCCTCTGTACAGAAGCTTGATGTGTGGCCATGAACTCCGCAGAAATAGCACACATCATCACTCCTTGAAACTATCCTCATAGGCCTATCTCCAGCACCTATAGGATTTTTCTTACCTTTGTAAATTTTCACTGCATTTTTCTTATCATCCATAGGAGTGGAATTATCATATCCAATGCCAGCATTTCCAAAACTTGCTGGTCTTTGAGCTGAGAAAATATTATGTTGTTTCTCTTCAGAAACAGCATATCTGTTCTTCATTTTATCATCACTTGTCGAAGGATGATCAAATAGCAAGTGCAGTGCATCCTTCAACTTGGGCTTATCTTTGGATTTAGACTTCTCTATTTCCTGCTTGACTGATTCGAGCTCTTCTACCAACTTTTGAATCTTCATATCCCTTGATTCAAGTTGGACATCATGTTTTTCCATGAGAAGCTTCCCTCTACTTACCTCATCTTCCAGTTCATGCTTCAGCTTATCAACCATGTCATTTTTCTCCTTTACCTTCAATTTTTCTTGAGCGACAGAGTCAGAGCAACATGCATTCTCTTGTTGTAGCCTTTGATTTTTCTGAACTTCTGCAGACAACTGTGCTGCTAGATCATTATTTCTGGCTTTAAGATTCTGTGCTTCATCTGACATTTGACTCTCTTCATAATCACCAGCCTTTTGTTTTCCTTTCATTCTGGCCATCTTCTGCAGCTCTTCAGCACGTGAATCATTCTTCTCTGTTAGGTCAGTAACTATATCAATAAGCCTTTGATTTAAACATTTTAGCTTGTTGACCTCAATCTCCAATCCCTTGATCCGGATATCTTTAGATTTGGCTTCTTCAGTGTTTCCAACGTCACTTGGAATATTCGGTTCTTCGATGCTTTTGAATTGATCTTTCACTTTTCTATTCAAGCCATCGATCTCCCTTTTTTGTTCTTCAATCTTAAGCTTATACTCACTAACTGATTCTGAGTTCTCTGGTGCCGATAACTTGAGTTTCTCAATTTTATTTATCAACTCAGACTTCTCTTCTTCCTGCTGCTGCATATAGAGTTTGGCATCGCGAACAACTTTGTTAGCATTCTTGGTTTTGGCTCTCCAAACATCTATCTCTTCAAGAGCAGCCTCTAACTCAACTCGCATATCTATTCTTCCTTCAATTTCTTCTTCTGTTTCAGTATCACTCTGATGCTCATGTACTTTACTCATTCCAACATCATGATTGAGTGAATCAATTTTTTCCCTTTCTGATTCATCCAAGCCTTCCTTCAGCAAGTTGTTTGATTCCTTTAGTTGAATCACACATTTTCCATATACACTTCCACACTGAGGAGTACCACCTGACTTCTGCTTGTTCTTGGATGTTTTTCCCTTTGCCATGGCTGATTGAGATAAGAGAAGACTGATTCTTTATGCACACAGATCGACTACACCAAGTTGGAGCAAACAAATCTGATAACAACAACCTTCCCTCTGATACCAATTGTTAGGGCCAATAGGGGCCTATATATACCCTGAGAGGGGGGGTGAATCAGGGTATGGATATTCTTTTTCAAAGTTCTTTCTGCCCCACTGGATCTTGACCTCTTTGTTACAAGGGTCACTTTGTTTGCACTTGTGTGGTTACTGTGATCAGTTGTCTCATTTACCTGATGATGATGCTTTGAATGCAATGCAGGAAAGTAAGCAGGCAGACACAGAGATTTTTACTTGGTTCACCGCTAAGGGCTACGTCCAAGGAGCATACGCCGACAAGTTGCCGGTTCGTACCAAATTCCACTAGGCTTCACTAGCTGTGGATTACAATGTTCGGGCTAGATCACTTCTATGCCCAGGCTCACTGCCTATACAAGGTTTAGGGTCAGCTCACTGCTTTCCCAAGGGTCACTCCCTGTTTCTCTCTCTCTGGCTCACTGCTGGTGGAGAGGATCACCTTCTTCCTCTTCCTAAGCTCACTGCTCTTGGAAGGGATTCACTCACAGTTTATAGACCTGTAGGTCTCCTCATTTCCATGAAGGAATGCATCTTCCTCTGTATGTAGATGCTCTGTTGAAGTCCAACTTTCACCCGCAGATGAATCTCACTTTGCACCGGATGTACCGGGCAACCTCAATTTTTACGCGCAACCCTTACGGTGTCTTGCGCGCAATTTCTATGCTTTGCGCGAAATTCCTTTTTCACGCAACCTCCAAATTTTACGCGCAGCCTGGAAACTGCCTTGCGCGCAATTCACTGATTTTGCGCGAAATCCACTTTTCGCGCAAGCTTCCTTTTACGCGCCAACACCAACTTGTCTGCGCAGCCTTTGCTTTGCGCGCAATCTGACTTTACGCGCAAACTTTAAGTTTACGCGCAACACCCTTTCTAACTTCAATTTCGCGCACCAGAGCTCGGGTATTTTCTATGTCTTGAGCTCTGCTGAATGGAGGAGGGTCACTTCATATTTATAGGCAACATCGACCCCGCGCGAAAAACCCTCCTTGAGCGCGTAATCCGCTTTGATCTTCCACGCACAAACATTTTCCGCGCACTGCTCCATAATTTCGCGCACCTCATGCCTTTGCCATTTTACGAGCTTCAGACCTCGTAACACCTCTTGCGCGAAATACTTCATCCGCTATTTCGCGCGCCACTTCAATTTTCCGCGCACGCCTCCAAAATCGCGCGCGCCTCATGCCTTTACCGTTTTTCAAGCTTTCGGCCTTGAAACATCTTTTGCGCGAAATACAATTTCGCGCAACCCGCTGTTTTGCGCGCCGCACTTCAAGATTTCGCGCAACCCTCTATTTTTGCGCGCCACGCTTGATTTTTCCGCACACCTCCTTCATTTCTCTCTCCTCAACCTTTGCCAACAACATATCACTCCATTTTCCATTGGCGATTTTCAGGCCCAAAAAATTGGCAAACACTGGAAAACGGCGCCACCTTGTACTGCTCTTTTGTACCGCCTCCAGATCGTCCTTTCCTTTGTCAAAGTTCTTTGTCAACATGGAATGTCAACAACTTCTCGGGAACTCGACAATTCTCCATGGAAACCTGCTTTGTCAACAAACACAATCAACCCAAAAATGCTGCAATGTTACCTTGAGGGATTTTTGCCCAACAGTCATAATAATTTTGTATCTCAAATTTTTAATTCTGTACTTTATAATAAAATATTATTAGTAATTAATTGAATTTATCAAGTATAAAATTATCCTACCAATAGAACAAAAATTTCCTCAAAATTCTAAATCAATCCAAAAAATGATGTCTATAATTCATTATCAATATTTCTTATGTATCCCATGTTTCTTATTAAAAATTTGGATTTAGTCGAAGAACGTTTCATTATATAAGTCATTCAATTTTTCAAAACATTCTATCTTATATCATGAATTTTATTTTGATCTTAATTATTTAATAATTAAATTTTATCTAATCTATATCCAACATTAGAACATGATAATAGTTAAGAATATACTTTTTTATAAGTGACATATAGAAGATTTCATTCACTTGGGAGAGGTTTAGTGGAATGGTCATATTATTTTCCATAACACTTTCCATTTTAATATTTCAAGTAGACCAATATAACTTAGTCTTAATTTCCATTTCTTTATAAATCTCATAATCCTTTTCCATAGAGATTTCCTTTAGAATACATGGTCTCCTATTTATAATTTAGTATCTTTTTATCAGTTATCATCATAACTTTTCTATCTACTTTTTACTACCTTGATATACTCATGGATGTATCTTAACTTTTCTTGGGTCTCCACTAAATGTTATGGACACAATAAATTTATTTCTCTTAATTTATCCCAAAATATCAGAGTCTGACAACTATTGGTTTACAAGGCTTTATATGTTGAAATTTTAATGTTGGGGAGGTAATAGTTATTATATGAAAACACCCTTAGTGATGAACACTAATCCAAATTTCCATAGAAGTCAATAGATCTGACCATATAATTTCCTCCAATGTATGAATAGTCCTTTAAAACGACTCATTAATTTGAGTTGATATGATGTGTTAATATTAAGAACTATATTTTAAAACATCTAGAAACTCTTAAATGTTTATGCAAAAATATGATCATGATTAGTGAAAATAGAAAAGGGTTTTCCATGAATCCACACAAACTCATTTATATACATCATATAATGGATATTTGGTGGAAAATATTCTCGAATCATATAGAAATCATCATACTTTATAAGGAGATATGTAATGAACCATATTTAATTGTTCTCCTTTGATATGTTATACGTCTCAGTGAAAAAATACATTTAAATATTATCTCATTTCCACACTGGTATAGGTAAATGATCTGTCACACTCTTGGGAATTCATATTTCCGAATTTACATATTGTCATACTAATCATCGAGTGGTATAATCTACATTATCTCACATTATATTGTTCTATGAGAAATGTTCTCAGAAATCCATATGAAAACTTTTGTTGTTATGATGTATGTAAAATTTTGAACTGTGATATTCATCTAAAAAATATTTCTTTATCTCTAGTATTTAGGGAACATATAGACTCTTACAAAACTAAGAAACTCCATAATTACAAATACTAAATTCTATTAATTTACCATTCTTCACATCTACCAAAATCTTTTGTAAGCACATGTAATCAAGCTAGGATTTCCTAACCCAATTCAATTAAGAATATAGTTTGGGTTATTTCATGGAATAATAACGATGTTTCCACTTCCATTATAAAACCCATGTTTATATTTTCTAACTATTTTTGAATTGGATCATTCTCTACCATAATCAGGGATAAAACTCCATGTAATTTTAAATAAAATACATATGCTAACTTGTTTGATTTCACAATATGATAATGTATAGAATAATCATAATTCTTGAGTAGGTCTAAATATCTCATTTTCCTACAAAATTCTAACATTCTTCTCCGAATAATAGATTCCTTATTTATAATTAAAGAGATAATAAATCCATAATATTACATCAAAATCCACAATTTATATAATGAATTTATTCACAACTAGACAACACCAATGAATTTTAATTTGATTTACTTAATATATCATCCTTAAAATCAAAGTACCACTTAGTTTTCTAACTGATAAATCACTCCATCATGCATTAAGGGGAGATTTAATATTATTAAAAACCCTATATCATATAAATGAGTGTATAGATCTAGAATAAAATATTGTATTAAATAACATTGTGTGTATAATAAAAGTACCCACTATCGCATCATTTGGAGCTTCAACCTCAGAAATGTTTTTTGAAAAATCGTGTCCCTAATCAATACAAATATTCTATAGAATATTATATTTTATATTAGTCCATTAGTTAGAGTAATGGATCATCTCCCTATAGTTGAAGTATTTTATATTGTTACTACTCTTTTTCCTTTGCACTCATGAGCTTAATAACCTTTTACTCCACATTTAAATCATAATGAAACCCCCTTCAAGTAGGTACTTGGTTTTTTCTACCCACATTTATTAGATATAGGTTACTCTATTATTTACATTGTTTCTTTTAAATTTTTTCCCACTTGGTGATCAACCATCCTCTTATTCTCAACTTTTCCTTTCTAAATGAACGATTTTAAAAACATTTTCTCAATATTGATACCACTTTTTAAATTATCTTCATATGATGAAAATGTTTCAAAGATAAAAGGTCATTAGTGAACTGAATTCCAACCATCAATGAAATGATAAATATTACTTTATTGGTTGTGTAAATAATCCATAACATGACTCACTAATCTTGTGAAATTAGACTCATGCTCATTCATTATTTATTATTTATTTTGTAATAAATTTTAGAATTTTATTTCTATATTAGCACATTTATCCCAAGGAAAATATTATTTATAAAAAATCACATTAAAAGACAAAGAATATATGTATTATATATCTTTTAAATTCATATTGTTTGAATCATATACAACCATTGTAAATAAAATACCCTTAAACAATACACATTCATGATAACTTTTTCTATCTTAGTATACCCCAATTACTGAAATATATTCTCAAGGGACATAATCAATTGATCTTCCACCACATGATTAGTAGAACTAAAAAATTACGGAGGTTTTTTCCTCATAATGTTTTTTAACAGGTTGGTCCTTATTAAGGGTTAACGGTTTAATGCATGCAGAATAGGTTATTTTTCATAACCTGTGTCAATTTAGCTAGGATTTTAATAATTTATTTTTCTTCTAAATTAACTATGTTATCTTGATTATCTAAAAACCCCACATTTTTCTTGACTTTATTCTAGGTTTCTATTTATTCAAAAATTTCCATTGTCTATCAAATTACATGGATTAGTTAGTAATTATATAAACTACCAATATATAAGACAATACTTATATATAATATTTCCATTAAATATGGTCATATTCAAAGAAAATAATTATAGAGTAATCTCTATAATTTTCTAAAGGTATAATATATGTACTTTTCATAATTTATTTTAAATGTAGTTCTAAAGGTTTTTACCAAACCTTGATCTAATAGAAACATTAACACCCACATCCTTGGACACCTAATGATATTGTGTTTTTTATTTAATGGTAAATAAATTATATGATATTAAATTCACAAGATCAAGATTTAGTAGTACTAAAGAGAAAATATACATAAATATTGACATTACATTAGGAAAAATTGAAACATTTGAGTATAAGTCATTATTCCTTAGTGTCATTTATAGAGTAACACCCCATGTTTCAGGTTCGAATATCATTATGAAAAATATATTTCAAGATAACATAAAAATATTATTTGAATATTATTAGTATATGATGTACTTATAAAATTAAAATAAATATAATGTATTGATAGAATTAAATAGTTAGAATATAAATAATTTATTTTACTTGAATATGATAATGATTATTTAAAAAGTGATATTTTTTTCAAAAACTATTTTTTATATGTGGGGAATATCTATCTTAATAAAATTATTATCTATTAAACAGTTATTTTAATGAAATATATTTACCATATATATAAAATAAAAAAAATTAATATTTATCCAATAATTTCAACTATAATGTGATAAGAATAAATTTATTTTTTAAAACATACATGTTTTCTTGGAACTATTTTTATGTGATATCTCCACTTATATTATAATAAATCACCTCAAAACACTAAATTTGATAAAATGGATTAAATATTTGTAATATTAAATTAGATAATTTATAAATAATCATTTTTATTCATAAAAATAAGTTACTATGGTTAAATTTAATTACCACAATAATGGTAAATTGGTTATTTTCAAGGAATTGTTTTCAAAACTATTATGTTTTATTAAATAAATTAAATAGAAATATTTTAAATAATGATTATAATATAATTTTTAAACATGTAAAAAAATATATTAAACCATGTTTAATTTTTAATTGATAATAAATATGAAAAAAAACACTTACTGAATAAAAAGATATTTTTCAACAAAAACGGTTTTTTCTATATGTTACATTTTTATTTGAAAAATAATTTTCTATTGTTTTGAAATTAAATTAAATAAATAGAGTATAGATTTTTAATTATAACATGTAATTTTATTAATATTTTCCAACATATATAATTAGTTAAAAAATAATTACAATGGTAAATTTTTAATCAAGGATAATAAATATAAAATTGGTAATTTAAATAGCCAGAATTTTTTTATGTTTACATAAAACATTAAAATTATAGGATACCATTATTAGGTTTTAAATTCATACCCAAATTTCTCACCAACCATTACCCTTCTAACTCACCTAACACCAGTGATATTTCACCTTTACCCCTCACATACCATTCAATCCCACGGAAAGGTAACTCTTTTTCACTAATAGACACAGCTCACTTGACCCAATTAAAGACATACATACCCTTATAATTAATCCTTAAAAAATTATAATTTTACCATTAATATAATCCTTATACACGTTTTTAATCCCTTATATACAATAAATTTCCCCAATTCCTCCTTTCCAATAGGTCTTTCCAGAGAATACTTAGACACTCAATGTGACTATTCTGCACTACTTAACTTTCTATTTTCTATTTTTATCATCCACCCTCCACCTAAAACACTATAAATATATTAATATAAATATATTATTATCATAAGTACACATAAATTTTCTTATATTAATGATACAAACATTACCTATTCCCCTATTTTCCATTCAAAAAATGAAAATGTCACTCATATTAAAAGCGAACAAATACCTTTATGGATGAGGTGCTTCATTTTTCTTCACCTCCTTACATGGATGATTATAATAATTCTTTTAATTAATAAATATGATATATAGTACATAATTATAATTCTATAAATATATATTATTATCAACCTTTTATTCTTTCTACTTATAAAAAGTTAAAAATGTCGCATGTGCGTACATACGGACAACCGCCTCCAAATATGGCGTGTTTCATTTTCCATCACCAAAATTAATAATGGGATAAAAATAATTCATAAATATATATATTTATAAAAACATTAAGATATTGTAATGATAAATTAGTCATTCTATTTATAATATCATTAATAAGTGATTATTGTAAATTCAACCACCTAAAACGAGTGTACCATGAGGAAAATGATTTCTTATTTATAAATAATACACTATTATTTTACCATATTCATCAGCATATTAAAAATTAGTATTTATATATTTTATAAAATATAAATAATATCATTATACTTATGGTATAATGATATTATAAAAAATTCACTATATAATCATACTATTGAATTAATTATATCATGTTTTTATTTTGGTTGTTTTAACCACCAATGTGAATGATGCTATAAATGTTTATCATGAATTAAAATGGAAAATTAATTGATTATAATATTTTATATAATAATAAAATAAATATTTTCTTCTATAAATTTAGTATTAATATATAATCTCATTATTAACATAACACCATTTATTTGTTAAAAATCATCAAAATCCACATCAATTTTATATTCAAGAACCAAAACAATGAAATTATATTATATTTTTATAGAAAATTATTGGAAATATATTATAGTAACTAAATAATATAGTAATGATGAAATTTTTATTATATCACGGGTATTTATATCAATATTTACAAACGTGTGAAAATCAATCAAAATCTCTAACATCAAATGATTAAAATAAACAATGACCAACTAACTAATGTATAATGAATAATTATAATTAAAGAGTATAAATGGTAATAAATATGTATAATGTTATGAAATAAGTTAATGTTTTTTATTATTCTAGAGGTAATAAAAATTTGAAATTCAATAATTTAGGTAAGGGTTTTCTCATCTCCATTTATTTTCTTTGAGACATGTGCCACTTTCACCAATTTTTTCTCTTTTTGTGGTGTATATACTTCATGTAGATGTATTTTAATCCAAAATTTCATAAAATTTATTTTATTTATAGATCCTTCTCAATTTATTTCTTTCAAAGTCTTTTTATTTAATGTTTTCCAGAGTTATAAGTGATTTTCTTAACTCATCTCTTCTCATTGAGTCATAATCATTCCTTTTTAATTAGGTAATTTTGGGATTGATTCATTCAATTATGTGACAATAATGACGTATTTTAAAGTTATTATCCATTTAGTTTCAATTAATTATTTTTTAGGGTGTTCCCCATGTATTTCAGTGGAAATGGTGGGTTTTTAGAATTTGGGCCAAACCGTGATCCCAATTCCATATTTAAAAATAATTTTTTTATTTTACAAATACATCATTTTTCAAAAAAATTAATCCATTAAAATTTATATTTGGCTTCATATGACCAATTAACACAACCATGTCAATTTTCAGACTTTAGGAATCTATAATCATGGTGTATTTGGGTTTTTATTTAAAGAGTTGGGCCAACCCCGAATCCCATTTCCAGTTTAAAAAAATATTTAATAAATTATGCAATTTTTATTATTTTTTGGTTGTTACCCTTCTCAACCGAGCCCATTGAACCTAGTAGCATCCCAATTCACTTCTCCCCCTATTTGGAGCTCATTTTCCTCATGGTTTAGGTCGAAACATTTGATGCATTCACATTTCTTCCAGATTTAAAAAGGTAATTTGATTCCTTCATAACTCTTTTATTTTTTACTATTTCCCCCCCCCCCATTTCAGTTCTAAATTAACCTTCTCTTTGTTTCTCCAACCACAATTTAATTTTTGACTATTTTAAAATTCAGATAATGGTGTATATTGGTTGATTTCTTCAAGACACCTCAAGTATGTGGGTCTCCTTCATTCTTGTTTCATTATTAATAGGGTTTCATTCAATGTGCTTAGGGTTTCTTCCCTTATCCCTGAAGTCAAAAATTTATAGAGGATAGGGTTTCTAACCTAGGGTTTAACCTTGAATTTTTTAGTCTAATTTTCTATTTTTAGGCTTGATCTAACCTCCTTGAGGTGCAGCGGTGGGGCATTAGAGTCTTCACCCAAAGGATCAAATGTTTTCTTTTCTTTCAAATGTGATTGCATGTTTATGCAATATTGGTGTCCTAAAATGATTTATTTATCATATTTAAAGGTTTATATAATTTTATTATTTCTTAAAAATTTAATTTTAGTGGTGTTAGAATTGAGAATGAATTTTAACTGCCAATTTCATGTGAAATTATGGGGGTTTTCATGGAAATGTTTTTTTGGTTTATTTGGGGGCTTCCCAATAAATACTTAATTGATTTTATTTATCATTAATAGGTCTTAAAATAATATTTTGAATGTTTATCCCCTATGGTTGTTTCTACGAAAATGTTTTTTATTGGTTTTTGTGGAACATCTGAACATTAAGTGCCATATTTGTGTGAAAATGGAGGTTTTACAAAGTTACCACTTATTGGTTCACAAGGGCCTACCCTAAAATTGATTTTTTTTGGTTTCATTGAAATTTATTGAGATGCATTTTATATTGTGGTAACTTACTAGTGTGAACATACTGTAAAAAGTGGGGTTTTCTAGGATTTTTCGCTGCAAAACAATGCGGGATTTTGAGAAATTGTTTCATTAAAAATCAATGTGTTTTATTATGTGTTTTAAGTGTTTTAAGTGTTTTAAAATGGGTATAGATACTGTAATGATTGTATGTGACCATTAGTGGTGTTTAATGTGATTAATAAATTTAGGTATCATGCTAAATTTTTTTTGGCACAAAGGGGAAATCCCAGGTACCTAGGTGGGGCAGATTTGTACTAGTACGGCCAGTGTACTAGATAGGTTCGTCCCTATTTCAATTAGAATTTGGATAAAGACAACTCTAAATAAAATATGTTGATGATTTTTTTGGGGCAAAATTGTTATGGTTATTTTCCCAACTAGTGGATCATGCACAATAATATATTTTTCTATGGTTACTTTACACCGTGGTATGAGGTACATAGGGCTCGAAACAGTCTAGTTCCAAGAGGTGTTTCTGATTTTGTTTCCCATTGGATTTATAGTATTTACCCTTTTCATAGGGTGTTTTTGGAAGTAGAGTATAGTAGATAAAAAGTCTATTTAAATTTGCAACAATTCTTAAAGATTTATCTTGAAAATTATTTTCAATTGGATGTTTCATTTCTTGGAATTTAACACTACTTTATTTTGCATATTAAAATTTCTCTCTTTTTCAACTTGTATTAAATGAACTTTAGTATCAAATGGTGGTATTATATTCGGGTAAAGATTACACCCTACTTACACCCTTTGGTTGTAAATAGACTTGGTTATGTTTGACTCAGGAAAAGGAAAAGCCTTATGTGAAGGTGGTTCGGGCTGTTAGACCCCTCCTACAGTGTGGTGTTGTGGAGACGGCTCGGGGGTTACCACCCACATGCTGTGTGGAGTACTTGTGGATGTCTTTATAATTTATTTTTATTTAGACCTCTTGTACTATATTTAAATCCATTTATTCAATACTGTTTTTTTCTTTACAGTTGTTGGGATGAAAATTTATTATTTATATTATGGATTGTTTTTAAGGTTTTATGCTTTTATACTCAGGTAAATCATTACCATGCCTAATTTTTGATACCTGGGAAATTGTGCCAGCTCGAAGGGATAGTGGACTCCCATTGGGCCTTGTTATGGACCATTTTTGGTTCCGATATTGGTGGTGACCAGATTCTGTTCATGACAAAAATAATATCAGTGGAGGTTAATATTTTTGGGTTTTATTACAATTTTCGGATGAGTTAGGATTGAAAGAAGCTAGGATTGTTGGGGCTTGGGGTTTTGTTCAGGAGTAGGGTGTCTGGCCCTCACCTCTCGTGGCTGGCCATGAGTCACCATGGGACATTGGTATTTTCTGATTGACTTCATTTCCTAGTGAGATGTGTGGGCTGCAGACCACACATGTACATCGGGCAGGGGTGGAGTAGTTATTTCTTTTATTACTGTAATGTGTTTAGATTGTTTCTATTTGTTGTACTTGATAGAAATATTCATATTTTTGTTATTGAATATTTTTTCTATTACTTTTTCATTTGTAGCAACATGCCTCCTCGGAAAGCTCCCATGCACCCACAGGAGGAAGCCAGAGAGAGTTCTCCCACACCAATTGATCAGAGGCTAGTCGAGGTCGTAGTTCCAGTTGACCAGGATCTAGTATAGGGTGTATATTCTATTCCATATCCTATTAGAGAAGATGATATTGGTCCTAGGAAGGAAACGACACAGGAGTTCTTGAAAAATAATCCTCCCAACTTCTGAGGTAGCATAGAACCCCAGGAAGTTGAAGAATGGATCGAAAAGATCTAGTGAATGTTTGAGTTCCTAGATACACCCAAGCAGCATAGGGTGAAGTGTGCCGCCTTTCTATTGGAGGGTCCCAGCTGTGGGTGGTGATAATTGGTTCTTCAGAATTGGAAGAATGAGTTAATGCACTGGGGAGACTTCAAGGATGTCTTCAATGAATAATACTACCCTAAGGTGTTGTCTTATTCTAGGTCCAGAGAGTTCATGGACCTTGTTCAGGGGAAACTATCAGTAATGGAGTACACCAACCATTTTTCTATGTTGGTTCGGTATGCTCTAAAAATCATCTCCAATGAGAAGGTGAATGCCCAGAGGTTTGAGAAAGGCTAGCGACCAGAGATATACTCCCAGATGTTCTTGTTTAAGGTGAGGAAATATGCAGAGGGCGTTGATCGGGTATGCATGGTGGAGATTGATAAGAAAGGAAGGTCTTGTTTCTCTAGTTTAGTTTCATTAATATGCATTGGAAGCTTCTCAGATAAGAAAAGAATGTAGGAGGAACATTTAAAGAAAGGAGGTGGCAGTTCAGGCCACTCTTCCAGGCAGTTTTCGTCAGCAACTTCTGATGTGAGATTTGTCGTGTACCACCAATGTGAGAATTCGGGGAACATACAACCAGAATTCCCACATCATTTAAATCCTTGTTACCATTGTAGAGTCATGGAGAATTTATAGCACTTCTGTAGGGTGGCACATCCACCTCTGTGTGGGATAGGGTTAGTGGAATCAAGAGGAGTTCCAGCACAGTCTGAGTCGTTGAGGACTGGGGGATCTTGATTCGGAGGCCGTGGTGACAGAAATGGGTCATATTCTGGGAAGATCCAATTCCGGGAACATCCATAGACAAGCGGTCATCCCCAGGATGAGGCTTAACATCTCTATGTGGTGGATCAAGCATAATCAGGATCAGAGACGAGACCGTCTACAGTTCGAGGTACCTTTTTGATCACATCTTCTATAGTTGCCGCCCTTTTTGATATTGGTGCCTCTTTTTCATTCATTTATTCCTATTTTGTGTACACTATTAATTTACCATCTGAGTTTTTGACTTTTATGATGGAGTTGGTGACGCTGCTGGGAAAGAAGAAGAGTAGGGACTCAGGTGCCCCTCATATGTGCTTTCTATGTCAGGGGTTGAGATTGAGTGGGACCTCTTGGTCCTAGATATGGAGCTATATAACATAATACATGGAATTTATTGGATATTACACTTCCATGATCACATTTATTTCCACAGGTGGCAGGTCAGTTTCACGGCACCTAATGGGAGTCGTCAGGTTATCCGTGGAGAATAGGATCTTCGATCGGGTCATGTGGGACATCCATTCCTAGAATTTGGAAGTCTTATCTTCCAGTTATCATCCCTCTCACTAGATAATGAAGGTATTACCCCTGAAGGTGCCCTCCCTCATTTACTGAATGAGTTTCTGGAGGTATTCCCGGATGATTTTTCAGTTTTTCCCCCGGAGCGGGATGTGGAGTTCTCGATTGAACTAGCACCCAAAACACTGCCAATATCTCTTCCCTCAAATCGTATGGCTCATACTATGTTGAGGTAATTAATGATATATCTGGATGACTTAGAATATAAATTATTCATTCGCTCGAGTGTCTCTCCTTGGGCCGCTCTTGTGTTATTTGTGAAAAAGGCTGACAGATCCCTCTGGTTGTGCATTGACTACAAGAAGTTGAATAAAGAAACAATTAAGAACAAATACCATTTTCCTACAATATATGATTTGTTAAATCAGTTGAAGGGGGGAAGTGGTTTCCAAAAATTAACATGCATTTAGGATACCATCAACTTAGGTTGATAGAGTCAGATATTCTGAAGATAGACTTCCAAAGTAGGTATGACCACTTTGAGTATTTGGTCATTCCCTTCGGATTGACCAATTATCCAGAGGTCATTATGGAACTCATGAACAGAGTGTTCCATAATTATCTTGATTCTTTCGTTGTGGTGTTTTTGGATGACATTCTAGAATAATATGTATTTGAGAAGGAACATAAACATCACTTGAGGATTGCCTTGGGCACTTTGCGGGATCACCGCCTCTATGAAAAGTTGTCAAAGTGCACCTTTTGGATCATTGTGGTGAAGTTTTTGGGTCATGTGATCTCAGAGCAAAGGATTTTAGTGGACCCCGAGAACATCAGTGTGGTCATGTCATGGGAGAAGATAAAGAATTTGGTCGAGATCAAGAGTTTCCTTGGCATGGATGGTTATTACAGGTGGTTCGTTTGGATTTCTCATGGCTTGCTTCACTGATGAATGAGCTCACTGGAAAAGGGGTGAAGTTTTTATGGGGCTCAAAATTTCTGGCATCATTCGAGGAGCTGAAGCAGCGTTTGAATACAACCCCAGCGCTGATTTTTCCTAAGACCAGGAAGGGGTAAGTGGTCTATTTTGATGCTTCAGGTATGGGTCTTTGGTGAATTCTTATATAGGACAACAACATCATGGTGTATGGATCTTTCCATCTCATACCACATGAAAAGAATTACCAGACCCCCAACATGGAGTTGGTAGTGTTGATGCATGCTTTGAAGACGTAGGTTCACTACCTCTTTGGGAAGAAGTTTGTGGTCTACTCTGATCACAAAATCTTCCCTTGTATCTTCTCATAGAAGGACCTCAACTTGAGGTAGCATTGTTGGATCGAGTACTTGTAGGGGTTCAACTTTGATATTGTATATACCCCAAGCAAGGGTATTGTGGTTGTCGACACCTTATACAGAAGGGTTCCAATGCAAGCTTTGTGGAAGTACAATGATGATTGGACATTTATGGGAATCTTTGCTCAGATGCATGTGGAGACCAGGGAGCATAGTGGAGGTGCGTTCTTGGTGAACTTCTTGTTGACTCCTTCTCTTTTGGAGTTGATTCAGCGAGAACAGCCTAGTGATGAGATTTGTCAGCAGTAGAGGTAGTTTCTTCATGGTGGGGAGATGTCCTATGATTGGTCATTGTCTCTAAACGGAATATTATGCTTTGAGGTCCGCTTAGTAGTTCCATCGTCTCTGTGGAAGGTGGTGATGCATGATAGCCACTAGTGTTAGTGGTTTGTCCATCTGGGTGCCACCAAGATGTATTATGATGTACGACAACATTTTTAGTGTCCATGTATGTGAAAAGACTTATTGGGATTTATTTAGAGATGCTACACATGCCAACAGGTGAAAGCAGAGAATTAGAGACCATCCAATTGGCTCTAGACATTTCCCATTCCTACCTGGAAGTGGGATGAGGTTGTCATGGAATTCATTGTTGGATTACCCCATAAAACTCAGGGTAATAATTCCATTTGGGAGGTGATTTATCATCTAATGCAATCATCCCACTTCATTCTGATCAAAGATACATCTAAAGTGGATTAGTTGGGCCATTTGTATCTTCAGAAAGTGTTGAAACTCCATGGTGTTCCATAAGTAGTTGTATCAGATAGAGAACCATGTTTCACATCCCAATTATGGGATGGCCTTCAGAAGGCCTTGGGGTCTCAGATTAAGATGATCACAGCATACCATCCCCAGACAGATTGTCAAATAGATCATAAAAATCAGATTTTGGGGGATATTCTTCATGCATGTGTTCTAGACTTTGGAGGTTCCTGAGATATCCATTTCGGATTGGTTGAGTTTTCTTATAATAATAGTTACCAATCCTCAATTATAATTTCTCCTTTTTAGGCACTCTATGGTCGGTCTTGTTGGTCCCCCCTATGTTGGGATGAGGTAGGTGAGACCTCACTACTGGGGCAGAGTCTGGTGAAGGAGACGTCTGAGAAAGTCAAGTTGATCAGGCATCATTTATTGATAGCTCAAAGTTTCCATAAATCAAAATCCAGTCAGAGGCGTCAAGACATACAGTTTTCTATGGGTGATAGGGTATTATTAAATGTGGCCCCTCATATGGGCCGTCATTGGTTGTGAAAGCAAAGGAAGATGACACCGTGATATGTTAGAACATTTGAGATCACCGAGCGCATCATAAAGGTGGCATACAGGTTGGATTTACATTCTTAGATGACATCCATTCATGATGTCTTCCATGTATCCCCGTCGAACAAATACAACTCGGATCCATCCCATGTGCTGAGTTGGGAAGAACTGGAGATAGATCCAGAATTTTTAGTCTTTAAGAGGCCAGTGCAAATAGTGTACTCCCAAAAGAAGACGCATCAAGGGAATTCTTTTCCACTAGTCCGAGTTTTTTGGCAGCATGGTAGTGATACCCATGCGACCTGGGAGAGTAAGTAATGGCTTGGGGATGAGTACCCAATCTTGTTTTCTAATCAAGCCTCTAGTCGACTTTCCGGGATAGAAATTTTTCATGGTGGGGAGATTTATCACACGAATGAATTATTTTAAAGGTATTTTTCATTAAATTTCAATTATTTCTTTTTTTAGGTGTTTTGCATGATTTTTGGTGGCAATTTTGGAATTTCAAAATTTGGCCCAAACCGTGAACCCAATTCCAGATTTTAAAAAAAATTCTTTTATAAATAAATCATTTTTCCAAAAAAAACATCCATTCTAATTCTTTATTGGCCTCCCCTGACCTATTAAAACCACCATGTCTATTTTGATACTTTATAAATCCATAATCATGGTTTTTGTGGGTTTTTATTTAAGGATTTGGGCCACCCCGGAAGCCCATTTCCAGTTTTAAAAAATATATTATATAATATATTATTCAATTTTAATGATTTTTTGGTGATTCCATCTCTCACTCGAGCCCACTAAACCTAGAAGATCCCCCATTCAATTATCACCATTTTTTGGTGATTATTTTCCTCATAGTTTAGGTCGAAACATCTGAAGCATTAACATTTCATCTAGATTTAAAAAAGGAAATTTTATTACTTCATAACTCTTTTATTTTTCACTCTTTTTCCCTTATTTCAGTTCTAAATTAACCTTTCTTTCCTTTTTCCAATTTCAATTTAATTTTTGGCTATTTGAAAATTAAGCTATAGGTGTATTTGGGTTGATTGCTTCAAGATTACTCAAGTGAGTGGGTCTTCTTCATTTTTCTTTCATTTTTTATAGCGTTTCATTTAATGTGCTTGCGGTTTCTTCCCTTATACTTAAAGTCACAAATTTTCAGAGGGTAGTGTTTCAAACCTAGGTTTTAACTTTTTATTTTTTGGTCAAATGTTCTATTTTTAGGCTTGACCAACCCACTTTGAGGTGCGGCGGTGGTGCGTTGGAGTTTTCGCACAAAGGATCCAAGGTTTTCATTACATTGGTGGGTGATTCCATGTCAATGCAATATTTGTTTCTTAGAATGATATATTTATCATATTTTATGTTATATATCATTTTATTATTTCTGCAAAAAAATAGTTTTAGTGGTGTTTTTATTACAAATGAATTTTAAATTCCAATTTCATGTGAAATTGGGGGGGGGTTCATGGAAGTGATTTATTGGTTTATTTGGGGCTGCCCTATAAATAATTAATTGATTTTATTGAAATATAAAAGGTCTACAAATCATGTTTTTAATTTTTATCCCCTTTTGTAGCTTAGAAAATGGGTTTTAATGTTGTTTGTAAAACATGTGAACTTTAAGTGCCATGTTTGCGTGAAAATGGAGGTTTTACAAAGTTATCATTTATTGGTTCAGAAGGGGATGCCCTAAAATTGATTTGATGGTTTCATTGAAATTTATAGGGATTCCTTTTCTATTTTTGTAACTTAAAAGTGTGCACATAGTGTCCAAAGTGGGGTTTTCATGGATTTTTTGGTGGAAACCAATGTTGTATTTTGAGAAGTTGTTTCATTAAAAATCTAAGAGTTTTGTTGTGTGTATTAGGTGGTTTTAAATGTTTATAGATAATATACTGATTGTATGAAACTATTAGTGGTGTTTCATATGAAAAATGGATTTATTTATCATACTGAAATTTTTTGGGCACAAAGGGGAAATCCTAGGTACCTAGGTGGGGCAGATTTGTACTAGTACGGCTAGTTAACCGGATGGGTTCATCCCTGTTTCAAATAGAATTTGGATGATGAAAACACTATCTAAACTATATGGATGATTTTTAGGGACCACTATGTTATGTGTATGTTCTCTACTAGTGGTTCGTGCATGAGAATGGATTTTAGTCTGGTTACATTGCACCAAGGTACGCGGTATACAGGGCCTGAAACAATCTAGTGCCTAGGGTGTTCCTGATTTTGTTACTCATTGGATTTATGTTATTAACCATTGTATTAGGGTGTGTTTGGAAGTAAAATACAGTATATAAATAGTCTATTTAAATTTTTTAACATTCTCAAAGTTTAATCTTGAAAATGTTTTCAATTGGAAGTTTCATTTCTGGGAATTTAATGTTTCTTTCCTTTGCATATTAAAACTGCTTGATTTTTCACCTTATATTGCATGAAATTTTGAATAATAGGGTGTAATATTATTGGGTTTAGGATCACACCCTACTTAAACCCTTTGGTTGTATGTATACTTGGATATGTTTGACTCAGTAAAAGTCAAATCCTCGGGTGAAGGCGGTTTAGGTTGTTAGACCCCTCCAGCGGTGCAGTGTTGTGGAGATGGATTAGGGGTGACCACCCCCTTATCGTGTGGAGCCCTTGTGGATGTATTGTTGCTTTCTATATTTGTATTTGGACCTCTTTTAATGTATTTAAATACGTTTATACAACTCTATTTTTTTTTAAGACTTACTTGGATGAAAATTTCAGATTTATATTACGGATGTTTTTTAAGGTTTTATGATTTCATACTTAGGTAAATCATTCCCAAAACGAATTTTTGATACCCGAGCACTTGTGGTAGCCCATGGGGATATGGAACTCCCTTTAGGCCTTGTCATCGGATGTGTTTAGTGCCGGTATTGGTGGTGATCAGATTCGGTTTGTGATATATTATATGATGATATTATATTGTATTTACTCATTAATTTATATATAATTGACATCTTCATATCAAATTATTCATCATTTATGGATTTATTTATTCCTAAAAAATTAAATTGTTAATAATAATTCTCATCCTTTCTAATGGATCTTTATCTTCCATGTACATATTATTTATTTCCATAAATATATTCTTCATGATTTTGAATCCTAAATATTTATTAACTCGTGTTATATTATTCTTTCTATTTTAAATATTTTAAAACTAATTTTTTATTATACTTTTTATGATATGGGTATCAATAAAGGTATTTTAAAATAAATATAAAAATTATTTTGCTTTCATAATAATATATTTTATCTTCTGCTCCACATTTTCTTTATAAATTATTATAGACTTTTCAAGGATCAATTATTTAGATTTCATTTAATTTGTTATTTTAAAATGTTTTATTGGTTACCATATTTAAAATTATTTTGGAAAGTGACTCAAAATTTCATCTCTTTATGAAAATTATAATAAATATTTTCTAATAAATCATGGTTTCACATCTATTATCATATTGAACTCCGAAATATTTGTTTCCCTTTGAGTTATGTTTCATAAATCACTCTTTAAATTTTTATATGTAATATTCTTGTTGGTTTAATGAAATTTTGGTATCAACTGATATAACTATTGAGTCCATTTAATGATGTAAAACTATGAAATTTAATGAAACCCATTTTATTTCCATGGTACTTTCATGATATGGTATATGATTGATTTTATATGGCACACATTTTTATGAATGTTCAAGTGTGGGTCCTATATATATCCCTCCATTACATTTGGTAATTTTTTATATCTCATGATATAATTATGGGAGATAGGATTGTGAATTCTTGAGCCACTATGTTATGGGATTCAAGGATATGAATTTTAGACCCACTATGTTTTGAGACATGGGGTTATAAATTCTGGATCAACTAGGTTACTAGAGATATGGATGTGAATTCTAGTCCCACCGTGTTATGCGATATAGGGATTTGAGTTCCTAACCCATGATATTATGGGAAATAGTGTTGTGAATTATATTCCCATAATGTTATAATAAACAAGTACATGGATTAATGGCCCACTATGTTATCACTTCTATGTTTACCTTTGATCCACATTCATATATTTTTCAATAGTCTCATGTTATAATGACTCATGTATTATGTTATGCTCAGATACTTATTCCTTTATTTAAAAATGATGATATAGTTTTATTGGGGTATAACTTATAAATTTTATATTCATAAATTTTAACTATACTCACATACCCTTGTTATTATCTTATGCTTATTTATAATCATAAAATTTTAACCCTTATGTTTATCCTTACTAAGCATTTGATCACACCGATTTCTTATGATTCAATTCCCCATGTTGTTAAGATGAGTGTAAATTTTTTTATGTTTCGAAGGGTGTCTATAGTGGTATGATTATAGAGGAATAATAACAACTATAGTACAATAAGTTTTTTACATAGGTAATATTCAATGATAATAGACTTTTATGTTTAGGGGTTGGGTGATTATTTTTGAGATGTAATTTTTAAATATTAAAAATATTTTGAAGTATATACAAGTTTATCTTGATTCATATCACTTAGTATCTAAGATAGTTAGTAAATAATATGTTTTTAGAATTATTCTTGATAGAGTGGGTATGGGGCATCTTAGTTTGTGTCAGAGCATGGTTTATTCACTTTTGGGGTTTAATATAGGTTTTTTAGAAATATTTCTAGAGAAAATTATTGAAAAAACTAATGATAATCCTAAACATAGAAAATCATCCTAATATATTGGTAAAGTATAAAGTGTATGGATTCATTAAAAAAATCTTTGTTTATATACAAACAAGTGGATGTAGACTCTGGAAGATATGCACCTTGGGGTAATAACCATGAAAAAATTTTTTGGGTATGAAAATTATCTTTACTCATTTCAAAATAAGTGGATCTAACTACCCACCTTGTTTGACACTCACATGGAATATTTATTGGTGGTTTACATGCTCTTTACGAACCATTATGAATAATTTAAAGGGATTTAATGATGTAATATATAACTAGTTATGTTATAGAACATAATTGGATTACGACCATGGATAACCTAGATTGAAACTTATGGATTAATAATTAATACATATTCATATCATTTATTAGTTATTTCTTTTATTTTTATTATAACACCCAAGCTTTATTTATAATATTGTTTCCTTTCTAGAGAAACAACATCACACATTCACATTGATTTAAAAAAAGTGTGATTAAATCCAAAATTATAAAAATTTATAAATTTTATTTCAATAATTAAATTTCATTTTTTAAATCATTATATCAAAATTAAATTAGGGTGAAATTTTTTGATTTCCCAAAAATGATTGATTTTTCAGTGAATAGTATAAAATTCAAAATTTTCAAATACTGACATTTATTTTCATTAAATAAAATTATTTACTAGTCCCAATATATTTTATATTTGGTCTTATAGAAAATATTATTCAATTTTATTTACAAAAATAAAATTAATTGAATTTTAATCATCAACAGTCATGATTTCGATTTGTGTACTTAAAAAATAATTCTCTAAAGGCCATATTTTGGTGTGTTTTATATATTTATAATAAAACTAATTCCATCCAATTATAGAGATAAAATAGGGTAAAATGGATTCTATATATAAGACCAAAATAATTAATATTATTTAGAAATTTAAAGTTAATTTACTGTCATAATGAATTGTAAAAGTAATAAAAAATCACCATGAAAAAAGCGTAAATCGGGTTAACCTAGATTTAAACTAAATGATTAGGCCACCATTTCTCATCTTAATTATTATTAAATGAATTTATTTTTACCATGTTCACCTTATTCTTGAAATTTAATTATTTATGGGACCCTTTTCTTAGAAAATGGCTCATATAATATTTTATGCAAAAAAAATTAAAAATGTAACTCTCGTGTTTTTTGAATATATCTTATTTGTTCACATAGAGATAAAAAAAGTTTATATTTAATATTGAATTTTATTTTGATTATAATTAAATTTATTTTAGTAGGGTAATTTATTTTAAAAAATTTTACTCTTTAATTACCATAAATGCTTATGTAATGTTGATGTAGTATTTATTCAATTAATAGAAAAATAAAATAAATGATTAAAAAAATAAATTTAATAAAATATGGGTAACTTATTGTGATATAATAAATTATTATATAACTATAACATAATATGTGTGTTTTAAATGTTTATATTACAATTACACTTCTATAATGATATATTAAAAGTCAAATTAAATGAATACTTAGAAATATGAAATTAATGATGTTCAATGAAAAATAATAATTATTAAAAAAAATTAAAATTAAAAAAGATTGAAATATGAAAACTATGATTATATATGTTATAAAATTTAATCCCAATAATTTTATGAGAATATTTTTACCATATAAGTAAAATCATAATTGTTTAATACTAAAGAAGTTGTTGCCATAGTTAAGGTCAAAATGGGTTTTCCAAAGGGTTAATATAAAATAATTACGGTGAAATAATATAAACACTAAGTAAACCTAATTGGATAATTTAATTCCAAAAAATAACATTATAAACAAATAATATGAGTTATTTTGGAGCCATTTTTTAATGAAAGTTACTTAATAATATTTTTAAACTTTGAAAAATTATAGGTCTGCCACTCACCTAATTTATAAAATTAGAACCTCCGCTCATCACTTCTTTGAATATAATAATCCATTTATCTATAAAAGTATTTGATAAAATATATCCACACCATACTTATCCATATTATGTAATAGATGGTGTTCTTAAAAGACTAACCCTATGGTTTTTAAGAAGAGATTCAAATGAGGTTTCTCTAACAGAATATAATCATTTTTATAACTCATTCAAATTTATTTCTTCTTATAATTCCTATAATGAAATTTAAAACAAAATAAAAATAATATATAGTATAATAAATATTCTTATATATTATTATGATTTTTTAACATCCATTTTCCATCTCTTTTCCATCCTATAAAAATAAAAAAACAACGCTTATGTGTGTGTATGGGTTATCATCCCCACATAGCAGTGTAATTCATTTTTCATCATCATATTATTTAGATGGATATAAATATATAAATAATTAATATTTATGACATTTATTCTAAAATTATTATTTTAAAAATATAATATCATATATTCATTCTTGCATTCCAAACTATTGAAAAATGGTAACATTGTTTATGCGTACGTGTGGACTACCATCTCCATGAAGCTACGTGATTTATTTTTCGTTTTAATTTTACTTAGATGGTAATAAGTATAAATATAATATATATACATTATATATGATATAATAATTATTCTATAAGTTTAATTATTATTTACCTTATTTTTTCCATCCTTTGAAATGTGAAAACAACGTTCATGCGTACATACAATCTACTATCTCCGTGAACTGTGTAATTTATTTTTCTATCCATACCGTTCAAGGATGATTAAATATATGTATATAATGAATATATATGATATTTATATCATGATTTAAATTTTATATATGATGTATCTATTATTAATATGCAAGGACTCAAACTACATAGCTTAAACTCGCATGAAAAACAAAATAGCTAACGGTTAAAAATGATGATTTTAGTAAATAATTTTTAATAAATGGGTATGGAAATGTTTTAAGTGGATAATATATGATATTATAATTATTTATTAGGTTCTATTTTATAATTATAATAAATTTTAATTTATTATATAGGATGATTAAATCACTGAAAAATATTAAAATACCTTTGGTATGGGTTTATTTCAAAATCGCATCATTATTCAAGATTGTTTATGTTTAAGACTCTATTAGGGATAATATATGATATTTCTATCTTAAAAAAACTATTTAATTTTACTTTTAATTTTCATAAAATTATAATTTTTACTTTCATTCTCATATCTTAAGTACTTAAGAGAGTGAAAGAATTATTTTATGGAAAATAAACATTATTCCTATCCTTCTTCAAGAATATTTTTATTTAATACCCATATTTTCATTAAATTTTTTAAAAATTTATATTATATTTTTTTAAAAAAATTAATCATGTTTTACTTTATATAAAAAGAATTCAAAGGAAAATTATTATCATTTTCCACATGAAGTACTTTTAACTGAAAATGTTTGGAGTCTTTGTTTTTATATACACTACGTGAACAAAATTTATAACCTTCATGATCTCATAATGATTTAATTATTCATTTACGGTTTTTGTATAATATTTTTAAAGAATTTTTTCCCTAATATTTTGGATTTTTTTTTATTTTGAATAGTTAATTTAAAAATTAAAAAGAAATTTTCCTTGTGAAATATTTCAGTGATATTTTTAAATTATTTTCATATATATTGAAATTATTTAGTGAATATCAAGATTTATTTGGGACATATAGATTATATATCATTAGCCATATTACACTGTAATACATAGTATTGTGTTATATTTATTGATTGTGGAAAATATTAACATTTAATATGTTAGTTTTTCAATATGAATATTTATTTTGATTATGCTTCACCCATTTCATATGATTAATTTATTGGATTAGTTAATGATGAGAGGGGATCGTTATATCCCCTTGATGCATTGGTAATTCTCATTAGAAAAACTAGTTTAATAATTTGTAATGTGTCTTACTTTATTACA
This sequence comes from Viscum album, assembly GCA_963277665.1. Lineage (NCBI taxonomy): Eukaryota > Viridiplantae > Streptophyta > Magnoliopsida > Santalales > Viscaceae > Viscum > Viscum album. The sequence goes on along the minus strand of OY728142.1, from coordinate 168,149,481 downwards.
TATTTTTTCTTGTTATAAGTCCTTGATGAGAATATTTTGATGTCTTCAATTATGAATTATATCATTACGAAACCAGTTATTATTATCTATGTGATTATTTATTTTGTTATGTTATCCATGGATTTAGTTCCCATTATTGGTATTAGTTAAATGGGATTTTTATTATTTTTTATCTGAGTTGTATCATTCATTATTAATTTGTTCTATGATTGTTTTCATTGTGCACATTCCTTTATAGATCATATAACCTCACCATTTCCTTATGTTTCCATTCTAACGGATTCTTGGAAGTGTCCTATGAATTATATGTAGGTAAATTCTAGAAATAATAATAATTTTATCCAAGAAAATAATATTTTCTATATTATGTTTTCAAATGTAATGTGATATTCATGTATTTATCTCGTCTCCCAATAATATTTAACTATTTGTCCCTTTGGGATTCTATTACTAACATCTAGTACCAATATAGTAAAATAACCACCTAATTTTGGATATATAGTCAGGGGTTACATTTAATACTTTTTTATAATCAATAGATTCATTATACCTCAATGATAATTATTTTAATGTAATTGTTGAATCTAGGGTGTACCAAGATAAAAATGTATGTGATGGAAAACAAAATGATTTTCCCAAATATAAACCTAATTATATGGGCTCTAATGTAATAAATATTCTCGTTATTCTTAAATATCTATCTCGAGTTCTGATTATCTATTTGAACCTAGTTGAATTTCATAACACACCAAAGAATATAACAATGGAGGTTCATCAAATTTTAAATACTAAACACCATGAATAAAAAAAATATTAAACTTCATATGTGTTAATACTATGGTATGAATCATCCATGAAATTTTTTAAAAAGAAAAATAAGACGTTTTAAATATGGAATGGTCAATAATAGATCTAGTAATTTTTGAATAAATAGAAAAATTTCAGTGTAGGAAAATAGGGTATCAACCAATTCACTATGCATATTACAATTTATTAAATGAAATTATATTGGTAACTATAGAAATAAATTACCTAATACTAGACTAAAATGTATAATCTATATAAAAAACAACCAAGATGAATGGTACTGTTAAGGGACTATTCTATGACAATCCTGGATATGGATCATGATAAGTAGTGTAAAGTTAATATCCACTTTGAATTGTGGATATTTTATTGGATTTTGATTCTATCCACTCCAATATATCTAGTATGTTTTATTATAGAGTCAAATCACCACCTTTGTGATTTTATTATTATGGAAAATCTCTTTTTTTATTTCATCCCATGTTAATTTTTATGGGAATGTGCTTTGTGGAAATATTATTATAAATCCTTTTGATAAATTTGATTTCATTTTGGTCATTGATTAGATCTCTATAACTAGATCCTATGAAAATTTCTACAAAAAATAAGTCTAGTTTCATGTCCTAAATCAACCAATGATCATCTATCAGTGAATTTTTAACTATGAACTCCTTATCAAGGTCACTTCTATTACATGGGTCTTAATACTGAATCATGAAATGAGTTTCTTAGTATTACCCAAGTTAGTGAGGTTGATGTCTCATTATAAATTATTCCTTAAGACATTATTACCTTATAGATACCCTTAGTTATTTTCATTATTGAGATATAATTAACATTGTAAGGATGTAGTTTAGTTATGGGGGAGAATGTGACACCCCAAGTTTTAGGACCCATTTTCAATACGTAATCTATATTCCTATATTTCATGAAAATGATTTAATTAAATATTATTATATTATTATTTATTTAAAAAATTAATATGAAAGAAATGGATTGATATAATTAAATAGTTAGGATTAAAATAATTAATTTTAATATTATGTTCCAAATATTATTTAAAAGTCATATTTTTTAAAACAACTGGTTTTTATGTGTTAAGTATCTATATATTAAAAAATAAATATCTAATAGATAATGATTTCAATGAAATATATTTAAAATATATATTTATTAAAAAAATATCAATAAAATAGTTATTACAGGGAACATAATAATAATAAATTCATTTTTAAAAACATATTGGTTTTCATAAAATTATTTTTATGAGATATACATACTTGTATTAAAATTATTCACCTATAAAAACAGAATTTGATAAAAAGAAATTCATATTTGTAGTCATAATATTTAAATTATTTAATATGTTAAATTTAAATTTTAGGCATATAATATTTTACTATGGTTAAATTTAATTACCATAATAATAGTAAAAGTGTTATTTTTAGAGGATAGTTTACATAAATGTTCTTTAATTTTAATATAAATTAATTATTTTTATATATTTAATAATAATTACTCTAATATAATTTTTTATAAGGTAAATAATATTTATCATGCCTTAAATTTTTAACTGACAAGAATTAAAAAATAATTGTTAATAAATAAAAAGATATTTTTATACAAAATTATGTTTTTTCTTTATCTAAAATTTTGATTTGAAATTTCATTTTATAGTATATATAAATTAAATTATTTTAAATGGAGTAAAAATTTATAATAATAAATCATTAATTTGGTAATATGTGTCATATTATTATTTTATTAACAAAATTTATCTTAGTAAACTTTTAATCAAGGTAAAAAAGGGTAAAATAAATGGATCGAATTTTGTTAAGCTTACATGAAACATGGACATTGTAGAATAAAAGTTTAAGGTTTTAAATTCATAACCAAATGTACCACTGAACATTACTCTCTTAACTCACTAAAATCCTTATTGATTCAAACTTCCCCTTTCACCTACCATTCAATCCTAATAAAAAATCTACCTTTTTTCCAATTAAAGGAGCTCACTTCCACCCACTTCAGGACACAAATACCCATTTAATAAAACTTTTAACCCAAAAAAATATAACTATTCTAGAATAATAATATACATTTAGTTGAACATTGATACAAAAATACTTCCCCAAGTCTTCAATTTCCAATAGATCTATCAAGATAAGTCCCAGACTCTCAATGTGAGTATCATCCACTCATTAATGTTTTCTTTTTCTATTTTTCTCGTCCACCCTCCTAAAGGATATTATGAAAATATTAATATAATTAAATTATTATAATTATTATACATAAATGTTATTATAATCTAGGAAAATACATTATATATTCCCTATTTATTCATTTTAAAAATGAAAACATCGCTCGGATTATGTGCAGACTACCACCTCCACGAACGATGTATTCCATTATTCATCACTGAAATAAATTGATGGTTATAATAATAAATTTATTGAATGCGTATAATATTATTGAAGTAATTTTTATTTTATAATGGAAAATAAATATCTACTTTTCCTTCCTTTCATTTTTTGAAAATTGAAAATATCACTCGTGCATATGTTCAGACTACCGCCTACATAGACGACATATTTTTTTCATCACTGATATTGATGGATAGTTAAAAAATGTATTCAATTAATATATACGATATTTTTTTAATTATTAATTTTCTATTTTTATTATTTATTAATTATATTTAAAATATTAATGATAATTGATCATTGTAAATTTAACTAGTTAAAACGAGCATACCAAGTAGAAAAATGATTTCTCATTTGTAACTAATAACCTATTATTATTACCTGTTCATAAAATTTGTATAAATTATGAATTATCTCTTTAATAAAATCTATATAATATCATTATACTTCTATTATAATGATATTATAACTGATTCATTACGTAATCATACATATCTATTAATTACAGTACGTTCTTGTTTGGGTCGGTGTAACCACCAACATGAACGATGCTATATGTTTCTAGGGAGGATTACTGTATTAAAAGAAATATAGGATACTAATAATTAAATAATTTTATTTTTTGGTTCTATAATGTTAATATTAATATTTATACATGTTATTAATATAAAATATTGATTTTTTTAAAAATAACTAAATAGGCTCCTCATAGATTTCATGCTCAAAAATCGTAACTAAAGCTATCATGGAATAAAATTATAACTTTACAAATATTTATGGAAAATATATTTTAGTATATAAAATAATATCCAAATAAAAAACTCAATATCAATGTATGGGGATTGATATAAACATTACAAAGTGTGTGAAAAAAAATAAACATAACTAAAACCATAAAAATAAACTACAAACAACCAATTAGTAGATAATGAATGATTATAAATTAACATTATAATAAGTAATATATTTAAACATATATGGTGTTCAAATAAGTTTTTAATATTTTTAGTTTTATTATACTAGAGGTTAAGGTGATTTTGTGGAAGTCTATAGTTAAAATAAGGGTTTTCTCATCTCAATTTCATTTATTTAAGACATCCCATTTTCACCAATTATTCTAATTTTTGTGGTGAATATATTTCCCATATATTTTTTGGTCAAAATTTTCTGAAAATTAAACTTATTTAAAAATTATTCTAATGTCATTACTTTTACGGTTTTTTATTCAATCGTTGCCAAATCAATAAGGGTTTTTCTTTACCCATATCTTCTCAATGAGTGATAATCATTTTTATTTCACTATGGTATTACAAGGTTGTTTTATTTTATACTTTAAGGATATTATATTTTTCTAATCATTGATTTTTATTTATTTCACATATTTATATCAAAATCATCTACTTTGATGGTTTTCTATCATTATAAAAATACGACGTTGTTAATATTAATTCTCATCCTTTCTAATGGCTCTGTCTCTCCCTAGTCCATATTATTTATTTCCAAAAATACAGTCCTTCCTTATATTTAAAACTGAATATGTATTATCTCAGGTGATATCATTATTTCAATTTACCAATTTTCAAAACAAATATTATATTATCCCTTTTATAATTTGGGTTTAATTGAAGGTATTTTAAAATTTAGAAAAGTTTTTTCCTTTCAAAATCATATATTTTATCTTCTACTCCACATTTCTTCTTGAAAATATTAATTTCCAATTCAAATATATATTATTGGGATTTATTTTAAATTGGTATATTAAAATAAATTCATGTTACATTCTTGAATTATTTTTGAAAGTTATTTTAATTTTCATCTACTTATGAAAATGTTAAGAATGATTTTCTAAAAACAATTTTTCATATTTTCACTTAAATTTTACTCATGATATCCCAAATTTCTATCTCCCTTAAAGTTATGTTATATGAATCACCCTATAAATCCCCTAATGTAATACTGATTTTTGGTGATTATGATTTTGGTATCAATTGATCTGATATTAAGGTCAATTTATTCAATAAAACTTGAGGATGTTATGAAACACATTTTATTTCCATGGGTTTTTCATGTTATAATTTGTTATTAATTTCATATGGAACACATGTGTATGTATGTTAAATGGTGATCCTGATATATCCCTCTTATGCATTAGATAATATTTTATATCTCATGTGAAAATTATGGGAGACTGGGACATGAATTCCTAACCCACTATGTTATGGGAGATGGGTACATGAATTCCTAACCCACTATGTTATGGGATATGGGTACATGAATTCCTGACACACAATGTTATGTGAGACATGGATGTGAATCTATTTCCCACTATTTAATAGGAGAGATGTATTTGGATTCATGACCCACAACTTTATGGAATATAGGTATGTGAATCATTTTCAGACTATGTTATAGGAGACAAGGATATGAATTTATGATTTATATAGTTATGGGAGATAGGTATGTGAATTATTTTCATAATGTGTTAGTATTAGGATAACCACCTATGCACGTACTTTGGTCATGGGATGACCACCGATAAATGCTTCCTCTTTGGGCTTTGGTTGACGACCTGTGTACCCTCATCTTTGTGATTGGGTTAAACACCCATGTATCCTTATATTTAGGATTGGGATAAACTCATGTGTACCCTCATCTTTGTGGTTGGGCTAAACACTCATACACCAATGTCTTTGGGCTTGGTTTTGACACCCATGTACCCTATAAGATAATATATCATTTTTCATTACCCAATGCATTGAAGTGTTATCTAGGATCACCCATCATGTATGTTATAATGGGATAACCTGGAACTATCAAGTCCTCCCTATTATATAAGCTTTAATGTACTTACCTCATGCTATCTGGGCCACCCCATCATATAATCTATGTCCAGGAACCACAAAGTGAATAAAGTAAAAAGATATTTCATATCATCATAAAAACCATCTTTATTATTCATAACCAAATTAACCCATGTAAAAGAAAGGGTTTTTAAGTAAATATCATTAAAAATTATTAAAATATGGAAAATAATGTGGTTTTATAACAATATCTTTATAAAATGATTGACCTGTGGAAAGAAATGGGTTCTATAAACAACATTTCATCAAAACATAAACCATTCAGTGAAATAATATTAATGGTATTCTTTGATCATATACCCCATACAAAATAGGTAACACCAATGTATTTCATCATATATGGAATATAATTTGGAATATATCATTTAAAATACATTTTTAGGAAAATATCATTTATTCTACAAAAAAATATTTTAAAAATATAAAACATTTTTGAAAACATTATTTTTAAATATAACCTTCAAAACTTATAAAGAAATCTTTGACTATAATTTGAAACACTATTTAAAATATAAAACATTTTAAAAATAATTTTCCTTGAAATTATCTTCAATTTTCATTACAAATTTGAAAATATTTTTAGAAAACATTGTTTGGGAAGAAAAAATATTTTCAACCGAAGTGAGAAATAAAGTAGGATTTTCTTAAAAACATTTTCATAAATATCCTAAGTACTAATTAGTATAAAACTTAGTAATATTGAATTATTATATCATGAATAAATATAGTATAATAAAATTCATGAATATTATTTAGAGTTATGTCATTATATTTCAACATTGGAGACTTGATTGTAAACAATCTCAATAAACCGTGATATTATGAAATACAAATCTTACCACTTTAGTAACCTAGAATCCTAATACCCATGAAATAATAACATAAAATGAAAATAAAAATATCATTAAGATGAAAAAATTATTTATATCAAATTTAAATGGTTTTTATATAAAACTCATGAAATAATATAGGTTCATAACATAACATACATCTCAAAGAAGTCAAATTGAGAGAAAAAACCTCTTACAGATTTGGTAACTTTTGAAATGTAAACCCCATTAAATATAGATACTAAAATTGATATGTAAATAAAAATAATTTTATGTATAATAATTATAAAATTAATTTCTGGTAATTATATATACCAATTAAAATAAATTGGTGGCGACTTTTACATGTGTCATGTGAAAGTAAATCCGGAGACAGAAATCCCTTACCTTAAGTATTGACTTCCTTCATACATTTTTATACCACATGTATAATAAATATAAGTCTATTAAACTTAGAATAAAAAACTATACTCATATATATTATACCATATATTATTTTCTTATTAACTTTTATTACATGTTTGTCTACACTTCCATGTTAAAGTTGTTTTGGGTAAAAACTGCTTTTCCTTTCATATAGGTTTTGATTTGTTATACTTTTGGTTATATTAATTTAATAATGATTTAATAAAATAAAAAATAATAAACATGATAAATATGATAACAATGATATAAATATCATATATAATCACCTTATATGTATTTATAATAATTTAATAAAGATATAAATAGAAAATTAAATACACTATTAATAGAGACGGTAGACCATACGTACGCATGAATGATGTTTCTATTTTCATCTATATTGAAAGAAAGAAAATTAAATGATAAATATATATATTATACTTATAGTACAATTATTATTTCATATATATCACATATTACTATTAAACCCATCTTTAATACATTACATGTAAAGAGTGAAAGGATCACAACACTTCGTGAGGCGGTAGTCTACCAAACACACGAACAATGTTATCGTATTCTCCCAAAATGGAAAGCAAGATGTTATATTTTATAAAATAATACGAGAAGAGTAAATAAATTACAAAAATCATATATATATAATATAAATTTCCTGTTCATAATTATTCCCAACCTTGAGTGGTGGTATGGGAAAAACAAATTAAATGGTCTGTTAGGCGGTAGACCTCCATACACCTGAAAGATGATTTTGTAACCCATTTGATTGAAGTGTGTGTGGTTTTAGTTCTTAAACATATCATAACAAAATTTAATTATATTTTATATACTTTTTCTATTATATAATCATTATATAAAATGAATTTAAGGGGTTTGAGGATGAAATGAACCAAAAGCATTTGTTTATGAACATTACCTCTTGTTTGGGTATCTTCTTTTGGTTTTCACTAAAGGCCTATCATTTTTGGATTTATTACCAATTTATTTATTCAGGTATGAGATTTTGGATGTTTTGTAATGATTTTTTAAATATTTTTTCAAGGAAAAATGGCTTCAGTGGTTTGAATAAGTGGGGAGAGTGAATTCTCTTTTATAATGGAGGAGGAGTGACATTGTTGTAAATACCCAAAAGTATTCACTATTGGGAGGTAAACCTTACCTCACATTACTCCATAATAGAACAATAATGTAGGTTAGGGATGAATGGGTTGTCAAATACCTTCACCACACAAAGTAAATACATTTTTATCTAGTTATTCCATAGTCATTGAGTTTACTAAATTTTATCTTCATAGATTTTTTCAATGAAACTTGCATCTTTTTATTTACCTAGGTAATTTATCCATTAATATTATTATTAAAAATATATTTAATACATAATTTATTCTTAATTATTATAAATATTAAGTATAATTTAGTATATAAATATTCAATGTGTGTGAAAAATTAATTTTAATACAGATGCATGTAATGCATAAAACCTCGAATTAATCTTAATCACGTTAATTAATTTAAATAGTTATCATTAATCATATTGTAAAAAAAGTAATATGACGAGATTATATAATATAAAATATTTTTATTCCAAATATGGAATATAGTTTTTCTAATTTCCATTCATTTAAGTGGTTTAATTTAATTTAAAATCAATCTCATAGAGGTGATGCGAAAGAGGGTTTTTAAAATTTAAAAAATGCTCAAAAGTTTAAATAGTTTTTATATCTAATTTCAGTAATAAATTTATTCAAATGACCTTAATTGGATTAAAATATTTACATTTTTCTAATTATACTTCATATATAATTTAAAATACAATTTTACTATATAACTAATTCGAACAAAAATGTAGTTTTCAAATAAAATTCAGTATTTTTCACTATTCAACAATAGAAGAAAATCTTTTTTGAAAAAATTGAAATAGTCACCCTATGATAATTTTGAAATTAATCATTAAAAAATTAGGTTTTTTTTCAAATATAATTCATAAAATTATGAAACTTTTGTTTTAAAATTAGTGCTCCCTTAAAAGGCATTAAAACTTCTTTTCAGAAAAATACATCTTTTTATACGTAAAATCGGAATTATTCTAATATATTATATAAAAAACACATAACATGAATGTTAAACAGTTTATTGAATATATAATATATAAATTTTTTAAAAATAATTCATCAAAAAAATATTTTATTGAGATAAAATGTATTTACGCATATAAAAATACGTTTTCTGAAAATGAATTTATTTATTTTAAAATAGTTCTTACATTCATTAACAATTAATTGGTTGTCAAATAATTCATATTATAAACATCCATAAAACATATTTTCATAATTTATTTAATCCTTTTCATAAACACCACTCTAATTTCTATGTGATTACTATAATAATATTTTAATGTTATATCACATTTCTTGGAAACATAGTGTTATGTGTAATGAAAGCTAAGCTCGGTGTTACTTGTAACACAATCTATACTTGGAATTGTTTGTAATGCAATCCGAAATTATTTTTCATATACATTAAGAAAAACTCAGAATTACATGTATCATATTCTAAACTCATTGTTTTGTGTATTGAAACCCTATCATGGTGTAGCATATAATGTAGTATTTACATGGTATAGTGTGCAATGCAAGCCATAAATGAATTTTAATTTAATCTAAAAAAATAAAAAAAATAGGGTGTTATATTCTACCCCCTTTCAATTTCATTTATCCCTAAATATTTTCCTAGTTCATAAAATATTGAATAGTTCAAAGTTCTTTATATTTAAATAAACATTATAAAAATGAATACTAAAACATAATTTAAAGTGGGAAAGTTAAAAACATAATGGTAATTCAAAGTAACTCATAACTAGGTTTCCATATAGGATAACATTAATGTGGAATGAATATTTGGATATAGAATAAGAAAATAATAATTATATTGAGTGATAGAGATCATTGATCCAAATAAATTGGGAGATCCATATAAGGTTAGTGATCATAATATAATAGACCAAAGAGGCGTGGAAAGGGTCACTGATATCATAAAAAATGATTATAATTGGTAAAAATTTTATTTCAGGATAATTTTCTGAAAGTTGAATAATTTCCACAACAATATATAATAAATTAATTTCATTCCATTTCATTATGACATTCTCACCCTGAATTTTTTCCTAGATCAATTTCCACTTAATATCTTACTCTAAATACTGACAGTGAATTTGTTATCCCTGAAGCACTAATTGGTCATAATATCTATAAATAGAATAATAATTCATTCCATCTATATTCAATTATCATCAAAAAAATGGTTACCATAGGTTATCCAATATGAATAAATCCCTAAAATTTGATGTAATACATTAATATCTAAAGCCTCGTCAAAAGTGAAACTTAAACCATTTATTAAATAGTTAACCATTTGAACTGTTTGAATGATTGAAACCCAAAACATAAAAAAAATTCACCAAATTTTCCAAATCAATTTCTCTTTTATCACCATATAACATAATGTGGTCCTTGATTGTCACATACTAGACATGAAAATATTTTTATCATGTATTCTCTTAAAACATAGTAATAACTAAAATTACTATAAAACCTTATTGAAAACAGGCATGCTTCCTCACTCCTTAAAAAATAGATTATTTGATATATTACATAAATCCAAATAATTTATAAACTATATCCATGATATTGCAAACTAATATGGTCACAAAATAATTAATCTATGCCAGGGTAATCAATACTATCCAATTTTAATTATTCTTATCTAACATCTCTTTATCCAAACTAAACACAATTTTCTTAACATCTGGAACATATTAAGTGTTAAATTACCTTAATCACATGTTTTCCATAAAATATAACCTTTTAATTAAATAAATTACATAAGAAATAAGTATAATTAAATATATATTTTCAAAAACATATGGAAAACATATACATCTTGATTCATATAAAATAATTCTTGAGTTCTCATATATAAAAACTTCAATCACCAAAATTCCTTCTCAAACCATTAACTGGCCATCATCATCTTATTCGATAATACCATTTTCATAAAATATGAAATAAGAATCATGTATTAACATTCCTCAACATCTGTTTAATAATTCTTGCAAAATACTATTATAATAGCACATACCTTTAATATATTATTCATGGCCTCTTAATCATCATTATAAAAACTATTACTCATGAAACCTTTCTAACTTCCTTTATGATATTTCCTCCTAATAATTGGATTTTCATTATTCACGTACCTTCCACACATAAAAAATTCAACTATTTATAATTATTTAGGAAGAGAAATACTCTTATCCACTACATTATCTAAACTTTTATTTTTCCCTCAAAAATTACTTACTTTTTGGCCTTCTTCACCACACATAAGATATATTATTATTCAATAAAGATATTTTCTTGAGTTCTTCTTCCAACATTATTATATTATAGGAAACTGAATCTTCATTCCTCTATAGTCTCCATCATATGAGCTACCAATGAACTCTATCTATCTCAATTTTTTTTATTATGAGAGCTGTATAAGGAATATGTTATTAATCATGATCCATGAAAAGTGATTAGGCATAACTCCAACATCGTTCACACCAGTCATTATGACATTTGGTTTCTCATTTGAAAATTTCCATCAAATCCAAGGTTAACCCAGTTACTTCGGGGTCCCTCCATTAACTAAAACCTAAAAGAATATTGTGTGAAACACTAATCATAGTGAAAATCCACATAATTATGAAAAATCACTAGTAAGATGACTAAATCATAAAACCTTATTCTTTAAACTATGACACCTTAAGTTTAACCTAGATTATTAATAGTCATTTTCTATTTAAATCATTCACGATGGTTCATAAAAATTTTGTGAAGTTTTCTATCATATCCCCTGAGAGTGTCAAACCAGGTGTGTAGTAAGGCCCATTTTCGTGCAGTGGTTCCTGATTGTTTCTATCATAATACTAAGTTTTTAGGGTTTTATCCCAATATAAATCATTTTTAGAGCTAAATCCACTTGTAGTATCTATATTTGGATGATATTTATTGAAAATCACTCACGATATCCATTACCAAAATTCTTGGACATTTTCATATACTTTGAATCATCCATATACTTATCCTTAGATATTTTTCTTAGGGATATCACTATGGTTTTATCATCCTAGTTTCCAAACATTTAATAAACCTTTTATCTTATACTTATTATAGTATCTTGTTACTTTCATACATAGATATTACATCAATTATGTCAAATATTTATTTCATTGTATATCTACACCCCTAATAACTGTAATATTTTAGTGCCATTAGAAAAATGGAAACATAAAAACTATACCATAAGTGAGCTACTTCATCTCCCATTATGTTCATCATAACTAGAACTCGTCTTGTACATACCATGTATAATGCATATCCTCATAACCTAGGGAAATATAACATAGGAAAGGGATATATATGATGCTCAATAAGGTATAACAAGGGAGATATATATGTATAACATGAACATAAGGTTATGAGAACATGATCATAACTATACCCTATATATCAAATATCATAATCATGATTCGTGGTATAAATATTTGTAGTTCATAAGACCTGAGTCGTAAAACAATCAAAGAGCATCATCCATAAGATTATAAGACATGGAATTTCTGGCATACATATAATCATATAAAATCTTAGGTCATTGATACCCACCATGATGTTTTTAATATGTTAGGATTGGGATAACCACCTATATAGCTACTTTGGAGATGAGAGACCGTCTATTCCCCTCCCCCTTTGGGCTTGGGTTGACCACATGCACATCCTCATCATTGGGATTAGTTTAAAAACATGTTTAACCTCATCTATGGTCTTGGGAAAAACACTTGTGTACCCTAATCTTTGGTATTTGGATAAACACTTATGTACACTCATATTTGGTCTTGGAAAGAACACTTGTGTACCCTCTATGCTCAGATATAATTTATAATTTCTTAATGAATTGGAATTATATCTAGTTTCACCAATCATATAAGCTATAACGGGCTTACATGGAGTTATCTAGGCCACCCCATCATATAAGTTGTAACAAGCTTACCTGACACTATCTGGTCATCCCCATCATATAAGTTATGTCCATGAACAACAATGTGAATAAAGTAAAAAGAGCCTACATATCATAATAAAAAATTATTATTATTTCATAACTAGATTAACCCATGGAAAAGAAATGGGTTTCATGTCAATATATTTAGAACATTTTCAAACCATAGAAATGAATCGGGTTTTATAACAATCTCTTTGGGACATGATTTACCAGTGAAAAAGAAATGGGTTTCATAAATATCTTGTCATCAAAACATAAACCATTTAGGGGATGAATATAAATAGTATCCATGGATCATATACCCGGTAAGGAATATGTAACACCAACATATGTCCTCATATATCAAAAATAATTTTCATAGGATAATTTTAAAAAAATTATTGAGGTAATTATAATTTCTTCTTTGAAAAAGATTTTTAAAACATAAAACATTTTCAAAAATATTTTCTTCAGAAAAAAACCTTGAAAACATATATACGAAACTTTTAAAATCATTTAAAAAAATGAAATAGAAAATGTTTTAAAAATAATTTTCCTCTAAAATTCTCTTAAAATATGATTTAAAAAAATTGAAATTTTTTTGGAAAACATTATTTTTTGAAGAAAATAGATTTCTAACTAAAGAGATAAGTAAAGTTAGATTTTATTTAAAACATTTTCATAATTATCCTAAGTACCAAAGAGTTTTAAAATGGTAACAATACATGAAGATATCATAAATAACCACAGTAGAAGATACATCATGATAATTATTGAGATGTATATAATTATATTACAACATTAGAGACTTGATTATAAACAATACTGATAAATAGTGAGACTATAACATAGAACTCTTACCATTTGGTTAATAATTAATCACAATCCCCACGAAGTAATAACATAAAATAAAACATAAAATATCATTATTATGAATATATTAATTATTTTACAAATTAAATGGTAAGTATAAACACCTTGTGAAAGAATATAACTATAAAACATAACATACATCTCAAAGAAGAAAAATTGAGACAATTATTTCTTACCAATTCGGTAACTTTTGAAACATAAATTCCATGAAATAGAGATAGTAAAATGGATGTGTTAATTACAAAAATGTTAATTATAATAAACATAATATAAATTTATGGGTACTATATACACCACATAAAATAAATAGGTGGTGAACATGACATGTGTGTCACTGAAGTAAAAAGTGAGATAGAAATCCCATACCTTAGGTCATGACTTCTTTTGTACATGTTTGATAATCCTATATAATAAATATAAGTTTATTATAATAATAATAAAAAAGATAAAAATATATATCCAACCATATATGATTTTATTATGACCTTTTTTCCTGTTTATTAATAATTTAATGTTAAAGTTTCCTTTCGAGAAAAAAACTATTTTTCCTTTCGTATAAGTTTTAATTAATTATAATTTTGGTTCTGTTAAATTAATCATGATTTCATAATATTAGTAATGATAAACAAAATATAAAAATCATATATATATATATATATATAATTATCTAAGAAAATATATATTAAATTAAATACACCGTTCTTGGTGATAGTAGGTCATACGTACGCATGCATGTTGTTTCTATTTTCTTGTAGTATTGAATGAATGAAAAGTTAAATATAAATATATAAATTTTAATTCCAATATAATTATTATTTTATATATATCACATATTTTTATCAAACTCAACATTGATACATTCCATGTAATGTGTGAACGAATCACATCGCTTCACGAGGGGGTAGTTCGTCGTACACCCGAACGGCGTTTTCATATTCTCAACAAAATAGAAGTCATTAAGTTATGTATTATAAAATAACTAAATAAGAATAAATAAATTATAATTTTCATATATATCATATATAAAGATCATTTTAATAAATATGATAATCCATGAGAGGTTTTAATGTAACAATGAATGACAACAATTCATGAGGCGGTCATCCATCGTACAAAAAACTGATGTTTTTGTAAACCATTTGATGAAAGTGTGTGTGGTTTTAGTTCATAAAAATATCTCAAGAAAACCTCTGTATATTTAATATACTTATATAATTATATAATCATAATAAAATAATAATTTATAGGGTTTTATGAAGAAATAAAAAAAATGTTCATTGATGAACGTTAACTCTTCTTTGGGTATATCCTTTTAGATTTTACCAAAGGCCTTCCTTGGTTAGATTTCCAACCAAGTTAATTATTCTATAATTAGAGGAGGAAATTTTTTAAGTGATTTCATCATGTTTCAGTTTATACTAATGTCTTTAGAGTTTTCAATAACTGGGGAGAGTGAATTTCCTTTTATAGTGGAGGAGGAATGACATTCTTGTAAATACCCAAAACTATTCACTATTGGGAGGTCTCCTTTACCTCATCTTCCCCCCCAAAATAGAACAAAAATAGAGGGTATAGGATAATTATTAAATAAATTCCACTACCATGCAAAATAAATACATTTTTTATCAATTAATTCCTTAGTATTTATCTTAAAATAATTTTATCATTATAGCTTTTAAGGTAACATGGGTCCTTTTATTTACCTAGGTAATTTATCCATTAATATTATAATTTAAAAAATATTTATTAGATAATTTATAATAATTTATTCAAAATATTAATACCAATTAATTAGATAAAAATAATATGTGTGTGTAAAATAAATTTTAATACAAAATCATTTATTGTGCGAAACCTCTTTTTAACCTTCATCGTGTTAATTAATTTAAATTATTTTCACATATATTTATGGAAAAAAATATAACCTCATTAGATAATATAAAAATTTTATAATTCAAAATATTTAATCCATTTTTTTAATTTAAATTCACATAATTTATATAAGATAATTTAAAATTAATCCGTCAAATGTGATGAGAAAGCAAGTTTTTAAGGTGAACAAATGTTCGAATGTTTACAATGTCATTATATACAATTTTAGAATAAAATTTATTAAAATGACCTAAATTGTATTAATATATTTATAATGGTTCTATTTATTTTTTATAACCAATTTAAAATAAAATATTAATATGTAAATAATTTGAACAAAAACGCAGTTTTAAATTAAAATTTAATATTTTTCACTATTCATTAAATGATGAATATTTTTAGAAAAATCAAAGAATTCACCCAAATAAAATTTTTATATTTAACTTTCAAAA